>CAJQZP010000723.1:1672500-2872500 GCA_907164705.1 Parnassius apollo | reverse complement strand
GAATTTGCGTTGAGCTCCTTTAAAACTTGTGTTCAATGTTGACTGGTGGTAGTCATTTTTTTTAATCTACAACTTAGGCTGATAATCTATTTCAACTAATGTTTTAATTGATGAAATAACAATCCACTTTATAAGCGTCATTTTGTGTCTTATTTAAGATGAGCAGTAGAGTAACGGGCGAAGACTGTGCATACATTGTAAAAAAGTTACAACGTGTCGTGGCGTTCATGCAGCGCCCGGTGGCTCCACCGCATTCAGAAGAACATGCGTCCATACATGCATTGAAGCTTTTTATAAGTAAGCAAATTCCTCTGTTTACTTTCAATATTGAGGTTCTGAGAATAATACTAACAGCGTAAAACTTGAATTTATAAAAACTTGTGACCTACTATATTTCTGTAAAAAGGTTTTTCTTTTTATAATAAGAGTGACAGACGATCGCACATTCTACCCGACGGCAAGTGGTTGCTGTGGCCCATAGACACCTACATCTTGCGTCGATTACGAATCAAAATGCAGATGCAAGATGTAATGGCTCGTTTCCAGTGAAAGAGGGCTCTGGTTCTACTCACCATATGAAACACAGCAGCGTTAAGCTGCTATTTTACGCTGGTATTCTGTGAGAGCGTGGTCCATCCCCGGTGGAGTCGACCCATTCATGCTTAAAATTCACTACTAATATAGTAGCAGCATGGTTCTACCACGTAATGGTACCCACTGACGATACGTCCATTAATCCAAATGGAATGGTAATCGTCCAAAATCGTTCCGTGAATGGTAAAAACATATTCCATTTGGATGGATTTCATCCAGCTCTGGATTTCCAAATAGATTGAAATCCATGCGTCCAGTCCAAATGGATGTCCTCCGCGGCCGTCCGGCAATGTCAAAAACGTGCGCCACGCCAAATGGAAACAGTCCGAATTGTCAGTGAATGGGCGAACCGGCGTCCATTTTTTGGACGTTAGTTTTTTTAGTTTACGACGGGCTGTTTTCCGCAACTCCACGTCTAACCGCGTATTTTGTGTGTGGGCAGAAATAATATGCTTATTCGAGCCATGATATCTCCCCGAAGAAGCTCAGCAGTCCCTTGATGTTTCAAACAACTTCGGGGAGCGATCCCGGCGTGCCGAGATGTTTGTATGAAGCGACTTCTGGACATGTGAGCAACACGTGAGCCGCCGTTTCTTCCTCTCCCATGCATGCCCTGCACAGGGGGCTGTCAGTAACACCTATGGTGAACAAATGTTTGTTAAAAGAGCCATGTCCTGTGATAGCACTTGTTACTATCCTGATCTGTGGCTTGTTCAGTCTCATTAGAACCTTGGATAGACGACTGTTTATTTCAGGTAGGGCCTCCCTAGCTTGTCTATAGTCTACTAAATTTTTCCAAAGCTGAGCGTGTAAATTATTGAAGTATCTATGTACCAGGGAAGGAACGCAGCCAAAGGGGATTGGTATTATTGGTTCCGGCCCTATAGTTGATAGGGCCGATCCCCTTCTGGCCAGTTCATCTGCTGCATTATTGCCTCTAGATCCACTGTGTTCCTTGATCCATTGCAGAGTCACATTGTTGTGCTTACATACCTCATACAATCGTTGATGGCACTCGTATATCAGTCCCGAGTTCGTCACATTGCAACTCAGAGCTTGTAGTACCGCCATACTGTCGGTCAGTATTCTGATGGAGAAGTCTCTCACCTTCCTAGCATCTATTGCTATGGCCGCTGGGATGCGTCCAGTCCAAATGAACGTCATCCGCGGCCGTCCGGCAAAAAACGTGCGCCACGCCAAATGGAAGCAGTCCGAATTGTCAGAGAATGGGCGAACCGGCGTCCATTTTTTGGACGTTATTGTGTCGGGTTGTAGTTAATGTTTTAGTGTTGATGGTGGTACATGTGCTCTGTTTATGAAACATAAACTGTGTATTGGATTAAATATATTTTTGTCATGTAAACTATGGGCTGTGATATGGGTGACAAACGAGTACACACTTCACATGAGTTAAGTTGATACTGTAGCCCATAGATTGAATCTGTCATCAAATAAGAATCTAAATGTAAATGCGTTGTCACCCCTGGTTCTTTACACTCAGCGTAGGAAACGCAGCAAATTTAAGCTGCTATTTTGTGAGATCGTGGTTCTTCTTCGTTCGAGCCGACTCATTTGTGCTACAGCCATAATATAGAGGCAACGTTGTTCTACCACATATAGTTATAATGAATAATATCCACTATATGTTGATTTCTTTAATTTCTACCTCAGTTAACGATACTGCTCCATCATAATCTATACCATATCTAGAATGGGAGTGACAAACTAGCACACAGTCCACCGTGGTGGGTGCTGTGGCCCATAGACATTTACATGTATCCTCAATTAAGAATCAAAATATAGATGCGTTGTCACCTTTGAAGACTACGGTGGATTGCCCCGTTTAGGTTTTTGTCTTTTTAATTAAATACACGCTGCTGCAGTCACCAGTAAAGTATTATTATCTATATTATTATTTATTTCCATTCTGTACGACTGCCAAGTTCGAAGGACGGAAGTATCGTCAATGGTACCGTATATCTGGACACATTTTTATTTGGAGTGCGTCTATTTGGAAGTATACTAAATGGACGTATCGTCAGTGGGTACCTTAAGGATATTCATTCATTCAATTCAATTTCATTAAAGTCTTTAAAGATATTATAATAATACGAATTTGGTTATTATTAAACAAGATGCCTTGGAAAACGAATTCTTAGGTTGATAGGCCAGCAACAGATTTCGCGTGACATGTTCTCCTTTATAAAACTGCGACTGTCTGTTTTCATGGTCGTTATTGTTCGTTGATGGTGTTGTCTTTTTCAGCTATGGCAATAGAAATGTTAAGCCTATGGCAGGTTCTCTGTGAACATCAATTCCATGTGATTGCTGCTAGTCTTCCCCCTGATCAACAGAATGCTCTGCAAGCAGCAAGTTTCAGGTTAGTATTTCATACTTTATTGCTAGCCTGCCTTTAGGCACTCGTTCAAACGAACTCAAGGAAAATTAGGCTACCAACATAATTCATGCAATGAAACAATTTTTAGTATAGAAACTTTGAATAACAACCAAGAAACGTAGAAACTTTGTACAACATGTGGCTATCATTAAAAAATACATCTTATACTGGGTGACTATTTTTACCCTCTGGAAAATAATATTGTGTTTTATGAAAGTGAAATAGAAACTATTTGTAAAATATAACAAAATATACCTAGATAGGCAAAATTTCCGAATCTCCAAAAAATACAAAAAAACAACTCACTGTACCGCATATTGAATCGGTAAATAAATATTCATGTAAAATAGTCAGGTATTTGAGAAACTTATATACCACTTTTATATTTGCTTAATTTATACATTTTCACATGAACATGAAGAATCTTCTAGTATATGGAGTAGAACCTCGTTTATGCCTGAATTCAATGAACTTTTAATTAGAAAGACTATTATTAATATTCAATCAAACGAGTTGGATTGTTTCTTATATTTTCTAGGTGAAGATATTGTGTGCAAAATAGTGGAATTTACTAATACCCAACACCGAAATTTTATTCGTCATTGCAATATAAGACTTCATTCAGGGTTACAAAATTGTGAAATTTTTATTTTCTCGAAACAAACACCTTACAATAGAAGAACACTGGTCTACAGATCCGTTATTACAATCACCAACATTTTCGAAAATAATGTCTAAAAACAGGTTTATTATAAATTTAATATGTCATGCTCGGAATGGAGCTATATTAGATCAAGGTTCATGCCCATCTTCTGAATATTGATTAGTTTTGTGAAGAGAGTTAACGCTGATTAAATGCAATGTGATTAATGAAAATTAAGACTGATTAAAGCTAGTGATAATACCCAATAAGAAGAATGTTATGTTGATTAAAATAAATAATATTCTATAATTTTAAAAACTGTTTCATTTATCGATAAACGGTTGTTCCAACACTATGAAAAATATTAAATAAAAGTTCCTGGCGCTGGAGACACTCCACGTCAACTAAAGCGCGGCGGTGAAAGGGTTAATTATGATGCCTTTATGATGCCTATCTTTGCTTCAGATCATTGCCAGACGAAATGGATTTCATTGGACTATATTTTATATAGTATGGATAATATCTATATATAGCTGGTTCATTCACATAAATATATAAATAGATAATTCATACAAATCTTTTTGAGTCCTTTGAATCTAGGCCCGAGTATGAAGCGGCGCGTGGTAAAGTAGCAATGCGCATGTATTCGATGTACGAACGTAACACTCTTAACTACTCGCGGCGCTGCAAGACGCGACTAAGTTTTGTCTTCTTAACAATATGCATGTTGCGTAGCCACTCACGCGACCTTCAGAGGGTTCAAAAAATTTTCAGTGAATAATACTCTTGTTACTGTACAATGGCGAATGGCATTATATATTTTTTTATACATTTATTACAATCATATGAATGCCATTCTATTATGACTTTTTAAAGGACTACAATCAGATTCATCATTCATATATCTTGCATTTTTTTTAAATAAATAAGTAATGTTAACTGAACAATGGTGGTTCACAGTATATTACGACGGGGTATTTTTCGCATCTACGCTCCACTGTAAGCGGGTATTTTGCGTAGTGGATCACAATTTTAAAATCATTATCATTATAATTATTTTGTGCTTTATTTTAGGGAGTTGTTAGTAGGAGGGCAAGAAGTAGCATGTTTGTTGCTTGGATCACTTGTAGCTGGCTACCTACGTGATAACGCCTCGGTGGACGGAATATCACAGAAGTTACGCCAGTTGTGCCCAACATTGTATAGACAAGAAGATGCTACATGCTCTAAGGTCCGTAGTGTTTTATGTTCGTATTACAACACTAAACTCGATTTCTTTGGCCAGTGTTTTATATTGCAAAAACAGAGCTGCAGTTATTAATTATTTTGCAGGCGAATGAATTGTTAATTTTCGCTAAACAACAGAAGAACCCAGCAGAAAGAGAGGAGATGCTACAACACGCGTTGAAGTTATGTAAGGTAAAATTATATACATAAATAATAATAAAAACTAACATAATACGTAACTCATATTTTATTAAAGATGAAAATTAAAATAAAATAAATTAATTGAAAATATATTAATAAGTTACTTATCCGTTTGTCCATTTTTCAGGATGTGGCGCCAAATTTGAATTTGCCTTTGATTTGCTCAAAACTTATATCTGTTGGATTTTATTCTGGAGTGGTGGAACTCTGTGTAGCTTGTGCTAGTAAACTTGATCCTCAGGACAAAGCACTTCACTATTATAAAAGTGATCAGCCTTCGCAGGACAGAGAAGGTCATCTCGCATATTACAGAAGGTTTGTTTATTTTGCAAGAAAAATGTAAATGACCTATTGAAACTAACATTTGTATATAATTAATTTACTGTATCAATAGTTTACAAAATTCAATTATTTATGATTTATTATTAATATTTAATAAATCATAGACTATTAGTGGCTTATTTATAACATAGTCTATGATAGTCAATGACTAATTATTTATTTTTAGATTCAAAAGTGCTTAAAATAAATAAACTCGAACCCACTTTGAAAACTTAATCACTATCACTGTCAAAATCATGAAAGTTAGAGAACAGGAGAACGATCACTACGTACTAAAGCATAGCCCGCCTGCCTTGAAAATTGTAGAATCCATAGCGGCGCTGACGTGGGTGAGTAGTGACTGCGAAGTTAGCTGTTTATGAGTACACAAGTAGTTGAAGTTAGTTGGATATTGTACAAATATTCATTTCATTTTTCCGTAGAAAATTTTCATGCTCCGTAATTTTGTATTTTTTGACAAAAAGAAACATTAAAAAATGGAGAAATATTTTATTGTGCGTGGATGTGCAAGTGGTTTAGCATCTGATCGGAAAAATAGACTGAAAATGACTTATTGACTGGACTTAGTGATCGCAGCGTCTCACTGATGGTGTCCATATTTCTGGGACACTATTTTCTACGGCGATCGTTCTCCTGTTCTCTAACTTTCATGGTCGATATATAAGAACCTAAAATGGCTCACACGACCTTACAACGACCGACGGGAATTCTCGCAGACCCCTACATTGGGAGCGATGCGAACCGAAAATAGTTTGTGGGTTTTTTGGCGCCCAGAAGCAAAAGTAAAGGGCTACCCTCCGGGAAGCGGGAGAGGGAGGTGGTGAATGCTCTAAGCATACCACGCAGCCGGCTGCGTGGTTATGTGGGATTCACTGAGAAACCTCAGTGCCTACCCACTAAACATCACCTGAGACTGGCTTTAACCTGGTAAGGTCTTATTGCCGTATCGGAAGCGACCCCCCCCCCCTTGCCGAAAGGGGGCGCAGAAACAGGGCTTGTGGATCGGGTCACTCGGTTTTATAGATGGGGCGACTCAGAGTGTGGTATTCCACTTAGATAATTGTATTCAGTCAGGGTGTGGTATTCTACTTAGAGAATGGTATTCCTTACACTATATTATCCGACCCAAATTGTAAATACTTATATTTTTAGTGTGCTTTTCACAGAATGGAAATTTACCGAGAAGTTTGTGGAGCGCTAGAACGTCTTTACGAGCGTAGCGCGGAGGCGACCAGCAATGACATGTCTCCATTACGCTCCAACGCAACTCCCGCCGCTGACGCTACGCTCACGTTATCAGCAGCAGATGCCAACTACCAGGTGAGTATTTAAAAAAAACACTGATAAAAGGGAGAATTCATCATTTGAGCTATATCTAATGATTTATTACATTTTACTACACATTGAATAAAACTATTTGTATGGATTTATTAAACGCGATAAAATCCGTATAAATAGTTTTATTCAATATTTTTAATGTTAATTAAAAATGTTTTTTTTTTTAATTCGCTCAAGGCTATTTTTGTGACACGACGGCTCGAAGTGTAAAAACAGTCTAAAATATTGCTCAGATGTTTGAAATAATTAGGGCCCATGTAATATGTTAATTAAATATTTTTACAGGGAAGAAAACTAGTTTGGGAATGTTTATCGCGAGACGACGAGCTTCTTCATGTAGCAGTTTACGAGTGGCTGGTGTCTAAGAATCTGGGTTCAGGTAAAATTTTTCAGTGTTAATTTTGAAAATCGAATAACTTATATTAGCTTTACTGTACCACAAAAAAGTTATATTTATTATCATTTTGATAATTCAGACCTTATTAAATTCGCCCACAGCCGAGAAGAATAATACCTAAGTTTAAAGTTTCACAATCCAAAGTGGCAATTATGAGAGAATTTTATAATTTATTTTGTGTTCTTCTATTGAATCACTTGCACTTTATGTAACAAACAGTCAAAGATTTTTTCAGCATGGTAGTTCTTTCTTTTATTAAAGTTGTTAAAAAAAATTATGCATCTTACCTAGTTTAAAGAGCACCTCCCGCCCTTCCTCAATTGCAAGCACTATACCCGTCACCTCTAATTCTAGCACCACTATTCCCAACACACTACAGTAGGGAAGAAGAAAGAGGGTGGGAGGTGCTCTTCAAACTAGGTAACATTTTATTTTATTACTCGGATCTTAGCAAATTAATTTTTAGCGACTTTAATATAATGGACTTTCAAAAACTAAAGCTTGGTTGTAATAATTATCAGACTAGGCAGTGTCACTACACAAACAATGTGATATAAATATTGAACAGTTACATGATCATTTAAATGGAGCATTAAATTTATTAATATTTTGAAATATCATTTAAATGGACTTTTACATGTGTATGTCGCAGACCAATTGCTTAATCAACTAGTTATTTGAAAGGTTAATAAATAATAATTATTCAAATAACCTCTCAATATGGCTGAATTAAGAGACGCTAAGTCGTTGTAATAGAGTTCCTTTTTCGGCCACAGTGAGGCTAACAGTCGTTTCAAAAGATGGTTTCAACAATTGATGTAATTTTACTGGTTTTATACTCAATCAAATAAAAGAAATACCTTTTGACGTTTCACATTAATCATTCCGCTATAACTTTGTACAAGCGTTCTCACACGATTTAAGATAACATTTTACGTAAATTTAAAGAATTATGAAGTTATCTATATTTCATTACAACATGTATAGTTTTATCACTAACTTAAGTTCGAATCTTTTAAAAAAGCAAAATATGAAAAATAAACCAATATAAAGTTTTATGCTTGACATTGTTTCAATGATATTATTTATTCACCTATTAATTGATATTATTTATTCACCTTACTGTAGTGTTTGGATGATTCAAATTCGTGCTGATCCGAATAATTGGTAAAAATATTCAAATAATCTTTCCTTTACATTTTTAATTTAGTGGTGTATTTAAATTTTTAGAGTTACATAAATTATATGAATCATGAATTAAACAAGTCTATTTTGTTATAATTTTCCACTGCGGCGAACTTGCGAGTAGTAAGTTTAGAAGATGGTGGCCTGTGCAATGGTGGTTAGAGTCATTGAGAACCATTTTACAAAAGAATTGGAAAGAATAACATTTTACGAGAATTAAATCACTTATCACACTGTGGTAAATACATGGACAGATGATACGTGCTTATGTGAAAAGGTCATAGTTTGCCGTAATAATTAATCTCTAAGATTGTTCCAGTGAATCTGATTCTGATGATGATGATTGTAACTTAGAACGTATACCCTTGTGTCAATAAATTTATTATTGCTATTTTTTATTTTTTTAATAGCCCTAAATGAGTCCCAATGTTTAAATACTTGGTTTTAATATGTATTGGGTGCATATTGCTTATTAATATTTATTTTATGAATACTTAATCGATATATCGATTTAATGTTCCCAGCACAAGTCACATCAGAATGACAGCTGTCATTCTAATCAAGCTACATTTAAAGAACTATAGGTACCGATTTTTCAGTTGGAATACCTTGTCTAATAAATGTGACAGCTGACAAAAGGTACTTCTAAGATTTGGTGGAGTGTAGTTGTGTAATAATATATGTCTTTGCCTACAAAGAATCCAATTTAATTAAATTTTACGTTACATTCCTAAATATATGGTTGATTAAATCATTGGGCTGTCACATATATATAGCATAGACAAAGTTAATTACTAAATTATTATATTATTAATGTGTGCCGCAAAAAGATTAATTGTAAATCTTATATATGCCTGTTATAACTAAATACAACTTATGATTCTATTATTAGCCAAGACTATATGTACTAAGTTATTAGTTATGTTACGGAATAAAAATTAAAACATGGAATTGATTTATTATAGAGTTGATTTCATTGGGAGTAACTCCGCCGGCCTCGCTACGTACTTACCTTCATCGAGCCGCCCGCGCTGCTTCACCGCCAGCGGCTTTACAATTATTGGACTTGCTTTGGAAGGTTCTGGAACGCGCAGGTGAACATCTGGCAGCCGCTGAAGTGCTCGAAGGGCTTGCTACTAGACCTGGGTGAGTTTTATGGGATATAATAATTCAACACTTGAAATAGCCTAGGTTATATCTGAAAATCCAGCTAAAATTTTAACTTTTAAATTTTTACTCGTCGTCATACGTCTTTCCGATAACAACTATGAGACAATCTAAGATAAAGGCCTATATTAAGCAGTACACTTTTAATAGGATGTTACAACAGTAACAGTAATTAACAGTTAACAGTAAACAGTAAAGGATACAAAGGTAAAAGGCCCTCGCCAATCCAACCATAAGACTTACCGATGCGAACGAAAATACCAAAATGGCGACGAGGAACGGCGTTAAGTCTCTTTTGCAGTTGATTTTGCGATTGTCAGTCCACCTACCACGTGTACCGAATTTGAGATGCATTAATCTACTGTGAGTGACGAGAACAGGGAGATCTTTTATAATTTGTACATTCTGTTTTAAGTTTTTATGAGGAATACAATCAAAGTCAGTATCCACACAAATTACGTGTTTAGATGTGGAGTTGCGGAAAATAGCCAGTTGTAGACTAAATTAAACTAATGAGAGTGAACAGGATCGTGGCGTTTCTGAATCAGTGATCCTTCACTCCGAAGGACCAATGAACAAGATCGGGTAGTCGTAGTAAGTAAGTAAAAAAGTAATAATCGCAGTAATCCGGCGAGTTTTCCAGTTCCTAACTCGTCGATCTATCCCCTTGCCTAAGCCACACTACTTCCAACAAATTGCGAGTAGTAGTGCAGTAGTGCTTCTTCTCCTTTACGTCCCCCTTCTGGAGACAGGAGGGCCTGCAGGTATCGAGGCATCCCTCTCTACGTGGGGTAGCCGTGCCCCTCGTGTCATCCCTCGCCGGGCGGTGAGCGTAAAAGTTCACGTGGGAGTGGCCGCCTATCAGGTGGGCGCGCGTGTAGGGGTGCTAAATTTTGCAGGTATGGGTGTGGCTCGTTATCTGCGCGGTCGAACAACCGTCTTGCAATACGGGCCACTAATTCGTGGATAGACTCTATTTTGAGGTCCCTGGCTATGAGGTCATTTCTTACGTAGCGGCCTGCTCCCACGATCACCCGGACCGCTGGATACTGCTGGGCTTGCAGCTTCTTGCGATGTGTGGCCGATGTCAGCGCGTATCAGGCTGGCGCTGCGTAAGTCAGCCGTGAGCGGACGTAGGTCTTATAGATGGTGATTTTTGTTTTAAGCGTGAGTGTGGATGCCAGTATTGGATAGAGTTTTGCTCGTGCTACTCTGGCCTGAGCCACGACGTGGTCGACCATTGGAGTCATGCGCAACGAGCGATCTATCTGGCATCCTAGGTAGTTGACTATACTCTACCAACCTACGTTCTGTCCGCGGAGTTGCAAGGTTGGTGGGGTGCGTCTCAGCCTGGTCATGAAGGCGGCGGTCTTCCTGACGTTGACCGCCATCCTCCATTTGTCCAGCCAATCCGGTCCAGCAGTCGCTGCAGCTTCCTTGCCGCGAGTTCTACCCGACGAGATGACGTGTAGTACGCACTGTTGTCTGCATATAAGGCTAGGACGACATCATCTTCCCACTTCTCCAGGCGGCCTTGGAGTGTGGGGATGTCATTAGTGTAAACCGCGTACAGGTGAGGAAACCTGCATGTCTGAGGAATAAAGAAAAAAAATGTTTCGAAGACATGTGAAGTTCGCCAACACGCATTGGGGCAGCGCGGCGGACACTTCCTTGCCCTAAAACACTCAGAAATGAGGGGAGGCCTGCTCCCAGCCGTGGGACGTATATAGGCCGTAACTTTACTTTACTGAGACAGCCTCCTCGATGTTAACATAGACGCTCCGTCCCTCTAGGAACTACACTACTCGTAGATCCGTTTCCCCGTGTTGTCCACTTGTGGGCAAATAGGTGGTGGTGTTTTGGTGAGCTGCCGGTTGAGGGAATGCAGGGAGTCGGGTGTCTCCGAGGCTTCGTCGACTCGCCTCTCCCATGCCTCCCCCCGGTGCGCTCTTATCGCCACCGACAGCTCTTCGGTCATCTTCTTTAATTTGGATTTAAGTCGTGGGCACGGTGTTCGTGCCCAGAGCTTTCGCAGCTTACGCTCGGTAAGCTGCAGCTGTAATTTGTGAGGCAGTTCTTCCCCTCGGCACCCTGTGGAGACAGGGTGTGAGGAGAGTTCTAGTTGTTTGGTTAGTGCGTAGTGCAGAAGCAGTGCCGCTGTCTCCACATCTTCGTGGGTGATAATGGAGGCGCCGAGACGAAGCGGCGACGGTTTTTGTACAAAATTATGACTTAGCAGACCATCACGCATTAATTGGACAAATACCAGTGGAAGAGAACATAAATAGAAATAATATTACTTATAAAACTACTTTTTAATGAGAATAATATGAAAAAATTCAGAATTAAATTAAATGAAATTAATTGGTTTAATATAATGACCCCAACGAGTGATATAAATACAAACTATAATAAATTTCAGAACCAAATCAAGTCTATTTTAGATGAACATATTCCACGAAAATTGTATAAATTACAAAATAAAGAAAAGACGAGATGGGCAACAAAAGGCATTAAAAAGTGTTGCTACAACAAACGTGTTTTACGTTATCTTACTAACTACTATAATAATGAAGCCTTAAAATCTTATACAAAAATCTACAGCAAAATACTAAAAAGAATAATAGTCACAGAAAAAAGAAAATCTTACATAAAAAGAGTGCAAACGTCACGTAATAAATATAAAACTATGTGGGCTATGATAAATGAAAAAACTAAAAAAGTTAAAAGTGTAAAATATGAAAACATTTGTTTACATAATGACGTTTTAAATATAACATCTCCAAGTAAAGTTGCAAACTTATTCAATAATTATTATATAACTATAGGTTCAAATAACTGCTCCTCTCTAAATAAGCGGCCATCTCGAGTATCCTTGCCAAATTCACTATATCTTAGCAGTGTTACAGAAGCGGATGTAAAAAAAGCGATAATGGGACTAAAAAGAAACAATTCTTGCGGATATGATGAAATCCCAGCTGCTCTACTCATATATTGCGTAGATGAGTTTGTAAAGCCCTTAACTTTTCTTATAAATCAATCGTATAAGGATGGCGTTTTTCCGGAAAATCTAAAATTAGCCGTGATAAAACCTATTTTTAAAAAAGGCGATAAAACTGCTGTATCCAATTATCGCCCCATTGCATTACTGTCTGTAATTTCAAAAATTTTTGAGAAAATAATTTGTAGTCAAATATATATTTTTTTTGAAAAGCACAGCATTTTTAGTAAATATCAGCATGGTTTCCGAAAAAATCATTCTACTACGTCCGCTGTATTTGACTGCATGTTAGAAATTCAGAATGCTCTAAATGAAGAAAGATGTGCTATAGCTATTTTTATGGACATGTCCAAAGCATACGATCGCGTTTTGCATGGACTCTTGCTGGAAAAGCTATATTTACTAGGTATATGAGGGAAACCGCACGATTGGCTCTCTTCTTATCTTGCGAATAGAAAACAGTACGTCACGTTATCACATTTAAATCAATATCGAAAACTGATATATGACATAAATTCGTCCACTGCAACAGTAACAGGTTCCATACCTTAGGGTAGTGTCCTAGGATGCTTATTGTTTTTCTATTTATATCAACGAACTTCCTTCAGTAGCACCACATAGAGTCGTTTTGTTTGCAGATGACGCGACAGTTATAATTACTTGTAAACAAAAAAATCTAAGTAGTTTGCAGGAAAAAATAACACAATGCTTTAGAAAAATTGTAAATTAATTAGAGGTTTTAGGCTTATTACTAAATTTTGAAAAGACCAAAATAATGCAGTCTCGTCCATATCAGAGATCAGAAGTCCCGCTCGCTATATCTTACCAAGGTATAAATATTGAGGAAGTTCGCACATTTTCGTTCCTCGGGATAATAATAGACTCAACTTTTTCATGGAGAACTCATGTAGAAAGAGTTGTGAGTAAGTTGAGCAGTTTTTGCTATGCCCTGCGTGAGCTACGTAAGGATACTAATGAGCAGTGCGCACTTACTGCGTACCACAGCCACGCAGCTGCCTGGATAAGATACGGCATCATATTCTGGGGAAACTCTACCGAGGTAAACGCGGTATCCATGCTCCAAAAACGCTGCCTTAGAATCATCACATTCGCAGCTCCAAGAGATTCATGTCGAAGGTTGTTCCCCAGATATAACTTACAAACTGTAACGAGCATTTACATTTATGAATTATGCCGATTTGTTAGGAAAAATCCTCAGTATTTCCAGCGATTTGAAGATAGACCCAGTCGCTACGGCACACGCCGAGGTTATAATCTGGTTGCTCCTGCCACACATCTCACATTATATAAAAATGGTCCCTACTACATGGCTATAAGGGTTTACAATCAGTTACCTAATACAATAAAAGCCCTCCAGTGTCGTAAATTTGAAATAGTACTCAAGAAAATGCTTATTGTAAAAACATATTACAGTTTGAATGAATATTTTAATGATAAATTATAAATCAATTTTTATTATTTGACAATTTTCTTTATTTCTATTTACATATTTGACATTGTTAGTATTTTTCATCAAAAATTTTAAACTTTATTTACATAATATAAATGACGAATGATCAGTTGACAATATTTAATGAAATTTAATTTTTAAAACAAATGTGTAAGTATTATTTAGTCTGACATTTTATAATATAATTTATATATTGTGTACTATAAATACTACTATAAATACTGTAATTTGAATGAAATGAAAATGAATTCTATATTTAATTAAAATTTAAACTCTATTTTAATATGCTACGCCTGTACAGGGTGTCACATGTTCTGTAAATATATTGTTCCAACTTTATACTTTGTGACATGCAATAAAGAATTATGAATTATGAAGGTCTTCCAGCGATTTGTGGAAGCGTGTCCAGTTGGTCCGCATTTTTGGACCTCTGGGCACTCCGGCGTCTGCATTGGTGTCTATGGTGAACAACACGGGGAGGTGCTGCGTGTCCAGATCATACAGCACCTCTAGCCGTATTCTGTTCGGTATTTGGTGGCACAACACGATGTCGAGGACATCGGGTTGGTGGGTGGGCTCATCTAGACCCAGTACCTCATATCCTCACTCTTCAGAGTCTTCATAGAGTTTTCTACCAGGAGGTGTGATTATCGCGGACAAGCAGGATGTTTTGCGTTGAGATCTCCGGCGATAATTGCAGGTGTTGTTCCATTGAAAATCTTCTTTAGATCCTGATACCTTTATACCTTTTTGGCTATACCGTAAAGTGGGCCGTATGTGTTCACAGACTGCAGACTTCCCTGTGAACACATACAGGATCGCCCCCGTCACTACATCAGATTTGATAGACCACAAATCTACCCTGAAGAACACCGATTCCTTCCAAGGGTGATTCTCGAGGCTATTGAAATAAAAAAACATCCTAATTTCAATAGAAAAGATGGCTGGGTGCAAAAAAAGTTAATAATTTTAATCTGTGGTAACCGCGGTTAACTATGACTACTATGATCTGGACGTTGAACATTTCAGTCCCCCGTGACCATGGGTGCTGTAAAGTGCGCGAAACTAATATTATTTAAATGTGTAGTTTTCGCGTAAATATAAGAAATCATTATCTTTACTTTTATAAAAAATATATTATTTTTTATACTTACGACGTTACGTTTTATTATTTGGCAAAAGCAATGGCGCCGTGTTGTGACCACTACCCCATATCCCGTAGATGTCGCGAGAGGCAAAAGAGAGTGAAACTGAAATAGGATATGGGCAGCTTGATAATGCTGCTGTGAGGTATGACAGGCTGAAGACACCAGTGAATGCTGTAATTAATGCCCGTATGCATTGTTTGTAGAATGAGTGTGGTGATTGTTGCAGGTCGGGCGCGACGCTGTCGCAGCGCATGGCGTGGCTGTCGGCGGGCGTGGTGTGCGTGCGCGGCGCGGGCGCGGCGGGGGTGGCGGCGGCGAGCTGCTGCGTCGGCTGGAGGAAGCGGCCGAGGTGGCGCGCGTGCAGGCCGCAGTGCGTGCCGCCGCCGCCGCGCGTCGTCCGCCGCCGCCGCACCACCTGCTGCGCCGCCTCGATGACGAACTGCTCGAAATCACGCAGGTGAGTGTGTGTGTGGGTGTGTGTGTGTGTGTGTGTGTGTGTGTGTGTGTGTGTGTGTGTGGGTGTGGTGGTGGTGGTGGTGGTGGGGGTTGCTTATATCGTGTAAATATATATCTTTAAAAACTTTTTTACATTATTCAACAATTATTAAACCTACCTGTTCATTAAATATAAACATTCTATTAAAGGAACTCTGAGATCAACTTTTACTTTCCATGTAACATCCTTACCATAGATTATAGTATACATTGGCGATCGAGTCATTACGGTAAGACCGAAATCGAAATACACCAGTGTGCGTCTGATGTGCATGTGTGGGTGACATATAGTGCTGCACCATGCATTGCCTGCTTCAACTTCAATTATCGATACCGATTGCATTATATTTGTGTCTTCTGATTTGACGCAAATGATGTAGGTGAATATTTTCACCCAACTACGGCTAAGCAAAAAGGAAGCAGTTTTAGAAGGCTATGTATGTGTGTATGGTCATCTGTTCCCTCAAATCTTCTTAATACTCGTCGTATTTTGTATATGTATACCAAGCGCCACAATATTAAGTATTTTCCGAGCCATTGCCCGGAAAATATTTAAATTAATGTCATAATGTATTTCGTATTCTGTTTTACTAACAGAATTGGTAATTTCGTGTTTTGTACGACTGTTTTAAATGGACCAAAAGTGAAATAAATTTATTTTGTTTTATTTGTTTTGACAAATTGTCTTTAAAGGCATTGTGTCCTTTCGCGGTTATTAAGCTTAAGTCAGTTTGTTGCGGACATATAATGAAACATTGAAATACATGAAATATTAAATTACTATAATGAAGAAAAACTAAAACTAAAAACTTAAAGTATCGTATAGTCCTACTCGCCGTGTTATCGTGCCAAGCAGGCTGGCTACGTTTTCTCGCTGAATGACTATACTTATTAAATAAATATTGAAATATCGTGTATGGCTATCCAATGAAAGGTGTAATTCAGAATATTTTCTACATTCTGATAATACTTGTTATAATTTTTTTAACTATATTGGTATTTATTAGTTTCAGTTTTAGTTTTTTTTTTAATAAAACTGCACTACCCCACGGACTAACAGTATACCTTACAATGGTATATGAGAAAAACATTTTTCTTCAAAGTACTTGCTGTTTATAGTGGAATATTTCCTTTCGGTACCTATTCTTCTCTATTTATTATTTTCAACCATTTTGGTCGGTTATAAAATGTGATATTATTTCTCATCCATTTAAGTACAAATTGTTTGTACCTGATCTAAAACAGCATTTAGACAGCTAAATTTTCAAAACAAAAACATTTAAATACTACCTACGGGTTAAATGTATCTTAATGTGGGGTTTCTTTATGAGGTGAGCTATATTTATATACTACGCACCTACTTATAATTAATTACGTCTATTAAACCCTAATTTTCACTTTAAAATCTGAGATTTTGCAAATACAATCAGAATTTGTTTTGTTCACGAATGACGTCAGGCCATAGAATACTATAATACACAATAGAATGAGTGTCAACCTTATTTTGTACGACGATAGGCGTCACCGGGTTCAGCACGTCACATACAAGCAATAACGTCCTATTGTCACTACTACAAACCCGATTCGCTGTGTTGACAGACAGATTTTAATACATATTTATTTGTAAATAGCGTGCGATTTGGCATAACTTAAATGGTCTAGCTTATCTTTCTTGCTCTAATATACGCGTACACTATGCTGTTTTTCTTTTGCGTTGCCAATATATTCTAACGTTAGTTTATACTAAGTCTATGTTTATAACATTAGGAAAAATGAGAGCTTTCTTTACTTAAACCGACAGACTCCGAGTCCGAATGTTAACTTAAGGGTTTACGTCTTTTTTTTAAAGGAGCGTTTGTAAGATTGTTAGGAAATTATTTCGTACTAATAATGGTATCGAATCTGACACATTTTTATTTGATGGGCAATTGCATAATGAACACATTATCATTATAATCGATTCCTAATTCACAAGAAAATCAAACTTTCAATAAGCAACAAAACGAGAATTTTACTAGAAGGACATAGGCCGGGATTCGCACGTCCCGAATTCAAATTCAATAATATTATCTTATTTGTTACAGCTTTACGAAGAGTATGCAGATCGCTACAATCTGTGGGAGTGCAAGTTAGCAATCGTTCAATGCTCTGGGCACAATGATGCTTTACTTGTAGAGAATATTTGGAGCAATATACTTTCAGAGGCTGAAGCCACCGCTAGGAACTTACCCACCGCAGATGAACGTCTTGCATCTGTACTTAGCAAATTAACTACATTAGGAAGAGAATATGTTAATACCGGACATTGTTTTCCCCTTTGTGAGTGTTATGTTTGTGTTGTTAAGTTATTCACTTGTGCTTTTTTAATTATAGGTTTTTAACTTATTTTAAAAACAATTATTAAAATATATTTTCTAAATATTTATAAGAATTTGTTCTATGAAATAGAAAAAACTCTTTATCAAAAACAAATTTTGTTTGCCTTACAGATTTTATTGTGCGTCAATTAGAAATAATGAGCTGCAAAATGCAATCAGAAAAGAGTATGGTGTTTAAAGCCATTTTGAATATAGGAGTATCGTTAGAACAAGTGCTTGATATTTATATAAAGTGAGTATTAAATTGCTAAATATATCTGGTGTTCATTAATGTGTAGTTAAGATATCTCTCTTCACGCTCGTGTGTGGCGCTCTGGAGTGGTGTCTGCGAGCGGAAATCTCTTATGGCACTATTACGTGACAAAATCGACAACAAACTATTGATTAAAAAGAAATGAAGGAGCAGTAATGTGCTGCCTTTCAAGTTTCCGCTATTAAAAAAAATTTAACACGCACCGGCCGATCATCCGCACACCCCGCACACTATTAGATATTTCGTTTCGTCGCTATTTATCACCAATATTCCATAGGCATGTATTTTTCCACCGGCGTATTTAAATAATATTCTGATCATAATTAAAAATAATTTTTGTCAGTCCTAAGGGCCTTATCACACTGACGATTTGCAATCGAGTTCGCAGAGAGCGCGCGGCGAGCCCACCGCACCACGAAGACACCGCCCCAAAGTATAAATAATAGACTGCACGAATAGCGCCGTACGGCTTAAAGGTCTCTCGTCAGATCGTTAAGTTGATCCCAAAAGGTGGTGTTTAGTGGGTAAAAGTCTCCACATAACCACGCAGCCAGCTGCGTGGTTATGTGTAGACGTGGTTATGTACCTATGCTATGAGCATTCACCACCTCCCTCCCCTGTTACCGGAGGGTTGCTGTTATTTGCTTAGGGCGCAAAAAAAAAATAGCGCCGTCAAATGCAATCCATTATACTATTGTATTATTATTGCTCATTTATTCCGTGGCGCGGTGTTCGCGGTGTGCTCGTCGCGCGCTCGCTACGAGCTCACAGCGCACGGGCCTCGCTTGCAAATCTGCAGTGTGATAACTCCCTAACACACAATACGTGTGCATAACACGGGCGTACACTCGTTTAATTCCTGATGGTGTGCGCCGTCGTATACAAAATGTATCGAAGGCGCGCCTTCCGCGCGTATTCTGACATGACAAATTTCTGTTGTGCGGATAGCATGCATCCTGCGAACGTAAGATGCGGGTGGTCTAGTTCAAAGTGAATGCGCTGGGCATGGAGGTTAAAGAACAGGAGAACGATCGCTACGTATTAAAGCATAGCCCGCCTGTCCATGAAAATTGTAGAATTTATATCAGCGCTGACGTCGGTGAGTAGTGACTGCGAAGTTGGCTGTTTATGAGTACAAGTAGATGAAGTTAGTTGAATAATGTACAAATTTTCTTCGCGGCATTGGTGAAAAAATTTTCATGCTCCGTAATTTTGTAATTTTTGATACAAAGAAACATTAAAAATGGAGAAATATTTTATTGTGCGTGAATGTACAAGTGGTTTAGCTTCTGATCGAAAAAATAGACTGAAAATGTCTTTTATTGAGCGAACTAAACGATCGCAGCGCCTCACTTATGGTGTCCATATTTCTGGGACACTATTTTCTACGGCGATCGTTCTCCTGTTCTCTAACCTCCTTGGCGCTGGGTATCGGCCGGGGCCGGAGCGCATTAGAATTTTTCTGACAGATAATTTCGTTTAACGAGTGCGCGTTATTGGTGGCATTCACGACTTTTCTGCCACCAGGTCAGCCCACTTTGGATGAGGTGAAATATTTGATAGATTTCATAGCGGGGAGAAATAATTTGTTAGAAAAGTGTAAAGATTAAAGTTTTTTCCGGAATATTAGTTATATTCATTAGATTAGAAATAAATAAAACAAACTACGGATGTTGCTAATAGTGGACGAATTAAAAAGTTGAAATGAGTAAAAAAAATACTGAGACATTTTTTGTATATAAACATACACTAGAAATCGATTTTTGTAATTTCAAACGCAGTTTTTCAATGTTAATAACACTGTGACCCATGTCCGTAACAAATAAGTTGACCTTAGTCCCAACTAGCGTTATATGTGGTGAGCGTAACGATTGCGATGTGAGCGCAGGCTGGTGAGCGTGAACGAGCGCGTGTGGCTGGGCTGCGGCGAGGAGTCGCACGTGTGCGCGGTGGCGGCGCTGCTGCTGCAGGCGGCGCGCAGCGAGCTGCCCGCGCTCGCGCACACGCCGCGCCGCCGCGCGCTCGCGCGCTGCAAGGACCTGCACGAGGCCGCGCTCTCCGCGCTGCAGGTGAGCACGCACACACACACACACACACACACACACACACAACACACACACACACACACACACACACACACACACACACACAGAGAGAGAGAGAGAGAGAGAGAGAGGAGAGAGAGAGAGAGACATTGACAAGCCGGCACGCGAGGGCATGCGGGCGTATGTATACACTCGCGCGTGCGCGGACGAGATACATCTTGGTGATTTTCAATATTAAGTATTAAGACGAAATTACTTAGTTATTGTTGTAACCCCAAAGTGGAATTAAATGTTAAAAGTCAACGGTTATAATATTGTACAGTGGAGCCTCTACTTACAGGCTGTTTACACTCTTAAATTGAATTTACACATTCGTGCAAGAAGCGAGGTGAATCGCGAAGCTAATTCGAAGCTAATATAATTATAAACGCTAACTTAGTTATCTGCATGTCTCAAGACTGATTTCATACCGCGTTTAAAAATTAGTGTGAGTGACGAAATTAAACACAAACACACATAAGTGGACAGTGAGTTCGCTTTACGTCTCGCGATTCCCATCGCAACTCTCGCGCTGTGTTATAATTGGTGTTTACTGCGTGAGGTAAAAGACATTTTTTTTATATAATAAGAGTGACAAACGAGCACACAGTCCACCTGATGGTAAGTGGATTTTGTGGCCCATAAACATATACATTTATCCTTGATTAAGAATATGCGGATGTGTTGTCACCCCTGAGGACTAAGATGGAATGTCTCGTTTTCAGTAAAAGAGGGTCTCCTGATCTCTACACTCACCATACGAAACACAGCAGCATTAAGCTGCTATTTTAGGCTAGTATTCTGTGAGAGCGTGGTCCTTCCCCGGTCGAGCCGACCCATTCGTGCTACAACCATAATATAGCTGCAGCGTGGCTCTACCACGTATAAACGTCTGTTACAGTCACTTTGAATTAATGTGATAGAGACAGCACGAGACTTAACAGCATCCTAAAATAGAGTAGTTATGAGTATTTGGGCAAAAATGAGAGTTTAGGGGCCCATTTGGCGAGACGAATTCTGTGTTTAACGTGCTATCGAACTACACGTGATTTTTACTCTTCTTTTTTTTAAGAATCTTGAAGTCTTTCATATTTTTAAAATATTTTTTTATTTAAAGTTAGTTAAAAAAGTTAAAGTTACTGCCTATATACGTCCCACTCCTGGGCACAGGCCTCCTCTCATTTCTGAGAGAGTTTTATGGCAAGGAATAGTCCATCGCGCTGCCCCAATGCGTGTTGGCGAACTTCACACGTCGTCGAATTTCTTTTTCTCATTCCTCAGACATGCAGGTTTCCTCACGATGTTTTCCTTCACCGGCGAGCACGTGGCAAATCAGCACTTAAAATTACTATTAACAATTTAATCAAATTAGCAAACCGGGTTCGATCCCCGCCGGCACCATTGGTGCCGCGGCCATCGAACCCGGTTTGCTCACGTATTGTGAAATTTACAGCGAGCGTTAACCATCTGAGCTACCACGGCTCTTTTTTATTTAACTGTAACTTAATTAGTACTACGTATATTTTAGGGTTCGTTGAATTTATAGTTTATTTTTATTTCAGTCCCGACCAAACACCAAGCATCTCATCGATAAGCTTACAGTGGCGCAGGCGTATTTGGATCGTTTGGATTAAGTGAACGTTAATATCAAAATTGATTATTCATAAAATTTGTCAATCTAATTACGGCTAATTGTGTACGTTTTTGAAAGTTAGTCTGAATAATGCAATTTTTATATTTGATGTATTGGACATGTAACATTGTAATTAATTAAGCAAGAAAAATGAAACAAAAGTGACCATTGACATTTTATTTAATACAAACAAAATATTTTAGGTAGGTAAGATAGTTCCGAATACAAAGTCTCAGTGTCTTACGTAAACAATCAAAATTTTTATTCAATGGCAACAGCTGTGTATTTAATGAGAACAATACAGAATGTCAATAACTAATGTAATTTTGTATTTATATCACATGTATTACAAATATTAAAAAAAAAACTACATTCTTTTTTTATAATAAAGCAAAAAATATTGCCTGTAATAAGTAACTGTAATCATGTGCACATAAAAATGGAATACGAGAAAATATCTACTATTCAAAAGGCACTAGATCGTTTCTATTTTTGTAAATAAAGATTTGAAGTACATTTTTATCGTTTTATTTACTTAATCTGTGCAACTACAAAAATGCAGCTGTGAGATCTTACAGTTACAATTTAATCAAAGTCCTTTATAACTAAATGAACTTTGGCATATTTTAGAAATGTTGAGTATACTTTATTATACCCCACATTAAAGTAACACACAGCTAAAATGCTTTTTCTGTGTGACTATGAGGAATCATCAAATGGATTCGTGTTAATCTGATGACCCTGATTGTCATAATCTGGATAAGTATAAATACTATTCTGGGCGCCACTAATAGTTGGCAGGCCTACTGTGTTCATTGGAGACAAAGTGCTCGGTTGTTTCGCTAACTCCTTGCCTGAAGAATTTTTCCGGACGATCGTAGTATAAGTTGGAGTTGATTTAGTCGGCATATCCTTGATCTTTGTTGCTGCTCGATAAGTTCCAAATTCGTCTGGTGGAGGCGGCAGAGAGAACCCGTCTGAAGTTTGGGTTATTTCCGAAGTTTCGTCGCTGAGCTCTTTAGCTAATTTTTGTCGCATTTTCCTTGGCATTGTGTAAAATGTATTCATCTGAAAGAAGAAATGTGTGTTAAAAAGGTATTCGATATATGGTCATCATTTTCTTAATAATCGCTTGTAAACCAGCGATCAGTAAACGTAACTGCGTGCCTGTCCCCCTTCCTGGGATCCTGGATTGGGATCTCAGTGCTTGTGGTCGCTATAATTTTTTTGCCTTTGACCCCTCACTTCATCCTTTCAAAACTTCTCCCCTAACCGCTGAACGTTACGCAAAAGATAATTATCATCATCATCATCACAGCCCTTTACGAGTCCACTGCTGAACATGGGCCTCCCCCAAGGAATTGCCACAAAGCACGGTCCTAAACCACCTGCACCCATCGACTTCCTGCATGTCTTACCAAGTTGTCACTCCATCCAGGGGGGGTCGCCCTACACTAGCCTACCGGTACGAGGCTGCCAATCGAAAACCTTTTCTCCCCATCGGTTGTCCTTTCTTCGAGCTATATGGCCGGCCCATTGCCACTTCAGCTTACTAATCCGTTGGGCTATGTCGGTCACTCTGGTTTTACTGCGGATATCCTCATTTCTAAGTTTATCACTCAGAAAAACCCCAAGCATAGCCCTTTCTATAGCTCGCTGAGCGAACTTGAGCGTCCTCATACGGCCAGCAACGAAAAACCACGTCTCAGATCAATAAGTCATCACTGGCAACACGCTATGGTAGTACAGTCTCGTTTTTAGGTTTTGAGGTATACCTGACGAGAAGATGTGTCGTAATCTCCCGAACGCTGCTCAACCGAGTTGAATCTGTCGATTGACCTCTCGGTCGAAGTTGGACTTACCTAGTCGGATTATTTGCCCCAAGTAAACGTATCAACAACTTCGAGCTTAGTGCTCCCAACAACTACCGGCATAGGTGTGACATGGATATTAAACATGATCTTTGTTTTGTCCATGTTCATCTTAAGACCTACCCGTCGGGAGATACTATTGAGTTCATTGAGCATAGTGCTTAGGTCCTCCAGCGATTCTGCCATAAGGATATTGCTGGTTAAGACTTGCTCTTGGATCGTTACTCACACTTGCGTGTGGATCCAACGATGATGTGTACAGCTGCCCATAGAAGCTCTCAATCTCACTCAAAATCTCAGGTGTCCCAGAAACGATGCTGCCACACTCAGTCTTTAGCTTTGAAAGTTGGCTCTTTCTGACAGAGAGATCTCAATCGAGCTGTCTAATCTCTCTTCAATACGAGCTGTATAGAAGTTGCGTAAGTCCCGTGTCAAATCTGCTGACGCCTGCAGCTCCATCTATCGTCTAACATCCATGATATTAAGAGTATGATCAGAAAGTTTTTGTGTTCTGCGGCGCGTCTTGCAGAACTTAGCTCCGACCGCATGGACAGTTTCCACGAGCTTGTCATTCATATCGTCCACTGCATTGCAATATTCTAGGCACTGAAAACGGTTTTGTAACTCGACCTGAAAGGTTTCGGGTCTTTTGATTAGAGCACGAGGGGGACGGAGCGTTGACTTCATTAGACGAGACCAACTTAACATTTACGTTCAGTGTGTCTAACCATTCGGTGATCGCTGCCTAATGTGTATAATGAGAAGATACCTAATAATAATAAAAAATACTTAGATGCTTGCACGGCAAAACAAGTTCCGTAATTAGGCATTATAAAATAATACACAATCTTAACCGTTCTTTGACCCATATAATTATTAGGTACATGCTAAATTCTCATGAAGGCTAGAATGTGTTGTCGAAGACAGGAACAGAGACAACATATAGACTAATGCCAATAATTATTTATTAGTGTCGATCCGGTTGGAGTTCTAGTTCTACTCAGGCAAATACTCAGACCGTTTTCGGCCACTAGTTAGAATTTGATTATCGATGTAAACATGTTGAAATAAGAAACTCAACTATATAGTGGACGTTCAAATACTGTTCTATCATAGGGATTAAGATTTGGCAAAATCGTCACTTGACCACCATAGAGAAGTTGCATGGTTTTTGTTTTTGAGTTTACTAAAAATCTTAGTATGAAATTTAAAAAAAATTATTTTCATGTAATTTTACAACTAAAAATGCTTTATCTAAAATGTTAATTCGAATCAAACGCCTGTGACGTCATTATGTCGCTTTAGTAACGCCACCGCATGATGAAATAAAAATAAAAAACTCATATTTACGTTGTCAAAATTTAAAAAAACATTGTCATTGCATAACATAATACAGGTTATGTTGACATGGTGATCCGAATATATAGGTATATATTTGTGGCAAAAAATTAATGCAACTTCTCTATTGCACCAGACTTCTGACAGCATTGATGCTCGTTCTTGTCACTGATCTGAGTAAAATAAGCCCATACCCGCCTGCCCAATGTGGTGAGTAGTAGGCAATTATTTCAGGAAATGCATTCCTAATATGCATCCCTGAATAGGTCTATAACCAACACCGGTTTCTAAATAAGGTGCCTATAAGATGAGCCGGTTATATATGCCTACCGAGACCTTGCATGCAATCACGAAGTCATCTACCGTACAGTACCGCCTGCTAAGTAAGTAGCAGCACGTCTTCAAACACGTGACCTTGTATAAAAACCAACGCTTAATTGGGATTGCCCAGTAGTAATTAAGTTAGTTTAGTAAGTTAGGAAGTACCTAGTATTATTGTGAACTCACAGTCGTAAAATAAAATAATGTGGACTGTCGAGAGTATCGTAATGGACAAAAGTTCCAGTGATATTGCTTCGCGAAACCTATCTTGCAATAATTTATCGAAACTATTGATCATTATTCTACCATAGTTGCATAAATACCTTTTAAATTTTTTTATTATAGGAAAAAGGCTTCGTTTCCTTCCACTTCAACCCACCCTAAGCTGCGCAAACGTAAGTGGCGCAGTCGGAAGGTTATTGCACGGACCTGTGACAGAAACGGAAGGGGGTCCCAACCGTTTGAACCAGAACTGGAGGAGCGGAGTACCGGGATGGACTTCATGTAAGTGCACTACAATAGTTCGTGTATTGCTTCTTTGAAGACGTGCTGCTATTTTCTTAGCAGACGGTGCTGTATGGTAGACGACTTCGTGATTGCATGCAAGGTGTCAAATTTAGCAAAAATATCACCGGGTCGTCTTCGGAGGTTCCCACTCGTATAATATTTGAAGGATTCTCCTTGGTTTTCTTCTTGGGTTGTATCGTAGTCAGGCTTGGTACGGAGTTACGGATGTGTTATTATGTGCTTTCTCGTATGCAAGGGCTCGGTAGACATGTAACTCCTCCACCCTCAGTGCGGCGACTATTGCAGCACATTCAGCGAAAATGTCGCCGGGACATCTTCGTGATGGCATGTAAGTCTTTGTAGGCATATGTAACTAACCTTGAAATAATTTTAGCATGTCCATAACAGGGGATAAATTAAATAACGCCGCCAACATGCTGTGAATTCATTGTGAATAAATTAAGTACCTATTTTAATTGATATAAAGATATTGAAGAAATTTTTTTTCAAGAATTTACGATCTTACTCATACTTTTTTGTTAACACTTTTTAGCTACATTTATAACAATATTTAACTCTATACCTGTCTCTCTCCACCGTTAACTAAATAAGAGTGAGGGCGAGACGGGAGCAACTTAAGCATTTCTTAAATAGATCTCGATTTTTATAAGTAAGGCTGCAATTATTAGCGCAGGAATTACATAATTTATTTCCTCTCTCCCCTTTCTACCATCGGACAACCAGACAATCGGTGGGTCTCCACCTTGCTTTGTCTTTTAAAATGCGTACAGCAAAGAAGGGGATTAATTTGCCGGCGTCCGTCTTTCCATCTGATAACAAACTAGGTTTCTTCAACGTACGCTAGGACAGTGGAACTGATCATCGAGGGTTTCATCACCACTTAACAACAGATGGGATACTAGTCAAGCACTAACTTAAAATAAGTAAATAAAATCCGGTTAAAAATAAATTTCTTTCAATAAATAAATTTTATGTAATATCTCACCGGTTTGGAGACATTGTAATGAGTCTCGGGTGGCAGGTGCATTACTAAGTGATCGCACAACACGTCCATATCTCTTTTCTTGTTGATATTTTGCAACGAATGGAGCTTACAACTCGCACTGTACCGTAAACTATCGTTACATTTATGACTCTCCGGTTCGGACATCTCATGCATATAGCGTGCCGAATGGAACGAGCCTGTCCTTCTTACGTCGTAGTTCTTTGATGGATATCGAGCCATAGCCCGACGAAAGGACTCCGTACGTCTGACATTAAATTCGCTTCCATCATCACTGTCGTGAAAAGTTTCGCAATTCGTATCTGGAATGTGAACAAATAGCTGTGTATGAAACATCACGTTTGACTCTGTCAAAACTACAACCATTTTAGGACTAATGAGGCAAATGACCACCAGCAATCAAACCATGTGTGGTTTCTCCTGCAGGGCAAAATTTTTTTCTTTTCTGTGTATCAGTTTTATATTTTGAGTAAAAGAAAATAACCAGAAGACCCATATTAAACAATATGATTGGGTTTAATACAAACACTATCGTGTGTAGGCGTTGTAAAAGGTTTCATCACCTCATTACACCCGGTACGTTTCGTCAGAGGCGACTATCTATATATCTTACAGCTCCCGATATATAGAAATATCTTACAGCTCCCGATGTTTGGTGGTAAAACTATCTCTTTACGTCAGACATATGATACCCACACCGGCGACGGGAAACAGTATCAAAGATGAGAGACGGCCAGTAATGCGATCGCCAATCCCCGCTGTGAAGTATCACGACAACACTGATACAGACGAGAGAAGACCGCAATTACTGCAGTGAGAGGCTTACTGATCCTTAATTTATAGTTTAGTAATTTTTATATGTAGTAGAGCGATGCTGCAGCTATATTATATTTCTAGCACGAATGGGTCGGCTCGACCGGGACAGGACCACGCTCTCACAGAATACCAGCCTAAAATAGCAGCTTAATGCTGCTGTGTTTCGTATGGTGAGTGTAGTGATCCGGAGACCCTTTTTTACTGAAAACGAGGCATTACATCTTAGACCAAATGCATTTTTTGATTTTGCATTTTGTGACAACGCATTTGCATTTTGATTCGTAATCGAGGATAGATGTAGTTGTCTATGGGTCACAGCATCCATTTACCATTAGGTGGACTTTGTACTCGTTTGGCACCCTATGCTATATAAAAAAGAAATAATAATTATATCTTTTATCGAAGATTAATGAGGCATTTCCCTTAATTGTCTTTTATGACATTTACAGATATAGCGGTGGATTTTCACAGCTAAGTAGACGGTATTATAGCTATATACCGTCAAAAAATATGTTCAATCAAATGGAATATCACAAAAGGCGTTAAGATCTTCTAAGAAATAGTTCATTTCAAACCTAAGACTAATGAATTTTGTGATAATACTTCTCAAAATAATTGGTCCTTCGAGCCATATATGCAAAGCACCTACTTCTTATCTCATGCGTAACTCGTCCTGAAATTACATCAGTAGAGGATGTGCTTTCATTATTAAAACTGTTTTCAGCCTGACTCTGGGAACGTAACGACGAGTTATATTTAATTGTAATGTAGTAAAATAAAATAATGTGACCAGTCGAGAGTATCATAATGGACTAATGGAATTCTGGTGATATTGCTTCGCGAAACCTATCTTGCAATAATTTATCGAAACTATTGGTCATTATTCTACAATGGTTGCGTAAATACTCTTTCAAATCTTTTATTTGTTAGAGGTCGCACATCTATGATGATACACGTAGTTCTATACCATTACGATACAGTGCGGTTTCGTACATGATTTGTCAGTTATAGCACAACTGAAATAGTCTTAAAAAACTACAGGAAAAAAGAATAACATCAGGATTACCACGTAGTGGTTAAATACACAAAACCATAGTCAATTTCTTGTCATGCACTCTCACACACAACCCGCTTCTTTCTGCTGGATGTAGATATCTATGAAATCGGTTGTAAAAGATTTAAGTTCATTTGTGTGAGTGAAAGCGCGTTGTTACAATAAGTGGAATATGACCTTATGGCTTGGTTTCCACGTCATTTAAAGCGTAGGCAGCGCTTTGTGTGTTTGTTGGTAGTTGTAAGTGGGGTTACCGTCGGTGTTGTATGCGCAGAGCGGCGGGTCGTGGTGCGGCGGCGGCAGGTCGGAGCGCACGGCGCGCTCGTGCGCGCATAGCACCAGGCCGCATGCCGCCAGCGCCAGCAGCAGCACGCCGCCGCACAGCGCCAGAGCCAGCGTCGTGATGTTGCTCACCGCACTCACCACCTCCACTGCACCTACCATACACACTACCACGTCAACACATGATGTGTCTCTGTTACGGCTCAAAGCCGAGTGCAAACACACTTACTTTCTTACGTGATAGACATGCTCCAGCTATATTATAGTTGTACCACGAATGGGTTGGCTCGACCGGGGAAAAACCACGCTCTTACAGAATACCGGCGTAAAATAGCAGTTCAACGCTGCTGTGTATCCTACGGTGAGTGTAGAAAACCGGTAACTTCTTTTACTCGAAACGAGGCATCCCATCATCATCTCAAAATAATAAATGGTTAAATTTAAGTTCATTCGATTTATCCGAAAAATTTCCGCTACTTTTCGTCACTAATATGGCTTTCATATTTTTTATAAATCTAACAGAAGTTCTAGTTACCAAGTTACTGTCGCTGATATACATTTCATCCCGCATGTGGCGTGAGACGACTACGGGGAATATCAGTACCCCGAACACGAACATTTTGATCTATCGTATAGTTTACGCGACAGTTTGGTTTCAGTAAAAATTTGTATGGGTTTAATAAAGATTTTACCGATTGATCACAATATTGCCATTTCTCAGGCGCAATGTAGGAAGTTCAAGCATATAAACACTCTCAGTTACATCTATAAGGAGGTTCGGGGAGATTTGGGTATTGATATTAGCCAAATTCAAAAAATTTAAATGAACATTTAAAAGTTAGAAAACTATTTTGCTCTCTCACTCCAGGACAAATACGGGCTGGAGTTGGTCATGGAGACGTTCAAATATCGCGTATGACATTGTAACAGGAGATGAAACATGGATATATTATTATTATTATATTTTAGAAAGAAACCACAGTCGTCTTCTATATGGGTGTTCGAAGACGACAGCAAACCATCAAAAGTGAGGCAGGCAAACAGAGTGGGAAAAAGTTGCATAGGTACTATCGTAGTTGAGTCACACGTAGTTGGGTCACTTAATGAATAAGTGAAAGTTGATAATGAGCGGTCACTTCACCATTTGTTTCCTCAGTGTCTTTAAAAAAAAAAAAACCACGACCGCATCTTGTTGCACGCTGCACAGTGCTTCGGCGCACACCATGAACAAGACAAAGTGGTTCGTGGTTAAGGGGAATATTAGTAATGTTTATAGCATTGTTAATATTCTTTAAAAAAAAGTGATTTTTGACTTCTGAAAATGTGGAACTCGGGATCCATCCCACACACACTCCAGACCCCGCACCATGTGATTTTTTACCACAAATCAAAGAGTTTATGAAAGGTTTGACATTTACAGAGCCAGGAGTGGTCGTGATAGCTTTTCAACAGCACGTGGACGCACTCAGACCAATGGTCCTTATGTTTAAAAAAAAAGGTTTGAATAATTATAATTAAATGTTTAAACTCGAGTGTTTAAAACGTAACGCAGAGCACTATGGAAACAAGTAAATACTTTACATATAAATTGTTTTATTTATGAGTTACGCAAAGCTTTAAGTGTACCCCACGCAGAGGCAGCGTAAGGCGTGGTCGACGTGGGCCACCGCCTACGGCCTCGAGATCCAAGGGGCCTCGCGCCCCGGAGGTTTATGCATTACTTAAAACCGTAACCGCACCGAAAAAAATTCATTGTTGTGAATCGATATTATTGACATAATTAAATATGTTTTTGTTCAGTCTAGCAACATTAGTTTACGTTGCTGTTGCGGGGAATCCCCGCTGCGGGGCGACCAGTATATATTATACAGTAATGTATGGAGGCGACAAAGGCTGAGGATTCCCCGTTCTGTTTGTTAGACATAGAATACTGACTTTATTTAATCGAGGGCGCGTGGCAATCGAGTAAAGAGTGCAGTAGCGGCCCACGTGGCTGCTGTAGGTATATTTTCGCGCTGTACGCACATGAGTAGATAAGCGGAACGGAACGGAACGGAACAGACACAAAGCTTCTTAAGAACTAGCAAAATTGTTACCTATGTAATAGTGGAGATAGACGGTCCACTATTAATAGACTCCGAGTGTTTTAAGGTGGAGAAATGAAACTACTGTTTATGTAAAGCCGAATGGAGTATGAATATGGAATGGAATATATTTTCGTCAACCTTGCCTATATTTATATGGCTGGCTACGTTGTTGGAGTATATATTATTTATTCCCGTTTAGGGTTGGTTAGCCTGGCTGCTGCACCTATTTTGGTAGGGTTGTCACTATTGGTGAAGACAAATTAAAGCTCTAGAACGTTTACGTTTACGGAACGGTTACGGTTACGTACGTATTCGTTGTTTCGTGAAAGCAGTGACTTTCAACCTTACGAATTATATGAAGAATTACAATTAATGATCCCTAATTAACCTAACTTCGTAACAGATGTGAAACAGCTTCTACACTACGTTACAGAAAATAATTAAAAAATATATACCCAAACATGTACATCGTCATTTAACAATACCGATCATTACAGCCTCCGCTGAAGGAAGCTTCTTAAAATTAAAACTCATTAAAAATTATCTCAGGAATGCAATGTCACAGAAAAGACTCAGCGTTGAAAGGTTTATCTATCGAGGCAGATATAGCATCCAAGCTATATTATGAGGCTATAATTAAACAATTGAGCAGGATAAAACCAAATATCTATTTCTTCATTTTTATTTGAAATTGTTTAGTGTGGTACTTAATGATTTTGTATGAATAAAAATTTCATAATGTCAAGTGTTTTGTTTTTCATTTTATATAATCCGTCTTCTTGCGTGGGCAGAGGGCCTAGCAAAATGTATCTTGCCCACACAAAATTTAAGTCTTGCGTTGCCACTGACCCCACGTACACATTTATTATTCATCACAAATGTTGACACTGTTAGATACTGCAAATATTCAACCGGTCTATAGACTTGAGTTTTTATGGTCCGTTTCTGCACTGTGAAATTACGTGCATAATTCAAAAAATATAAACACATCACTCTCAGTGCGAGTTACATAACGTAATAATAAATATTTCAGTAACTTTACCTTCTGATTCGTCAATGATGCTATCTTTTTCGATTTCAACTATCTTACTCTCTCCCTTGGCATTGAAAGCTACGATAACAAATTTGTAATTTTCTTCCTTTGGCTCTTGTATTATAAATTTCGGTTCTTGATTAATAATTGATACGAGTTGCTCCTCTGAGTCTAACGAACTCACATTAAATTTAAATTTCTGTAATAATGTAAGAATTTATTAAATCTCAAAATAAGTGTTTAAAATAAAATAAAATCTAAACACCTAAGGTCACCCGAGGCAAGTGTGACAGTGGGGCAAGTGTAACAAATGCAAATTATGCGGCCTAAACACGGTTTTTGGTTTAATTCCACCTATTAAACAACACAGGAAACTATTGACTATACTGACAGTTAAGTACGTAGCTTCTAACTATTTTATCAACAGACATTATTTTTTAAACCTACTCAACTGGCGACAGACCGCGCAATTTTAAGAGGTGAAGTAATGAAGTGGTTCGATATGTCATTCAGTTATTTTAAACCAGATACAATGTGAGTGATAAAGAATAATATTGGTACTTATAGAGGAATATGTTTCTTCTGTGACCTGAAATCCACTATTCCTTTAAATACGGATAGTTATACTTACCTAACCTAATACCTAACATCGGGGTAAACGTCACACTGTCACACCGATCATCTTACATGAGAATATCGTAACTAGTGATGGGACAGTATATCATTTTAACCAACTTTCAAAAAAGGAGGATGTTATCGGTGTGTTTGTATGTATTTATATTTAAATATATACTATTTTTTAAATTATACCAAGAAATAAATACATGGCAAAGAAAAATATCAGAGGATATCAGAAGCAGAAATAATAAAAGTTATCAAAACTGATACAAAAAGAAATACAAGTATAATTTGATTATAGAAGAAATTAATACTGTTTTAGTGCGATATTATGAGAAGAAAAAACGGCATTATTATCTTTGGAGTACTGAATTTAGAAATCAATGAACGGTAAAAAGTATTGTATTATTTATTTATTTTATGTAGAACAAAATAGAAAAAACCCCCAATGTGTTCTTTTTTGTTAAACAACGAAGATGACGTTTTTTTCTTTCATAAGTGTTTATTCATCTAAACAGCATACATAATACAAGTACCAAAGCATTATGATTATATCATTATAAATTGTTAACGTTTCTGAATGAAATTTTATTTTGCATTTGGCATTTTTTTATTATAGGTACTTACGAAACATCGAGAGCTAGTGTAGTAAATCTATTTAAAGGCACATCACTATATCGGTTAAAAACAGTCACGCTTGCCCCATGTTGGGAAAAGTTCATTATTACACAAAAATGGACATTCAAATTGTTTTCATAGATCATAAAATATATGGACGTTAGTATCATCTCATCAATTTTGTCGAAAACCACAGATAATAATAAAGTAATTACAAAAAGGAAGCGTACTGTCACACTTGCCCCATTGATGGGTAAGTGTGACAGTTTTTCACCTCAATTAGTTTTAATTATCTCAAATTACAAAATGCTACTTGTAGATACTAAAATGCTTGATCAAACAAACAACCACTTCATAATTGATGTTATGAAACTGTAATATCTATGTTAATTCCTTACAAAGTAAGAGTATTTAAATGTCGATTATAGTTTTGATTAATTTATATCACACACCCCAGGTGACCATATTTGATTTAGGTACATACCTGTTGAAGCCCGCCATCATGTCCTTTTTCACATGATATTGTAATGTCATTTAATACACTTCTAGTCGCCACACAGTTTGTAGGTGGACGTGGCACTGTTTCGTCTGTCACTAGGAATGAGCACTTTGTTTGTGGCAAACCCGTTCCCACCACGTTATTCAAACCCCAACAGTGTATAAGTGCTAAACAAGAAAATAAAAGAAAAAATAAGTTATAATCATATAAGCCATATTCATTTAAAGTAAGGTCCTATAAACGGCTTTCGGGACTAAACACCGATTCATTTCTATCAGGTTTTATATATATGGAACAGAAAAGGGTCCTCCACGTTGCTCTACCGCGAGTTGACTACCCTCACATCATAACCATGATATATTTTTTTAAATATATTCAAGGCAACAAACAGTCATGTAAAAAGATAGTAACATGAATAAATATTAATATAACTAAAGTCCTATAGTGCCTTTAACTAAACTTTTACAATATTTTAAACTAATTGAAACACTTTAAGGACTAAAGGACATTATAAATTTATTTATTTATTAATACGCTAAGTTCTAAGATGAGGTAACTAGTTAACATTTGGTGTTTATAACACTGACAAATTCAATTCAGATTTAATTAGCGAATTGAGTGCTGCAACATTTTCAGTGATGGGTAACTAGATTATTCACAAGCCAAACTTTGAGAGAGAAAGAATTTAAGCTTTGATACTGATGTATTAAATAAATCAATATCTGTTAATTTTTTAGATTGACAAGATGTAATCCTTTACTGTGGAGCGTGAAGTAAAATCTGCCTTAGGATAGCAATTAATAATTTCTGATTTATTAAAAATGTAGGGCCACCAGTAACATTTAAATTATATCAATGATCTGTTTATATTGTGATTTTGTGATAACAGATAAAATATGGAACGAAATACGTTATAATAATAAATTTAAAGCAATAAGCAGCCATTGGTTTGTCAGATATGCCTTATATGTGGCTCCGGTTGAGGATTTAGGGAACACTTGCTTAAGGGGAAATATAATCTCAAATGGCTTAGCAAGATCCTTCGTTATGCCGAAAATATTGTAGCATTAATTTTGAAATAAATATATGGTAAAGTTGAGGATTAATGTTAAGGATTATGTTAGACGAAAACACGATTTCGTAAAGTTTTCTCGATAGAAAAAAATCCAAAGTTACCTCCAAAATAAACAATAAACCGCTGTTGGATAGGGTCGATTACGATGAGATGGAATGTTTTAGTAAAAGGTGAACTTCTACTGTTGTATTCATAAAATACTTTAAATAAGATCATGAAACTTTGCATACTAACTGAACTAACTATAAAGCAGTGCTTATGTTATTTACTTTTTTCAAACACCATTATTTTCACTGTAAAAAGAAAATATTATTATGCTAGGAGATTTTAATGGAAGGGTTGGGGTGAGGAGGCTTGGTTATGAAAGGATATTGGGAACGTTTGGTGATGAAAGTATAAATGAGAATGGTGAAAGTCTCCTCACCGTATGTATGGAAAAGAATCTTTTTGTGACGAACACTTGCTTTCGCCACAAGAGGATTCACATGTATACTTGGGAAAGAGGTGACGATAGAAGCATGATAGATTTCATAATTGTGGATGAAAGATTGAGGGGCGCAGTGGTAGATACAAGGGTTTACCGGGGTTCTAACGTAGGAACGGATCATTATTTGGTTTTATGCCGAATTAATGGTCTATTCAGGCGTTGGCGCCATCGGTCATCTGTGTCTACCACTGCGTTACAGCGTATTAGAACAGAAAGGTTACAAGATGAAGGTGAGAGAAATAAGTTCAAATGTAGACTGAAAGAAAATATAAGTGGTTTGGATGAATTATGTATGAAGGAGTTAGACTTGGAGAATGTATGGCAAAATGTAAAGAAAGGTTTAGTGGATGCAGCTACCGAAGTATGTGGTGTTAGTAAGAGAAAGAATGAAAGGAAAAATAATACGTTATGGTGGGATGATGAGATACGTATGGAAGTTGAAGCAAAGAAGGGAAGCATGGCTAGATTTACTAGCAACAAAGGCTGGTAATTCTAGCAGTACGAATGATGATATTGAAAGAAAAAAGGCATCTTTAAACATCTTAATAAGAGAGTAAAAGAAGTAGTTGAAAGAAAAAAGCAAAGAACGGATAAGAATGATAGAAGAATATCGGATAACTTCCAGGCAAATATTAAAATGTTCTGGAAACTTGTAAGAACTGCCAGGGGACATTCACAACAGCCTATGATGAATGTTATAAGAGACGAGAATGGCTATATTCTGAAAGATGAAGTTTTGAGTTTAAAGAGATGGAAGGAATATTTTGAAAGCGTGTTTATGAGTGAGGAGACAACGTGTGTACTAAGTGAAGTAGAAACCCCGAAAGAAGAGGAAAGAGGTAGCGAGATAAGTATAGATGAAATAATGAAAGCAATGAAAAGCATGAAAGCAGGTAAGGCTGCCGGATATGATAGAGTTTCACTCGAAATGCTAAGGGCTGGAGAGGAAGTCGTGGTAGGCCTGCTGCACACCTTGTTTAATTTATGCTGGGAACTGAAGCGGGTACCGGTAGACTGGTGCAAAGCCGTGATAGTCCCAGTATATAAAGGAAAAGGGTCGCAGCAGGACTGTAAAAACTACCGTGGCATCCATTGTGGGAAATCTGTATGCTAAGGTACTGATTGAAAGGGTCATGAAAGAAACTGATGGAAAAATTTGGGATGTGCAAGCGGGATTCAGAAAGGGAATGGGATGTACAGATCAAGTCTTTTCCATGCGCATGATCGCGGAGAAGTTTTTGGCCAAAAACCAAAAGGTTTTTTGTGCGTTCATGGACTTGGAAAAGGCCTATGACAGAGTGGATAGGGATGTGCTATGGCAAACACTGAACTCATTTGGGTTGAGCGCTGGCTTGATACAGGCATTGGAGTCTCTATATAGGGACTCTAGTGCTTGTGTTAGGATCAACGGGGTCTACTCGGACTGGTTTGACATCCATAAAGGTGTCAGACAGGGCTGTGTGGCTTCCCCGTGGCTGTTCAACCTATTTATGGACAGTTGTTTGCAAAATTTGAAAGTTGAAGAATGCGATTGGGTGTACTTTGAACAGATCATTAAAAGAAGGGGAAGATTTTGAGAAGAAATTGAAGGGGAGTGTTTATATTTGGGTGCGTGGGATGGGAGATATGATAGGATATGGGGAGTAAATGGGGCCCTGCACTCTATTTGAAGAGTCAAAATGTGCAAAAAAGGCACGTATGGCAATTCACAATGCTGTGTTGGTCCCTACTTTAACGTATGGTAGTGAAAGTTGGGTGTGGCAGAAGAAGCACGAGAGTAGAATCAACGCAGTAGAAATGCGGTCCTTAAGGAGTATGTTAGGGCTGAATCTGAACGACAGGGTAAGAAATTGTGTAATAGGAGAAGAGTGTGGTTTGCAAGATGATGTTGTGACCAGGATTAAGAAAGGAAGGAATGCTTCGGTGGTTTGGTCATGTGGAAAGAGTGACAAAGAAAATTTATGTTGCAGAAGTGAATGGCAGAGTCGGAAAGGGACGTCCTAGGCGAAAATTTATCGACCAAATTGGCGATTTATTGAAAACGGGCCAAATTAAGAGTACCCTTAACCGACGAGCATGTATGCGTAGGTGTATGGATGTGAAGGAGGCGAGAGAGGTGTGTCAGGATCGTGCCAAATGGAAGTCTGTAGTCTCTGCCTACCCCTCTGGGTGACAGGCGTGAGTGTTTATGTTATGTTAAAAAGAAATTACCTAAACTATCGGCCTCTTGAAGCGTGATTCCTGCCGCACGGTCACTTCGCTTCGGCCTTTGAAGGGGGAGGTTGTGTCGCTTACGATCAGAATATACATTACGCAACAGGACGACGTAAAATTAAATTGGGAAATAACCGTAATAAAAATAAGAAGCGACTGGCTTGGCGTTAAGAAACAGGCATAAATATGATAAACCTAATGAAATAAGTGTCTAACGACCTATCTACTTACAGTATTAGTGATTACAGACATGTCGGTACATAGCATACGACGTGCGGGCAACTGGGGACGATTTTAGAAATTTGACCCTTACTCCCCTTAATGCGGTAGGAGGACAATTAATTACGGCAAATATGCCTTTGATGCTAGCGTTATAGAATTCATCCTTCCATTTCGTCTCGTCGTCATTGTAAAATGCGAGTATGGGAAATACCGGTAACATGGTATGTTTTCCGGGAAATGGCAGTTTAATCACCTCGCTTGACGTAAAATATCTAGCACGGGGAGCAATCTACTACACGTTTGCCTAGTGCTATTATTTACTACTGCGACGTTATTGGTATTACGACCATTCCCCAACCTTGACCGCCGGTGGATAAGTTCTCCTATATATTATTGTTTAAATAATGGTTTGAAGTGGATTTTAATAGGTAAAAGTGGTGCAATTTTGTGTAGTAAATGTCTGCCCATGCAAAATATTGGTAAAAACAATGAAACACGTGCTTCGGTGGTGATTAAAACCTGTAATGTGTCTGCCACCGCGCCGATATTGAGATACTATGGCTCGAGCAAACGTCTTCCAAAATCTTCGCATCAACATATTGTAAAGATGTTTTTAAACAAGTTAATAAAAATGTATTTTTTATTACTAGACCCTAGCAAAAGTGCAAACCGTGTGAGTCCATTACCGAAAAAAGCAGCAGTGGATTAATGTCGGGCTAAGTATAATTGATAACATTATTTTGATGACCTTCCATTCTATAATCTATCTTATACTACTAACGTTAGCTTATCCACTATTTAAAATCCACATAAAAATCGAGACGTACTATATGACGTGTCGTTAGGTCTTTTGTACAACAAGGTTGATTCTTCTGTTTCCACGTTAAAAGTCTGATTGTTTCGCATTTTGTTAGCGTCCATGGTTTCACTGATGAACGCCCAGCGGTAAGAGGTCGGTTCAGGATTTGCTTTCACGTTGCAGGTTATGTTTATACTCTCGTTCTCCGCAATACCGTACTCCGCTATCGTTTCATCCACACAGTATGCTGGGTCTGAAATAAATTTGCTTCTATGTAAAGAGCTGATTATCATATATAGTGCTCATAAACCTATACTGAACATACATAGTACTGAACTGTTTAGTAGTGTAGTTTCGGCCTAAAATATTTATTTAGTTCAAAAATCAATAAATACAGACTATTTATCAGCGTATTCCAGTATGGTAAAATTAAATGTAAATATCGGAACTGGTATTTAAATTAGTCGTGTGTTTGCGGTGTGAGATTCTACATACAACGAGAGAAGCCCAAGTGCAGCAGTGGTCAGTTAAGAGCTGATAAAGAATAACAAAGTATTACTTCAGTATTAGTTGATTGGCGTTACACCACCTTAGACAAACCACAAAAGAGATTTTTCAAGGCAGATACTTTTTCTTAACACAAAATTACTAAATTGTAAATATATGTATGTAAATATAAGAAAGAAAGAAACAATTTTGTCACAGACCATTAATATACACAACAATATATTAATTTATAACAAAAACACGAAACTTTAATAAATTTGGCTTTGTATATCGAAAGCATGCCAAAAAAAGTTATTACTGAGCATGAGTTGTGGTAGTTTTACCACAACTCATGCTTATTTTCAGTAATGACCGAACAATATATAATGAGAGCCGCTTTCAAGAAACCAATGACAAATTTACAAACAAACGGTATTTTGATGACGTACGTACTTTTACAACCGCCGTTCGTAAATCCTGTGTTTAAATGTGAATTAAAATAAAACGTCGTAGCAATCGAAATCGTATTAAAAAAAAGTAAAGCCAAATTAAAACAGGTTAAATTTCCGTGTTTTCTAAGGAGTACAGGCTCTGTATAAAAAAGTGTCCGTAGGAAAGCGTTAAATAAGGGTGGCGCCACTGTAGCTACAGTCTAAATTTTAAAGAAGTTTTTATAATTTTTTTATTGTACAGACTTTCACCATAATTATTTTTACAATAATTATTTTATTGCTTTCAAAATTTTTATTTTCAAAATCACTTAACGTATTTTACAGCGATTTAACATACCCCGTAGCTAGCTACTCGAGCGCTGTAATGGAGAGTTTTTGAACGGTTATTTACTGCTTACAGATGGACACTTTTTCATCTATTCTCATAAGGGAGTTAGTACTCCTCATTTCTACACTCCATAGTATTTTAAATACGGATCTACACCACTCAACGACAACTTCAACACAGGCAAACAGCCATTATTCATTACAAGCTAACAATTTCAATTGCAAACTATTTTTAACTTCCCGCTATGAGTATCAATGATTTTCAAAAATCGGGAATTCATTGGTTTCATCCCAGTTTTCGAAAATCGAGGTTTCATCAGATCTCGACTTTTTGAGCTCCTTGGAAGCTAGTCTGACAATTCCTACGAGGATGTCACTTAGATTTTCAATACTGTTTCAACCGATTTGGACCGGTAAATATTGAGAAATCCCAAAAAAAAAATTCTAAACAGTTTTTTGGAATAACTTTTAAACAGATGTAACGATCAATTCCAAAATCTAATCAGCTCTTCAACATGAAAAACGACGTCGATTGCTGCGAACCGCTTCAATATCAGTTCATGCGTTGAAGAGAAATCGATGATGCATTATATGAAAAAGGGGTTTTTTCACATAACTTTTTAATTTATAGTCTGATCGTTTTCATTTATAATTTATTTTATTATTGTTCTTTAAATACCTCGTCGCTTGCACCAATTACATCAAAATCGGTTGATCGGTTCGAAAGTTGTCGTTGTCAAAAATTTCAAAAAACTCGCTTTTTTAATAATTTCTAAATTTATTCGCGGATCGATTTTGATATTGGTTCGTAAAATATTTGTCGAGCGTTTTGAGATCGAACATATTCCAGGGATGACCAGACCAGAGATCTAACATATTTTTTTTAATAAAATACTAGCGATGCTATAAACATTACAAATATTACTCTTTGTAAGCTTGAAATGCTTTTGTTAGATTGTTGTTCTGATTCAAACCCACGACCTTTTAAGTACGCGGTCCGCACCCTACCTATGGGCTACCGTCGTTTAAACTGTTACTACTATTGCTCGGTGCCATCGGTGTTAGCCACTTCTGCCTAATAATACATCAGTGTAGGTAGAACACTCCTATTTATTTCTGTCGTCAAGCAGCAGTGCGTACTGTAGCTGTATGTGCCGGCCTGAAGCCAATATACTCCTATAATTACAAACACTGATTTTTAGTACTCAGAAGTCACAAAGGATATATAACCTTTTTATGTTGGTTGGCATCCAAACATCGCTAGTACGTAGATATGAGTAATATACGGGTTGCAGTCACCTCACTCACATTTATAGACTGTTATTGATTTATCATATATTTATAACTTACAACCACAGTCGTGGTAGCTCAGGGCATTAGCGTTCGCTGTACATTTCACAATACACCAGCAACCCGGGTTCGATCCCCACCTGCACCAATGAAATTGTTAATTGCAATTTTAAGTGTTGATTTACCACGTGCTCAACGGTGAAGGAAAACATTATTTTGCTTGTCTGCAAAAAAAATCGAAGACGTGAAGTCCGTCATCACGCATTGGGACAGCGCGGCGGACACTTTTATGCCCTAAAACCTTCTCAGAAGTAAAAGGAGGCATGTGTCAAGCAGTGGGACGTATAGGTAATTTAAACTTACAAGTGACATCGACGACAAGAGTCTCACTGTAAGCAGAACCCTCGTTATTAGTCGCTGCACATACATATTCTCCCGCATCAGTTTCGCTTATTTCCTTCAACTCTAATGTCGGATTGATTGTTGCTTCATCGTGGTCGTAGTTTTGAGTTACCAAGTCATCCTGAAATATATAACGCAACATTACTTTGGACGAAGATTTAAACTAGATTAGTTACTTTGTGTGTTTTGATCGATTTATTTTGATTTTTAAGTTTTTGTTTAAGCATTACCGATTTTCATAAAAAAGTAAAAAATATATTTTACAGATTTATATATTAATTCTTTACAACCCATTAAAATCCCACAGTTAATAGGCTTTCCTCCATAGCTCGCCTTATAAAGGGCATTTGTATGTTTGTATTCCGGGCAATATTATACATATGTATATTTGTCATGTTGCCTCGCTAAGCAAGCGTGTTTGCAATCACAGATTTTTTATTATTATTATTGAGTTATTATCAAGGTGTTGCAAATGTATTCGGAAGTTATAGGCGTATTCATGCTTATTCCGTTTGGAAATCAAAATCCGCAGCGCTACAAGGAAACGCGTAGTCACTGCGCTGACGATCTGTGAAATTTTATCTATATTAAAAATTACCCCATGAAACCAGGTCACTTGGTAAACGGACGGATTTGCTTGGTAACTGCAATTAATCAATATGTTCGTGCCTTTGACAGCTGTTAGAGTGTTATTCTCTAATTCTCCATCGACAGCTATCTGCAATTGTGGCGGATCTGGAATAAGCGGAACAACTATATTGTGATTCGTTTGTGTAAAGGTGAAAGTACTAATTTTCTCTCTAAAAGAAAAGAATAAGGATCTCACAATCGATCAATAGCCTAAAATCCATCTAACACCGATTTGGAAAGCACTGTTATTCTATATTAAATGTCATGCAAGTACTTCGACAATGAAAGTCCACTCCACTGGTTTTTAATATATTTGACAGTTACAGAATAATCAGCTGATGACAATTTTCTATTCCATTCTATATGTGTAATTTAATACTTAAGAGGAACTCACAAAGCACAGTGAGGGGAAGTCCCTGCGCGCACACGAACTGCTCGGCGCCGCGGAGGTTCGCAGGCGCGCAGCACGTCACTCGCGCCTCGTCGTACTCTGGGCTGATGCTGAGCTGCACCTCGCTTGCAACTAAGCGCTGAGACGGCTCCATCTTACAGATATGGTATAGTATTATTTTTTCCAGTGCGTATAATTTTTTTACACTATAGTTTTACACAAAATGTTTACGTGACAGTGGAATGCTGCAGCCGTATTAAGGCAGCAGCATGAATGAGTCAGCTAAACTAGTAATAATACTATGGTTATGATTCGTATGGTGGGGGTAGAAACCGAACCTTTTTATTATAGGTATTTTATCTCTTAATTCTAAGGGGAGACAACGCTTTTTTATTCTTAATCGATGATTAATGTAGGTTTACATAGGCCACAACATCTATTCACTATTACTTGTAAAAAATACGCATTAAAATGTATGCTTTGAAAGAATATGTAATATCATCTACTTACAGTTACGTTTTGCTCTAGGTTGTGTAATTGCGAGGAGTTAAGTCGCCATGTAACGGTCGGTAGTGGACGTGCACCGAAAACCCGGCACTGCAGCGTGAGGAGTTCATTGGCGCGCACGCGTCCGCTCATTAGTGCGTCTGCCTCGTCGCCAGAAATACGCACCGACACTAACTCTGGTGGCACTGGTATAACATGGAAGATGATGATATCACCGATTTTCACAGTAGTGAAATTATTCGAATACTAACTGTTACAAGAATAGTCTATAACACAGTTCTGCTTAGGACCTGGACGGACTCTGGGTAGATATCACCCTATATTTGTCCCCTAGCTACAGCATCTTCATTGCTGTGTTCCAGGTCCAGGGCCAGTATGATCACAGGATGTAAGGCAATCCATCTTAGATCTTGGAGGTGACAACACATATGTAGCCTTATTTTATTACGACTCCCAGAATACCTGCCAAAAATAGTAGCTTAATGCTGCTGTATTTCGTACGGTGAGTGTAGGAACACAGTGAGGGTACAATAATTATTTATTTACCCTTTTTACTAGAAACGAGACATTTCATCGCAGTCCTCAGGGGTGACAACGCATCTGCATTTTGATCTTAATCGAAATTAAATGTAGATGTTTATGGGCCACAGCATCCACTAACCATCAGGTGGACTGTGTGCTCGTTTGTCACCGTTATTCTATAAAAAATTGTGCCTTTTACCTCACGCCCTAAACACCAATTACAACACGGCGCGCGACGCGCACGGCTCACTGTCCACTTATGTGTGTTCGTATTTCAATTCGGCACCCACACTAATTTTTAAACGCGGTATGAAATCAGTCCTGAGGCATGTCTATGGGTCACAGCATTCATTTACCATCAGGTGGACTGTGTGCTCGTTTTTCACGGCCATTCTATTAAAAAAATTACGAAATGCGATCGCCAATTTACCTGCCAAACGTGATCACTAATGCAAATTAATCCTACGACGGGAGAGGCACATGCCCAGCACTTCAACAAACTTCAAAAAAAAAAAAATATTGAAACACAGTAACGACAAAAAAGAAGAAGTAAAACAATGCCCAATGCGCCTGCTAAATATGACAAATTCTCAAACATTCACAGATATGACGTAGTCCGTTTTCTGGGCAAACGAGTGTGCAGCTCACCTGATGGTAAGTGACGCAGTGACATTCACAGATTGTAGTTTATGCAAATAAATGGAAGTTGTCGCCGTGATGACGAAAAAATTATCATGTTCATGTTATGTTTACTATTAATAGAGAAAGATCACTTACAATGCATATCGATAGTGATATCGATAGAGAGTGGCGGCGTTTTCTCATTGTTTTTAGCGAAGCATGTAAGAACGAGCCCATGGTCTTCCCGACGCAAGGGTCCGTACATTAGGTCACTCCGTACTCGCTGCTCTGACAGAGGTGTTGTGGTATTCTTAAGTAACCTATGACCCGCCCACCACGACAATGATGCCAGGGGTTTTCCTAGAACAATAAGGTGTTTAATTTTTTTATTTGACTTGTGAAGTAATAATAGAGAGGACTTTACACGCAGAAAAATAACAGTATGCCTCTGGGCTGCGCTTTTTATTTTTTATTATGTTGGCAATTAAGAAATCTGCTATCTTTGTATACAATTTTTTTTTTATAAATAGGCGGCGCTTCGATAATAGTATTGATCGAAGCGATATATGTAACCAAATCGTTTCTCAAACACATCACATATAAACCGCTTTGAATTTTTAATAGAATAAGGGTGACAAGCACTAAGTTAACCTGATTGTAAGTTGATGAATGGTCAAATATATACAGTTGTCGTCGATTAAATATTAAAATGTGAGTGCGTTGTTACCTATAAGGACGGCTCAACCGTGGAAGGAACAAGCTTTCACAGAATACCAGCGTAAAATAGCTGCTTAATGCTGCTTTGTTTCGTATGGTGAGTATAGAGAACCGACGTCCTCAGGCTCAGGCACAGAACACTCTTTTGTGCCATACCGCCAAAAAGAGAGCAATAACGCCCAGTTTTGGCTCCAGCAGCCGCCTCCGAAACGCCACTATAATTTTTTTAGGTCGTTCTTATCTCAGAGTTTCTATAAGGCGGGACAAGTTTTCGTCCCAAAGCTTTCCTCGGAGACAACTTGAAGAAGTGTGTAAAAATGGGCTCAGTCCGTTTAAATGTCGTGTAATGACGTGTAAACTGACTAGACCCGAAGAAGGGCGCAGCGTTAGCGATATGTCTGGTATCCGATTGTCCATCCGCTTGCCGCAGCAGCGGTCCACGTCCAATAATTTGATTAAGAAAAAGTAAATAAATAAAAGAACAATTTGTTCTTGTTTAAAAAATGAAGCAATAAACTAACAATTACGTAAAATAAAATAACAATAATTATTATATGTTTAGTACCCGGATGACCGAGCTTTGCTCGGTTTTTTAAGTTACATTTATATACAAATTACATGAATAATAGTTTTCGATCTTATTGACATAATAGAAAAAACTGAACTGGTTATTTGAATAAAAAATCATGAGTGCAAATAAATATTTATTTTGTTTAATTATTTATTTATTTTCCTTGGTGCTGGTGGGGGGGTTTTTGTAAAATTAAAGTAATTAAACGCGATAATCCCTAAATAATAGTTTATCCGTGTAGTGTTCAGTAAATTTAAAAATCTTTTTAGTTTTTTAAAATTTTCGTATTTTTAAAAAATACTAAAAAAAGGGCTCGAAATAATAGATTTTCTCACAAAAGAAGGGAACTTGAAAAAAAAAAAGGAAAAAAGTTGGACCCAAGACGGGACGCGAACCACGGAACTCCGATATCACGCCCGAACAACATCCCATCTGAGCTATTACGATCGTTGGTAATCTGTCAAAATTTACCTTCTTATATTGTAGCAGTTTTTTTATTGCCTGAAAACACGGACAAAAGGACATTTTCTAAAAATAAATCCCAGCTAGATCGATTTATTGCCCCCGAAACTCCCTGGACACTAAATTTTATGAAAATCGTTGGAGCCGTTTCCGAGATCCCGATTATATATACATATATATACACAAGAATTGCTCGTTTAAAGGTATAGGATATATTTTTAAAAACGTAAATGAGATTCGTTTTACACTTAAGTCGAACCAAAAAATATTAACGTTGTTTATTTTAACACATTCACGAAGTCCATCTGAGGTGACAGTAGGACGTCCCGGATACGACTCATCTTCGGGCAGTTCATTGTCATTCCGCTTAAACTATTTGGCGTCGTCCATTCATTTTTATAACACTTATTTTTCTTCACGTTAAATACACTAATGTGTACAAAATTAACTCTTTAAGTTACCTTTAATATTGATTAAACTTTTTTTGATCGAATTTATGCCAGCATTTCTTAACTTAATTAAAGTCGTAAATAAGCAAACAACATAAATGTTAGAAATAAGATATTGTTGTGTAATAAACTGTTGGTATATTTGTACATATTCTATAACAATAGAACCAGGATGATCCCACATTGCCAATTTATTAAAATAAACAAGTCAAATTAAACGTTTTTGTTAAATGTTTCGCTTTTATAAAATAAGAGCACACTGTAAACCTGTAGATATCTATGTCTTCTTCCTTGATCTAAAAATAAAAATGTCGATGCATTGTTACTCCTGATGACTTGTTGTTGTTATGTTATTACATTAATAAATTTATTGTTATTATTATTAAATACCTTGCTTACAGTAAAAAGGGTCTTCATTTCTCTACATATAGGTACTTATACAAAACACAGCTTCAAAACCAGTGAAAAATAACATTAAGCTGCTATTTTACACTGGTATTCTGTCAGAGCGTGGTCCTTCCCCGGTCAAGCCGGACCATGTAATAAGCGGAGAAAAGTCACCTAGGTGTTAATATAAAAGCTAAATTTATTAGTTAGTAGAATATTAAAAATAAAAAATATATTTATGAAATTTCAATCCAACTTTGGAACACTCATAATACTTATTATGAATGTTCCATAGTTGTTCCAATCAGCTGAAATTTTGGTCATGTTAAAAAAAATATGCAACGTATATATATATATATATATATATATATATATATATATATATATATATATATATATAATTTACGTTAGAGAGTTAAGCTTTTTTGGGTCAGTAGAGATGCGTTAGTTAGCCGTAAATCAACCGGTTCTATGTGTGCTTGTTTTTTTTTACCACAGTGAATATACAATCAAGCAAAACTTATCTTGATCTCAAGTGACCTGAATGTAAAAAAAAAACTGGACAAGTGCGTGGAGGGCCACGCGCGGGTTCCGTAGTTGCCCGTCACAATACATGAACTTTCTCGATAATATATAATAAGTAAGCATAATAAGTAATCCCTACTGCCATAAATTGCGCTTGCTCAATCCCTACTTCTATCTATTCTTGACTATGCTGTTGTTTGCTATCTGGACTTTAGCGAAGCGCAGTTAAATAAACTTGAGCGATTCCAAAATTTATGCTTACGATTCATATTTGGACTCCGTAAATACGATCACATTTCAGAATTTCTTAAACGTCTCAAGTGGCTGCCGATTCGCCTTCGCAGGAATACTCACATTCTTTCTGCTTTATAAAGCATACTGTTCAATACTTCTACTCCACGTTACCTGAAAGACCGCTTTTAATTCATTCCCTCCTCCACGATCGTTATTTATGTTCCACCAACAATTTTTTGCTTTGTATTCCAGCACATTTATCCTCTTTATCAAATAAATCATTTTCCGTTACAGTTTGTGGAACTCCTTGCCTTTATATATTCGACGTGCTCAATCCCTTTTTCCCCTTAAAAATCTACACAAAGTTAATTATTTGGAACTCTAATATTTCCCATCATAACTCCCGTAATGTATCTATCCCGTCTTGTGTGTGTTTATATATTTATATTATTTTTAACTTAATTTTCAAATTTATGTACACCTGCCCTATTTGCAATTCACTATAAACAACAGTACTTTGCTAAACAAGGGTTGTCTGGAAGGAATCCCTTCCAGAGCGATAAGACCGCCTGTTGTACTTTCTATATATATCAATATATATATATATATATATATATATATATATACGTATTTCATTTCGTCTCTTTCTTATGTGAATAAATTCAATAAATAATAAAATTGATTGATTGATTAAGTGTTCACGGTTTGACTGCTATAACGACTAAAATGGGTCCAAATGGGAAGATGGAAACTGAAGGACTTATTTTCAAAAGTTAAAGAAAACTTTTCGATATTGAAAATAATACAATTTACATCAAATCATTTATATGTCAAATCCCTACAAAGATGGTCATAGTCGACTATCTATCTATATATTCCCGCCCTTTGATTATATACCTGTCTTAAAGTTCCCGCCAGTGCAACCTTAAGATATATATGACCGTAACGAACCTTGCCGTAAACCACCACGGCCCTAAATTATCCTGAGGGTCGCCCGCGTAAACCAAGAGTATTACAAATGAAACTTTATAGGCCTATTTGATTGTATGAATAATTTGAGTGAGGCCTACAATAACTACCAACTAAGAAATACGCGAAATGATGAAGAAATACGCGAAAGTAGTAAGTAAGAAAGATCCTCCCAGTATATCCCGCAAATAAAAAAGTAAAGCTATAGTATTAATGTATATAAGTCGTTTTCTTCATAAAATATTTATTTCTCACAATTAACAATAACATTACAAAGTTGTAATGCAGCTAGTTTTATATCATTTTCTACGGAGTAGTAACGAAATTTTTACTAATCCAAGTGCATTTTGTAATTTTATCGACCATTGCTCGTTAACTTGTCAATTCTACTTTGCTGCGATAGTTTTTCTTTTAACTTAATTGTATGTGCTACTACTGAGTATACTTCTTCCAGACTTCCAAAAACAGCGGTTTAGTTGGTAGGGGGGACATAATATTTTTCATTAGACACACGGAAAAATACGTACGACGATACGAACCCCTGAAATGACTTGATGCTCTTCCATACCCCCTTTTTTATTTTTGAAAGATGTATCTAACGATACTCCATAACTTTGTAGGCGTAATTAATATCTATGACTATGCCAAATTATATATGCACGATGGAATAGACGGGTAAAGATCTTCATTCATTTACCTGTATAGGAGCTACCCAAAATAAAAATGTTTTTTAAGATTTTATTTAACAGTTTTGTAGGCGGGATTAATATTTATAACTATGCCAAATTACAGATTTGAAGCACCTAGGGTCTCTGAGTAAAACCGCGGACGGACGGACATGGCGAAACTATAAGGGTTCCGTATTGTGTAACTACGGAACCCTAAAAAGAATTAAAATAAGTAGAGAGTAGTCAAGCACCTGCTTAAACTGTTAAAAAATGGTAGGCTTTAGACGACTGTAGAATGAATAATTTAGTAATTTTTGAAAAATCGTTAATTTACTTTTATACAAGACGCCGTACGATCTTCTTCATCTCAACGTTATAACTTAAAACAATCGAATATCGTAAGCGTTTGGTAAGCAGAGTGAAAGTCAAAAAAGTTTTAATAATTTCCTATTGCTAACTATTACAGATAACAGTTTAAGAGCTCCTAGTCCTACTTTGCTTAAAAAGCCGGCGAAGTGCGTGTTGGGGTACGCACAAAATAGTGGTAGGATTCCGTAGTAATCCATATTTTCATCCGGGCTTTATTGATACTATGAGCATATTAAGTAAATTCGTAGTTTCTTTTAAGAGGATACGGGTGACAAGCGAGAACACAGTCCACCTGATGGCAAGTGGTTGCTGTGGCCTATAGACCTCTTCATCTATCCATCAAATCAAAATGCAGATGCGTTTTCATCCGTGAGGACTAAGAAGAAATGTATTTTTCCAGTAAAAAAGGGTTCTACCACGTTTACAGTTTAAAGTTTGACCGCTATAACGACTGAAAATGTGCCCAATATTCCAAGCAGATTTATAGGAAGTGGCATGGGTATTCAAAAAATATTTAAAGGTCTTATTTTCAAAATTATACAATCCACATCAAATCGTTCACATGCCAAGTCCGTACAAAAATGGTCATAGTTCATCTATTGGTCCCCGGTAGTGTAACCCTAAAATATACGTGACCCTAACGAACCTTCCCGTAAACTACCACTGCACTGTCCTAAACTTATGTAGTAATATTATTTAATATGTGTCTAAGCCATTAAATACTATAATACATACATAATAGAACGGGGGAGTGGGCGGAGCCCGTGTAACCACTAACATGTCACTAACATGTCAATTCACACGTATAAATGTCAACACAATCAATCGTTTCCAATTTTCGTGTCAAGCGTCGCTGCATGCAAATTATTTAAAAAATAGCAAATTGTGCAATAATTACGTGTCGAAAGAACAGCGGGAAATGGAATTTAAATAAAGGAGGCATATTCTGCAACCAGTAAGTCGAAACTATTTATGTATATATTGAGAATATTAGAAACAAAAATAAAAAAATATTTATGTGTCAAAAACATTAATCAAAAGTCTAAAATGTGTTTGTAGTAGTGATAACTAATAATACGACGTAATTGCTTGTATCGCCAATTGCTTGTGACGCCAATCCTCCTACAAAATAAGGTTGACAGCCATTATATTGTATCTACTATTCTATGATCTAAGCTATCCTGAGGGTCGCTCGCGTAAACTGAGAGTACCACGAACGAAACTGTAGTCATACAATAACTACTAACTAAAAAATAAGAGACAATGGTATGTCAAGATCGGTTTTTGGGCAATCGATCCTCTCTGCCTACTCTGCAAAGGAAATACGTAACTGTAGTCATCTTACTAGAGACAATGGTATGTCAAGATCGGTTTTTGGGCGATCGATCCTCTCTGCCTACTCTGCAAAGGAAATACGTAAAGCTATAGTAGAAATGCATAAGCCGTTTTCTTTAAAAAAAAATTTTTTTATTTATTAGAGGATTAGGTCATTATTTTATATGAAAGTGTAACGAAATGTTTACTAATCCGAGTGGATTTATTAAGTTGGTCGACTATTACTTGTTAACTTGTTAAGCCTATTTAGCTGTGATATTTTTACTTTTAACTTCGTTATATATGCTCCTATCATTCATACTTTTCACATTGTATGTGTATATTATATTATTTCACATATTTTATTTTCACAAAATAGTGGTTTAGTTAGTTGGGGGGGGGGGGGGACAAATAAAAATACCACTGTAAATCTAAATATTTCGCAAACGATCCCCTGAAACGAAAATATTTTGTTCCACGCCCCTATATTTTTGAGAGACCTATCTAACGACACCCCATAACTTTGTAGGCGTAATTAATATCAATGACTATGCCAAATTACAACTTTCTGGCATCTAGAGACTGAGTAAAACTGCGGACGGCCGTACGGATGGACAAGGCGTAACTGTAAGGGGACAATCTGCTTCGCTCTTCTGTTTACTGCTTGGGTAATACTGTCAAATTTGAAATTTAAAAGTTAACGGCAAATGTCATGTGACACATGAAGTCTGCCAATACGCACTGATGCAACACAGTTTATTCTTCTTCCTTCATTATTCTGTCATTAATGGGATCAGGCCTAGTCGAAGCAGTGAATGTTTATTTACTTTCCTTTTTTATACTATCATAAAAGAGTCTAAGCAAAAATTAGGGTTTAACGTTGTCTTCTGTTACCACGAAAAAACCCTTAAGACCTTTTAAATAATTATAAGTTTACGCACCTCCGAAGACGACGCAAAATAGGTGCACGGTGTCGCCAACGTAGTAAGGACCCACGTTCCTGCTGTTATTGGAGCCTGCGCTGGCCGTGGTCACGCGGGTGCCATTCTCGTGTATCACCCATAAACGCTGAGGCGGCTCTGAATAACAGAAGTTTAAACTACAAAGAGTAAGGAAAATGGCAGTTTATTAATTTCAGGTGCAACTTGCTATGTATAAGAATCCAGTTTGTTGACAGAAATTACATCGAATATGAAAATAAAACTGTCATATATAAGCCAGGATGAGCGAAAGGTTATGTATAAGGTACTTTTAACAACAGTTAGAAAATAAAAAAAAATGATGAAATAGCTGTTGATGGGAAGCTGCATCCAGGGAGTGTATGTGGGCTTCATGTTTATTAATCCAGCTGCCCAGCGTGGTGGGTGTAACATATCAGTATGGTAAGAGTAACCCCACTTAGAGCAAAGAAAAGACAAGATATTAAATTGCCTTCTTAGAACTTAAAAATAACTTTTTTTATAGAATAATGGTGACAAACGAGCACACAGTCCACCTGCTGGTAAGTGGATGCCCATAGATTTGTTATTATTACTTATATTACTACTACATTTGTCCTCGATTAAGAATCAAAACCGAGTACTAAAATGAAATGCCTCGTTTCCAGTAAAAAAGAATCCCCGGATCTCTACACTCACCATACGAAACACAGCAGTATTGAGCTGTTACGCAGGTGTTCTGTCAGAGCGGGGTCTTTCCCCAGTCGGCCGACCCATTCGTGCTACAACCATAATATAGCCGCAGCGTGGCTCTACCACGTGTCGAATGTACTAGGTTTAAATATTGGTTGTAGAGAGCTGGAGAGTAATTAGTGTATTGTTCTGTAGTTTGGGTTTAGGGTCTGATTTTAATTATAGGCGATACAACTTACACATTGAATGTCGTAACTATATGGAATGCTGAAGTTTAACTTCTGAATAATATTCACCATCTGTCATAATATGCTGCCTCGGTCATCTTTCGTCATATTCATCAAGTCAGTCATTATCAAAGCCAACGAATCGCATTATTAAAATTAAATAAAAATTGTTTTTTTGGTTGTCTTTAACAAAATAATATATAATATAAAATAGGACGCTGCTTTTTTAAAAATAAAACTTACAATAGAGCTACTTTTTGACGATGTGTATTGTTGGGAAACATTTGGTATGTTTATTTTATTTTAAATTCTCACAATAATCGGTATTTACACTCAATGCGCACCTAACACTAGTTATATAACAAGCTGTATTATAGCTTGTTAGCTCGACGTCTTCGCTAAATCACAGGGTTGATAATAATCACAAGGAGTAAAGTTATAGTTTACCGCGTAATGGCAGTGTAGCAATATCCACGACTCTATAGTCACCTTTCGAGTATTGTAAGAGGTGGCAAAGGGAAAAAAAAACCAGCAGATCGGCAGAAGCGATTTCCAAAAACAACTATATAAAAACTGCGGCCGCCAACCCACTTGTTAAGTGTTTACCCTTATTAGGTAATCAATAGGGAGACCTACATATTAGGTTGAGCAATTGACTTTGATGGGATGTTACGAGGCAATGATAATGAAGCTATAATTCCATATGCGTAGGATATTCATTATGAGATAAGTTCTATATAATCGCTTAAAATACCTGTATTACTTCAGAACTAAACCGCGGTACGTACTATAAGGCTAAATGTTAATGTGATGAAATGTTTACGTAGCGTAATTGTCGGTAAATGGAGTGAATTGTTCCGGTGCTGTCAGCTTCCTCATTATGCTCGCGGACAAATTAATTGCAGCTACGGGAGCACTATTTTAGTACACGTTGAATAATCGGTGTGCAGTTATCACGAATGAATTTTATATAACACTTTATAGTACTTTAATTAATTTAGTTTTTCACAGTATACTATCCAGGCAGGCAAACGTTGTTCTGCACTTTCCGACGACTTTTTTATTTCTATGAACTTCCTTAAATTTGCAATAAAAACATGGTGGGAAACTATCATCATATCTCTCAAGTTGGAGCAATCAATATACGTTTACAAAAAAATTTTTTAATTAAAATCAGTTTAGTAGTTAAGGGAGTTTATCGCGGACAAGCAATGTGACACGTAATTTTTATGAAAGGAGATAGTAGTACAAAAATACTTCATTAAATTTAATATGTTTAGAGTTACGGTAATTTTATGCTATCGCGGTCACCTCGTTTTTTTGGCTCTAGAAAATCGAAAAATCGTCCGATTGCGATGATTTTTTAAAAATCTTCGTTTTCACGGTGAATATGCGAAAAAAAATTACAGGAATAAAAAAATAAAATCTTATACTGGTTTCAGGGCTTTAAATGTTCCTGAAAATGCGCTCATTGACGTATAATTGTTGATAACTTATTTACAAATATTCGAATGAAGTTGTAATATTTTTTTTCGTATTCTACACAAAAAACGAACATTTAAAAAAATCACTGAAAAATGTTTGTTTACTAATTTTTTATCTTGGTGTTTTATTAAGTTTAAAATCGAGCGAAGCGAGCTCGGGACTTAGGGCAACCCGACTTGGACAGGTTAGAAGGAGATGGCGGGGTCGAGTGAGCGAGCGAAGCCAGTGAATAGCTTTGCCATCTCATTCGAGGTTATTTTTTTATAAACCACTCAGAAATAGGAGCCCCGCAAAGCGGGGCTCCGTTGACCGGGCTTCCCTCGACTGCGCTACGGGAGAAAGTTGGGGGAGGGAAGCACCACGCCAGGAGGAGATGGCGCCAGCCCCTAACCTAACCTGTCCGAGTCGGGATGCCCTAAGTCCCGAGCTCGCTTCGTTCGATCTTACACTTAATAAAACACCAAAATATTAACTTTTATAACTATTTCGATTTTATAGAGCGTTTATGATAAATGATAACATTTAAAGTCAGTAAACTATATAAAAACTTTAAGTGGGATAAAAAATTAATAAACAAACATTTTCAATGTTTTTTTAAATGTTCGTTTCTTTGTATAAATTAACAAAAAAAATATAAACTTCGTTTAATGCTGCAAAAAAGTTATGAAAGATTATATTCGAAGAAGTGTGTTTACGATCACATTTCACTATATCATATAAAATCATTTAACTATATGAAATCTTCAGGTGAGACATTTTCCATAAAAATATGGAAAATATTTTTATGGAAAATTTCCATAAATCCGCCATAAAAACGAAGATTTAAAAAAAAACATCGAAATTGGATGATTTTTTCTCCATAAAACGAGGAGACCGCGAAAGTATAAAACTACCAGAGTTAATTTTAATCTTGTGTTTTTTTGCGTTACAGAAACTACCGCATCTTCTAATGTGGAATTTAAAAATCAAAGAAAATCTACTAAGAAAATACCATCGCCTTCAAGTGACGGTATGGCCATATTGAAAATTTAGGTAGACGTTGACATACGATGTATTTTCTGTATAAGTAGAATAGGCTGCAATATAGTAAGTATTATATACGCCAGGCCACCTGATCAAAGCGACCATATGGCAATTTTTCTTGGAGAAGGCCAGTTGTAATAAGTAGCATGTCTTGATAAACTTGCAGCATTTGCATCCACATTAGCTCATAAACAGCTACTGGCATATCTTCAAGAGCTAAGAGCATCTGCGGGCTTAATCAGTAGTAGTTATATTGAGCTTTCTAGTAATCATTAACGCTAACAGAAAGAAGAAGTTGTTTATAAGACATTTGACAGATCTGCGTCAGTGGCTTAGCATGCTTAGGGCCGTCGGCTTGAATACCACGAGGAACAAGTATTTGTATAGCCTATAAATTGCCCCAGTCTAGATGTTTGACCTTGTGCAATTTATATAGGTAAACTGCTTCCACGATACATATCGAAATCCTAGTGTAAATTGCAGTTTTTTAAGATAAGAGTAGACGTATTGTATCGCAAAATAATAGTTACCGATTTCAGAAACAATAATGCTATTTGGTACTTACTTAATTTTTAAAGTCAGTTTTTATTTTTCATTAAATGTTAAAAGTGTGGACTACGGAATATACAAAGCTCAAAGTACCTACATTAAAATTTCATTCCATATATTCTACCATAAGAGGTGGAATTGGGGGTATTTGAAATTTAAGTGGTTTGATATTTAATAAATAATCATCATTAAAATCAGGGGATTTCGCGGAATATATGGACAAAAAAAACGAGACTAATCGTTGATTTTTATAGTTTTTTAAATCGTTGAATTAAAATTCTATAAATAATCGTCATTAAAATCGGAGAATTTCGCGGAATATACAGACAAAAAACGAGACCAATCGTTGATTTTCATAGTTTTTGAAATCGTTTAGTTAAAATTATATAGCGTTAAGATAAAGTGAAATAGGTTGCGATTGGGATTGGAAATGGTACAAAATTATGTTGTTAGTAATGAAATGATGCGTGATTTTTTTAACTTACCAATAACCTCTAGTCTCAAATAAGTTTTATGTGTAGGACTTGACTCGAAGTCCGCGAAGCAATAGTACTGGCCGACGTCCGAAGGTCGCACATTAAGTATCTGCAGCTTCTCAATGCTTTCGTCCTCCGAGCTGATCAGCTTGTATCGCCCGCCGGGAGACAGCACTCCGCTGCCGTCACCGCGTAGGTCGCGACTGCTGGTTCGAAACATGCAAATAATTACTATGTGATTAATAAGTTATCATACATTTTGGGCTTCACGAGGGTGATTTTTGGATATCGACAACACCGCCACTTATCGGCTCCCATTGAATTTTTAAACCATCTAGATGGACTCAAGATTGCACACAAAAGTGTATCATAATGTTCTAGTCATTTTCGAGTTTTTTTTTATGGAATAGGATTGACAAACGAGAACTCAGCGCACCTAAACTCAGCCCACCTGTCGTATGGTAAGTGGTTGGAACTGTGGCCCATAGACATCTACTTCTAGTCCTCGATTACGAATCAAAATGCAGATGCATTGCTGTCATCCGTGAGGCCACTTACAAGTGGAATGTGTGCTCGTTTGTTATATCTAGTAAAAGAGTCAATATCCGGTTCTCTTCACTCACCATGTACGAAACACAGCAGCATTAAGCTTCTATTTGACGCTGGTATTCTAGAGAGTTCTTGGTCCTGTGCATGGAGAGTTAAGAGGTGGGCCCATAGATCATACTACATGTACATACTGCTAACATACGCTAACCATCAGGTGGATTGTGTACTCGTTTTTCACCTCGTATAAAAAGTATCATAAAATAATAATTCATAACTTTAGTGTGCGCTGTCCTATTTCTTAATATATTATTTCTTAACGAGCATTTTCTCACTGTTGTCAATTTTTCTATTACAGTTATGAAAATACATGAAATAATAGGTTATCATTTTCCGAAAACTAAAGGTCTAGGTCAGGGGTAGGAGTCAATTAATATATCGATCGCCGAATCGCGATTACGGCAAGTCTTTTAAACAAGGAGTTCATGTTCGCCTGTAGATTTTTTGGATTATACAATTTTCCGTGCTAGAAGATGAAGAAATAAAATGACAAACGAGATTAAAGTCGACCCGATGGTAAATGGCCAATGCAGACTTGTACTAGCCTCCAAATTAAAAAAAAATAAGGAGAGATACGATGTCACCTCTGAAGATTTGAGAACGCCTCATAGCCTGCAGATAATTGTGCAGGCTATATAAATCATCAACATATTATATCAGCGTATGAATATGGGACGTATTGAGAATTTTAAAAGTTATTCACCTGTAGAAAGCCGTCGGCGATCCATCTCTGTACCACGCAAGTATCTTAAGAACATCGCCGTCGTTCTCGGCTGTCACGTTACAGGGCAACTCAGCACTGTGACCCATCACCGCTTCCACTACGCAAACGTTATTTTGATCACTATAATATTTAGTTAATGCTGTTATGAAAAACAACACTGTAAGACCATTTGTTGGGTGACTATGAATTTAATATTTTCACATTTTAATTAATTTTGGTTTGCATATTTGCTTACTTTATCAATACATGAATGACGCATGTGTGTTTATACGTATAACCATAAGTAATAGATTACTTGAAATACAATTGGTAAATCATGTTCGTATCACTTTTTATCACATCCTACGAATAACGCACAACCCACCCTTCTACTGAGCACTTACTGAATAGCCTGATGACACAATTAGATACATTTAAGTAAAGTAAATTTACTACATAAGTATTAAATGTCTATCTATTGTTTCAGTGAACACAACAAATAATATGCATGATGAAAATATAGGCGGAAAAAGATATCGACAGTTCTTTTCTGTTTTTCTATTTTCCATAGATAGGCTACACGCTGCTTTCAGCAGCACTTACTAAAAATTAATGACACAATTCTTGTTTGTGCGATAACTTTTAATGTAAGTAACTAAATAAGTATTAAATGTCTACCTAGTGTTATAAGTTAATAAATACATCAAATAATATGCATGACGAGAATGTAGGCGGGAAAAAGATATCGACAGTTCTTTTCTGTTTTTCTATTTTCCATTGGTATCAGATTAATTTTAGATAAAGCTACACGATGCTTTCAGCAGCACTTACTAAAAATTAATGACACAATTCTTGTTTGTGCGATAACTTTTAATGTAAGTAACTAAATAAGTATTAAATGTCTACCTAGTGTTATAAGTTAATACATCAAATAATATGCATTATAAGAATACAGGCGGGAAAAAGATACGAACAGCTCTTTTCTATTTATTTTCTTTTTTGGGCACAAGATTACTTAAGGCAGTAGATTAATCATGTTAGTATCGTAAAATATCTCGAATAACGCTTAATGAAGATACACAGCAAATAATATGCATGACGAAATTATGGGCGGGAAAAGATATCACCGGCTTATTTCTACCTTAAAATTTTAATTTCAAGGTGAGGCGTGGTGTTTCATGATACCGTTACCGTTACAGCTCGGCAAAAATCCACTGCTGAAAATAGGCCTCCCCCACAGATTAGGGGTGGATATTTCCATAGTTGCCACGCTGGGCGGGCGGGTTGATAACCGCAGTCCTTTTTTTTTGTTGTTATGTTGATATGGGGTAATGGATACTCTTACATTGCCACTACTCGGTCGGTCGATGTTTCATGTAATTTAATGTTTTCTGGCGGTTTATATCGTTGGCATTTATTTTACAACCAGTGCAACTTCAGACGTAAGGGATTCCATATTGTGAACATAGCTTATGTAAGTCGCTTGAAAGAAAGCTTGAGGTATTCGCATACCCAACAGTTCTAGTTGTCGTAAAAAGCGTAAAGAAATTAAATTAGTTATTATAGTTATTATTATATACAGTTTTTGCCATGTACTAGGACGTCAATACATATAATCCGAAAGTGTAATAAAGCTTTGTTTAATTTTACATTAGGCACATAATAAATGGCTGCAGTTTGTATTTAACACATATAATTCCGTAAACTATGATTTTATTAGATGTATTATTATTTTTAAAATAAAACGCTTAAGAGATTATACATTTTACGAATAGATTAAGACAACCACCCATGACCAACTGAACATTTAGGTCTAATCTTATTGTATAGTCTATCGTTGCTCACCTGTTATAATTTCCTCTTGCGCATATAAACTTTTAAGTAACGTAACCAACACGAAAAATAAGTCTAAGTAACACATTGTTTCACGCATTTTTAACGAAGTTACTTACGTTCAATATTTTTTAAAAGCACAACATAACAAAGTCGAAAAATTTCATTTCGGCGCGATCGCGACCCGACTGGGCGCAAGCGACGGACACGCAATTCAATTGGCGCGCTTGGTCGCAATAAGCGGTGTCGTCGGACCTGGGAGTGCGGGACTCCGCTACCGGCGTGACTCCCGGCCGCTTCCGGAGCGCCTGTTCTCCGCCGTGACGTCACGCCCGCTCGCGGTCGCTCGCTCAAACAATGCTTTGCCGCTGCTTACTAAGGTCACCAGCAAATATGCTGTATCTCGGGAGACTATCCTGTATACTGTGAAAGTAAAGTACAGTTTCAGTCTAAATGCTTCACTGCTGAGCACCTTGCACAAACGTAAGATCCACCTAGATTTTTAACAAGACCTTATAAGTACTCTATCCACGATAGCAGTGGTACCCAAACATTTTCAATTTGCGGCGCACCTATTGGTTTAGTTTATTTTTTGGTGCTTTAGCTAGTCGAAGCAGAGTACAGTGATACTGGGTGATAGTCTCATCAATTAAAACGTCGACAATATGATGCTGTGTTTTTGTATTTGTATTGACATGCAAGAATATATTTATAAATTAAGAAAAATAGGAAAATAATACAATGGCAATTTAGTCAATGTGACGTGTTAGCTTCGTGATCTTTGTACATTTTTTCAAAGGGCTTGACACTGCTACTTTGTACTTTCATTTCTTGCTCCACATTTGCTTAGAGCGACTGAAAATCTGGCTCCACATAAATAAGATGTTGCAAAGGAAGAATTCTTAGACCTTTTGAACTTAAAGCTGTTTATTGATTTTGGAGCCATTTCCGAATGGGTTCCGAAGTCCTACCTACCTATAGGCGAGAGAGCAACGCATGCAGCGAGCAATTTAATTTGTTTTTTGGACACCCCAATACCTAAGTTTAGTTTCCGGAATATAAACCGGAGAGCCTCCCGGCACACGGTGCCCTTCTTTGCTCTCTACGGCGCACACTTTGGGAGCCCCTGCACTATAGATTACGTGTTCGCCACAATACCTATTCTCTAACGTCTCTATTAGGTATACGGCATAGTAAAACATATTATGGTAATTTCCATCGTTAAAATCATTTTTGTGCCATCATCATCTTGTGATTTTAAATGTCACAGCTGGACGTAGGTTTCCTCCAACGATACCTATCAGGTCATAGGGGGGAATAGGGTAGTTCCCTCTGTTGTTTTTATGTTGCCACCAAAGAGTACACAATGGAAAAAATTCCATAAACTTTGAAATTCAAAGTTGGATTAATTAGAAAGCTAGAAGGGAAAGAACATGTAGGTAGTATTTGTTAACTAAATTAAGTCAGTTAGTAAATATAACCGTCGTTATTATTTTAATTTTTATTGTTACAATATAACAAGTCAGAATAACAACATCAGCCCCAAACCTGCTTACATCGTCTCTTATTTGTGTATCCTAAAGTTGGCAGCCATACTGTTTACCTTACATTTTTTAATTGGTGAGGTCGAAACAATTGGGTCGCTCAGTTGGATTTACTTAATGTTCAAACTGGGAAACGATCCCGTTTTTACCGTAATTTGAAGCTTCCGATTTGTTTATACAATTTGCTTCCTTTGACCCAAATTCTGAACAATTTGTGTAGGTAACTTTTAAAGTTAAGAAATTAATATGTTTTCAATTTTGTAGAAAGTTGCCGTATTAATTATTGGATAGTATTTTTAATGATTCGGTCAACTCCATTAAGAACTGTGAACGATTTTAGGCTTGCATTTAGGTTATAAGTTAATTTATTATTATTAATTTATTAGTGATCGCAGAAAACCAATGCTGAATAAAAAAATGCTCTTAAAGTATTTGGCGTAACGTAAGCGTCTTGCGTTAATGACTCGCAGGTTGACATTGCTTACTGTCACCAGCAGTAACACTTTTTTCTATTACACTGCAGTGATAGCTGAACTTACAGTCCACCTGATGGTAAGTGGCTACTGTAGTTCATGGTCAGATCTACTACGGTACGGTACAGATGCGTAGTCTCCTCTAAAGTCTGAGATGGAATGCCTCACATCCTATAATTATATCGGTTCTCTTTATCCTTCAGAACGGAACACATCAGTACAAGAACTCCCATACGGCAACAGGAATATGTATCAGGCTGCTGCCTACCCAACCAATCTCTTAGGGGGAAAAGGCATCTGTCGTACCACCAAGAACTTATGCGTCGTACGAGCTAGAACTTATATCATGTAATAGTGGGTTGTCGCTAAATTTGTGTAAACGTAACTGCAGATAATAAGTACAAGACTTTAACGTTAATTAAAACTTTTACAAAATCATCATTATTCATAATATAAATATAAATCAAAATCGATTATTTTTCGTGTAGTAAGGTGAAAAACGACCACACAGTCCTGATGGTAAGCTAATTTATTACTCTTAACAATACGAATACAGCGGTTATGCTTCAGTTTTCCGCTGGTATTCAGTGAGTGCGCGGTCCTTCCCCGATCATCACATCATCTACACAGCCGTAGCACTGCTACAGCGTAGCTCTACCACGTAAAATTATGCTTATTTTCCTTTGCGTATTCGTAAAATAATTGATAAATTTTTATTTCATGATCCTCTAAAACATTTCTTGGAGGTGTTAATTATAATTTATATAAGTATATTAGACCTGTTGGCTTTTTGTGATAACCTCACGTCAAAATCACACTGGAGAATCGCATCGAGCAAGTACAAGTACATCGGTAGTTTGATCGTTAAGATTTTCTTCGTAATATAAAATCAATTTGCAAAGAAACAGTTATCTTAACTAATCATTAGCATAAAACTATCATTTATACGCAATAAAAAATAATGGGATTCCGTCACCGCTATTGCCTGTCAAAATTCCACTGCTGAACATTTTCCTGCTCCAATGATTGCCTCATAGAGGGGATATATACTTTTAATTTACTCTCAGGAAGCCTGCTGGCCATCTTCTTGTTTGTTTTACTCTGTTGCCTCTAACTCAATATGGGTATCCGACGGGACGATATAGGGTAACGGACATACTTACACGGTCACGGAAAATAGTATCATGGGTGTCGTAATAGACAACTAACGCAATTGCCACAAAAAACTAGTAACTGATCTCGAAATGTGTACTGGGGGGAGAAGGGGCGGGGGGAACTATCTTAATTCATATCCCGATCTTTGATGAGCAAAGCATTTGTGGCGTGGGGTGTTCGTTACTACAGTCTAAACCCCGAAACCTCACAATTCTTGAGCCTAATGTAATATTAGTATTTTCTGTTGTTATGAAGATTGAAATATTAGGAAAGATCGTATATTTTGCGTACGATTTTGTATATGTAATGGTACATCGTATCAGCTCCAAAAACTTCGTATAAATACTATTTAAATCGTATAGTTGGCAACACTGCACCCCAGCCACTCGCGGATGATGGGGGGGGAGGGGCTATCACGACTTACTTCACAGCGGTGTAATCGCGTTAAAACATTACTAAGCATCTTTAATAAAATTTTTTTTTGGTTTATTTACAAAACCTTTCGAATTCACGAGTGCAGTTTTATATGAAAGTCTGCTTCGTCATAACCATTAACAAAACTCAAGGTCAAACTCTTAAGGTAGCGGGAGTAGACTTGAGAGATAGCTGCTTCCCCCACGGTCAGTTGCACATGGCATACTCCAGAGTAAGCGCACAGAGTAGCCTGGTGATACCCTGATGATTACCCGAAGGAAAACAAAAAATATTGTTTGTAAAGAAATACTGCAGCAAAGCATTTCGATTTCGTTGTACAAAGATAATACCCCTGTGTCACTTTCATCAGATCAAAGGTCGAGCTTTGTGTTCATAAAATATAAAAAAATTGTTGATTAAAACTACTTTTATGGATTTTATCGCGTTTTATTTATTTTATTTTTAATAGGTGTAATTTATTGTGGGGTGGGGCCCGACGTTTCGGGTGCTTTCCAGCACCCATGGTCAGGGGGGACTGAGGTGACTGACGTCCCAATGTCAAAGTTAATCCGGAGTACCTTCAGATATTTAATTATTGTCTTTAGTCCGATCAAAGCAGAATGAACTAACTGTGTTTTGAAGTCTTGCAGTGGTACGATTGGGTTTAGTTTTAATTTTATTAATTATAGGATCCCAAGCAGGTGGTAGTACCCAGCCTCCTTCTCTATTGAAATTAGGATGTTTTTAATTTCAATAGCCTCACGTATCATCCTTGGTAGGAATCGATGTTCTTTCGCGAGGATTTGTGGTCTATCAAATCTGATGTAATGGTTGGGGCCATGCGATGGGCTGTTCCATTATCGCCGATTAGATTGGGAGAAAGCCCTCCTTACTGCACCTGTTACCCCAAGGTTCTACAAGCGGTACGTAGACGATACTTTCACAATTTTACCATCAGACAAAGTAACTGCATTTTTAGAACATCTTAATTCCATAAACTCTAAAATTCAATTTACTATGGAGTTAGAGGCAAATAATTCCTTAGCTTTCCTAGATGTGTTAGTCATCCGAAATCCTAACAACACCATAGGTCACACTGTGTATAGAAAAAAGACCCATACAAACCGATCCCAGTTAGCTACCGTAGGCAAATCTTTGTTTCAGAGAGCACGAGGGATCTGTGACAGCAAACACCTGGCCGCCGAGCTTCAGCACGTCAAGCAGGTTCTGCACGACAACAAGCTTCGGGCCCCGCGCCTCCGTCACAGTGACCGAGTGAAGCCGGCCGCAGTCGAGCGTGTGCCTGCTGTACTACCATATGTCAGCGGTGTCAGACAAGATTGGCTACATCTTGAAGCGAGCTTCTATTAGAACATTCTACAAGCCGCCGAAGAAGTTAGTCAGTTCTTACCATCCGTCAAGTGTCATATTCCTCTACAAGATGCAGGAGTGTACAAGCTTGATTGTGGTTGTGGTCTCTCATATATATGGCAAACAAAGAGGTCAATTAGAACCCGCGTAAAAGAACACATAGCTGGCGTGAAGCATCAACGTTCCGGGAAGTCTGCAGTTTGCGATCATATCCTAGATGGCCCCAACCATTACATCAGATTTGATAGACTACAAATCCTCGCGAAAGAACATCGATTCCTACCAAGGATGATACATGGGCTATTGAAATTAAAAAACATCCTAATTTCAATACAGAAGGAGGCTGGGTACTACCACCTGCTTGGGATCCTATAAATAATAAAATGAAAACTAAACCCAAGCAATGCAAGACTTCAAAACACAGTTAGTTCATTCTGCGTAGATCGGACCAAAGACAATAATTAAAAAGCTGAAGGTACTCTGGGTTAACTTTGACATCGGGACGTCAGTCACCTCATTCCCCCGTAACCATGGGTGCTGGAAAGCACCCGAAACGTCGGGTATTAAAAATAAAATAAATAAAACGCGATAAAATCCGTAAAAGTAGTTTTATTCAATGTATAGTGTTCGCGTAAATATAAGAAATCATTATATAAAAAAATTGTTATGTTATTTTCATATTTATTTAATCATTATTATAGTGTCGGGACACTATAATTAAGATTGTTATACATTCAACATTAAGTATAAGCATTCAAACATTTTAACACAATAATTAATAATTTATATGTTATAACAAAATTGATAACGTAAAAAACCAACTGAAAATCCTATTAGAAACATTTTCTTCTACGCGGACGAAATCGCGAGTATAAGTTAGTTATTATTTTATGATCTGCAAGACCCGTCGCAGATGAAAAAAATCTCTGATCACTCTCTTAATCACATGACTGTTAGCTGGGAAATAAGGCTGCACACAGCGAGACTTACGTAATTTCAACGTAGCTCGTATCGAAGAAGCAATCGAGCGGAACCAGGGCTTCAATCAACGGGAGCTGCACACATCATCGTTGGAGCCACAAGCAAGTGTGTGTAAGGATTCAAGAGCAAGTCTTATTTGACTTGGTTCCAAGAGCGAGTCTTATTCTACTTGCGGGTTGGCAACCGCAGCTTTTTATTGCTTTACTTATTAGAGACTATCCCGCTGATATCCCGAACTTCAGCCTGAGAGAGATTAGAATAGCTCACCTTAAAAAATGTGTATGTGGACTTAAAGCCTTGGTGCCAAGTTGATTGCCGGTATATCGAAGTGCTGAAGTGTTTGTACGGTAGGGCTACCAAGGCCGTATCCAGAAAATAATTTCAGGGATGGGGGGGTTTGATTTGGTGGAACAGTAGAAAAACAGAAAATCTTTTTAATAAAAGAAATAAAATGGTGGGCTAAGCTTTCCATTGACGTCCGTCGAGTTGGGGGTTGATATTTTTTTTACAGAAGGATGACATTAATATAAGCACACACGCAAAGTTTTAACATGCGGAAACGCGTAGTTTTTGAGAAAAAAATTATCGAAAATCAATAATTTTTGCAATATTTATGTCAAATCCTACCATAGATTATATCGTATTACAGATATATCACGACATTGAATGTTCCGTTTTAAGTACGGTTAACTTGTCAAATGTTGGGTGACATTTCATTTTATAAAAATTTACGTAAATAATTATATTTTGTATCCATTTTAATAGTTTTCACGCATGCATATATATTTAGCAGTTTATATTTAACTAAATAACAATTATTTTCATTACGAGCTATTAAAATTAAAATGTGCAGTGTTTACGGCCTTTTCCCGGCTTGTGGAACGAAACGTAAAACTGACGCTATTTGGTGTTGTCAGTGTCTTCCTCAGTCACTGTCATCGTTTGTGTTCCTAGCAGTTGAGATCGTTTACGTACTCCTGTCGTGAAAACAACGTTTGACTACCATCATGGCGTCTCCGAAGCCCCAAGTTTCGTGTTCTGCTGTGCCGTCTGTAGAATTGAGTGTAGTGAAAGTGTTGGACTCTGATGAGCCACTTGTCGCGAGCTCTTCTGCAGGCACCCCCTGTGTGCAAGTGTTGGACTCTAGTGAGCCACTTGTGCCCATGACTGTGCTATCGAAATCAATAGCTGGTAGTTCCCGCGCCACTGTTCCCAGTACCGTGTCGGTACTGCCGCCTGCGTCTCCAACGTCGTCTGAGAGCAGCGTGGCTGATGCAGAACCTCAAGCTCCTGGTTCGTCTGGCCGAAGAGTCCACTACTATGCCGAGGAAATAAGGTTGGTTCACTGCTAAATATCGCAAAGATCCTTTCTTACAAATAGTGGCAGCCATAAATTATGTTTATAAATTAAAGTAGTTATAAAAGTTAATATTTTGGTGTTATATTGGGTGCAATAGCGAGCGAAGCGAGCCTAGGACGTGGGGCACCCCGACTCGGACAGGTTAGGTTAGAAGGAGATGACGGGGTCGAGTGAGCGAGCGAAGCGAGCGAATAGACCCCCGTCATCTCCTTCGTGGTTATTTTTTTGTAAACCACTCAGAAGCAGGAGCCCCGCAAAGCGGGGCTCCGTCGACTGGGCTTCCCTCTACTGCACCTCGTTAAGTGGCGTGGGGCTTCCGTCCCCCAACTCTCTCTCCCCATAAATCAGGTTAAATTGTCATAAAAATTACGAAACATAACCTCAAAATGAGATTTTTAAAATTTTATAAAAAAAAACTAAGCACGTCCGGCAGGAAGGGGATGACTCTACAACTCTTCTCCCTCCCCCCCACACCACCCCCCACCCCCTAATTCAGGAGACCGAATTGTAAACCTTACCCGTGGTTTCTTATATAGCACACATGTAAACTTCACAGAAAAAGCTGACGAGTAAAACAGTAATTAGATTTCTAATAGGAATATTTTTGTTTGTTTTAGGTGCCATTGGAACATGTATAAAATCATAACCCGGCTCAACACCCCAGCTCAGTGCATTGCATTTGCTGAAGAGCATAGGCTCCTTCCTACAGAAAAAATGTGCTCATATCATAGGAGACCTATGGCGTTAAGCTCCAGCAGTAAGACTGGTCAGCTTGGCATATTTCGATGCAGGAAGAGTAATTGTCGCTCTAAGGCAGTGAGTCGGGCAGCGGGAACATGGTTCGAGAATGCGCGGCTGTCCATTGAGTTACAATTTTTACTGATGTATATGGTTCAGCCAAAAAATATAGTTATCATCAAGTTAAATTAGAGACAGCCCGTGAAGATAAAGAAACAATTTTATCAACAAGGACAATAACTGACTGGTTTTCTTACTGCCGAGAGACAGTAGTAGTTTATGAATTGGAGCACCAAGAAGTTAATGGCAAGATTGGTGGTCCAGGCAAAATCGTGCAAATAGACGAATCAAAATTTGGAAAACGCAAGTACAACAGAGGGAGACACATTGAAGGCCATTGGGTGCTGGGAATGATAGAAAATGGGAAAGATGATTTGAGATTAGAAGTGTGTCCCGATAATGATAGATCTGCGGAAATGTTGGTGCCACTAATACAAAAGCATGTGGAGGTAGGCACTGAAATCCATACCGATTTTTGGAGAGCCTACGATTGCCTACCTCAATATGGATATATACATAAAAAAGTTAATCACAGCGACCCTATAAATAAATTTGTGGCACCAGATGGGACACACACACAACGAATAGAAAGCCACTGGCGAAATTTAAAAGTGATGTTCGGTAGAGAAGGTTATAAAACAAACTTTACAGACTGGCTAATTGAATATTCTTGGCGAAGAAAAATAAAAATAGCACATAAAGATGTTTTCATAGAATTAATTAAAGCAATACAATATGTATATAAAATTGATTAATAAATTATGAATTTTATTTGATTTATTTTAAAAGTAAGTAAATAAAATAGGTTAGGTTTAACTTATGTCGAAGAACCGAATTGGTTGACCCTGACTCCACTTGGTACAAGTCTGTCCTACCCCTAGAGTGTTATTATAGAGCCGGAGGCGCGTAGGGAGAGCAGCCTCCGCCTGCTGTAACAAATCGTAGGCATCGGACGAGGCGGAGCGGCTGAGGCTGGTCGCCGAAGGCGACCAACAAGCCGAAGCTGCGAAGGCGAGGATGGATGCCTGCGATTTGTTACGCAAAGGCGAAGAGGCTGCTCTTCCCGCAGCGCCGTAGACATTGCAGTCTCAAAATAGACACAGAAATCCCTCTCAATCAGTCCCCCTATTTTTTTTTCTGATGAAAGGGGTTCCCCCTTCCGTAGGGGGGGAACGCCCCTCCCCCAAGGAGGAGTCCTGGTTTTTTACACTTAATATTAATCCATAAAATGAGGAAAATTTTCTCAGAATTAAAAATGAAAAAAACTCGAAAAGGGGGGGCTCCGCAACTTTTCCTTTTAAGGGGGGGTATTAAACCTCCCCCCCCTCCATACCCCTCCCCCCTCCCCCCTCAATTCGATGGACGTCAATGGAAAGTCGTACCATTTAGTCTTCTAGCTTCCTTTGCAGCGAACAAATCAACTTTTTCTGCGTGCTAAACTTATTAATGAGGATATCCGTAGTAGAAATAGTGACCGACATAGCCCAACGGATTAGAGAACCGAAAATCGATGGGAAGGAAAGGCCTCGAACCTGTAGACGAAGTATTAGCTGGCCCCCCACAAGATAGAGTGACGACCTGGGTAAGACATTCAGGATAATGGATGCATATGGCTTAGGATCGTGCTTTGTGGCACTCTTTGGGGGAGACGTATGTTCAGCAGTGGACTTGTGAAGGGGTGTAATGATTACGATTATGATGATTTGTATAAGGTGGGTGGACCATGGAAGGCCAATTATTAAAATGTCGTAGTTATTGCCATGTGATAAAAATTCCTTCTACTTACACAAACACCCATCGAACTGAAAACCACAGACGCGGCAGGGAATCGCTCGCGCTACATTTTAGCATTACGGTCCCTCGCTTCATTGATTTCGGGAATCGACGACGTTAAAATAAGGTATAAACTTATAGTGTTAAATGACTGATTTATTATAATGGCCTTCTAAGAAGCCTTGTTCCTAGCAAGGCTATTTGGAAGAGTTCAATGAAACTTATGTTCAATGAATATTGATTAAATCTAAAATTAAAAAAAAGTTACGTAATAAAACAAAGTATTACTTAAATATTTGTTAGTTTCAATTATCCAGTAAATAAACAAATAATAACTGTTTATTTGTTAGAGTGGCCTTCCATGGTACACCCACCTTACTCCAAAATAGGTATTGTTTCGTTTCGAACACAAAATACTTATATTAGTACTATTACTATACTAATACTTTTATACGTGGTACTGCCATACTTCAACTATATCATGGTTGTAGCACGTATAGCACGCCTCGAACGGAGAAGGACATCGCTTTCAGATAGTACCAGCGTTAAATACTTTTTGTAACGAAATTGTACAAAGTAAAATGAGTCTTTCGTTCATTGTGTAACGCGAATTCTCGAGGATTCCCATAGATACTGTCGGCGAAGTCTGTGGGATTCGCGGGAAGTGGCGCGAAGGGCTTGAAATCTAGACTAACTTTTCTACATCCCCAAGACGACTGTCGTATAGCCCAAAGGCGAAGTTACGCTTCAATTTGCGCACCTTCCCGCGCGTCGCGGCGAAATTGATGCTTACATTCCATTCCGCCGCAATTTAAATTGAGCCTTGTTCCCAGGGTGGACACTGCATCTGCGTTTTGATTCTTCATCGAGGATATATGTAGATATCTATGGGCCACAGTCTGACCACGAATATATTTACCAAATTTCTCATATTTTACATTTGATAAATCAAATTTTTCTGATAGTGTAGACAATCGCCTATGAACAACCGCAATACCAAGGAAATCGCAGGTGCATTACGGGCCTTTTTAAAAGGAGTAAACTCGTTTTTTGAAGGTCTCTAAGACGTATCGATCCGGCAAAATAGCTGGTGGTAGATGATTCCACAAGGAAGTCTTGCGAGGATAAAACTCTTAGTAAATCGCACAGTCATGGTACAACCGCCAAGCAGCCAAATGGTGTGGATGGTACTTACTGTGAGTTTTGTTCTGATGTTCTTTGGTAGAATTTCGCGGCTGGAATTAATTGGAACAATTTGTCTAAGTAATCCCTGTGGAATTTGCGATAGAAAATGAAATGGGATGCAACAACTTCACAGCGCCAGTGAATCGAATCGATCAGAAAAAACTCGGTCCTCCTCCTCCACTCTTCGCTGGATGCGGTCAAGTGGCAGGAGCTGGAACTAGTATGCCCCGGTCCAGAGATTGGAACAGTACTCCATGTGAGGGCGAACTTGCGTCTTATAAAGTTGTTAACTGTGCCGGCATGAAATATTGTCCCGCTCTGCTGAGCACGTCAAACTTTTTAGAGGCCTATTTAGCTTTCGCTTCCAATTGACCGCAAAACTGTATGTCATTCGATATGTTAATGCCGAGGATTCCGATGCTAGCTGAGGCAGCATGATGTGTGAAATTGAGAAGATACGATAAAGGGTTTCTTTTAGTGATAAACGCGCAAACATGTGTCATCTGATGTTAAAGCTGGACTACAGTCGTCCCCAATCCGAGGTTTTGTTTATTAAAGACTCGACTTCAGACACAAGTTTGTTCCGATACTCGATGACGTGTTCCCGATAAATATTAGTACGGCCGGTGTAAAAAGCGTCACTAGTAACAGTAACATAAGATTTATATACAGAAGAAACAGCGTAGACATTAAAATGCTCGCAGTCAGAGTCCGTCCATGCACTGTCTGCTACAACCTTAATGCTCCCAACTGCTAGAAAAGTGATGGTCCAATTGCACAATTTCTCGTGAAGCCCATAGGAAGGAAGCTTCTAAAGAAGCACTTTGTGCCAAAGCCCACTGAAGATCTTAGCTATGTCCAAAGTAACGACCAAGAGACTCCCTCTTAGACTCTACTGCTTCCGCTCGTCTACGAGTATAAGTCAGGTGAATTAGATTATTTAATTAGAACTACAACCAACTAATTAGTGACAGCCAACGCGGTGTTGTGGTCCTCAAGTTACGTTATGACTTAGCAGTGGTATATAAAGGATTACATTATTTTAGAGAATAAGGAAACGATGGTGTTTACCTGTAATTTGACGGGTCGGAGCGGTCGCCTTTTTAGGAGTCGGGTGCACTAAAACTGGTCTTCCATAAGTTCAGGATTACGCCTAGAGTTGGAGTACTGGAAAAGACGCATTAGATTGCTAACTATGGAGCACCCATCTTCAGCACAATAGGTGACACCATTAGACCCAGTCGACCCGTTGTCCAGGGAGAGGAGTGCTTTGCGCACTGAAGACTGTGTAAACCGCTCATCCAGCATGGAGCAGTCGGATTTTTGGCGGTGTGTACCCCGAAGGGTATGACGAATTATCGAGAGTCGAGTTGGACTCAAAAAGAAGGGCGAGCTCAGCACCCCCTTGAACATTGCTCCCTAGGTTCCTGCCTAATTAGCCGGTGGGTAAATGAGGCCCTGGCCATAGCATCCAATTATCACAAGTGCTCATAAGTCACCTTTATTTAATTTAAAAAAAATCATGAGCCTCTATGGTCTTGTGGTCATTAGTACGAATGCTGATCATGAGGTCCTGGGTTCAAATTCAGGCTAAAATTAGTTCTTGGGTTTCTCTGTCAAGGAATTTCCAGTAGCAGCCCGAAGCCACAAAACTGGTGATGTTTATCCCTTGCTTCTGAAAGACATAACCATTGGACCTGGAACTGATCTTTCTCTGGTTGTGTCAGATTACCATACCATCAGAAAGTGAAAATAGACAAGGCAGTTGTGCTTGCTCTTATGCTTGTTGTGCACTATACCATTAACATTGATTGATTGATCGGGCCACCTGATTGAAATTTGGTCGGCAGGACATTATTAATTATAATATATTATGCATCAAACAAATGGATGCTTTAGTTGCAGTGGCAATAAGAAGGCCATATAGCTAAAAGTATTTACCATCACCATTGGGAAGAAAGTTTTTAGAGTGGCAGTAGCATACTTATAAATAAGCAAAGTATAAGGTGGTCTGCCACTGGATGGAGTAACAACCTGATAAGAAATGCAGGATGTTGATGGATGCAGGTGGACCAAAACTGTGTTTTTGGCACTCTTTGGCTTCATCAAAGGAATGCTTATGTTCATCAGTGGACTAGTTAAGGGCTGGTGTTGACGATGATACATATAATCATGCATTTTAGCTTTATAGCAAGCACAGACAATAGAAAAGAAAAAATATATAAAATAACATAATCAAATAGATATTTTTTTTTTCTTTTTAGTTATGATGTAAAATTTAACAAACATTTAAATTTTTAAAGATCTTTCAATGATTTTACAAACAAAATAGTTAATACAGCTATCATAGCACTGCCAACAGTACCAATAAGAATCTTCTTATGTCTTGTTTTATTTGGTCCTTGGCTGAGGGTCTGTAAGAATGAATATTAAGTACATATTAGTTAACAATACCTGGATATAAACTATTTACAAAATGTAATATAAAATTTGAAAATGGTTGTAATTTACCTTAAATTGTGTGTGAAGGACAAGATCCATAGAGTTTAAGATATTAGTAATTTCACTTATAGTTGAAAGAGCTATATCAGATGCATATTTGTCTTTATATAATAGACAGTCTGAAAGTTTTTTTGATTTTTTAACTGCCAAAGTGTTTGCTAACATGCTTAAATATATTCTGTATAAATGCTGCGAACTCTCTTCCAATATATCTACAATTTCCGTTGGTCCTAGATTAGGACAAAACTTTCTGCAAGGAAAGAAAGGCAACGTTAACAAAGCAAAAATTAGGGTTCCACTATTTGAACTACATCAAATAACTTATCTATCTAATAATGGATAAAATATAGTCATTTTAATCAACATCTATTTTCTTTATGAAGCTAGAGTAGTAGTAATAAAGAATAAAGGAAGAGTAGTTAGTTAGTAGTATTATGTAAGAAGTTTAAATACAATATTTTATAACAGTAGAAAGTTTTTAATAGATGGTAGGACACCTTAAATGCCTGGTGCATGCATGCCTGGGTGTATGCCATCTAAGTAGATACCAACAAGACAACAAGATGTCTATGGGCCACAGCAGCCACTTACCGTCTGGTGAACTGAGTGCGTGCATGTCACCTTTTTTCTATAAAAAAATTGTTAAATTAATTTTATTAAAAAAAAACAACCTACGTATTGTGACTAGATTCTTCATATATTGGCAAGTTCTTAGCCTCTTCAAGAAGTTTTTTCCTAATGTTTGGTTCATCCACTCCCAGTTTAATCAAATCTTCATCATTTAATTCCATCAACGTGCACTGACCAATGTTATGCTTCCTAAAAGAGATAGAAAAACTGAATGGCTCCTTATAGACCAACCAAAGATTTAAATATATATACTATAGAGCGGACAATGAGAATATTGTAATACAATAACTGTGAGTTTGCAGGTGAGTTATAAGCAATACTACTCTGAATATTTATTTGAAAACCATTTTAGCTATTACCCATTAGGTGGTGCTACTAAATATAAGATGAAAATCCGTTTCAGGCACATCATCAATCACTAACATATTCACAGAATACTTTTACTCCTAGCAGAGAACATATTGCTATATAAATATTGACATTACTGGATAACAGAGACATTTATTATAATAATAATTAAATGTTCTAAAACAATCTACTAGAAATAATAAGATTTAAACATTATTTGGTAAATGTACACATGTATGATATACTGAAATCACATTCAGTTTTTGCCTTAATGCACAGCTGGGCATATTTTCTTTAAAAATTTTTTTCTAATTTATGAAACAAATGGGTCTTGACCTTTTGACGATATCACTAAAAGTAAATGACAAAAATCGGATATATCCTATAGGACAAAAGTTGCAAACGACAATTTTGTTGATGTCTGGTCTGTTACTACTACGTCTTTGAGACCAACTTGATGGTATATGAATATTTACTTAACCTTTTTTTTAGTTCATATTTTTAAACTTAATTCTTTTTTAAATTCCTTACTAATATATTATACTTGACAAATGTATGTACCTAAAACTATCAACATATTTTTCAGCTTCTAAACCTATGAGAAGTGCATTCATTGTGACGTCAAATTCAGTTGGATTTATTTTGTCACTAATTAACAACTTATCATTTTTACCAATGTCGCTATCCATTGTACTTAATAAACTTAATAAGTACAACTGTTTTCTTTAAACAAAAATAAAAACTTTAGATTGAGATTTTTACCGCCCGTCAAAATTCAAACAAAGTGATAACTTGGTGTCAACTGTCAACAGTGACAGTTTTTTTTTTGGAGTTTACTGCCTGGTATCTAGACCTTTAGGTCAAACAGTGACAGTTAATTTATTCAGAGTTGCCAGTGGACTTTAGTAAAAATTACCTGGGTGCCAGACTTAGAAAAGTATTAGACGGACATAGTATGCTAGTAAGCATAATAGAAAAGGATAGCAAATCTCATGACTTTATAACCGATTTTAAATGACAGGTCCGCACAAGTCGGCACGCAAGAAATAAGCTCCTAGATATTTTGTAATTTTTTAGAGTATAATAACAAAAAGAGAAATGAAAATAAATGCTCACTTTGCGTTTTAGAAATGTAATTCTATTTTAACGTTTTTCAAACAGTTTCGCTCCGGATTCTACAATTAGAAAAAAATGGTTATGGTCAATTGGGCGGGTTGATCGGAATGCAAAGAAGATCTCAACAATTTGCTTATCGACCGAAAAAACCTTACTTAACCACCCTTATGCTATGAATATTGTACTAGTGTAACCGTCAGGCTTACACACTAGTACAATATTTATAGCATCATGGTATTATCACAAAGGGGTTGAGCGGAACTTCGGATTATATTTCCAAGTCTAGTTAGGTATAGATATTTAGTATTGCTCATGAAGCGCCGCTAAACGCCTGAGCGCGAGACAAGTGGTTTAGTTGCCGATTCTTGCTTGATGACCGACGATAGTGTGCCGAGGGCTTAAAATGGTGTGGTTCACCGCTTAAGGAATTAATCGTAAAGAAGAGGAGCTCGAGGTTAACCCTTCAATATACACATGGTCGGATCTGACCTAGGCGATATTCCATCAAATTCAAAGCGGTCGGATCCGACCACACCCACTCACAGCACTTTAAACTATAAAAACTTATATTTAAGAGACTACTTGTCCATGAAGAAGTTTGGTATTATAGGCTCCATGTGAAATTTTCGATCCTCTAATTCAATAAAAACTCAGTAAGTCTATGGTATTTATTTATAATCTACGTTCATTTTGTACGCCTGTTAGGTGTGGCGTGTTATTGTGTTGATTTTTCTAGTTTGTTATTAGTGTATAGTATAGTGTTTTATTATAAAATTGTTATAAACGTTTTTGTGTGAAGATATTTTATCTTTTTACGTAAATAATTTCGAGTGATATATAGAAATAATTGTGATATTCACGCTGCTGTCCTGCGCTGGGTATGTACATTTTTTACTATGAAAATAAAATTAAAATCTATTTGTAATGAAGGAAAAGCACTAAAACAAGTAATATAACATAATAAATAAACAGAAACAAGTATTACGTTGAAATTTATAATGAATTTTATTGAAAATAAATGTACGACAAATTCCATGTTAGATTATTTTTAGCGACAACGCGTCACGCGAAGCGCGCGAGCGAAGTCGAACATTTTAGCTGGGACTGAGGGGTTAAGTAATAGCTGCGCAGATCAACAGATCTGCGAGATTAAGCTGCATCTGTGGCCAGTCCATGGATGGGTGAATGTTTTCTTAATATACATATATACATGTAACATAGATTGAGAGAATAAAGAATGCATATGTATCAGACACTGGGTGCACTTAAATATCTCCTGGGTATTAGGCTAGTCTCTGTTAATTACGGTTTTAAATACATGCAGCTGAAATTACAATAAGTTTATTTTTACTTTATATTTTTCATGGCAATGATAGAGAGGGTAGCCTCATAAACATATTGGCCTTTTAATAGAGCAATCTTATTTAATAGATTCCTACAAGTTATTAATTAAATCATTAAGTTTACATTCATATTTAAGTCGAAAGTTAAAATAAACTTCTATAATGTATTTAATTATTACCTAACTATCAATGTTTGTAATTATTAAAAGTAATACTAAAATATGAAAAACATAGCAGCCATTATGTACGCCATGTCTCTGTTTTTTATTTCACCAGCAAAACATTTTATATAATATAAATAGCTATTTACTTAATTACGTATCTACCTATTTGTATTTGATTAACATTATTTATTTATTTATTTATTTTATTCTTTATTGCACCAAAGATTTTGTACAAAAGGCGAGCTTAATGCTATATGGCATTCTCTACCAGCTAACCTTGGGTAGAACAGAGAGTGAGTTATGGGCAGTAAAGATGTCATGATCTCATTCAATTCAAAATGTACATGCTACACATACATATAATAGATATATACACATATATATTATATACACTTACACACACATACATATGTATATACATATATATACATATATACATACACATATACATATATAAATATATATCTCCATAAATTTATATACAAATAACTATAAACATATAAAGTAAGTGGACTCAAATTTGTTGGTTACGGATATATTCGTATAGTTTTCTTTTAAACACGTTTTTAGCAGGTATTATGCGCAGGTCAACAGGCAATTTGTTCCAGAGGGAGATGGAAGTTAATGTGAAAGAATTTGACATAAACCCAGAATGGTGGAGAGGAGGAGGAGGAGGAGGACATTATGTTAAAAAAGAAATTCTGAGGGTCCAAGGTCCAAACAAACATACGTTAACAAGAATTGATGTAGTTAAAGCTGCCTCGGATTTCTACAAAAATCTATATAGCTACCAAAACTGTAGCAAAGAAATCGAAAAAAGCTACACTCAAGTTACCCTAAGAACTCTACTACCAACTCGACCAGTCGAACCGTTGAACATGACATGCTCAAGAAAGAGAAAAGTCCCGGACATGATAATATACCCAACGAAGCTCTCAAACTAGGAAAACTCTTGCTGGCTAGTCCCCTTGCAAATCTTTTTAACAAAATCTTACTGGAACAAAAAGTACCTTTGAATTGGGTAGAGTCGAGAATCATACTTCTTTACAAGAAAGGCGACCCATCGGATATGAACAACTACCGGCCTATCAGCTTACTTCTTGCTGTATACAAATTATTTGCAGCCTGCTTAAATAAGAGAATAGAGACTGAGATAGAGTCACATCAACCCATAGAACAGGCAGGCTTTAGAAAGGGCTTTTGCACAATCGATCATATACATACTTTGGAACAAGTAATTGAAAAACACCAGGAATATCAACAGCCCTTATATCTAGCCTTTATCGACAACGCAAAGGCCTTCGAATCTATCTCACATAACAGCTTATGGCGAGCGCTAGAAAACCAAAATATTCCAGAAACCTTTATAAACATCCTGAAAGACATCTACAGCACAAGCGTAAGCTGTGTAAAGCTCAATAGGCTTGAACCAAAAATCGAAATACGTAGAGGCGTGAAACAGGGGGACCCGCTATCCCCCACTATATTTATACCTGTCTTACAGTATATAATGAAAGACTTACATTGACAACATAAGGGTATCAGCATAAATGGAAAAAATTTGAGTAACCATTCGCCGATGATATAATACTCTTCTCGAGATTATCGAAACAACTAGAAGAAACGATATCAGAACTATGCAAAATAAGTAACGGAATAGGACTACAACTAAACACAATAAAAACTAAGGTGATGACTAACCACAGGCAAACGCCTATACACGTTAACAATTTACAGAGCTTAGAATACGTAGAGAGCTACATTTACCTAGGGAAATCCATCTCATTTCTTAATTATAGAAACAAAAATGAGACTGACAGGAGAATAAACATGACGTGGAGAAAATTCTGGAGCTTAAAAGAAATATTTAAGTCTAATCTACCTGCAAAACCGAAAAAGAAAGTCATGGATGGATGTTTACTACCCTGCATGTCATACGGATCACAAACCTGGATCTACAACAAATATGCGACAGACAGAATACAGAAGACGCAGCGTGCTATGGAAAGGAGCATCTTGAATATTAGGCTGAAGGATAAAATAAAATCAGAAAACATAAGGAATAAAACCAATGTCATAGATGCTCTACAACATATTATGAGAAAGCTCTAGTGGAAGTGGGCTGGCCACGTAGCACGACTGTCTGATGAAAGGTGAACGCATTTGGCCACAATGTGGGCAGGTCCAAGTGGCAAGAGACCTAGAGGACGTCCTAAGGAACGCTGGGTAGATGAGATCAAAAAATATGCCGGAAACGACTGGACAAAGGAAGCAAAGAAAAGAAAATCCTGGAAACAGTTGGAGGAGGCCTATACCCGCCAGGGGCCTTAACTTAGCTATACAAATGTGCATTATATATTAATAATATGTACAATATTATTATAATCCAAAATTTTATTTAGTTTTATAACTCTGTAAGTTAAGGAATATAAAAGAGGCTTTATTATTATTATTATGTTAAAAAAGAAATTCTGGGGGTACTCTTCATGGCAGTAAATATTTTTAAAGGTCACAGCCCGAACATATGATTTTCCAATCTGATTCTTTATTCGTCTTGGTCCGTGTAATATCGACTTTAAGGCAAACAACCAAATTGAAACAATTATATTGAAGAGCATTGAAAATTTCAGATGGAACGACTTTACCAATATACACGTATATCATTTAAATTACATTCAATCTTCACAACGCAATGCGATGTCACGAGCTCGTACGTGCGATAATCTACAACTATTTAATAAATGAGTTAAATAAAAAAATAAATAAAAGAAAATCTCGGTGTTGTTGGATGCGCCCGTGAATTTCAGGAAGGATAACTAAAGGAGCATCAAGGAACTTATTAGTAGAATTGGCAGAAGAAGATCCAAATACATATTTAAACCATTTGCGAATGTCGCAAACTCAATTTAATGAACTTTTTGTAAAGGTTACACTTGTCTGACTGTCATGCCACTTAAAACCCATTTTCGAAAGTACATGTGCGCAGGCGAAATAGGTGCGCGTGCGTACGCTTAGCGGTCGTGCGGTGCGCGGAATGAGTCACCGTTCAATCTTCATGTATACACGTTTCATCCGCATTGAACAATGACCAATATTGCCACCATTGCATTAAAAGGGTTCGGTGAATCTTAGCTTTCAATGAGATTGCGCAATCGCATTGAAATGTGTTTAGATGTATCAATGCCATTAAAGCAGTATTGAACCGAAATTGAACCGTGTAACATCGCCTTTAGGGAAAATTGTTTAAGTTTATTTGGTTTACTCATTTCTTCAGAGATTATTGAGATTTTGTATATTTTAAATTAAAATTTAACAAAACGCAGGTAGGTGCTGCTTATTTTCGGGAACATGTTATATGAATATTTTTTAATTATTTTAGAATATCATGTTAAAAATCCATTAAATTTTTGAAGTTATTCAGTTTCGTGCACAGTAGTTTTTTATCTTTTTTACCGCTTTATTAACAATCATCTTTCGATAGCCCCTATTAGTAAAATATAAATATGTGTGTCTGTCACAGACAATACAATGATTGGGTGACTAGTTTTACCGTCTGGAAAATAATATGGTTTTTTTGTGTAAGTTGAAAAGAAGCTATCCTCGAAAGCATTTGTAAAATGTAACAAAATATAATTAGATTGGCAAAATTTCCAAATATCCAAAAAATACATAAAAACAATAATTCATCCCTCTGCGTTTGCGTAAAAATAAAATTTGGCTACAATCGCTAGTGAATGAAAGTTGTAAGAGCAAGCGAGACGCATGCACATTTCTTTTGTTATTTAGGTGCCAGGCGGCCGAGTGGGACGGCCGACACATCGTTGTAGCCAACATTTTTAGAATCAGCTGACGCACGCTTTATGTCAATAAAAAGTATTTTCTTATCTCTTATAAGTATTTAGGCACTTTTGATATTTATTTTTGATTTTAACTGCCTTGTAGGTCAAATGATTGTAGTAGTGTGATAGCTGATCATGAGGTCCTTGATTCGAATCCCGGGTCGAGACAAAAAAAAACAATTTATTGAGTGTTTCCGTTAAGAAATTCTCAGTAGCCGCTCGAAGTCAGGAAATTGGCGAAGTCTCACCCCGTTCAAGACGTTGGTTGGTGGTGGTTTTTTCGCGTATAAAGTCAATGACCTTAATAAGTTCAGTGTAAGTAGACCTCTCAGTACTTGTTACTGCCTACTAATGCAATATCGGCATATACTGGTTTTAGTAAAATGCTTGGTCGATAAAAGAAAGAGATTTAAAATAACAGCACTTCCCGTTGCCACACTTTCATGCCGTCACGTGTCGCATGTTTGTCAATAAAAAAAAGTGAAACAGAAAATGGTAAGTATGTAAATTACCTTTCGTTTCAGATTATTTACTTTGTGATTTCGATTATTTCTTCATACTTTTACGGGCTTAGGACCGTATAATACGCTATAGTTGATGAATTACATATTAAATTTTATTTTGCATTATTATGCATTGATAAACAGTTTCTAATAATATTTTTTATGTCTACACCGCAACATATTGGGGTACTTAAATGTCCGAAATCAACTGACTTACAAACTACACTGATTGATATTTACAAAATTATACCACATTATTGTTATTTACACACACAAATTACCTTTTTAGCGATATCGCAGTAATTGTTTCCTAAAATGTCTACAGTTTCCTTGTAAACAAAATCTAGCACGGCTTTGTAAATTGTTTGTTAAACTTCGCAGCTTGTCCCTATCACTTTTTATCACATTAAATGCGTTTATTAGACGCTGCTTTAAATCACTAATACTTTGTGCTTCTTCTGTGTACACTAATCATTTTAATTCGGTTCACAAGTAAAAGTCCAGAGGTGTTAGGTCTGGTGACATCGCCGGCCAGTTCTCAGGTCAACCACGACCTATCCACCTATCACCGCATTGGCTCGTCGTTGTTAGATACTCGAAATTAGAGTATTGATACATGTTTACGGAAACATAAACAATACGACGGCGACGCGACGTCACGCCTCACTAACCACAAGTAACTGAAATGCAGTTGAGAGCGCGGGCGGCTTTGCCTTTGAGCCTGTGACTCTGCGAAAGGACATTACAAAGAGGCCTATTAATTTTATTGTCTTATTGTTGCTCTTAAATTAAGGTGACTATATTTTGAATTTCGATAGATTTTAACTGATTTATTTATTAAGTTCAAAATTTTGTTTTTATTATTTGTAAAATATCAGTGCCATAGGCTTGTACTCCGTTCACCTGTTACACGCTATTTTTTCCAGAGGGTAATAATAGTAATTTGGTATACATATAGTTTATAGGTAGTATTTTAAGGGTAGTACATCCACGCTGCAGCTTTTGCTCTTGCACGTATGGGCCAGCTTGAATTGGGGAGGGGGAGGTACCAAGACCTCCTCTGGTGAGTGCTGGTGGCCGGAGGCCCAATCCTTCCCACCCCTATCAACATTGTAGCGGAATTAAATGATATACTACTCCAGAAGTGTACCATCATCCCATGTAATGGAGAATGCCTCGCTGAGCAACGACAGAGAGAATAACTGTTCTCAACGCTTGCAGTCTTGAAAGTTCGGACCTGTCCATTCTCTGGCTATGCGTATACAGCGACGACCAACTTCACGTCTACGGGTGCCTCTATAATTCAGTAATGCAGAAACAGACAGACTTATCGACTACGTCCAAATGGCTACAGATTCCTTGCTACAGCAGATGCCATCCGCAGAGATTGTGATTTTAACACCCACCACTTAGAATGGTCGAGCTATTCTAAGTGGTGGGTGTTGGGGTTCACGTTTAACGGAGATCTGCGACTTTGCTTAGGCATATGGTCGGACACAACTGGTTACTTCGCTTACGCGGTTCCAGATATGGAAGATCATACACCTTCCCTGTTGAACCTTCTGCTGACCTCCTACGTGGACGGATATCAGGTCACCGTCGACGTCCCTCTTGGCTCGGCCGACCATTGTCTAGTCCGGAGTGTAGTACCACTAACGCTAACCGGCGCATGCCGCAAAGGAAAAAGCTGATTTGTTTGGGTCCAAGTTGACTCTGGATGTGAACGGTGTGAGTGCTCTATGCCGGATGTGTGGCTTAAAAAGTGCTCGGTTCGCAAAGCACTGCTCACCGTGGATATTAACAAATCAAGTGGGCTTGATGGCGTCCCTCCCATTGTGCTGAAGACGTGTGTTCCCGAGTTGGCATCGGTTTTAACTCATCTTTTTCGGTACTCGTACTCCAATAACGTAGTTCCGAATTCATGGAAGACAGATTTAGTCCACCCAATCCCTAATACGAAAAGGCGACCGCTCAGATCTGTCCAATTACACGCCCATCGCCATTACCTTCTTGTTCTCCAAAATAATAGAATCCTTTATAAACTGCCAGCTCATGAGGTACCTTGAGGATCATCAACTGATTAGTAATCGCCAATACGGTTTTCATCAAGGTCAATCAACTGGTGATAGAATGTCTACCAGGCGGAGACAATAAGGTCCAAGAGGGAGGCAATGGCTGTTAATTTGGACATCGCGAAGGCCTCCGATCGGGTTTGGCACAAAGCGCTTCTTTCAAAGGTTTCTTCCTATGGGCTTTCCGAGAAATTGTGCAATTGGATCACCTGTTTCCTTGCTGATTTGAACACTGTAGGCGGTGCTTGCTCCAATTACAAGCCTATTAATGAAGGTGTTCCACAAGGCCCCTACGCTATTCCTGCCGCCTACACCAATGATATACTGCAAACCAGTAGCATTCATTACAATACGGACGACAGCACAAGTGATTCTTTTTAAACTGGCCGTGCCAATATTTCTAGGGATCACGTCATTGCGTACCGGAATAAACTTGTTTCTGAATCGACTTCTTTGTGCAACAAAGTCTCGGATTGGGGATGACTAAATATTGTCCAGTTTAACCCTTTAGAAGACACAGGTTTGCGCATTTACCGCTAAAAAGAACCCTTTGTCGTATCTCTTCAACTTCAGAGCACTCCCCTTACCGCCTCAGCTAGCATCGAAATCCTCGGCGTCCCCATATCGAATGATGTAGAGTTTCGTGGTCACTTGGAAGGGAAGGTTAAAGTTGCCTCTTAAACGCGACACAAGTTTGTGTGTTTATTGCTATAAAGAACCCCTTTGTCGTATCTCCTGTTTCAGGGCAATTTCCTTGTTGCTTTAGCCAGTATTGGAATCTTCGGCGTTGACATATCGATTGACATGCAGTTTTCATGGTCACTTGGAAGAGATGGCAAAACTGGCCTCTATAAAGCTTGGTGTGTTCAGTAGAGCGGTTCAAAATTTCATACCGGCACACCGTTTGCAACTTTACAAGGCGAAGATTCAGCCACTCATAGAATACTCTTCTCATCTCTGGGCCAGGGCACCCCAGTGTCAGCTCTTTCCACTTGACCGTATCCAGCGCAGAGCGAGCAGAGCTTTTTAATCAGGTAAGGTTCGGATTAATTCCAGCTGCCAAATTTAACGAACGCGGATTGCGTAACCAAACTAACGATATCGTCACACCATCTGTATGCTTGGCGGTCCCCTTCTGTGCATTTTACTAGAAGTTTTCTTCTCTTTCTATTACCTCTTTGCATAATCGTTTATCGCCGACGAGTTTTTCGGATCAATACAACTTAGGGACCTTCAAGGAAAGAGCTTACTCCTTTCTAAGAGACCGACAACACACTTGCAATTTCCCTGATGTTGTGATTGTTTACGGGCGACCTTAGTCACTTACCTACAGGTGAGACGCATAGTCGTTTGTCCCTCTTCTAAACTTACTTAAGTTTTTTGTATAGATTACATACGTTTAACTATTACAAAGTAATTAGTTAATGAATCCTTCTTTACTTACACGAACTTCTTGGAAATGAGCTTTTATTTCGTCCTACTCTCTCGACTCGACTACTCTACGCTCCTCCTATATGCTCCTATATACTCCGATATGCTCGTCCCGAGCATTATCGGCTCCATAATAACGCGCCAGTCGATCCACATGGACAATCTTAAGAGTACCTCGTGCAACTTTCTGTATCCGGTAGGTTACGTCGTTGATCCTGGTCACAATCCGGTACGGGCCGTCCCATTTAGCTTGAAGCTTAGAAGATTTTTCTTTGCTGCGAACTGGATTGTGCAACCACACTAGTGAACCTTCGTCGAACCCTTTGTTGTTCATTTTGCGGTCATACCGGGTTTTCATCTTTTCGGACATTTGCTGGCCCGATTATCTGACGTGCTCATAAATGTCATTCATTTTGTTCCGCAAGTCATTTGCATAATCGGGTATACTGCAAGGGGCATCAGGTGTTATCCCGGTGATTGGGTCTGCAGGTAGCCATAATTCTCTTCCAAATTTTGCGAAAACTGGTATCACTGAAGTACTTTCGTGAACAGCGCTTCGATATGACAACAAAAACGGTTGTATGTGCTTGTCTAAAATCTCGTTGCCGATTGTCTATAACTTTTGTCAGGTACCTCTCCAATGTCTGATTAAATCGTTCACCATTCGTTGCGGGTGGTAAGAAGTCGTTCTTCTTTTGTGAGTACCCATAACTCGGCAAGTTTCCTGGAATATTTGAGAATCAAAATTCCTTCCTTGATCGCTGTGAATCTCTAAAGGTACTCCAAAAAGACAGAAGACTTCATGAACTAGTATATCTACAACTGTTGAAGCTTCTTGATTTGGAGTGGCGAATACTTCTGGCCACTTAGTAAAGTAATCCATCACAACCATGAAATACTTGTTACCACTTTCACTTTTCGGAAACGGTCCCGCCACATCAGTGGATAGCCTTTCCCATGGTGCACCAACATTGTACAACTTCAATGCGAGTTCTTTACTACGAGTCTGAGGTTCCTTTACAGCCGCATAACTTGTAGATTTGCGACACCAGTCCTCGACATCGTTTTGACAGTGGACCCAGTAAAACCGTTCTCGGATCTTCAGTAAAGTTTGTTTAACTCCCAGATGGCCTCCCGAACAGTCATTATGATACAGCTGTAGAAAATCCGATACTTTAGCTTTAGAGACAACCAGCAAGTGACAGCTGTCTCCCCGACCATTTTTCCATTTACAGCACAGAACTACATCCTGAAGCAGCAAGCTGTCCCATTGGGCCCAATAGCTTTTTATGGTCGAACTCATCGCTGAGACGTCGCTCCGCTTGGGCTTTGGAGCACTGGCCTTCATCTATTCCAGAATCAGCTTGATGTACGGATCTTCCTGCTGTGCATGTTGTAATCTGTCCTTCCAGTCGTTGCTGAGGTGGTCTGTCCTGAGCATCCTCACAGATACCACTTCCTTACCCTCTTGCCTGGTACAATGCTTGCAATCTTCAGGACAAGGTCTTCTTGACAATGCATCTGCGTTGCCATGAGATTTTTCGCTGCGATGTTCGATCACAAAGTCGTATTCCTGCAGTAGTTCAATCCACGTTGCAACTTGTCCTTCTGGATTTTTGAACTGCAATAGCTATTTTAGTGCAGCATGGTCAATTCGTAGGTGAAATTTCCGCCACAGAAGATATTTGCTAAAATGCTGTAACGACTTTACCACAGCTAGCAATTCGCGTCTTGTGACACAATAGATCCTTTCCGGTTTTGATAACGGATTGCTGAAGTATGGTATCACAACCTATCGATCCCCGTTCCGTTGAAACAACACACCGCCGATCCCTGTATCACTTGCGTCTGTGTCAACTATTCCTTTGCTTTAATTCTTTGCCTGCATCGGTGTACCCTAATTTAGGTGTTTTGCAAAGATGGTCCTTGAGCTCCTGGAATGGGATATGTGCGATATGTGGAATGCATTATGCGAATGTCGCTTTTCCTCGGTTAGCTTGTGCAGAGGTTTGGCTATATCTGCAAAGTTCTTCACACGTCGCCGGTAATAGGAGCACAAACCCAAAAATGCTCTAACCTGCGTCTTGTCTTTTGGAACCGGCCAATCCGTTCGATTTTCTCTGGATCCGTGCGGAAACCTTCTTCCGATACAACATACCCCAAAAGTTAACTTTCCGTATGAATAGTGAAGATTTCTTCGGACCCAACTTGAGGTTGGCACTCTGAATCTTCATGAGCAAGCGTTCCAGGTTTTGAAGATGTTCCTCAAAGGTACGGCCTACGATGATGATATCATCCAAGTAGACTAGACAGGCATCGCCAATTAGCCCGGTAAGAACAAGTTCCATCAGCCTTTCTTCAAACGTTACTGGAGCATTGCACAATCCAAACGGCATTACTTTAAATTGCCACAAACCCTTTCCCGTCTAGAACGCAGTCTTCTCCTTGTCCTTAGAGTAAATTTCAACTTTCCAGTAGCCACTTTTTAGATCCAGCGTGCTAAACCACTTTACTCCTGTAAGCAGTCAGCGTGTCATCCATTCTTGGCAAGGGATAGCTGTCCTTCTTTGTAACATCGTTCAGACGGCGGTAGTCAACACAAAACTACATGCTGCCGTCCTTCTTCTTTACCAGCTCCACGAGTGAACACCATGGACTAGATGAAGGTTGAATAACACCATACTTCACCATTCCCTCAATCATGGTTTCCACTTCCTTTTCACGTGCTACCGGCAAATTTCTTGGCCGCTGACGGCCTATAATACGTAAAAACGGGGAATAATTGCCTATGCAATTATTCCCCCCTGTTTATTTTGTGTTGAACCAAGCCATTCTATCATATGTCAGCATCGTTTGATGAGAATACATCGGCATACTTCTAACAACAACAACTTCTTCGCGTTGACCATTTCGTTCGAGGAGAGAACGCTGCGACAGTCTTCTAAAAGTGTGGTCACTCTCGTTTGTGCATCCTTGCTGGGGGTCCCACTCGATAGATATTGGCACCGACACAAACAATCCACTTCCTCACAAGTACCAACCAGTGTGCCTTTTTCTATAATCTGTTCCTGGTCTCAAAGGTTCAGCACACGTACTCCCGAGATGTTAGTGGTTCTGACCAAGGTTCGAGCCACTTTCCATGGAAGGTCATTGTCTAACCTTTCCACGAGTACACAACGATGAGGTTGCCCAGGATTCCGAGGAAGACTAACCGGCACAATCGTTTCCGATCTCGGCGGAAGAACAATCTTCTTAAGGCTGTACACGTTCCCTGGTAACCCTTTAGAAGACAACTTCCACGAAAAGTTCCTCTTGTCCACGTTTCAAAACACCTTGCTTAACGTCAATCTCACAACAATTCTTCCTCATGAAGTCTAGGACCAGGATGCAGTCGTCCATTATATCAGCCACGATGACTTCAACTCCATCTCCTTCTCTCAACGGACGGGTATACGATGACCGGTGGCTGTTACCAAATTAATGTGTTCTCGGTTGTATGCGGCGTCCCCAAGGAACTGGCTTATAAGTTGAGAACTAACAACCGTGCGAGAGGCTCCAGTGTCTATGGTCAGTTTACACGGCATTCCGTTGACCTCGCCCTAGATGATTAGACTGTTCCCATCATGGGTTTGTGAGATCGAGATCCTTGGGGCTCTTTTAACATCAGCCAGCACCCGCCAGTTTACCTGTTGCTTCTGGGCGGTGCTGTTAGCCGCACTACCCTATCGGGATCGATCACCTTCCCATTTTAGTGTTCGCTTAAGGCAGCTCGATCGAAGATGACCCCTTTCCCCACAGCCATAGCACCTAGGGCTGTATCTTTTACTGCAGTCGCGAACTGTAGCTGCTGCATCCTCCCTGACGTGATGGGAACGATGATTCTGCCGCAAGTCTTCCACCTCCAGTGCATGGGCCAAGGCCACCTTAAGCATCTCGTGGTGCCCCGCACCAGGTTCCCTTCAATGAGCGCAGGTACAAACCAGTATGCTTTTCGCACCAGCTTCTCCACCTCAAGAGCCCACTGTTGTTGCACGCGATCTTTAAGCTGCGCACGAAAGACGTGTTCCAGGTGAGCGTCGCCATATCTTGTCTCCAATGCCTCAAGGAGCTGCTCATAAGTCACTTCCTCACCGAGAGCTTCTAGAACAGTTAAGGCTGGGTCACAGGCCTAGTGTGAGAGCGGTCATGGCCTGACTTTTATTCCAGCCGTTCACCTTTATAACAGCTTTGAACTGGATTTTGTAAGCTGACCAGGAAGCAGTCCCGTCGAACGGCGGCACTTTTAACCCACGTAGCGAAGGCGCGGTAGCTAATACGGGAGCTGTAGTTCTACCCCCAAGTTTGTGTGTTGTTGTGTTTAGTTCGTCCAGTGATCTCTTCATGTCAGCCATTACGTTGTCAACCCGATTGTATACTTGGTCGTTTCGGATTTCGGCTTCCGACAGGCGGTTGTCATGTTGAGCAACCTTATCCTTCACCTCCCGTATCTCTTTCCCGAAGGTTACGTAGATGTCCTGCATCTGCTCTTCCTTATCACGTTTGAGCTGCTCTTCCAAACGACGGACCTGTTCCTTCTGTCGGTGGGCCTGTTCCTCCTGTCGATGGTCCTGTTCCTCCTGTCGACGGGCCTGTTCCTCCTGTCCACCCCGCAGCTGCTGCAGCATCACCACCAGAGGTCGTGGTAGATGGTGAATGCTCCGATTAGAACTTATTAATGCTAGTGTTCCACAAGGCTGCGTGCTATCACCAACGTTGTTTCTTCTACATATCAATGATGTGTTGCAAACCGGTAAAATTCATTGCTATAAGAACGACAGCACTGGTGATGATTTATACACCGGCCGTGCCTATATTTCTCGGGAAAACGTCACCGAGTACCGGAGAGTTTGATGCCGAGCCGAAGAAGTATTATTCCAGGTTTCTAAAAGATCCGAATACTAAAGATAAATGGATATACTTATCCTTAATGTTTTATTATATCCCCTTTTCTATAATTATAAAACGTCTAAAAGCTATAGCTAAGACTAAAAGCATCTATTAATGACACACTTTCAATTAATTAGTTATCTCTTGGCGTGAGACGATCAACGATACCTTAATAGAAAGTTATCGAAACGTGCGTTGCGCTGCACTACGAGAGTGAGAGTGAACGCGCAATGTTATTCTCTGTTTTTCGCACACGTTAATTATTGGCCCGAGTGGCTACGCGTCCTGATATTTTGCGTTTTTATAAAATATTCCTTAACGCAATAGTTTATAGTTTAATCTTTGTAGCATGAATGCTAGAGATATGTGTAGGCCTAATTGTGTATTTATTGTTTATCTATGTGTGATAGCTACGAACCGGCGACACGGGTCCTGATATTAAAAGACAGTAGAAGGAATTTCTAGTGCCTTATTATTTACTTTGGGGCCGACTTAATCTAGTCCAGTTCAATACCCAAAATACACAAGTGCGTTTACCGCTAAAAAGAACACCTTTGTCGTATCTCCTCTGTTTCAGGGCACTCTCCTTTTTGCCTTGACCAGTATTGGAATCTTCGGTGTTGACATATCAAACGACGTGCAATTTCATGGTTACTTGGAAGAGAAGGCAAAGCGTGACATTATTTCATGCCGGCACACCGCCTGCAACTTTACAAGGCGCAGGTTCGGCCTCACATGGAATATAGTTCTCGTCTCTGGGCCGGGGCTCCCCTGTGCCAGCTCCTTCCATTTGATCGCATCCAGCACAGAGCGGTTCGAGTCATCGAAGATCGAGCACTTTCTGAACGGCTTGACTCAATGGTGCTGCGTAGAGATGTTGCATCTCTTTGCGTATTCTATCATATTTATCACGGGGAGTGCTCAGAGGAATTGTTCAGACTAATTCCAGCCACTCAATTTCACCATCGCAAAGAACGACACTTAACTCGACATAACTCGATATACCAACCTTACCACCTGGACTGATTGATTGGCGGTGCACTACTGTGCGATTTACAAGAAGTTTTCTACCTCGCACAACTTCTTTGTGGAATCTACTACCACCAAGGATTTTTCCTGACAGATACGACTTAGGGGCCTTCAATAAAAGAGCCTATTTTGTTAGAGGCTGACAACTCATCTGCAATGCCGCGTGGTTATGCAGTTGTTCATGGGCGTCGGTAGTAGTCACCATCGGGTGAGCCACATATGTAGTCGTCTATCTCCGTTGTCATGTTTCATATATAAAAAAGGTGCGCGTTAAATAACGCGCGCTTTTCAATCATGTAAAACTGCTTTTTCGTTAACAATTTAATTATTTATATAGTTATATATTATGTTTGTGAAGCTAAGAAGTTTTCACTACTGACGTGCAGTCCTATGATTGACACTTTTTTTAAAACAAAACATCTCATAGCTTTTCCCTTTAGAATCCTTTAATTATTAAAGTTAGTAGAATTACTTTGCTTATATCCGCTAAATGAAATAAAATGATTTGTCTTAATACCTAGTAGTTATTATTTTCACTGTCTTTTTCTTAAACTATTTACTGTGAATTTATTTTTACTAATTTAATATTTAGTACTTTGTGGATAACGGTGCTGGTTACATAATTACTAATTTTATTTATAAACGGTTACTCGGTTTAATCCTTATTAAGTAATTGTTTGTTGTCCTGAATAAAATCTTGAAATAGTTACAGGATGCTAAAGAGAAAAAGCTATGAGATGTTTTCTCGAAGTCCAAGTTTACTAACAGCAGATTAAAAAATATTAAATAGGTATCATTTTGATCACAAAATGATACCTATTTAATGTTTTTTACGGTAAAATAAAAACAGGTCACATAGAGAGCTGTTTCGATTCATATGACCTTTATTACCGTAGATTCAGAGTACATTACACACAAAATATTTAGATATAGGCGATAAAAATGAATCAGATCTTTCAAATTACCTTATCAATACATGACATTACTATTTTCTTTTGACGAAGCTCAACCTAGATAAACAATAACACCTACTTTTACCGTTCCTCTTCACACTACAACGGTCATGTGGTGAAGTATAAGACAAATGTAGTAATAAGCGTGCGTTAAATAAGAATATAATGCGACTATACTCGTATATATGGTGTGTAGTAACGAAAATTATGTGCGTGAAACGTGACTGTATGAGGAAATTACGACCGAAAGTTATGGGCCTACAAAAATACCAAATGCATGAAAATTGAAGAACTCTTACAAACGTGGCGATATAATAGATAGATTTGATAGAAATATTATAATAATAGAAGGTTAGTGAAGGAATGATTATAATTCAGTCAGATAATTTTTGTTATAGGTTTGATTCCAATTAATAATAGGACTTTTTATACAAATAATAGAGTCCACGTGATTGTAAGTGGATGCTGTGATGAATCAAAATGCAGATACGTTGTCCCTCCATGGACTAAGATGACAGGTCTCGTTACAAATAAAAAGGGTAACATTTTACACTGACAGTCTCCAAGTGCGTGGTCTTTCCTCCATCAAGCCAATCCATTTTCTTTAAGGCCATAATACAACTGGTCAGCGTAGTCAATATACTCGTAGGTATGTAAGTATATATAGTGTTAGGTGGTAAATATATATGGTTCTTTACATATTTGGTTATTATTTCAGAGAACTTATATATAGAGCGGTGGTAGCTAAGGGGCTTAGCGCCCGCTGTAATTTTCACAGTACGCGAGTAACCCGGGTTCGAACCCCGCCGACACCAACGAAATTGTTAATTGTAATTTTATGTGCTGAATTACCACGTGCTCGGTGGTGAAGGAAAATATCGCGTGGAAACCTGCATTTTTTATAGGATAAGGGTGACAAACGGTTACACATACCACCTGATGGTAAGTGGTTACTGTGGACCATAGAATTCTACATCTATTCTCGATTACGAATCAAAATGCAGATGCGTTGTCACCCATGAGGACCAAGAAGGAACGTCTTGTTACCAGTAAAAAGGGTCTTGGGTTCTTTACACCTACACTCACCATACGAAACAGAGCAATGTTAGGCTGCTATTTTACGCTGGTATTCTGTCGTATTGGTATTCTAGAGAGTTTGGTCTTTTTTCGGTCGAGCCGACCCATTAGTGCTACAACTATACTCTACTAATATGGCTGCACCTCTCTTTTCGTCGTTATAAAAGCCAAGTAGTTACAATAGGCAACTCTTTTTAAGAAATAAAGTGCATGTGAACTTAAAAAAGGCTGAAAATGCAATGTTATTTATTATTTTGCTTAGGTACACGAAAAACCTGAATATGTATATTCGGATATGACTTTAATAACTAGAACACTGCAACGGTTCATAAACCGCAACGGTTACTGTTAATGTAAACTACTGGACTTACTTTCTAATACCTGCTTAGATTTTTTTAATCTCCTTTTTCAAAAACCTTTTTGCTTTCTTAAACCACAGATAAGTGTAATTTCTTTTAACAATAATTGCGGTGCAACATAATATTTCTTGTTTTGCATTTACCAGTTAGTAAATAGTCTAATATTAGTAATGGATATCTTAGAATTATTAATTTTTAATAGTCAGACTTGGTACAGAAAATGAGAAACTGTATCAACAGAAGTAAGCATCTAACGCGTTTGACGCAGTTTTTCGTCGAAAACCCTGCTTTTTATTATGGGTATGTTCCAAAATAGAACCCAGTGTACTGTCCAATGCAAATGACGTCATGAATCGACGCCATACTGGTGATTCGTTCCAAAACATAAGACAGTGGGTGCGTTTGGCAGAAAAAAGCGCTAGCAAGCGCTTGTAAGCAAAATGGCGAAACTAAACAGTTTTCGGCCAGGACACGTTTGCTAACTTCAGTAGCGCTGACACAATCCGCCATTTTGCTTATTTAATTTATTTGTTTTGAAGTAGAGTTTATAAGTTGTTTTGTGCAATATTAGTTTTAAGTAATATAATGACATGAATAGACATATACATGTTATTAAAAATTCATGATTGGTAAGTTTTTAATATGAATACTTTACAAACATATTTTAAATTAGGTTAGGTTCCCCGGTTAAAACTAACTTCGTGTCCTAGAGGAAAATAGCTACTTACGATTTGACAGCGTTTACCGCTTACGATCGCCATTTTGCTTGCTAGCGCTTTTTTCTTTCAAACGCACCCAGTATATGACCTCATACATTTGCGCCATATTGGAAAAGTGTTGGTGATTATTTTGTCATTTTGTGCTCCAAAACATTATATCCTCCTAATGGAGATACCAGCAATTATTCTATAATTTTTTGTATTTGAATAAATAAAAACAAATTCTGGCATGCTTCATTCAGCGTACACACAATTAAAAATTGTTTTAATATGGCCGGATATCCGACACAATATGGCGGCGGCACGCCAGTACAATATGGCGTCAATTGATGACGTTATTTGTATTCGGCAGTATACTGGAAACGTTTCGGAACATACCCTATATGTAATAGTGACAAACGAGCACACAGTCCACCTTACGGTAAGCGAATGCGGTGGCCGTTGCTACATCTATCTTTAATTAAGAATCAAATCCAATGCGTTGTCTGTCAACCCCGAATACTACATAATAGATGAAATACTCTTTACAAAAGAATAAGGACTGATTCTTGTTAATCTGTGTGAGCGCGGTCCTTTCCTGCCGAGCCGACCCTCAGCCGAGCCACCACGTACAAACGTTTTAAAAGACATTTTATTGTACAAACATTTTTGAGCTGTTTTGTATTAGAGAAAATGTAAGATAAATAGATAGGTAGATAGCACTTTATTGCACACCAAAAAAAGATAAATATTAACAAAAAAAAGGAGAGAAAGAAATGTGATAGTACAATGGGCGGTCTTATCGCTAAGAGAGATCTCATCCAGACAACCTATGGATTGATAGGATTGCAAGAAAACAATAAAAACATGTGTGTGATTTGGTGACAAAGGTAACATTATTTTTATTATAAACCATAAAAAAGTAATAAAGATGCATAATATAGAATGGTATATAAGAGCAGAAAGAAAAGATAGAGTTATACCACTATTTATCACAGCACAGAAGAATTTTTAAAGCATCCTGTCTCCAATTTTCACTGATAGTTTAGCTAGGTGAAAGATAGTAGAGGGTAGGACTCCTCTTTAGCCAATAGTACCAAATAGCATTGCTTTAACTGCTGTTTCGTATTGAGGGAGAGTATAATTTCAGGCTGTAAGATATTCCATCTTAGCCTCCTTTGTTCTAAGTTGGTTGCAGGTTTCCATGTAGTAGTCATTTACCATCAGGTGGACTGTAAATTGTCATTGGAGTTTCACGTGAAAAAAATAAGACATTATAAGGAACCAGAAATTTCATAGTTATTCAGGTTTTGAGTTCAACGATGGTTGGACATGTGAAGTCTGCCTATAGATACTTATTGAGACTACGTGACGGGGCGGACTTTCTTTGCTTTTACTTTTAAAAAAGAGCTTGAATGAAAAGTGAGCCAGTATGTACATATTATGTTTTTACTTTTACACTTTATTAATGCCTCTGCTTTAAGAATAGGATCCATGGAATCCATATTTATTTTGTTTTGATGATTTTTTTTTGCTGTTATAAGTTATCCAAAATTTGAATTATTTGGAAAACTTTAGGACTACGACAGTACGTTGTGCAGTTTGTGGACGAGCGGTGTCGTGAAAAGGTAGCAGACTAAAACAAATATTAAAAAGTCTCCGTTGTTAGATAACAAAGGATAACAAGCTTGCTATCGCCGAAAGAATTAATTTTAAAGTAAATCTTTTTTAAGCGCGATTTGAGGTTAGCTCAGATCTTTCGGACGGATGTAACGTCCAGTAAAATCTATAATTTCCGTTTACGCTGTAATTTATGGTATATAATATGCATTAAAAAAATTCCATTCCATATGCGTCCAACTCCTGGGCACAGGACTCCCGCTCATTTCTGATAGGGTTTTAGTGCAATAATTTGTCCGCCGCGCTGCCCCAATGCGTGTTGGCGAACTTCACATATCTTCGAAATATTTTTTTCTTATTTCTCAGACATGCAGGTTTCCTCAAGATGTTTTCCCAGCACCGCGGAGTACGTGGTAAATCAGCACTTAAAATTGCAGTCAAAAATTTCATTGGTGCCGGCTTGCATCGAACCCGGTTTGCTCGCGTACTGTGAAATTTACAGCGAGCTCTAACCATCTGAGCTACCACGGCTCTTATTATATGCATTACTTATCTATATTAGGTATGTATGTTACGGTGGTAATAGAGCAAGTAATAAAGCTTACTCCCGAACAATACGTTTGTTTTCATACATCCACAACCTTAAAACGCAGTATTATAAAGGCCCGTATTTATAAAGGCAGAGACTCATTACAATAATCTTTAGCATAATTTGTGCTACATACACATACTAGCTGGCCCAACTGTTGTTCCTCCTTTTCCAGTAGCATTGAGTTTCACTCCGAATTCACTCCAGACTTTTTACGGTGTAAAATAAAAAAATAACTCGACCACAGCGCCACCTAAGGGGCCATATTTTTTGATTTCATTTTTGGCGTTTAACCAATAGGTATATAATATTATTATATTGTGATGAGTAATTTTGGTCCATAAATATGAAATTTGTAATAACATGACTACGTCTATCGAATCGAACAACAATAAACCAAAATGAATATAAAAAAATTACTTCAACCAAAAAAACACATAAGTACCTATACTATTTTTTTAATGGCGAAATGGCGAAATCATACGTATGAATATATATATATATATATATATATATATATATATATATATATATATATATATATATATATATATATATTTAAACGGCTGAACCGATTATTTTTTGAACTAACCTAATCTCCACACTAGAACTTTCTCCTATATTGTAGAGGCAATTTACAAACATAAATTTCACAAGGACTAACATCTGGACTCGGAACAATTATTTGTAGATCATTCAAGTAATTGTTCCGTGAGGATTTCGAACCCGCGGCCCTTGTCGCAGCAACTCATTGCTAAGCCACTGCGCCACGGAGCCGTCAAATATATCTATTATATTATTATACTAATCTTTCACAACAGTTTGGTAACGCCAGGCTGCATTTTAGTTTTTGAGACATGTTTATTAAGTTTTAAATACAAGAGCGTTGATTATATGAAGCGTGTAAGGAGCCAATAAATGCATCAGGTTCAGTACCGTGCTTTGCGGAAATCTCTTAAGCTAGACAGTGCGGGGCCGTTATGATGATTTTGTAGATCAAAAATGCGAATGGATTTCTATAACGTTATAAATTAAGAAGGGAAATATCATAAAAATTTAATTTCACGTGACAATTTAAGAGTTTATTTTTGCAAGCTAACATTACAGCATCATATTATGTCATTAATTGTAATAGTAGAATGGTACAATTAAAAATAACTTTAACCTAACAGTCACCATTTCTCGAATTATCTACATTCTAATTACATTTTAAATGCTTTTTTGAGCAAATTCGCAGTCCAATTCTTTTCCTTGACTTTCTTCTATAATTACAAAAAAGTATTATTACGTTGGTGAAACATCTCAGATGGATACCATTTCTATATAATTGTGTCTTACTTCATATAGCCACGTAAATATTTATCCTCGTTACTTTTTTCAATATTTCTATAATCACAAGTTAATTTGTTTGATATTCAATCAAAAGTTTTTCTTCCTACTATTTTTGAAGCGGGTCCGCGTCACACATTGTGTAGCGGACGGTGCTTTTATCCGGGTGTTAAATTATCTACAATTGCTTTAACTGCCTGCCAAGTCTCGCGAGCTGTTGAAACTATTTGTGATCCCGGCAGTAAAAAACCATAAGGTCCGAAGGAGTCACGAAGATCGACATGATATGAAAATTTGATACCCGCACGTGCTTTTGCCCAATCGTGGGACATACCAGATGCTGGTTGACGAATTTCAGCGGCAGCTCCAACCTAAAATGTTAATTAAATGACGTGCTTTAGATAATTGTATTTATTAATTTTATATTGAACGATTTCTAAAATTTAAATATTATTAAACCGAAAGATCATACCTGGTACTTGGTTCCATACATATCGGCGAGAGCTGCTGTGGCGAGTTTGCCCATTTCCAAGATAATTCCTTCATCATCAAAAGGCGCTACTGCATGAGAGCTTGGTGTAAGCCAAGCTTGTGAGTATGCGTGAAATGATAAAAAAACCTGTTGAAGTAATAGAAAAACAGCATAAAATTTTATAAAATAATCAATGATCAAAATGTAATAAAATGTTGCAATAGAATATTTTTGTTAAAGTCGGTAGTGTACCAGTGCGATACTGCAGGTTTTTAGAACTGGCCACTTTGCTTTGCCAATATTATTGTGTATGTATTTTATTAATTTCTTTTTTTTTACGACTTGGCGGCAAATTGAAAATTGTTTGTGTCACGTCAGCATGAATTTAATGCGAGATAATTTTCGTACAATGATTCTATATGACTTTTGATGTCATTTAAGTCAACAAGAAAGGTATTGTTACGAGCTTGAGGTTCGTGACAATAAAAATTGCCGATAAAATTACCTAAATTAACACTTTAATTTACTTTATACAAATTAAAACTTAAAACACTAATAATTAAACACACTAATTCACTTTATTCCGCTCCGAAGCTTCGCTTGTGTCGCCAATTCCAATACTGCCCCGATCGCATCTTGCAGCGCCTATTTATTTAAATTAGCAAAGAAATATCCAGAATGTTCAAGTAAACACGCGCAAGGTACCGAGCGTTCGAGTTTTGATTTCTAGGCGCTGTCGGTTGAGTGATTTGTGATGTCATTTTCTCAAAGCTCCCCTCGCTCTCGTTCCTGACACTAGATGGCGCTAGTTGACTTATTCACGCAACACTGCCCCCTCCTAATACATGCTCGTCCCGAGCATTATCGATCCCATAATAACGCGCCAAGCGATCCACATGGACGATCTTAGGAGTCCCTCTTGCGCCTTTCTGTATCCGGTAGGTCACATCGTTGATCCTGGTTACAATCCGGTACGGGCCGTCCCATTTAGCTTGAAGCTTAGGAGATTTCCCTTTGCTGCGGACTGGATTGTGCAACCACACTAATGAACCTTCGTTGAACCCTTTATTGTTCATTTTGCGGTCGTACCGGGTTTTCATTTTCTCAGACATTTGCTGGCCCGATTGTCTGACGTGCTCATAAATGTCGTTCATTTTGTTCCGCAAGTCATTTGCATAATCGGTTATACTGCGTGGGGCATCAGGTGGTATCCCGGTGATCAGGTCTGCAGGCAGCCGTAATTCTCTTCCAAAGTTTGCGAAAGCTGGTGTCACTGCTGTACTTTCGTGAACAGAACTTCGATATGACAACAAAAACGGTTGTATGTGCTTGTCCCAATCTCGTTGCCGATTGTCTAGAACTTTTGCTAGGTACCTCTCCAATGTCTGATTAAATCGTTCTACCATTCCATCAGATTGCGGGTGATAAGAAGTCGTTCGTGTTTTATGAGTACCCATAACTCGGCAAGTTTCCTGGAATATTTGAGACTCGAAATTCCTTCCTTGATCGCTGTGAATCTCTAAAGGTACACCAAAACGACAGAAGACTTCATGAACTAGCTTATCAGCAACTGTTGAAGCTTCTTGATTTGGAATCGCGAAGACTTCTAGCCACTTAGTGAAGTAATCCATCACAACCATGAAATACTTGTTACCGCTTTCACTCTCCGGAAACGGTCCCGCCACGTCAATGGCTATTCTCTCCCATGGTGCACCAACATTGTACAACATCAATGCACCTCTACTACGAGTCTGAGGTCCCTTTACAGCCGCACAACTTGTAAATTTGCGACACCAGTCCTCGACATCGTTTCGACAGTGGACCCAGTAAAACCGTTCCCGGATCTTCAGTAGAGTTCGTTTAACTCCCAGATGGCCTCCTGAACAATCATTATGGTACAGCTGTAGAACATCCGGTACTTTAGCTTTAGGGACAACCATTTGCAAATGACAGCTGTCTCCCCGAACGTTTTCCCATTTACGTCACAGAACTCCATCCTGAAGCAGCAAGCTGTCCCACTGGGCCCAATAGCTTTTAGTGGTCGAACTCATCGCTGAGACGTCACTCCACTTGGGCTTGGGAGCACTGGCCTTTATCCATTCCAGAATCGGCTTGATGTCCGGATCTTCCTGCTGTGCATGTAGTAAGCTGTCCTTCCACTCGTTGCTGAGGTGGTCTGCCCTGAGCATCCTCATGGATGCTCAGCTTACACTTCCTTACTCTCTTGCCTAGTACAATGCTTGCAATCTTTAGGACAAGGTCTTCTTGACAATGCATCTGCGTTGCCATGAGACTTCCCGCTGCGATGTTCGATCTCAAAGTCGTATTCCTGCAGTAGTTCAATCCACCTCGCAACTTGTCCTTCTGGGTTTTTAAACTGCAATAGCCATTTTAGTCCAGCATGGTCAGTTCGTAAGTGAAATTTTCGTCCCAGAAGATATTTGCTAAAATGTTGCAACGACTTTATCACAGCTAGCAATTCGCGTCTTGTGACACAGTAGTTCCTTTCCGGTTTTGACAACGACTTGCTGAAGTACGCTATCACGACCTCTTGGTCACCATTACGTTGAGACAACACACCGCCAAGTCCTATATCACTTGCGTCTGTGTCAACTATAAATTCTTTGCTTGCATCAGGGTATCCCAAAATAGGTGTTTTGCACAGACGGTCCTTGAGCTCCTGGAATGCGATGTTACAACTTTCATCCCAGCAGAAATGTCGCTTCTCCTCGGTTAGCTTATGCAGAGGTTTGGCTATATCTGCAAAGTTCTTCACAAAACGTCGGTAATAGGAGCACAAACCCAAAAATGCTCTAACCTGCGTCTTGTCTTTTGGAACCGGCCAATCCTTTACAGCTGCGATTTTCTCTGGATCCGTGCGGATACCTTCTTCCGACACTACATACCCCAAAAAGTTGACTTGCCGTTTGAATAGTGAACATTTCTTCGGACTCAACTTGAGGTGGGCACTCTTAATCTTCATGAGCACGCGTTCCAGGTTTTGAAGGTGTTCCTCAAACGTACGGCCCACGATGATGATGTCATCCAAGTAGACCAGACAGGCATCGCCAATTAGCCCGGTAAGTACAAGCTCCATCAGCCTTTCAAAGGTTGCTGGAGCATTGCACAACCCAAACGGCATTACTTTAAATTGCCACAGACCCTTTCCCGTCGAGAACGCAGTTTTCTCCTTGTCCTTAGGGTCAATTTCAACCTGCCAGTAGCCACTTTTTAGGTCCAGCGTGCTAAACCACTTTACTCCTGTAAGCATGTCCAGCGTGTCGTCAATTCTCGGCAAGGGATAGCTATCCTTCTTAGTAACGTCGTTCAGACGGCGGTAGTCAACACAAAACCGCAAGCTGCCATCCTTCTTCTTTACCAGTACCACGGGTGAACACCATGAACTAGATGAAGGTTCAATAACACCATCCCTCACCATTCCCTCAATCATGGTTTCCACTTCCTTTTCACGTGCTACCGGCAATCGTCTTGGCCGCTGACGGATAGGCAACTCTTCACCTGTGTTTATTTTGTGTTGAACTAAATCAGTCTTTCCTATGTCAGCATCGTTTGATGAGAATACATCGGCGTACTCGAGTAACAACTTCTTCGCCTTGACCAATTCGTTCGGGGACAGAACACTGCGACAGTCTTCCAAAAGTGTGGTCACTCTCGTTTCTGAATCCTTGCTGGGGGTCCCACTCGATATATATTGGCACTGACGTAACCAATCCACTTCCTCACAAGTACCAACCAGTGTGCCTTTTTCTATAATTTGTTCCCGGTCGCAAAGGTTCAGCACACGTACTCCTGAGATGTCAGTGGTCCTGACCAAGGTTCGAGCTACTTTCCATGGAAGGTCATTGTTTACCCTTTCCACAAGTACACAACGGTGAGCTTGCCCAGCGTTTCGAGTAAGACTAACCGGAACAATCGTTTCCGATCTCGGCGGAAGAACAATCTTCTTGATGCTGTACACGTTCCCTGGTAACGCACCTTCCATAAAAAGTTCCTCCTGTCCACATTTCAAAACACCTTGCTTAACGTCGATCTAGCAACAATTATTCCTCATAAAGTCTAAGCCTAGGATGCAGTCGTCCATTATATCAGCCACGATGACATTATGCAGGTAGATCACGTTGCCTAGCTTCAACTCCATCTCCTTCTCTCCACGGAAGGGTATACGCTGACCGGTGGCTGTTACCAAATTAATACGTTCTCGGTTGTATGCGGAGTCCCCAAGGAACTGACTTATAAGTTGGGAACTAACAACCGTACGAGAGGCTCCAGTGTCTATGGTCAGCTTACACGGCATTCCGTTGACCTCGCCCTTTATGATTAGGCTGTTCCCATCATGGGTTTGTGAGATCGAGATCCTTGGGGCTCTTTTAACATCAGCCAGCACCCGCCCCGCAGTTCTGGCTTTTACTCGTTTCTCTGCTGCTGCTGGGCGGTGCTGTTGGCCGCACTACCCTCCTGAGGTCGTTCAATTTCCCTTTCTAGGGTTCGCTTAGGGCATCTGGATCGAACATGGCCCTTTTCCCCACAGCCATAGCACCTAGGGCTGTATCCTTTGTTGCGTTCGCGTGCTGTAGCTGCTGCAACCTCCCTGATGCGATGGGAACGATGATCCTGCCGCACGGCTTCCACCTCCAGTGCATGGGCCAAGGCGTCCTTAAGCGTGCCGTGGTGCCCGAGTCTCACAGCAGCTCTGACTTCAAGGTCGCGGATGCCGTCGATGAATGTCTGAACCAGGTTCCCTTCAATGAGCGCAGGTACAGACTGGTATGCTTTTCGAACCATCTTCTCCACCTCAAGGGCCCACTGCTGCAGGTTTTCTTTGTTGCGCTGCACGCGATCTTTAAGCTGCGCGCGAAAGACGTGTTCCAGGTGAGCGTTGCCATATCTCGCCTCCAAGGCCTCAAGAAGCTGCTCGTAGGTCACTTTCTTATCGAGAGCTTCCAACACAGTTAAGGCTTGGTCGCGCAGGCCTAGGGTGAGTGCAGTCATGGCTTGGCTTTTATTCCAGCCGTTCGCCTCCATGACGGCCTCGAACTGGATTTTGTAGGCTGACCAGGAAGAGGTCCCGTCGAACGGCGGCACTTTGAATCCACGTAGCGAAGGTGTTGTAGCTACTACGGGAGCTGTTGTTCCATCCCCAAGTTTGAGGTCGTCCAGCGTTTTCTTCACGTCAGCCATTACGTTGTCAACCCGATTGTTTACTTGGTCGATTCGGGTTTCAGCTTCCAGGCGGCCAGGACAGGCGGTTGTCATGTTGAGCAACCTTATCCTTCACCTCCCGTATCTCTTTTCCGAAGGTAGCGTGAAGGTTCTTCATGAGGAGCATCTGCTCTTCCTTATCGCGTTGGAGTTGCTCTTCTAAACGACGGGCCTGTTCCTCCTGCCGGCGGGCCTGTTCCTCCTGTTCGCCTCGCAGCTGCTCTTCCAAACGACGGAGCTGTTCCTCCTGTCGGCGGGCCTGTTCCTCTCGTCCGCGCTGCAGCTGCTCCTGTAGCATCGCCATCAGAGCACCTAAGTCAGGTGCTGCAGATGTAGGAGTTAATGACGGGCCCGCAGCCTCCGTGGCTGGCAGTTGGCCCTCCGACGTCTGCGCCGATGCACCACCAAATCTCCGCTGGTCCGCCTCATGCTGGCGTTGACTGCGGGTACGGACACCCTCCGTTTCCTCCTTAGGTAAAATCGGCATGATTTTATCCCACTTCTGACACCAATTGTTACGAGCTTGAGGTTCGTGACAATAAAAATTGCCGATAAAATTACCTAAATTAACACTTTAATTTACTTTACACAAATTAAAACTTAAAACACTAATAATTAAACACACTAATTCACTTTATTCCGCTCCGAAGCTTCGCTGTGTCGCCAATTCCAATACTGCCTCGATCGCATCTTGCAGCGCCTATTTATTTAAATTAGCAAAGAAGCATCCGGAATTTTCAAGTAAATGCACGCACAAGGTACCGAGCGTTCGAGATTTTTCGAACTTAGTTCTTGAGGCGCTGTCGGTTGAGTGATTTGTGATGTCATTTTCTGCAATGCTCCCCTCGCTCTCGTTCCTGACACTAGATGGCGCTAGTTGACTTATTCACGCAACAGTATGATAGACTTCGATTGGTCTTTCAAGATGAAGCCCCATCTTGTGCCACTGTTTACAACTGATTTAATAAGTTTAAACGTGGTCGCACTAATCTCACCGATGATCTGCGTAAGGGACGGCCTTCTACGGTGACGACTGAAGATAACATCAGTGTTATGCGGCGTATGATAGAGACTGACAAAAGAGTGACTTATCAGCACATTCAGACAAGCTTAGGCATCGGTATGAGTAAAGTGCACAAAATCCTCCATGAGCATTTAGCAGTTAGGAAGCTTTGTGCCCGGTGGATACCTCATAATTTGACAGAGGCCCAAAAACTCCGTCGTGTTGATTAGTGTCGTGAAATGGTTCAAAGATTTAACGGAGGTGACTCAAATGCTGTGTTCGACATATTTACGGGTGACGAAAGCTGGATTTATTGTTATGATCCTGAAACTAAGAGACAGTTTGCTGTCTGGGTGTTTCCTTCCGAGGAGCCCACTAAAGTGAAGAGAGGTCGAAGCGAGGGAAAAAAGATGGTGGCCTCGATCTTCGGAAGGACAGGTCATTACGCTACAATTATTTTAGAGGATCGAAAAACAGTTACTGCAGAGTGGTTGCGATTTTTATTTATTTCCGAAAATAAAAGGAAAACTTCGATGAAAACGTTTTATGGACGCCGAGGAAGCAGTGGCTGCGTTTCAAAACGCCGTCGAAGAGACCCTTAAAGACGAGTGGGCGAAGTGCTTTTCTTAGTGGTTCCATCGGATGCAGCGCATGTATTGATGTAAACGGACATTATTTTGAAAATATATAATAAAACTAATAACTTGCTTGTTAGTTCAGTTTTTGATTTTCTAAGAACTTTCAGTGTCACCCTCGTAACAATATAGTAAAAATGATATACCAATTTAATATCGTTACAAATAGCCGGCGAGTACTTAGCCCAGGGGCTAAATGATCTGAATCTTGATATACTCGTAGCTCAAGCTAAACGCTCGGAGTAAATTTCACAGTATGCGAGCAACCCGGGTCTGATTCCCACCGATACCAATGAAAGTGTCTAGCTACGAGGCTCATTATAACAAGAGTGCTTACCGCAGAGGCAAATCTACGGAAACAGCCCTGATCAGTGTTATTGACAAGGTCGAGAAAGCGCTGCAGGATAAAGAAATAGATTTTTGTGCCTTTCTAGATATTGATATTGATAGCCTTTGACACTAACCCCACATTAACGCTGGTTGGGTTCCTGACATCTAAAAATGTTGAAATCAAGACCACCAGGTGGGTGAGGTCGATGATCTCAAACAGAAAGCCAAAAATAGCGCTGTTTCAAACTTCGATTGATGTTGCAACAACAGCCAGCCCACAAAGAGGTGCATTGTCACCCGTTTTTTGAACTCTTGCAGATGACCAATTATTGTACAAGATCTTCGCATTGACACATTGGCGAAAGGTTTTTGCTTAATCATACAATGAGTCCTAAACATTATAAATAACAAGTGTAACAAGAACCCTAACCGGAAACTGTTGTCTTAAAAAGCACATGTCCGTCCTGAGATTAAGCAATTCAAGGATGTGCCGATACTGTTCCTTAACTGAAGAAACACCTATGCACATCCTTACTGATTGTGGACCTATAATGCACAAACGTAACACTCATCTGGGAAATTAATTCTTTGCCCAGAATAAGTAAAACTGCACACAGCTAAGGAACTCCTTCTATTCATTGAAGGCATAGGGCATAGCAGTGAACTATTGCTATAACAGCAATACAATAGATGTTTTAATTCGCAGTGATACTGGTATTCCTATACCTACTGCTCGCATCAAAATGAAAGTGTAAATTGCAATTTTACTTTGTGCTTGACGGTTAAAGGAAAACATAGGTTTAAGGTTAATCGCAGGTCTGAGAAATTATAAAAGAAATATATCTAAGACGTGAAATGCGCCAACTGCATTCGGGCAGTGCTCCAGGCACTTCTTTGCCCTAAAACCCTCTCAGAAAAGAGAGAAGTGAGGAAGTCTGCGTCCAAAATTAGGACGTTATAGGCTTTATGTAAGTATTGTTGTATAGGTCACAAAAGTCGGCTGTCTTTCTGCAATGTTCTGTACATTATATTAAAACAAAATTATTTTATAGATTACCTATTAATCTAAAGACAAGAAATATGATAATGTCACGTTGAAATGAAATAAGAAACAGATTAGAATTACAGTATACTATCAAAATTTTTATTGCTATATAAGCCGTCGTGGGTGATTTAAATAATGAAAAGACACGCGAAAACTGTTTTTATAATACTTGACTTTTTAAATGCTGTGGAAAGATTTTATTTAATAATATAACATCCAGGTCCCATGTTTATGTGAGATTTATGGACGACACACACGGTCAGTTCTACTGAAAAAATATAAATATATCAATAGCGGAGTTTTATATATAAGTTTGTTTATCGATATATCGAAAATCAGATATTTTGAAAAATATCAACAGTCCTAGTTTGGACTGATCAGTTGGAATGATTAGTCAGTCACATATTGTGTTTTTTTTCCTTTAAATATGGATCCATGTGTCTGCAATAAAGGATTATTATTATTAATATAACAAAATGAATGTGACAGCTGCGTTTTTTATAGGAAAAGGGTGACAAGCGAGCAAACAGTCCACCTGATGGTAAGTGGTTGCTGTGACCCATAGACATCTACATCTATTCTCGTTTGCGAATCAAAATGAAGATGCGTTGTCAGGCTTGAGGACTAAGATGGAATGCCTCTTTTCCAGTAAAAAGGGTCTCCGGTTCTCTACACCTACCATACGAAACACAGCAGCATTAAGCTGCTATTTGACGCTGGTATTCTGTGAGAGCGGGGTACTTCCCCGGTCGAGCCGATCCATTCGTGCTACAACTATACAATTAATATACCTGCAGCATGGCTCTACCACGTAAAGAGCGTACTTGTTTAGCATGTCGTAAACTTGTAAAGGCGACTAATGTGATAATAAGTATTTGAGTGTGTAGGCGATGGGCTAGTCACTTATCCTATTCTATCACTTCTCTTACAATTTCTCATCTAAGCCCATATTTTTTATTAAAAGCGGTGCAAGCAACTTGCTGCTTTAATACTCTCTTAAATGTTTAGCAAATGGATTGACAACCTTGACAGACCCATCGCAAATTAGACGTAAAATTCAGTGCCTGATAAAAGTCACATTCAAGTACCGTTGGTTAGTGACTATTTCCGCTTAAATGCGTGAGTATTAAGGACATCCGCAATGAACTTTCAACCTTCAAAGATGGCGACAGAAGTGTTGTCATTTTGCAGGCGTGCAACAATACAAACAGCTACCCAACGAACTCCTTGTGTGAAATTTTATAAAATTATTCTTTATCATTATTTTTGTAGAACTACTTTACAATTAGATTAAAGAAATTAAGTTCAAATCAGTGATATTTCTAGTTAGAAGTAGAACTTTTATCAAAAATTGAGGGCATTAGTCATCAACCACATAATTCTATTTTGTAGTTTGTTCCGCAACAATAAAATTTACAATTTGTTGTATAGAAAAGGTGAAAAGGTCTTCTTATAAAGTCTATTAGAGAATGCTTCAATAGTAACTGTGCGGTTAAATACTATATATAATCTTATTTTCTCACTTTGTTGTGGTATACCTCAGTTTAGAATAAATGATAAATTGCTGCGATTGGCGATGCAATATCTTGCCATCATACTATGTGTTGAAGAATTTTCTTTTTTATGGCCAACTTTCTTTTACATCTTTTTAGAACGGAAATTGGTAACTCGGATTTATTATAGCTGTAAATGTTACGTTAATTGATATCTGAGAAAACAATGTAACAATTATGTTTAATGATAATTACTCTTATCCTCATACAACTTCAAATAAGTTTATGAGGTAAGATCCCACGTTCAGTGTTTATGCGTGAAAAGGTTTACTATCGACAATTAAAAAAAAATCGAGACAACTTCGTAAATTATTTTGTTGAATCATATCTCACCCGTGCTCAATCGAATTAATGTTCTGGGACTGAGTGAGCCAGTTCAGATTCACCATATGATACATCCGTCAACTTCTTGCATTCTTTCCGATTGGTTATCGGTTCTTCGAGCTATATGACCAGCATATTGCCAATTTAGCTTACTCATCCGTTGGGCTATGTCGGTTATGTGTGTGTTGATATCACTACCAGGACCTAGTGTTCCGACAGCAACCTCAAAAACAATTAACTATTTAATTAACGCGAGAACACAATGTTGATTGTCTTCTCGGGCTCATTTGTAGAAATTGGTCTTGTTTTGTGGCGGTAACCCAACTATTCCCAGTGTGCTTGATTAGTCATTTGGTCAGTATCCCGAAAGTGAGACTACAACCTTGATATGACTGGTTTAAATGGCATCAGTAACATTGCACTGAGCGCACCCGCTTCCTACATTTATTGCTCTCAACATATCTTCTCGGGCATTCCATGGTGTAAAAATACTAGTATTAAATCATTGAAGTAATATGTACTTACATACTAGAACAGCTATCTCAAACAAAAAATGTGCGCTACTCTGTGTTCGCGCGTTTAGGTTTTTTATCATAGAATAAACATAGGTAGAATGATCCGTAGGTAATAGTAGATTGTATTGTTAAATAGGTAAATTATATCGAGAACAATGTTTAAATTTTGTCATTTATTTTGTATATTATATTTGTTTATTTAATATAATATTACATAATATTTAATATAGGTATATCACAATTACATTTTAATGATATTTTTATCTGAATATTTTAAAAGGTATCTATGTCAAATATAAAAAACGTACTAAATGTATGTTTAACAAAACTTATTAACATAAAATTTAAATTACAAATATATTTATTTAAATTAGAATCAGAAATGCTGTAAATATTCGTTCATAAATGATGTGCACGCGTGAGTTAAAAATGGACGAATTTATTGCACTTTTACTTTGAAGTGGAAAATAAAAGAATAATAAGCAGATTTAAACATGAAAAATTTAGTCTAATTATAATAACTTATATATGTTTCCACAAAAAAATGTGTATAATAAATATATTCGTCCTATACTTAAGTGCCCACAGAAATGTCGCATCTGAACATATTAATTACATCATCTATAATCCATGATACGAGATGGCGTCTTAGGAATAATTTGTTTTATTATTAATTTATAATACTTTTTTTATTGATTAAGTATCTTATTAACCGATGAAAAGTAATTCTTTGGTTTTTACTGACATTTCTTGAATTATTTGTGCAATACCTAAGTACACAAGACGGCATATTTTTATCAAGAAATTTTTTTTAAATCCACACAACACGTGACAACTCTACAATCGCCTAGCGAGTGACTGATTAAAGTGCGGTGCATGCACCGCAGTTGAGTGGAACAGAGTAGCTGAATGCAGTGTCTCCTCTAGTACGTAGTACATAACAGCTCAATGTATTAAATCGGTTTTTATCATTTGATTTTTTTGCCCAAGGTACGGGCAGATTAGCAGCGGCAAATTTGTTTAGGTATGCTGAATCGGTAACTGTTCCTCAATATTGACTATAATATTATTTTCTTTGTGTTAAATGCTCTGTGCTTAATTACATTGTGACGACGAATAAATATTATTTCTTTCTTTTTAAAAACAGTTTAGAAAAGACAGGGTAGTAAATTTACTGTATCGAAATTAATTTAAGTTTACCGCCTTCGTTAGTATATTTTTAAAATTTAATTTAGAATACAGAAAAGTCATGTGTCTGGATCAAATTGACATTTAAATGTTTACTTTTAAAGTTATGATAATAAACTTCAAATATCTCGGAACAGTGTAATGTGTGCATGTATATGTATAACAGAAAATCCTGTCGTACATCTACGGACCTGTTCCTAAATACAGAGGAACTAGACAAGGAATTCTCCACACATCTCAGCTTTTCGTAAACAAATCGTACCTTATTGTCTGCTTAAACTCTTATACTTGAGTGCAGTCTAACACTTTCTTGTTTTCAACGAAAATCATATTAGCAGGGGATTGTTAAATTTGTATCAGGACCCCACAATCTGAAACAAATAGAAGATATGTCCCCGTGGTAAACCACAAAACCGGCTAGTTAATCGGAGTTACATCGCCGATGTTCTTATTGAGAACAGGTAACAGTATTTTATTTACGTGTAGGTTTGTGGGAGACCCTACCAATATTTGAACTATTTTTAAATAGTTTACCCTTTCTTGAACAGCGGCAAAATGAGTCGCCGTTCATTTTTCAGGGGAATTAAGTAAGAAACTAGTGTTTCTAGAATTTCTCAGTCATTCTTAAAGTTAGATAAGGCGTAATTGAGATAGCGTTTTAAAAGTGAAAACTGCAGCTCGGATCACTTTTAATGGCATCATTAGAATAACAAGAAGTAATCATGTTCGTGCATCAGATATCTTGTATGTATTATGATACTTTGACTATATTAACCGCTTTAACAGTTAGTAATAAACTTAACACATACTTAAATTAATAACGGTTAAATTTTGAGACTACTTGTAAAAAGGTGACTAACGATCGCCAAGTTCAAAGAAGGAAGATCACAAATGTTAACTATGAGGACTAAGATAAAAATGCCTTACCACTTTGTTGTCTTCGACAACATTAATAAAAAGATATAAAAAACAAATTTCAAACTTTCTACTTCTGTTTATAATTATATATAATAGAAAAAGCCTCAAATCATTGTTTATAATTGACACTTGAGATAACCTAACAGAGACGTTGTACCCATTATTTAAAATCTCGTATAAGAAATAAACAATACGCTTTAAAATATAAATTGAAAATCATTTAATTAAATGATTGTACATTAGGCTTTGTCACGATGTTAACCCAACACATATATTATATTATTTCTATCAATGATTGAATGAATCCTAAAATTTTTAGTAGCCTAACTTGTGATAAAATACGTATCATTTTAAATAACGATTTTAACCCTGCATTGCAAGTAGCATTAGTAAGAAAAGGCTGTTCATTTTATGCGTTTATCGAAAGTGGACATTTTATCTTTTATGTATGTCGTAGGATAATTAGACAATGGGCTATGTTATTTCTCAATCTTACTGAAAAAAGATTAAGGGTATTGCAACTTTGAATATAATTAAATCTGACTGGCTTGATTTTGGTTTATAGGCGTATAGTTTATGAGTAATGATTTTTTTTTGTAAAATCATGAACTCATTTTTTACACAGGAATAATGATCCAAAGTTACTTCTGTAACAGCTTCGGCGCTGCAGGAAGTGTGGCCCTACGCCCTTGCATGGCAAATCGCAGGCACCATGCTCACCTCCGCAGCTTTGGCTTATTGGTAGCCTTCGCTCTCATGGGTGCCTGCAATTTGCTACGGCTGGCGGGGGCTGCTCTCCCTCCGCGCCTACAGCTTTACAAAAACACTCTAGGATTAGGACAGAAAAGGCTACCTGGAGTCTTAGCGGGCTCATTCGGTTTTTAAACAGATTCGACCAATCGTCTAATTATGCATGTTTTCGCGATATCCCTAGATTTTTTGCGGAAAATTCAGTTTATATAACGGACATGTATATGAATTTTCAACTGCCGTCAAATTTTACCCTTGTGACGTTACTAATTTTTTTTAAAACTCAGTGAAAATTTTAATTTCACTTCCGCATTCTCATTATATACATAAATAAAATAGCAGTGTCTGTTCCTAATATAGAAATAACAGGCTTCTTTAAAGCTCACGGGTGACATGAATTATTATTTTTAAAACGTTTTCTGCCAGTCTGCCTGTCCGGGCTATTCTTCCGAATGGAAGAACTGGTTGTGATGAAACTTCACCAACAGAAAGAGAGCAATGCAAGGAGTGATTTAGGCTATATTTATTGCGAACTAAAAAAGGGGATTCTCCTAGCTGACGTTGACGAAATCTTTCAAACAATTATAAACGCGTTATTATGTTAATTTTTATTGAATAACAATATAACGTAATAAATAAATGCGTTGATTGCATCGATAAATAATAAACAAGTTAATTGAGGATGCCAAACAAAGGCTTAGGAAGGAAACTCACGGTCACTAACTTTCTATGCTTCACACTCAGTTTAGAGAATGCAGTAATCCACTCCGGGCCAGTCGGTACGAGGCTGTCCTTTGAGAAATCTTCTTTATTAACGTTTATCGTTTTATGAGCTATAATAAGCCAGGCTTTTGTTACTCCAGGCTTCTATAATCCATACATATAATTTTGCTTTAAAAGCAAAATTTGCGTAAGTTACCTTAATTTGCCCTCTGTGTTCAGCAAGGAACTCAGATACTGCACGTGTCTCAGGCTCGCTGAACGGATGTGGCCCCGCGTAGTTATCCGCGCAGGGGTCACTCGAGGAGTCTTTTTCACCCCAACGGTAGTCCCAATTGCGGTCAGCGTTTACGCCTATACATTCAGAACTGCCCCAGTTCCATGGAAACCTGAATTTCATTAAATAATATTTTTAATAAATTATTGCAATAATTAAAGTATTATTGTATGCTCTAAAATGTAATACCTATCACGGGCCATTCGGTTAGAGAATCGTGTTACTAGGACTAAATCGAGTCGCTGGGGTTCGATTGCGAGCTGAGCCTTAAGCACGTATACAAACAAATTATTCCTTTTCGGGTGTGATTGTTTCCTTTGTGTTGCATTTCTGCTGTACATTTGACAGTACACGCTGGCTTACCCTTCGATCATATCACGTATGTACCTAAGCGTTTAGCCGGTCACGACGAGTGTTCCTGTATTTGAGTGTACACTTATAGCTAGGCGCAAATCTAGGAGGAGGGTTAGGTCTTGGCACCCACCCAAAACTGATTAAAATCTGAAATCTGAAAATGAGAACTGAAATGTTCAATTGGGATAAAAAAATTCCATGAGCGAAACTCCAGTCTTTGGACGTCTTCAACCTTAACTCTAGATTCACAGAAACCAATTTGGTGGATTTTATCGAATTTAATTTAAACACGATAAAATCGCTAAAATTAATTTCATCAGTCTAACAAGGAAAAGTTAAAATTTAGTTTTATCAAAATCCACTTGTAAACTACAAATCCTCGTTCGTGTATGGTACGTATGAAATACGATATGCGAAGGAAGTATCGTTTTAGTTTTAACATTATCTTAGGAAAGTCATGTTCCCGTGGCATCTCGTTTGAGATAAGCGAATTCGTCCGGTCTAACTAGTCACGTATTCTGTAATGCAAATATAATAGTACTTCCGTTACCTTTGCTGCTTATATGGTAAGAAAATAGAGTTAAACTTATGACCTAGATCGATAAACAAACACGAAACATTGGATTTCCTTAACGTTTTTTCCTAATTTAAAATACTGACCAGCCAGTGTAGTCATCGGAGTGGTCGGCGAGGCGGGAACGCGTTTTCATCCAAAATCTGTCGTAAGTATGGGAGTGTTCATAACCATCTGGATTTAATACAGGCAAGATGTAGAAGTCAGCTATTTTGAGCATTTCGTAATCAGGACCTGTAAAAAGCTAGCATTAAAACATGCGAGGTAAGCGATTTTTACTTAAACTTCATAGTACGCAAGAAACTTGTGTTGAATTCCCGCCGGCACCATTAAAATTGTTAAATTATTAATTTTGCACAAAAATATTTTACGTGGATAAGGTAAAATCATTAAAACACTCGTATCCTTTGTCTCTTTTTTAACATCCTACATAGCCCAAATTTCCCTACATACCTACGAAATTGATTTACCTTTCTTAAATCCCCAGATACACTTTGTAGTTCTCACCTTAAAACCCTCTTAGAATTCCCATCCTTTAATACTCATTCATATTCCCGTTCATTCTCCGTACAAACAGTAAGACTCTAGAATATGCTTCCTACTCACATTCGCGAAGTCGAAACAGTGACATTGTTCAAAAAAACGTGTGAAAGAACATTATTTATCGCTGTCTTCCATGTAAGTCTCAAATCTTTGATATTTACTATACTGTTACAAATATATGCATGTACATATATGTATGTGTGTGTGTATATATGTTTATATATTTAATTATGACTTTATATTATATTAAGTATTTATGTATGTATTAATGTGTGTTTAAATATGAATATATTTATGTAATTGTATATATATAAGTATTTGGGCTGACGTATGTATTTACTTTATCCCCATATGTTTTGTATAATAACAAAGTGCACACCTTAATATAATCATTTATTAATCATATGTGTTTGAAACTGGCCTACTGGAAGTAATTTCATTGTGAGATAAGTAGAGCCTTTGTAAAAACTTTTTATCATGATGTGTCCTCTCCCTTACTTGTGTGTACATAAATTGTGAAATAATAAATAAATAAATATTTCAAGGATATATTATGAAGTCTATCAATATACGCAGAAATATCGCGACGGGCGTATTCCTGGTCTAAAACTTCTCTTAATATGAGAGAAGGTCTGTGCCAACAAACCATTTTTACTATTTTAATTATATCAATGGTTCCTCAAGGATAACTCTTAGACTCGTTTATAAGTGTTACTATTTATTGCGTACTGCTGGGGATACCGGTATTGGTACGTAAACATAAATAGGTCGGTATGTTTCTTGTGATTAGAAAGTGAGACAGCCGTTGTACTCTACTGCCGAGTTTAGGCTCCCAAGAATACGGTAACTGACCTCTGACCTGACCGCCTATAAATTATAAACAAATAAACATATTATGACACCTAGTTTAGGATATATCACAAAAAGTATAATCATCACCTTCTTTTCTTTGAAGAGTATTAAAACGGCTGGGTTAAATTTACGTTGCACTGAAATCTTAGTTGTAGTTAATTTTTTAAATTTCTCAATCTCAATCCTACCACTCTACCTGTACCTACATATTAAACCAGTCTATAAGGACGCCAATTGCCACTACATGTGCAATAAAGTTTTATGTATATACCTATAATATATATATATATATATATATATATATATATATATATATATATATATTGTATATATATATATATATGTATATATACTAGCTTGCCAGGCAGACGTTGTTCTGCCCTTTTCGAAGACCCTTTGTCATGTCCTACTAAAAATCTTTGAACGAATTCAAAGACTTTTAGTAGGACATAGCAAAAAATTGTGGGTCACTCATGGGCAAAAAAACTATCCTATCTCTCAAGATGGCCCAAACTGCACACGGTGTGCAAATTTAATTAAAATCAGTTAAGTAGTTTAGGAGTCCATCGCGGACAAACAACGTGATACGTAATTTATATATACTAAGAAGATATATATATATATATATATATATATATATATATATCTTAATATATATAAATTATGTGTCACGTTGTTTGTCCGCGATGGACTCCTAAACTTCTTAACCGATTTTAATCAAGTTTGTACACCGTGTGCAGTTTGGTCCAACTTGAGAGATAGGATAGTTTTTTTACCCATGAGTGACCCACAATTTTTTTGCTAATTTAAGGATTTTACTAGGACATGACAAAGGGTCGTTGAAAAGGGCAGAACAACGTCTGCCTGGCAAGCTAGTATATATATTATCCTCAGTCGTTCGCCATAAAAGCTAACGGTATAATTGACAGATATTTATAATATTTCAAATAACTAACCTGAACCTTTTTCACCTTCCACCAAAGCATGTAGCATCCAAGTGGCTACAGCCGGCGCGATCCATTCGCGTGCATGTGCACCTCCATCAATCCACACCGCTGGTTTCAAATGGGACTTAAGCTTCCATCTCTTTTGCCCTTTGCTCCCTGAACCTTTGGCTTGAGTATCATTTGATGGAAGGGAAACCTTTAAACACACGTCCGACATTAAAAACAGTTATTATCAATCGTATATATGTATTATCTATAACCATAAGTTGTGTTTAAAATTTATGTTGTTTTAGGTGACAACCGAATTTCCGCGGGAGATTCGTAGAAGCCACTGTCACGCAGTAACCATGACCGCCACTATAGCCAAACACAGCGGAGTCGCTGGGAACAGCGGCCATCTCTCTGTACTATTCGCGGCCAGATATTTGCCACAGTTGCCACGCATGAAGGGCGGGTTGGCAACAGCAGTATATTGTTACTAAGTTATTATCAAATAGACACTGCCCATTTTCTGGTTTGGTTTCCTTCTGCTGCTTTTACGACATCCACGAGATTAAATGGGGTAGAGGGTTTTCTTACGCTGCCACCACACGGCCAGGTAGTGCGAACCAATACAGTGTGTCTTGGTTTTAATGGTGAAATCATTACCCACTTTCAATTTGCAGACAGTACAGTCATTATGTCAGGTTCAACGACTTCTTATAGGTCTTACGATGAACATGGACAAGACGAAGTTAATGTGTAACATCCATGTCACATGTCACCCCTATGCTGTTGATTGTTGTGAGCACCTGGCTCTAAGTTGTTGAAGGGTGTGTTTACCTAGGACACAGTGACAACAGTTTCGCGCCCTATCGACGTATGCAGCTTGCCTGGGCAGAGCTTGGAAGATTATATATCTTTACATTTATTTCCTAAAACCCTATAACAAGGATTTACAAACAGTGCTTATTGCCAGTCATAGCTTAGGAAACTAAGACGTGGTCTTTAACAGCTGGCAGTGTTAGGAAGATTAAGTTTGAATTATGATCGACCGTACATATATCGACAGTGGACGTCTCCACGCCTCGAGCATATACGCACAGGATACGCTGAACGAGGTATTAAGAAGTGTAGGCTCGGTGTTTCTCTTTTCGGTAGAAACCGTAATGATAATATCCGCACTAGAACCGGAGTAAGACCTTCGACCTAACAACCTATCGGTAGAAAGGTTCTAGAGTGGCCGACGCGAATGACTACCTGATACGACATGCAGGAACCGATGGATGTAGGTGAACTGTGAACGTGCTTTGTGAAATTTCTGGTCTATGTTAAGTAGCGGACTTGAATATTCATGATGATGATGATGATGATATTACAATTTATGACTGTACATAATATTATGAGCCGATTTGACTTCTTTAAGTGTGCAAAATATCGTGGAATGGCGTAAGAAAACATATTAATCCAATACATAAACAAATAGAAGTATTAAAGGTGCACGAAATATCTGGTACTGAAGAGTGGGCAAACGAGCGTACGTTTCACCTGATGGTAAGTGACTACCCCCGCCCATGAACAACTGCGAAACCAGGAAAATTGCAAGTACGTTGCCGGCGTTTTAGAAAGGAGTAAGCTCTTTTTAGAAGGTCCCTAAGTCGTATCGGTCCGGAAAATCGCCGGCGGTAAACGTATCCACAAAGAGGTAGTACGAGGAAGGAAACTTCTAGTAAATTAGGTCTCGAGTTTGAATCCCGGGTCGGGCCAAAAAAATTAATTATTGAGTTTTCCATAAAGACATTCTGAGTAGCTGCCTGGAGTCAGAAAGTTGGCGGTGTCTCACCCCCGTGCCTCGGAAAGCACATAAACCCGTTGGTCCTGAGCCTGATCTCTTTCCGGTCGTGTCGGTTTACCGTCCGTCCGTCCGTCCGTGAGGGAATAGAGAGTGCACCTGTGCTAGTGCATACATTTGGGCACAATAATCCTGTCCTGCGCCTATCGGCGGCCTGCCTGCCTCAACGGATTTGGTCTGGAGGACATTGCAAGTTTTCTTGCGACGTGCGTTCGTAAAATTAGCGGCTTGAATAAAACTGAACAATTCTTCAGAGCACTCCCCGTGGTAAATGCGATAAATTATGCAAAGGGATGCAATATCCTTTCGCAGCGCCAAAAAATTTAAATTGAGCCGATCACAAAGAGCTTGGTTGTTGACGATTCGAGCCGCTCTGCGCTGGATGCGGTAAAGTGAAAGGCACTGGCACTGGGTTGCCCCGGCATAGAGATGAGAACAGTATTAATATGTGAGGCCGAACATGCGCATTGTAAAGCCGCAAGCGAAATGCCGGTGATTTGGACAGAAGCGCTTTGTGCCAAACCCGACTGAAAGCCTTCGCTATGTCCAAACTAGCGGCCAAGGTCTCCCGCTTGGATTCTACTGCCTCCGCCCACTGTGAGTCAGGTAGACCAGAAGATTACTAGCTGATCGACCCCGACAAAATCAGATTGGAGGTTTTTAATCAGCTGGTGGTCTTCAAGGTACCTCATGAGCTGGTGGACGTCATATTTAGCATGGCGATTACGGTGGGAGCGGCCCGGGTGTAACAGTAGAATGTTATGAGCTGATAATCAAGAAGCGTATAAAAGATAATGATCGATTACCTTTACAGCAACAAGCGGCAACCCTTCCGATGATCTACCTAATGGCACCAATTCCACAACGTCGGTATTCGAATGCTGCAAGTATTCTAAATAGCGAAGAATATCTGCATAACGATGGTATCTTCGCCACGTCATAGGATGACCGCGTAGTTGCTCCAGCTCGATTCTTTGCTTTTTGGAAAGTCTTGGATTTTCATAGGCAATTGCTTTCTGAAGACATGAGATGAATTTTAGCTTTTATGAACATAAATATATTATAAAAATATTATATAAGAAAATGTAACTTACCTGTAGATCATATATAACTACATCGTAGTCAATTTTATTAGATTTCAAATGATCCTTTACATCTTCTAAGAGATCTGGGGGAACTAGAAGGTCAGTAGAACCATTTAGAGATGGTGGAGTCCACCACATAAGACCAGAACCTTCACCTTCTTCTTGAAGATCTATCATTTCTTGTACTTTCCAACGCACATCTGGGTATGCTCTTAGTAATTGATAGCCTTTATAATTCTTTTTTAAAGGTTTCTTCACTGGTTTTTTGTCTAAAAACGTAAGGAGGGAATCATGAACATCAGAATAATAAAAAACGCTACAGTTGTAAAATTATAACTTAATTATAGAATTATGTAAATTTAACGCGGTCACTACAAAGATGTATGCTAACACAGTATGTATTAAGGTTAGACATGTAGTTGCGATAATCTTCATTTCACTTTCATTTACGTGCCTTTGCATAAGGCTGTTGCTATCGACATTAACTTACTATAGTCGGTTGTTGCCGGTACGTTATCATTTTCTTCGGAAGCCAATAAGAGTTGGAACCAGTTGCTGGTCGAAGTTGTCAAAGGGACAGGAGTTGTGGTTGTGCTGGTTGACTCTTTAGTCTGTGTTTCTTGAAACCATTGGCTGCCGAACCACGACGATCTTGAACTCCACAACCATTTATATATCCGGGTGATAATATCTGGGGGAGAGAAATAAAAAAATCTGATATATGTGTTGAGGAAATATGATTATATGTGTAGTCTATTTTAAATATGTACTTAAATATAGATGTAAAAAAGGAAAGGAATAATTTTGATTATTTGACATAATATTAAGACATACCTCCGCAGTAACTCATATAAATAACAGTTAAGTATTTCAAGTAGGAGCCATAAACGTATTTGCAATGTTATAGAACTTTAAAAGGAGAAACTATAAGTTAGTGGAGCACGCATTACTCGTTACTTTTAACTAGCGAGATCAACTTTAACCAGTAAGTTGCCCCGAAGTAAACCTGTCTAGTAGTAGTCGATTTCCGCATTACTACCTAACTAACCTAACTACTAAGTAATTGTTAACAGGAAAGTCTTCTGCACCATATTGTTCATTAATATGACTTCGGCTTAATTAGAATGCTTAACGGGAATACTATTGTACATATTTATAGTATTTTTTCTAGTATCATCTTAGAAAATCATCAGCCGGAACAACCCCATAATTAACTACGCGAAATTAGCGAATTATTCATGTAAACATTTTCATAGTTGTACAAAATACCGCTAGAAATGTAATCCTGTACCTGCTGGGTTTATAGTTTCCGTTCGTTGCTATAAAGGTGATAGTCAGTCATATTTTTGATTTCGTTTAAGTGCTCTCATACTTTTATTACTGTACCCGTATACGGTATGTACATAGCCCGTGACGATATTACTATAGTAATAATATATCGTCGGAAGATGGTATGATTCGTTATGACACAAACGGAGTCGTATCCTTCCAAATTCAGTGAGCGTTGCAGGTTTGTGAAATGCTGAAGACAAACTTTATGACTAATTAATATCTATACATGTAAATTAAATTGAAGTGTCTTTTTTATAGGTGACAAACAAGCACACAGTCCACCTGGTGGTAATTGGTTGCCGTGGCCCATAGACATCTCCATCAATCCCCGATCACGAATCAAAATGCAGATGCGTTGTCACACGTGAGGACTAAGATGGAATGTCTCTTTTCCAGTAAAAAGGGTCTCCGGTTCTCTACTCCCACCATAGGAAACACAGCAGCGTTAAGCTGCTATTTAACACTGGTATTCCGTGAGAGCACCCTACCCCGGTCGAGCAGACCCATTCGTGCTACAACTGTATGTATGACCGTAATATCAAAATAACTGTGTACTTTATGAAGCCTGAGCGGTAACAAAAAAATGTTATTGGTGTGTTAATAGCATGCAAATACATGCTATTAACACACCAATATCATTTTTTTGTTTTTAGACCGCCTCGTTGGTCTAGTAGTTGTACGTAAGTACGGCTGCCGATCATCTGTCCTGGGTTCGAATCCCGGGTCGGGCCAAAAAAACTAATTATTGAGTTTTTCCGTCAAGAAATTCTCAGTAGTTGCCCGGAGTTAGGAAGTTGGCGGTGTCTCACCCCCGTGCCTCAGAAAGCACGTAAAGCCGTTGGTCCTGCGCCTGATCTGTCCTCCGGTCGTGTCGGTTTACCGTCCCATCGGATTATGAGAGTGAGGGAATAGAGAGTGCACCTGTGGTTGCGCATACACTTGGGCACTATAATTCTGTCCTGCGCCGATGGCTAACCTCTGTTGAGGTTCGGTCTGGAGGACATTATTATTATTATAACATTTTTTTTTAATTTATAATTTTTTGGAATGGCTGAATTAAACAAAGAAAAAGTTTTGACGCAAAATCGAGTTTTAACATATTTTTTAAGTTACAGGTAGAGCCTATAATCCCACTGCTGGGCACAGGCCTCTCAATTCTGATAGTATTTTAAGGGAAGGAAATGTCCGCCTCGCTGAGCCAATGTGTGTTGCGGAACTTCACATGTCTTCAAAATATTATTTTATTCTTATTTCTCAGACATACAGGTTTGCTCATGATGTCTTCCTTTACCGACGAGCACGTGGTAAATCAGCTCTTAAAACTGCAATTAACAATTTCGTTGGTGCAGACGGGGTTCAAACCCTCGGGGTTACTCGCGTACTGTGAAATTTATAGCGAGCGCTAAGCCCCTGCTACCTTGCTAAAACGTGATAAGACATCTTTTTTACGTTAAATTAATAAATCCTTAATTTTTATTTCGTGATAATAGCAAAAAAAACTAGGTTTAAATTGGCTTTTCAATAATTGAACTACTCCAAAGAAGGCTACTATTATAGATCTGAAAGTTTTTATGTTTAAGTCGTACGCGGATGGTAGCTCAGATATTATTGTGAAAATTTTGTCTAGGACTAACGATATTATTATATACTACTAAGCTAGGTATGTAGACTGCGTGGGAAAAATATTTATTAAATATATATCAATAGTAATAGTATAAAGCAATTATATATTAATACATGAGTAATCCCGTCGGCTCTACATAAGAATATTTTAATATTTTCTCAAAATTTTGTGAAAATCTTGTCCAAAAGTTATCGTAGAATACTAACAGGACACTTGGATTCCGGATGAAAGGGTTTTACTATCATACAAATGATACTTACCGTTATAATAGTTTCCATTAAAATTTAATGAAACTCGTAGCATTTAAACTTTACCTAATTTTAGCGATTACCTGCAGGAATGCTTGAATTTCCCAAAATGTACCCTCATTACTGGATGTGATGCATTTCATCTTAGTCCTCAGGGGTGACAACGTATTTGAATTTTCATTCTTTGAAGATACCAAGCCATCAGGTGAACCGTGAGCCAGTTGGACATACTTATTCTATAAAAAATATTACTTTATATGAAGAATCGAAGATACCGAAAAAAAATTTACAATACGACAACAAATACAATTCAAGCTAAACATCCGGGACTTAAGGGGAAATATAATCTCAAATGGCTTAGCAAGATCCTTCGTTATGCCGAAAATATTGCAGCATTAATTTTGAAATAAATATATGGTAAAGTTGAGGATTAATGTTGACGATTATGTTAGACGAAAACACGATTTCGTAAAATTTTCTCGATAGAAAAAAAAATCCAAAGTTACCTCCAAAATAAACAATAAACCGCTGTTATTCATAAAATACTTTAAATAAGATCATGAAACTTTGCATACTAACTGAACTAACTATAAAGCAGTGCTTATGTTATTTACTTTTTTTTAAAAGACCATTATTTTCACTGTAAAAGGAAATTACCTTAATAATAAAACTATAGGCCTCTTGAAGCGTGATTCGTGCCGCACGGTCACTTCGCTTTGGCCTTTGAAAGCGGAGGTTGTGTCGCTTACGATCAGAATATACATTACGCAACAGGACGACGTAAAATTAAAATGGGAAATAACCGTAATAAAAATAAAAAGCGACTGGCTTGGCGTTAAGAAACGGGCATAAATATGATAAACCTAATGAAATAAGTGTCTAACGACCTTTCTAATTACAGTATTAGTGATTACAAACATGTCGGTACATAGCATACGACGCGCGGGCAAGTGGGGACGAAATTAGAATTTGAGCTGACTTACTATATCCCCTTAACGCCGAGCTTAAGCGTTTGAATAAGAGTTTAAAATTATTCAATACATAAAATTTACGGGTACTTTCTTTTAGTGGGATGCTATTCTATACTGTACTTGCGATCACAAGACTGCCACTTGAGAACTTTCTTGCTCATCGTTTTAAGCTATATGAACTGTAGTAGTCCAGTATCTAAGAATATGTGTATAATCAGTGCGATTGTAGATAATTTGTAAAATTTATATATTTAAATATAAAAATTACTATTTTAATAAAAATTTGTTAATGTGTTTTATTTATATTGCCACAGAATAAATAATAGTACTACGTAGTATTGCTTACTCTAACTTGAGAAATGGGATAGTTTTTCTCCCGATTAGTAACTTTCAATATTTTTTATTGTAAAATTTAGGATATTTGCCAGCTAGTTAATATGTAAAATATAGTTATAATGTTGTTATTTATATAGCATTTTTAAGATCCCAGCTAACTGTAGAACATCTGCGGTAAAACAAGAGCCACATCAGAGAATTCGTTCTTATTCCACTTTATTTTCTATTACTTTACGAGAAGATTTCGTAATAGGGATAGTGAAAAAAATATTTTCGTAGCTTGGAAACGTTTCAGAATGAGGAAAGAGTAATAATGTAGAAGTGAGTGGCAGAGTTTGCAAGGGACATCTCAGCACAAGATATATTGAAGGTGGGCCAAATAAGAGTATCTTTATCCGACGAGCATATATGCGTAGATAAATGGATATCAAAGAATCGAAGGCGTATCAGGATAGTGCCAAATGATAGTCCGTAGACGCTGTCTACTACTCTAGATAACAGGTGTAATAGTTAATATGTACATATATAATAATAGTATATATGTACATATTTATAACATCATCATAACTTATTTCACTTACTTACGGCTGGATTAAGACCTTTGAATCATAGCTAAAATGTAGCGTATCAAAGAAAGAAGCTATTATAGGCAAATTATCTTATTTTTTTAGTTTCCGGGGATGGTTATTACGTTTTTTAAAGTTTCCTTTTTTACTCGTTTAAGTAGACTAAGGAATATCATAAGTTACATTTAAAGCTGTATGAAGCTTTTACCCTTAGGGGTAAAAAGTAAAAAAAAAGTAAAGTTACAGCCTATATTCGTTCCACTGCTGGGCATAGACCTCCCCTCATTTATGAGAGGGTTTTAGGGCAAGGAAGAGTCCGCCGCGCTGCCCCAATGCGTGTTGGCGAATTTCACATGTCTTCGAAATATTTTTTTTCTTATTCCTCAGACACGCAGGTTTCCTTACGATGTTTTCCTTCACCGCCGAGCACGAGGTAAATCAGCACTTAAAATTGCAATTATCAATTTCATTGGTGCCGGCGGGGATCGAACCCAGGTTACTCGCGTTCTATTATATTTACAGCGAGCGTTAACCATCTGAGCTACCACGGCTGTTAAGGGTAAAATTTTACTTATTATTAAAAGTTTAATATTGTGGTAAGTGATAAAGCTATATATTTTTAAAATATACACCTTTATTATGACAATTATATTAATTTCAATAATATTTTAAAACTTGTAATATTTCTTATTATATTACCGAATATAATTTATATGTATTATTTTTTTTTATATATTTGGTCTTTTATAAGGAACGGCTCTGAGTATTTAGATGAAATTTTGTATGTAGATGATGTTTACTTGCCAAGTTTATCTGGTCTCGTAAAAACAACAAGCAGCACCTACCTAAAAACCAACCTGTTTTAGCTTCTTTTTTTGGTGATTTTTTCAGCTGATTATTTTTGAAGAATGACGAAAACCATCCTGAGTCTTTATGTGGGCATGTGGCCTTCTTATTTTTATGCGGTTTCGCTGTTTTGGGCGTAAGACGATATTTACGTGTCGTCGGTCGACGAGTTGTAGTCGACCGGCGTGTGCTTTTCGTAGATCGGCGAGTCGTGGACGCTTGTGTAGTCGTTGTCCTACGCGTTGGCGGTCTTCTCGTACTTGAACTCGGCCTTTGAAAATTTTCGTTTATCCAAACATCGTGATCAATTATGATGTCTCCCGTAGGCCGAAATGGGGAATGCGTAACAGCATTGATCTTCAAGGTATCTAGCACTAGAGTCGGTTTTGTTACTATAAAATTCGTAAACCTTTCTATATTAATCTTTGTTCTTATCACTTTATTTTTATCATCACTTTTGTTGTCTTTCAGAGTCATATTAATTTTCGGAACTTTGCCTCTTGATATCACTTTAACACTGGGTTTGGTGGTGGATCGTCGCGGCGGCGGTGTCGTCTCGTAGGAGTCTCCGTAGTTGTCCCAATCAACAAAAGGGTCTAAGGATTCGGATTCAGAGACATCGGGGTTGAGGGGCGGGCGGTGCGCGGTCACCGCACACGCCAGCAGCGCAAGCAGCGCCAGGCGACGCGCCATATGGCGGACGTGTGTGCATGGCGAGGTGCGCGCGCACTGTACGCTTACGGCTCGCCTGTGCCGGCCAACCTTCCCTGCCACTATCATTATGCGACGATGTCGCTTTCAACGCACCCGCTACCACTAGGTCAGCCCGCCCGTTCGCGTTCAACCATCCAGCTCTCCATTTAACTATTATATTTAAAGCCTATTATATTAGCAGTTGCTATTTTATGTTTGTAGCACGAATGGTTTGGCTCGACCGGCGTAAGACTATGTTCTCACAGAATACAAGCGTAAAATAAGAGCTTAAAGCTTCTGTGTTTCGTATGGTAAGTGTAGAGAACCGGAAACCCTTTTTCCTGGAAACATATCATTTCACTCCTCAGGGGCGTTACCGTATTTTCGTTCTTAATAGGGGATAAATGTAGGAGTCTATGGGCCACCGCATCCACTTAGCATCAGGTGAACTGTATGCTTGTTTGCTAACCTTGTTCTATAAGAAAAAAAACTTGCCTTAACACTGTACCTGTCCGGTACGTCCCCTCTTTTACCCTGTAATGTGATTCACCGTCGAACGTTGATTAAAGTCTGGTCAAAAGGTCCCAACATTGATGTTTCTCTACAAGTAATATTTTTATCGCATAGTACAAACTACATTTATATTAAAATATTGTTATTATAATGATGAGCACAAGTATGTTTTCAGGTAGAGTTATTTTAGTGCAATTTTAGTCTCTCTGAGCCCGCAGTAGAGACAATATCTATAATATAGTTTGACAGACAGAATCTATACTAGATATTATAGTTCTTTAGTTTTTAAAACTATAAGAGTAGATACATTATGATATTTGTTTGCGGATTAACGAACTGGGGTTGCTAATTTTTACGTGATAGAGCCACGCTGAAGCTATATTACGGTTGTGGCACGAATGGGTCGGCTCGACCGGAGAAGGACTACGCTTTCACAGAATATCAGCGTAAAGTAGCAGCATAATGCTGATTTGTTTCGTATGGTGAGCGTAGAGAACCAGAGACTTTTTTACTAAAAACGAGGCATTCCATCCTAGTCCTCTGGAGTGACAACGCATCTACATTTTGATTCTCAATCGAGGATAAATGTATATGTCTATGACGAGCTACAGCATCCACTTACCATCAGGTGGACTATGTGCTCGTTTGTCACCGTTATTCTATATAAAAAAACAGATTCCAGGGCCTATATTATATAAGTACACAAGTGGTCAAGGCTTTTGATGTGTACGTCAGTGAGTGATAAAAAATGGTACTTTTGATTCTTTAATAACTCACAAATCACGAATTCAAGAAGGTCTAGAAAATCTAGGTATTGAAATAATACTAATTTTTTACGGAATTTATCGCGTATATTTAACTTTTTTTTTTTTTTACCCGACGTTTCGAGAGCTTTACAGCACCCATGGTCACGGGAAGGACTGAGATGTTCAACGTCCAGCTGTCATAGTTAACCGCGGTTACCATAGATTAAAATTTAACTTTTGTTCCGATCTACACAGTATGAACTTATGGTATCATGGAGTCTTGCAGTTGTATGCTTGGGTTGGGATTTAATTTTATTTATTATAGGATCCCAAGCAGATGGTAGCACCCAGCCATCTTCTCTATTGAAATTAGGATGTTTTTTGATTTCAATAGCCTCGCGAATCATCCTTGGAAGGAATCGGTGTTCTTTAGCGAGGATTTGTGGTCTATCAAATCTGATGTAGTGACGGGGGCGATCCTGTACATGTTCACAGACTGCAGACTTCCCGGAGCGTCGATTCTTCACATCAGCTATATGTTCTTTGACGCGGGTTTTAATTGATCTTTTAGTTTGTCCTATGTAGGAGAGACCACATTCACAATCAAGCTTGTACACTCCTGCATCTTGCAGAGGGACGTTACACTTGACTGATGGTAAAAACTGACCAATCTTCTTCGGCGGCTTGAAGTATGTTTTGATGGAAGCGCGCTTCAAGATGTAGCCAATCTTGTCAGTGACTCCTCTAACATATGGCAGTACAGCAGGTACACGCTCAACTGTGGCCGGCTTCACTCGTTCTCTGTGACGTAGGCGCGGGACCCGAAGCTTGTTGTCATGCAAAACTTGCTTGACATGTTGGAGCTCGGCAGCCAGGTGTTTACTGTCACAGATCCCTCGTGCTCTCTGAAACAAAGATTTACCCACGGTAGCTAACTGTGAAGGATGGTGGTGAGAATCACCGTTTAAATATCTATCTGTATGGGTCTTTTTTCTATACACAGTATGGCTCAAGGTATTATCAGGATTAAAAACGACCCAACAAACAGCACACTAAAAACAACTAGTGACCTCATAAAGAAACACTCCGAAAAATTAAATCTGGACGTAAAAATGGATAATACCTACGTGCGCCAAATCACCAAAGTTGTATGGGTTACCAAAAATACACAAGCCCAATGCTCCATTACGCCCCATAGTGAGCCAAATCGATTCACCAACTTACAGATTGGCTCAACACTTAGCGAAAATACTCTCACCGCTCAAGGGACATACAAGAGCACACATAAAGGATTCCTACCATTTTGTCAGCGAGATTAAAGACCTACGTCTGGCAGACAATGAAACTATGGTCAGTTTTGATGTGCAGTCATTGTTTACATGCTTACCTGTTGAAGACTGCATCTCAATTGTAACTAGAAGGCTGGAAGAAAACAACATGCCCGTAGAATATGCAGTATTACTCAGACACTGCCTTACATCTGGCTACCTATTGTGGAAGGAGGAGTTCTACAAGCAAGTAGATGGTGTGGCGATGGGCTCACCTGTATCTCCCATTGTCGCCGACATATTCATGGAAGACTTTGAGGAGAAAGCCCTGCTTACTTCTCCCATAAATCCAAGATTCTACAAGCGGTACGTAGACGACACTTTCACAATTCTACCTTTAGATAAAGTAACTGCATTTTTAGACCATCTTAACTCCATAAATACTAAAATTCAGTTCACAATGGAGTTAGAGGCAAACAATTCCTTAGCTTTTCTAGATGTGTTAGTAATTCGGAATCCTGATAACACCTTGAGCCATACTGTGTATAGAAAAAAGACCCATACAGATAGATATTTAAACGGTGATTCTCACCACCATCCTTCACAGTTAGCTACCGTGGGTAAATCTTTGTTTCAGAGAGCACGAGGGATCTGTGACAGTAAACACCTGGCTGCCGAGCTCCAACATGTCAAGCAAGTTTTGCATGACAACAAGCTTCGGGTCCCGCGCCTACGTCACAGAGAACGAGTGAAGCCGGCCACAGTTGAGCGTGTACCTGCTGTACTGCCATATGTTAGAGGAGTCACTGACAAGATTGGCTACATCTTGAAGCGCGCTTCCATCAAAACATACTTCAAGCCGCCGAAGAAGATTGGTCAGTTTTTACCATCAGTCAAGTGTAACGTCCCTCTGCAAGATGCAGGAGTGTACAAGCTTGATTGTGAATGTGGTCTCTCCTACATAGGACAAACTAAAAGATCAATTAAAACCCGCGTCAAAGAACATATAGCTGATGTGAAGAATCGACGCTCCGGGAAGTCTGCAGTCTGTGAACATGTACAGGATCGCCCCCGTCACTACATCAGATTTGATAGACCACAAATCCTCGCTAAAGAACACCGATTCCTTCCAAGGATGATTCGCGAGGCTATTGAAATCAAAAAACATCCTAATTTCAATAGAGAAGATGGCTGGGTGCTACCATCTGCTTGGGATCCTATAATAAATAAAATTAAATCCCAACCCAAGCATACAACTGCAAGACTCCATGATACCATAAGTTCATACTGTGTAGATCGGAACAAAAGTTAAATTTTAATCTATGGTAACCGCGGTTAACTATGACAGCTGGACGTTGAACATCTCAGTCCTTCCCGTGACCATGGGTGCTGTAAAGCTCTCGAAACGTCGGGTAAAAAAAGTTAAATATACGCGATAAATTCCGTAAAAAATTAGTATTATTTCAATGTGTAGTGTTCGCGTAAATATAAGAAATCATTATGTAAACCAGTACGGACTGGTAATTGCAAATAAAATACGCCGATTAGAAGATCTAAAGACTAAGCGCGCAAGATATCTAACAGCCTTAAATTTCTTGAAGAGATGCCGAGACCATAATCTCATTCCTACGTGTGTCAAAATATCCACCAAAAAGGACATTCGAGGAAGTGCTAAGATCTTAAATCAGGCAAGTAAAAAGTTGTTACGGGCGGTAATCCAACAAAAACGCTCCGATCTATATGACATAAATAAATCCATAGACATATCATCCAGTGAATTAAAGAAAGTTTTAACGACGTTTGATTATAATTTTTGCATGGAAACATTAAATAAACGCGAAATTAGTAAATATAACGAATGCAAAAACAAACATATAGAAAAATATCAAAAATTAACGGCCAAATCAAATGTCAAACATACGAATCAATGCCAGAACCAAAAGCAACCATTGACAAACACAGATCATAGATTAATCGCGTTCTATAATCTGTCAAAACAAACACTGGATGATGCAACAATAAAGGTGTTATCCAAAGGACTAAATTATGCTATAACTCCAAGCAGATTACCGTACGAAGAAATTATCTGTAGTGTCGAGGACTGTTTATTTAAAAACAATATGCGGAAAGAAGATTTGGAGGCGATACGTCAAGACATTTCGTCTATGTTACGTCGATGTTCAGTGCCTAAACCGAATCTTCCCAGAGACGAATTTATAGCGTTAAAGAACCTACGCAATAAACCAGAACTTACGATTCTCCGCGCAGATAAGGGAAACGCCACGGTGGTCATGGATACGTCAGATTATAATTCTAAAATACAAGAACTTTTGTCGGATGTAAGTACTTATAAAAAGGTTAAAAACGACCCAACAAACAGCACACTAAAAACAACTAGTGACCTCATAAAGAAACACTCAGAAAAATTAAATCTGGACGTAAAATGGATAATACCTACGTGCGCCAAATCACCAAAGTTGTATGGGTTACCAAAAATACACAAGCCCAATGCTCCATTACGCCCCATAGTGAGCCAAATCGATTCACCAACTTACAGATTGGCTCAACACTTAGCGAAAATACTCTCACCGCTCAAGGGACATACAAGAGCACACATAAAGGATTCCTACCATTTTGTCAGCGAGATTAAAGACCTACGTCTGGCAGACAATGAAACTATGGTCAGTTTTGATGTGCAGTCATTGTTTACATGCTTACCTGTTGAAGACTGCATCTCAATTGTAACTAGAAGGCTGGAAGAAAACAACATGCCCGTAGAATATGCAGTATTACTCAGACACTGCCTTACATCTGGCTACCTATTGTGGAAGGAGGAGTTCTACAAGCAAGTAGATGGTGTGGCGATGGGCTCACCTGTATCTCCCATTGTCGCCGACATATTCATGGAAGACTTTGAGGAGAAAGCCCTGCTTACTTCTCCCATAAATCCAAGATTCTACAAGCGGTACGTAGACGACACTTTCACAATTCTACCTTTAGATAAAGTAACTGCATTTTTAGACCATCTTAACTCCATAAATACTAAAATTCAGTTCACAATGGAGTTAGAGGCAAACAATTCCTTAGCTTTTCTAGATGTGTTAGTAATTCGGAATCCTGATAACACCTTGAGCCATACTGTGTATAGAAAAAAGACCCATACAGATAGATATTTAAACGGTGATTCTCACCACCATCCTTCACAGTTAGCTACCGTGGGTAAATCTTTGTTTCAGAGAGCACGAGGGATCTGTGACAGTAAACACCTGGCTGCCGAGCTCCAACATGTCAAGCAAGTTTTGCATGACAACAAGCTTCGGGTCCCGCGCCTACGTCACAGAGAACGAGTGAAGCCGGCCACAGTTGAGCGTGTACCTGCTGTACTGCCATATGTTAGAGGAGTCACTGACAAGATTGGCTACATCTTGAAGCGCGCTTCCATCAAAACATACTTCAAGCCGCCGAAGAAGATTGGTCAGTTTTTACCATCAGTCAAGTGTAACGTCCCTCTGCAAGATGCAGGAGTGTACAAGCTTGATTGTGAATGTGGTCTCTCCTACATAGGACAAACTAAAAGATCAATTAAAACCCGCGTCAAAGAACATATAGCTGATGTGAAGAATCGACGCTCCGGGAAGTCTGCAGTCTGTGAACATGTACAGGATCGCCCCCGTCACTACATCAGATTTGATAGACCACAAATCCTCGCTAAAGAACACCGATTCCTTCCAAGGATGATTCGCGAGGCTATTGAAATCAAAAAACATCCTAATTTCAATAGAGAAGATGGCTGGGTGCTACCATCTGCTTGGGATCCTATAATAAATAAAATTAAATCCCAACCCAAGCATACAACTGCAAGACTCCATGATACCATAAGTTCATACTGTGTAGATCGGAACAAAAGTTAAATTTTAATCTATGGTAACCGCGGTTAACTATGACAGCTGGACGTTGAACATCTCAGTCCTTCCCGTGACCATGGGTGCTGTAAAGCTCTCGAAACGTCGGGTAAAAAAAAGTTAAATATACGCGATAAATTCCGTAAAAAATTAGTATTATTTCAATGTGTAGTGTTCGCGTAAATATAAGAAAATCTAGGTATTTAAGAAGTCTTCATTAGATACGCTGTATACTGAGTTTCATTCACACCTTGCTTGCGAAATTGGCTGACACATTGCCGTGTAGCAAGATTGTGTTAATTGGCCAGTTTTTGCCAAAAATTTATGTTTTTGAAAGGCTCAATTGACGAATTATACGAAAACCTTAAATTCAATGTTTTGGAAGTAAATGCGTTTCTCTTACTTGAGTATTATATGCTGTATTTCGTTCACTATATCTGATAGAAAAGTAATAAAAGTGTTACATATTATTAGTTAGTAATCGCCACGTTTGAGAGAATAATTTGTAATATAATACTAGAATATAACAAAATAATTTTTATTCAATATAGTATACAAAAATATTTATTGAAAGTAATTTATGCTTTTAGCACTAGTTGGGAAAAAATCTAGAACTCAGCCGGACGTTTTTAAACACTAATTTTCAGTCTCATACGCGCCTTTCCTTTCCGTTACGTTGTACATATTATATTAACTCTTAAAAAATATTTGCTTAAAATATTTTGATAGGTCATGCTTATTTATTGGCATATTGTTGTTGAATCGTATAAATTAATACGCTTCTAGAATAAAAATACATTAAGGAATTATTCTTGAGTCGGGTAACTGTTAATAATATGCTTCCTGTTGTTTTATATACATATATATTAATTATATTGTTTTATTGCCATTTGTAAAGTAGGATGGCTATGATTTGAATTTCGATAGATTTTTGTTAATTTGTTTTATAATTCAAAATTTTTGTTTTTATTTTTTGTAGTGTCCGTGCCACAGGCCGTTCTACTCCGTTCACATGTTAACAGCGCTACCTACCGGGTCTAAATGTGAATCTTAACTATTCTTAAATGAACTTAATGACACTCACACACACACATCGCAATATTTCCAGCCGTTTAGGAGGAGTTCAGTCACATAGGTGCGTCACATAGGGACGTCGACGGACAGAAAAATTATAATATATAAAACAAAAACTACTTTTCGGCCGAATACCAAATACTTAATCAAAATGTTTTGTTGTAGTTAGATAATTCGTAAATTGTAAATGTATGTTGCTTGTAATCATTAAAGTAGTGATAGGTACATATTCGAATTCCGTATTATATAAATTAACAAAAAACTATCAAATGAATATTCTATGCACTTTAAGTATTGTATGTAATAAAAATTAATTTATAAGTGGAAGATTATGGTGCAGAAAGACAAATTTTTCTGCATTTTGAGGCAGTAGGGTGGATACCCTAATAGCAGCCTATTCGCCATTTTACTTCATAAATAAGGTTTCGAGTGATTTTAACTACAATTATTGTCAACTAAAATTCTTTGTCTTAAGGGAAAAGTAATTTAAAATTTTACTACACAGTTATAAAATTATCAGTGTTAAATTTATTATGAAAACACGCAGGAAACGGATAACACTCACTTTTCTATTTTTTTTCGCGTTAAGGCCCTGATAAAATTAGGCTTATTTTACATTAGCTCATCTTTAGACTTTGCATGACTATAGGCATAGTAATTCATTAATATCTAAATAAACTTTTTTTTATTTTCTTTTAGTGGGAATTAATGAGGCTCTAATTAGATATAAGATATGTAAGGGTAAGAAGATATTATGTAATCCCGGGTCGGGCCAAAAAATCAACTATTGAGTTTTTTCGTCAAGAAATTCTCAGTAGCTGCCCGGAGTCAGGAAGTTGGCGGTGTCTCACCCCCGTGCCTTGGAAAGCACGTAAAGCCGTTGGTCCTGCACCTGATCTCTCTCCGGTCGTGTCGGTTTACCGTCCCATCGGATTACGAGAGTGCGGGAACAGAGAGTGCACCTGTGCTTGCGCATACACTAGGGCACTATAATCCTGTCCTGCGCCGATGGCTAACCTCTGTTGAGGCTGGCCGCCGTGACCCAGAATTCGGTCTGGAGGACATTATTATGTAAGGGGTACATAATATCAGCCTTCAGACTGATTTTTTTTGATTTTTACCAAAAAAGAAGTAATATATTATAATCTGAAATAAATATCATTATATTTAATTAGGACTGAACTTATTTTAAGTGATGTTAAGATCTATTCGTCTGTTATAAAATTATTTTTTGAATTGAAGGTTTAGCAAAAGTTGTATATATGTTTTTCTATCAGCTTTTTGTTACAAAAGGCTGGTAACCCCCGTTATCAGACTTTTAGTGCTAATTTGTCATCCATTCTAGTTTAATCCTTTTATTCTCGTAGAGAATCCCAGCTTCAGAGAAAACACGCTCTGAATAAGCACTACTTTCATCCTGACCGAATACTTTTGCCTAATATTTGGCTATTCGATCAAGAACCCCGCAGAATAAGTATTTGATATTCGGCGTGTGGCCGAATGTGCTATTTGTTGCAAGTCTATTGTTCACCATTGCATCAAAAAAATGTTGATAATAGATATTCCAGCCCAGAACAGTTTTTTTCGGGCATATTGTGATTATTATGTACCCATTTTAAATGCTCACGAATCACGAGTGTTCGCAAACGAACGGTATTTGGAGGTTAAGTACCGTGAATATCTATTCGTGTTATCTTTAATACCAAATTTAACCTTTAAAGACAAGCTAATCGAACCGAATAAAACTTGAAAAAAATAAATAAAAGCAACAGTATTTTGTCTAAGTAAATGAATAAAAATTGTAAAAAGTAATTAAAGCAATTCTAAAAATGTTTCTTTGATTTATATCTAGACCTTGTTATTTATCTCGAAAATTTTCAGATATTTTTATTAATATTTTCGAAGGTACGTAGGGGAATATTAGCAATAATAAAATATTTTTATATAAATTTGAGTCAAATTTAAATTATCGACTGATATTTCAAAAACAGGTAAGTTGTCAATGAATACTAATTATACTCTGTCTAGGTGGAGTAATATTAAGTATTAAGGGTCGACGCATATTTATTAAATCATACTCGTCAATCTCTCTCACCTAAGTGACATTAGTGGATTACATGATTTATTTTTGGTTTTAAGATTCCTACATATGTTACGAAGTTTAATAATTTATTATTCAATGTTTTGTCTTTAGCGAACTAACTTAAAGGATTATAAAATATTATAACAAATATGTTGGATTTGTAAGAACCTAGGGATTGTTGTTTCTAATTTTTAGCTAAATTTTTTTACGTTTTTGTGTGGAAAGTTTAAAACAACAATCATTAACACAAATAAACCTTAACTTAATACATTTTTACAGTAACTTAATTTTTTTAATAAAATTAACATTATGGAATAAACAACAACAATGTTGACGCATTGAAAAGGTAATATGATTGAATGTAAAATTGAAAGTGTTACCATTGAGAGTTGTTTGTTGGTTATTTTGAAGTTTTTAAGGCTTACCTACTTAACCGATCATACTAAAGTTTTTTTATGTTATCGTTTGCATTTGCAAAAAAGTCAAAGGCATAGTACAATTAACTTACAACTTAATTCAATGAGTCTATATCAAATGAGGCCCTGTTTGGCGTTACTGAGGGCATAATGTCTGTACTGAGGTGGGTACTGTACTATATCGTCCCTGTAGAACCATATTTCTGCAATTAATTCTTCTGCACTAGTACCAGTTACTCACAGAAGTTTAAATATATACACGCTTTTATTTCCTTGTAGGTTGAGCAAAAAGAAATTATCAACATACACGCTTGAAAAATACACAAACACAACATATTCATTTTATCTTTTTCAGAACCCATAACAAACAAAACACATCATCTCGAAAAGGGATCAAGAATTTTTTTTTTAAATAAATACAATCAAAGTAAAATTTAGCGATATTTTTATTTCCCATCACTAAACTATAGATGGAGTGACGACCTGGTAAGACATGCATGCATGGAAGTCGATCGATGGAGGTGGCTAAGGACCGTGCTATGTGGCATTACTTGGGGGAGGCCTATGTTCAGCAGTGGACTTGTGAAGGGCTGTAATAATGATGATGATGAAACTATATGAAAAACTGCCCTTATTCAGTGCCGTACGGGGCGTATAAGACCCCACATATTATTTTACCTACAGATTCTAAACTAAAAAAATTGTTTTAAGTGGTTATTGTTCTACTAACATCTTTATGGACAAAGTCTGAAATAAAATATTATTTTTGGGGTATCTATATAATTTTCTCATCTGGTTCGGTTCTATAAATATATAATTATAAATTAAAATGAAAAGATAAATATACATAAATATCAATAAAATAATATAAATACAAAAAATACGTAAATAAATAAGATCCAACCAGATAGAAGCCCTCGGCAGGGGAGACCAAACGGCCGAGGGTTAGGGGGAAAGGGAAAGAAACCGGCGGACGACGCGGGCTGTATCGAGGAGCACCACCTTCTGCATTTGAGCCTGGAGCGGTCCGCCACGTAGCCCCAGCCGCCTCAGATGACCCGAGAGGCTGACTGGGATTAGCCCGTTTGCAGAGAAGACTACAGGAATAATTTCGGTCGGCAGTCCACCCCACATGTCGGTCACCTCGTGAGCCAGGTCCAGGTATTTTGTTTGCTTATCTGTTTCGGCTTTCACGAGGTTCTCGTCATACGGAATGGTAATGTCGACCAAAAATATCCTTGACTGTGCCCGGTCCATCAGCACAATATCAGGCTTATTCGCAAGAATAGTCCTGTCTGTGATGATGGTCCGGTCCCAATAGAGCCTGGTGCGATCATTTTCGAGCACGGCTTTCAGCAAGTACTTGTAATACGGCAATTTCCGATCCACGAGACCGTATTTCAGAGCGAGCTCCTGGTGAAGAATTCTGGCTACTAGGTTGTGTCTGTGCAAGTACTCAGAGTTAGAAAGCGCCGAACAACCGGAGATGACATGCCTAAGTGACTCACCGGGATGGCGACAAGCTCAACAGACGTCGACAGTGCCATCCTTGAGGATGTATCTCCGATAGTTGTTGGTCTTAATAACCTGATCCTGTATTGCACAGACAAAACCCTCGGTTTCGCCGAAGAGGTTACCGAAACGTAGCCAGTTGAGGGAGGCGGCTGTATCTACGTGGGGCTCATGTAGAGCCCTGTAGTACCTCCCGTGGAGCTCCTTCTCCTTCCATACGGTCTCCCGGTCGGAAATGCTCCGTACTGCCGGGTCCTGCTATTGCTCGTTGGCTAAGGATAGAGGGGTAAGTCCTTTATCACTAGAAATGACCTCATTATAGAATGGATCATCCGATCTCGCCAGGAAGCCACGCCCACCATGCTTTCGCGGCAAGTACAGCCTCATTACCGACGATCTCGGATGATGCATCCTATGAGACGTCATAGTAGTGCGGACTTTTCTATCCAGGGCGTTAAGTTCAGCCTGACTCCAACAAGCCTGAATTCATCCAATGACGGAACAGCCTCACGTCGTAGCCGTTCGAGTTCGGCGACATCAAATATATTTGAGCGCAAGAGATACGGAACTCGGTCTGCCAAAAAGACGATGCATCCTAGCCCGATACGCCAAACCTCCAACTTCTCCTCCTTTCGCCCTAAAATACGCCCGCAATGCGTTAGTATTCATTTCGATTGTCCATCGCATGCGGCATACTCCACCAGTGGGCCCGCGAATACCCTGCCGACACCAAGCCAGCTGGTGGGTATGATGGATGGAAGGGGCTGATGGGTGGTCGTGCAGCACCTCTCGCTCGGCTGGCGGTTCGCATGCTGTCGCGCCCAGCGCCAGCTCCAGACTCACCCTGGCGACCTCCAGGCAGCGGCCCTTTACACGTGCTTCCGTATTCCATCATCCATAGTGGTGGGCGTCATTTAACGGGAGACGCCCAGACCCGGCGCCGTTTCATGGTGGGGCCATGTGCACAAGCGGGCCTTTGCACCTTCAATTTTTGCCGAGGCACGCACTAACACCTGTTGGCAAGGTGCTGACTGACTGCGCCGACGTAGTGGTTTTGTAACATAACCGTTACGTCAGCGGCCGATGGGGTCGTCGCTTCCCTACGCCGTTAAAAAATATTATTATTATTATTATTATAAACTAACTAACCCAACCACGGGCGACGGCGGATTGAGGTGAATCAATTTATGATTAATAATGGTAAAGACAAAACTCCACATTTTTTACTTCACGCCAAAAAACGATTTTAGTCTCCTAAGAGCGGCGGGGCTTAAAAAGCCCTGTGGCGCCACAATGTCTGGTTTAGGACTAAGTTCAAAATGCCCCGAAGCGCAGTAATGTAAAGTATAGATAAATCAGTGCTACAGTGAACGTGTTAAGTGCTAAGGTACTTAGAGGCTTTACGTGCTTTCCGAGGCACGAGGTTGAGACACCGCCAACTTCTCAACTTCTTAATTGTTCTTAATTTATTTTTTTGACCCGACCCGGGAATCAAACCCGGGACCTCATGATCAACAGTCGCACTACTAAACTCACTAGACAAACGAGGCAGTAATTTATTATTATTAAATAAGAGACCGAATGTTAAGGTCAAAATTTTCAATTAAAAATTAAACCCCTTCCCCCCTCCCTTAAATCACCATCATCATCTTATCACAGCCTATTTATTAATGTCAAAGTCCACTACTTTATAAAGGGCTTTTGTCATTGTTGCCACCAAAGAAAATAATATCACTACGTTTATGAGGTGGGACTTAGTAAAAGCAGGCCTCTGTCACTCTTGCTACCTGCGTGAAATAATTACCTATAAATTCGCGATTCACCCAGGGTGTAATACGCAAGCGGGGCTAGCGCGTCGTAGGCGATTGATGAATTTTAACGCTGTTTTCGTGAATAGTTTTTGTAAACACAGTTTTTGTAATTTTTGTTTAGTGTTTAGTATATTTAATTGTAGGATAAAATAGTTCAAAATTTTTAATGTGGTTTAAAAATAATATATAATTACCTATTTATTCGATAAATTATAGTGGCAAAATTGCGAACCTACTATAATTGTTGCGTGGATGGATGCTTAATGAGCAAACAAAAGGATTCAGATAGTATCATTTTTTATATTACCTAAGGATAATGAAAGATACATTTATTCAATTTTTTGGTTAAATAAATACTAATTATTACTTAAAAATTAAGTAATAATTTAAATACAGAAGTAATACCTAAGTACTTTACTTGAAAACTTAGTTGAAATTTACTTCACTATCTAAGTAGGTAACTTACATGTCTTTTGTAATTAAAATATTTTAGGTTATCACAAAGCACTGAAATTAAAACTTTGTTTACAAGATTTTTAACTAATTAGAATACAATAAAATTTCATTTAGGAATCGTATTTCGGGTTTATTTGTTGTTTACACTACCTACCTATTTCTTCCGAGAGGTGAATCCCTGACCAAAATGTTGCGAAAGTGCGTTTTTCAGACTCTATTATCTCATTAGTTATGAAAAATAAACTACATCTAAAAGTACATTATTAATGTTAGATATCTTATCATCGCATTCCACGTTCTAATTTATTTTTATGTGCTATAAATACATTTAAAATCAACTTTTAAAAAATGACTAAAATTCTTGATTACATGCATCTGTTGCTAAACGCAACGCTCTAATCATTTGGGGATAACACTAATGGATAGATAATTAAAAAATCTATATTCTCCACGTTTTATTAAAATTTTTAAGTTCGTTTTTTCTCTTTTAATTGAAATAATTCCGAAAATTGTTTGACTTCTATGATAAAGGGGCGTGCGCAGAGTGCGGGCGGCATTACACTGTATGCGTTCATACGAGGTGGCCGCGTCGCTGGTCGCCGCGCGTCCGTATTTCGCCGCAAACATAATATTATTTGAGTACCTACCAACCGATGCGGTTACGTCACGGTATATTGTAACTCGGCCGTATCTTAGAAATAAATATTACAGCCGTGCGGTACGTAAACATGCGATAGGATGCCTGCCTCCAGCATTTTTACATTTGCCCATTGATTTATGTGTTTTATAACACAATGCATTTTCCTACTTTGTGTTTCCATTTAGTTTTATGATTGTACTTAAATATAATTTTTTATATAAACAAATATATAATAGGTACTTTGTGAATTGAATAGGAAGTGTTCAATCAAAATGCGTGTCGTTTTATGATTGGTAGATTTAATTAAAAACCATGTTTATGTTTGAATAACAAATCGGTCTTATAAATTTGCGGCCGAAAAATATTTGCGCCTCGGCTGAGACGTACGAAATGCTTTATTATTAAAATTTTAAATATAAAAAATCCGCATTATAATATAAAGCTTAATTAAAAATTGTTTTGGGAAACATGGACAAGTTGGAGTAAAGGAATATCTTTTACTTGGTTATAGATAACTGCAGCTACTTTACAATTTATATGTTTGGTTTTAAATGAAGTTTGGATTTATTATTTTTTTATTTTTATTTTATTTTCTGAAAGGGTCCTAGGAAAGGAATTATCACTGCGTGTTGGCGAACTTTGCATGTCTTCGAAATATTTTTTTTCTTATTTCTCAGACATGCAGGTTTCCTCACAATGTTTTCCTTCACCACTGAGCACGTGGTAAATCAACACTTAAAATTGCAATTACAATATTATTGGTGCCGGCGGGGATCGAACCCGGTTTGCTCGCACACTGTGAAAATTTTAGCAAGCGCTAACCATCTGAGCTACCACGTCTCCTCTCCTCTCGAGCTAGATACTTTATTTTATTTATCGTCAGGCCTGTTGGTCTAGTGGTTAGTGACCCCGACTGCTATGCTGCAGGTCGTGGGTTCGATTCCCACCCAGGACAAATGTTTGTGTGATGAGCACGATCATTTGTTCTGTGTCTGGGTGTAATTTATCTATAATATTTATGTATTTAGAAATATATAAGTATGTTTATCAGTTGTCTAGTACCCATAACACAAGCTCTGCTTAGCTTGGGACTAGATGGCGTTGTGTGATAGTTGTGGAATATTATTATTATTATATTATTATTATTGGGGTATCTGTATAGTTTCTCATCTGGTTGGTTTTTTATAAATATAAATTAAAATGAAAAGATAAATATACATAAATATCAATAAAATAAAATAAATACAAAAAATATACAAATAAATAAAGATCCAACCATATTAAATAAAAAATAGTCTCCTATCTTTCTCTCTATGTTTTGATCTCCTAAAACGAGTTTGAGTTGGTAAAATCAAGGCAAACTTAGGGTAGGGTTGTCAATTATTATTTTGATAATAAAACTAGTGAAATTCCGCGGTTGTATATGCGCAAGCGTGAACGTAGTTAGAACATAATATAACCTTTATGTTTTACATAAATATCCTAAAAAACTTATTATTTTAATATTTTACTAAGTACCTATAAAATTAACAAGTTTATTGCATTTTTATTTGAGTAATTTTTTATGCAATTTCTTTATCTACGTCTATTTTTAGGAACCTTTATTTAGTCTGAATCATACATAACACTATATTACTGATTTACTTACTTATACGTAGTTTTCTTTTTTTGCAGTTACAAATATCTTGTGAGGTTGAAAAAGGCAGTAATGAAAAAATAATAAGAATAATAATAATTGACGTCAGCCACTTCTTTTCATAAAAATTTCAGATCATGGTCCATTAGGTTGCAGCTTCACCGAACCACAACTTATAATAATAATAATAACAGTAATAGTATAATATTATTTTGTATTTATTTTATTTATTGATATTTATGTATATTTATCTTTTCATTTTAATTTATTATTTTTATATATTTAAATATTTATATCTGCTACAATATAAGAAGGTAAATTTCGACAAACCACTAACGGTCGTTATAGCTCAGGTGGGTATGTCGGTCGGGCGTGATATCGGAGTTCCGTGGTTCGCGTCTTGGCTTTGGTCCCGCTTTTTTTCCTTTTTTTTCAAGTTCTCTTCTTTTGTGATAAAATCTATTATTTCAAACCCTTTTTTTTAGTAATTTTTAAAAATACGAAAATTTTAATTTTAAAAATTTAAAAAAAAATATCTATTTATTTACTAATGCTATATTTATTATTTTAATAATTACCTACCCAGTAGGTAAATATTAAAATAATAAATGTAGCATTATAAACAGTAAATCTCCCTCAAACTCAATTTACTAATATTGTTCCTAAATAAGGAATAGGAGATAAAAAAATTAGTAGGTAATAACTATTGCTCCTCAAAATTATATTTGACCTCAAGGTAAAACATATCCTAAAATTCAGAAGCTAAATAAAATAATAATACCTACTATTCAAGTATATTTTCAATATGTAAGTAAATGAAAATAACAAAAATGAAGCACCATTAGCATGTAAAGTTCGAATCCATAATTAATATTTCGACAAATATTATAATTTACACTATAAAAAGCTAATTCAATATTAGCAGTAGGTATAGTATATAGTTAAAAATAATCAAAATAGTCTTTATAACATATTATGACGTTTAACCTAGTACAAAATAAGATAAAACGTTGTCGATAATTTCATTTAGTCTATGACTTAGTAAAACTAAGGATTTTTATTAATCCGGTTTTTAATACTTTTTTATATCAACGAAAGTATATGGAAGCTTCATCTGACATCTTACAACAAAACGTAGTTGAATAAAGGAGAATTTCGTACTATCGTTGTATAATTTAAAATATATCGTGAAATGTTCACTATGAAATCTACTTCAATTCAGCCGATATATTTCTGCCAAAATATACTTAGACTTAGTATGGGTTTCACAACGAATAATAACTGTGTTTGTTTAATCGACACTTAGTTTGTGTCACGGGACGTTCACAAAGGGTACTTCTACGACAGTTTTATTTATAGAATAAGGGTGCCAAACGAGTACACAGGCCACCTGATGGTAATTGGATGCTGTGGCCCATAGACACATTTATCCTACATTAAAAATAAAATGCAGATGCGTTGTCAAGGACTAAGATGGAATGCCTCGTTTCCAGTAAACAAGTAAGGGTCACCGGTTCTCTACACTGAACACAACAGCGTTATGCTGTGAGTACGTGGTTCTACTCCGGTCGAGCCAACCTATTCGTGCTACAACTGTTATAGCTGCAGCGTGGCTTTACCACGTAAAGTAGTATAGTGATATAACAGTGGCACGACCACGTTCTACCTTCTTCTTTGTCGCTAGATCATAACTACCAATAAATCGATTACGAATGTTTTAATACCTGTTTTCTCTCTGCTCCCTCAAGATATTGTCCAACATTTTTTAATTTAATATAGCCAATCAATAGTTCACTGCTGAACGTGGAGGGAATATATGCCATAGTTCCCTCTCTTTTTTTTAAATCTTTATTTGAAAATAAAACAAAATGCACAAAATGCGATTATGTCGCTCTATTTGACATCCGTGCCGTTAAGAGCCGTGGTAGCTCAGTGGTTAACGCTCGCTGTAAATATAACAGAACGCGAGTAACCCGGGTTCGATCCCCGCCGGCACTAATGAAATTGTTAATTGCAATTTTAAGTGCTGATTTACCACGTACTCGGCGGTAAAGGGAAACATCGTGAGGAAACCTGCATGTCTGAGGAATAAGAAAACAAAATATTTCGAAGACATGTGAAGTTCGTCAACACGCATTTGGGCAGCACAGCGGACACTTCCTTGCCCTAAAACCCTCTGAGAAATGAGGGGAGGCCTGAGCCCAGCAGTGGGACGTATATAGGCTGTAACTTTACTCTAATTTTTACTTATTTGACATCTTTCCGAACATTCAATTTAACTAGCAAACAAAAAGAAAAAAATCTATCTAGTTGACTGATCCGAGGAGAACATTATGTTATACAGTTTAACCAATAATCGTGTGTCATCGTAATGAGGGTTGGATAAAATATTATTTTTACAATTAGCTATGCGAAAGGAAGCATTGCGGGCACACTCCATCAAGACTTTTACGATATTTTGAGTTGTTATCACGAAGATACTGTTGCCTGCCTATCTCACGTGTCATTTCTCTCTGTCGTTTTTTACGTTTCTCTCTGGATAGTACGCTTCTGTCGTTTCTCACGGGATAGTATGGTGCCCTAGAGCTTCTTAGTAATTATATATTATTCGGTAGGAAGTAGTGATTTTTTTTTCACTGCCGCTACACAGCATTATGAAGATCCTGCCTTATCTTCATGATTTAGAAATATTTTCAGCAAAGCAGATAAAGATTTGTTGAATATAATCGATGGTTTATATTCTAAGCCAAGCAAGTGGTTCACTTTTCTCACTTTCGCTATCACTTTTCTTCATCACTTGACAGATTTCGATGAACACTAACACTTACAATTATTGGAACCGGTAAATGGCATTGTAGTCGAGATCTAGGCAACAGTCGTGCAAAGCCGTGGCGGCTCGTTAGTCAGCATATGAAATTGGGATTACAAGTGGGATCCAACTAGCTCATGTACTGTGTCTGTCAAGACTTATTTTTGGATACCTCCCTATAAGTTAAGTTGGAAAGAATATTGAAGTAATATGTATATTCATCACTGATTAGAGAACAATTTACTTATGATAATAATAAGTCTAGTCCTACTTTTTTAAATTACTTTTAGGCATTCAAAGTAATAAAAATAAATAACTAAACAAAAACGAATATATCGATGTTGATTGTAGCAACATAACACAACGAAATGACTATAGATTAAAGACGTAATATCTTATCAAGTAACGTCACACATAATACTACTGCAATAGGGACGTATTTTTTTTAGTAAATCAGAACATACGAGTGTACGCACTCTCATATTTAGCGTAGTATAAAGAGACCAAAGATGACCACTTGACATTTCTATTACCAGGCTTGAATCGTACGCAACATCTTTCAATAGATTTGTCTATTTTTACCTTATTCGAAAATTAAATAGGAAAAAGCGAGACTTATATATTGACTCAATTTATGTTAAATTGTAGGTTCTCTGTATGCATACGTATGTATGTAATTACTCTAAGAATATAATGCTGTAAATGTCTATTCTCGAATAATTGTATCGATACAATGTTTAACGATATATTGTTTATCGATATTTTTATGTAATTCTTTTGGGTGGGTTTGAGTAAAAAACGCGTATGAGGATAAGAAATCGTAACCGTAATAACCGTAAATAAGACCATATTTACGGTACAGCAAATTGTAATTATATCTCTACAATTGTTAAGTACAAATATATTTAAAAAAAAACATAATATAAACATTGCACAATTATTATATTAATTAATTAGGTAAAAAATAGATGACCACTCTGTAGCGCAGTGGCTAAGCGTTTGGCTGCAACACTTCACTTCACTGTAAACTATTGAATTTGGCAGTAAAAAAAAACTCATATTTCGCGCAGGCTGGTAACGCCAGTAAGGAATTATTAAAGACTCGTCTTTAAACCCGAGACTATCATTTACCACGGGGAGTGCACAGAGAAATTATTCGTATTAATTCCAGCCACCAAATTCAGTCAATGCACATCGCAGCAAAACTCACGATATCATCGACATCAGGATTCACCATCATATGCTCAGCAGTCCACTACAGTGCGATTTACTAGGAGTTATCTCCCTCGCGCGATTTCTTTGTGGAATCGTTTATTATCGGCCATTTTTTTCGAATCGATACGACTTAGAACTTCAAGAAACGAGCTAATCTTCTTTCAAAGGCCGGCAACGCACCAGCAATTCGTCTGGTGTTGCAGTTAGTGTTAGTGTTTTAGTTTAGTCGTCACTTACCATCAGTTGAGCCACGTGCCTGTTTGCCCCCTTTTCTATACAACTCTGTCAACTGTGTCACATAAAATGTAACCTTCTATATAATACGTACTATACCATCAATAAATCAGTTTATTTCCTTTCTTCAACGTAATATTTCTAAAATCGTGACATCTTGTAAGTAAGTGTTACATATAATGTACCATTCTGAGTACATAAATGATTTTATATAAATGTTGGAACGTGGCGCGTAAAATGTGGCCCAAACTAAACGGTCTGATGGACATCCACTGCCTATTCATGGGTGGTGCAATAACATGTATTTATCTATAAACGGGTACTTTCAATGAGTAGTCATAATCAGTATTTGCTTTCTTTTGTATGAAGTTAAATTCTTTAGTCCTCAATTACCCGATTATGTTTTATTGCTACTTGCGAGTCAAAACAAATTAATATATGAGTATTATACCATACCTCATAAAGAACGCTTGCTTTAGACACAGCTTTAAGACTTCAAGGTCTTAAAACTGTGCTTTTAGCAGAGGATTAAACACACATAAATAAAACTATAATATAATATTTATATGAAACTGAGTTTTACAGATTTTATCGCATACCTATACCTATGTATATTAACTTATTTTAAATATTCCCAACGTTTTGAGTACTTTTAAAGCACGTTATATATTTCGAGTACTTAACAGCACCCATGGTCATAGGACTGAGGTGTTTATTATCGTAGTTAACCACGGCTACCTTTAGTTTAAAATTATTATTTTTTTATCTATCTTTAAGTATTGCACTTGTATGCTTGGGTTGGGATTTAATTTTATTAATAATAGATGGTAGCACCCAGCCGTCTTTTCTATTGAAATTAAGGAACTCTTATAGTTTTGCCACGTCCGTCCGTCCGTCCGTCCGCAGTTTTACTCAGAGAGATATTAATCACGTTTACAAACATTTGAAATAAAATTTTAAAACGGTGATTTTTTACCTTTATTATTTTTAGGTCTTAAATAGAATTGGGTTTAGGAACATCTTTTTGATTCAAGGGTCCGTTTGCGAAATATTTAGCCTTAAAGTGGTATTTTTCATTAGAGTCATGTGCCCCCCCCCCATATCAACTAAACCACTGTTTTTGCAAATATATATATATATATATATATATATATATATATATATATATATATATATAATGAAATAGTAAAAGGAAAACAATCACAGCTAAGTAGAGTTAACAAGTTAACTATTATAGTAATAGTAATAGTAGTAGTTGAACAACTTATAAAATACACTTGGATTAGTAAACCATTCGTGACAACTCCATAGAAAATGACCTAAACTAGCTACATTATAACTTTGTAATGGTATTGTAAACTGTAAGAATTAAGCCATTTTATAAAGAAATTTTATAAAGAAAACGACATAAATCCATTACTACTCTATAGCTTTACTTTTTCCTTTGCGGGATAGTTAGGGAGCATGTTTCTTACTTACCTATTTCACTTATTTTTAGTTGGTTGTTATTGTAGGCCTCATTCAAAGTATTAATACAAACATACGAGTATATCCTAATACAAATTCATTCGTCATACTCTTGATTTACGTGGGGACCCTCAGGATAATTTATGACAGTGGTGGTTTACGGAAAGGTTCGATACGGTCATATATATCTTAGGGTTGCACTGCTGGGAATATATAGATAGATCTATAGATCTTTGTATGGACTTGGCATGTGAACGATTTGATGTAATATGTATTGTTTTTTAAAAAAGCTTTTTTAAATCTTTTTTGAATATCACTCTTTATAAGTCTGATTTGTAAAAAAAGTAAGTCCTTCAGTTACCATCTTCCTATTTGGGCCCATTTTTGGTCTCAATAACTGTCAAACCGCGAACTCACTTATACTTCTTATCAAAGAAGTCCACATATTGTACGTGCAACTACGGAACCCTGCCTCTGCATTGTGCGTGGCCCGACATGCACTTGGACAGTTTTTATTTCAACAGCCTCGAGAATCATCCTTGGAAGGAATCGGTGTTCTTTAGCGTGAATTCGTAGTCTATCAAAACTAGTGTAGTGATAGGGATAACGCGAATGCCATGTTGTGCCATAGTTTGCCATCATGTACGTGTTCACAGATAGCAGACTTGCCGGAGCCTAGATTCTTCACATCAGCTGTGTTCTTTTATGGAATTTTTAATTGATCTTTTTTATAACTTAGGAGGATTGTGAAGCTTTAAATTTTCATACAGAAAGCGCTAACGTTTTTCCCTATGTCCGTTTACTAATGTAAACTTAGTGTAATTTTCATAATTTTTGATAATGTTGTTGATATAATGAAAAACTAGGTCCGTACCTAGGTACGTATTCTAGGCAATTGCTTTCAAGACTTGTAACTGTCTTTATCGTACGATACTGAGCGAGTGGTAGGAAACTAATAGCATTTTTGAAAATATGCTATAGTTGCCACACTTGCCAGGCGGGTTGGCGGGTGGCAACCGCAGTTTTATTATTATTTTGAATTGTTATCAGGAACATGCTGTTAGCCATCTCATATTTCATTTCCCTGTGTCGCCTCTTACGATATGCAAGAGATATGGTGTAGTGGATTCTCTTACATCGCCACGGCATGGCCAAAAATCTTTCGGTAAACTTAACTTTTCATTAAAAGTTATTTAAAGTTCAAGTTTGCCAATAAAGTAACATTTCAAGCCATATGAATAGCGATCCAAGACACGTTTTGTCCATTTTATAGTTCGAAAGGTATTAACGGACCTCAGCAGTATAATCACAGTATAATTAATTACTGTGTTATTATAACCTTTGACTTCAGCGGGCGGCCACCTGCTTAATGACGTACACACCCCAGATTTAGTATAAACTGTTATTAGAATTATTATACTATATCTATGGTACACACATTATATCTGAAAATTTGTCTTATTCTTTATAATTAGTTAGGATCTACCAGTAAGTCTATATTTATAAACTAATGGCCAAGTTTCAAAACTAATCAAAATATGCAGCTAACAACTAATTAAATACATAACTATGCAATTATGTTTCGTCACGGTTAGGTTTGTACGCAAACCTTGATTTTTCATACAGAAATATTTCTTAATTATATATATATATATATATATATATATATATATATATATATATATATATATATATATATATATATATATATATGCAGCTCCAAGGTCCACTGTTTACTAAGGAAGCCCTGTGCAATCTACCAATTACATACTTCTTGAAATCTTAAACGAAACAACACAGTTTCAGTACACAATTAAGTAGTATTTTTTATTTTATTAAGAGGGAGAACATAAAACTGAAAATTATTCTTTAATAACTTTTTATGTATATTAGTGTGAGCATTGCGTCTGACCATCTTCCGCTAGATAAGCAAAATCGGATTTATAGTTGGAAATCGCCAACCCTAAAGAATTCAGTGTATGTGCGTCTGTCAAGCGAGAACGGTGTTTATTTTTTGATTTTAAGTAGGAAAATGCTGACTCACATAAATATGTTGAACCAAAACAGGAATGCAATTGTTCAACACATTTCTTCAAACTTGGATATTTCTCGTTGGCAATGCCCAGAAATCTAAACCTGAGGATGACCTTGCTTTTTGAAATATGACGCAGCGCAGATTAATAATTTCGTTTTGAAGTATCATGTGGTCCATTTGAAAAGAATCTACAAATTTTGTAGCCATTTCATAGATATCACTATGTTTAATGAAATTATTAAGCGGATAACTAATGAATTCCACCAACATCTCATTTTTTTTTTAAATTATTAAAGTGACTTTCGAAGTCTGATACTGCAGACAATATCTGCTCGGGAGCGAATGGACGCATATTCTAAATGGCTACGCACATATGAGAAATATAAAACCTTAATAGTTTTCAGAGTTCAGAAAACAAGAGCATTGAATACTTTGTTGATAATGTATTCAATGCAATGACCTAAAAAAGGGGAGGACATGAACTAAATGACCCTAACGGGTGCCAATATTGAAAGTAAAGTGGCATAGGTAATGGGCGGACCATTACCTAGTGCTGTACATGATCATTCATTCATTGCAAAGCTATTTTATCGTATTAACATACAATAACGTTTTTGTTTTTAAGACATGATTCGATGTATGGCTCATTTTGGAATATGAGCAATCACTAAACTCAAAATCTCATCAATCATAGATGAAATGAGGATAAGTAATTTGAAATGAATAATAAAGTCCTCACTTTGGCCAACAATATCTCATTAATACAGAGCGAATGATTTAACGAGGGACGTATTGAAGTAGGGATTAAGTACGCCCAAAGATCGAGCATCAAAGGAATAGTTTATAACAGGTTGTGTGCATTGTGGTAATAGATGACTGGTGTCAATCACGCACGTAACACGCTTCTACGGTTATGGGAAGATCGATAGGCAGGAGCCCTTTTATACCGTTGTCGCTGCTTCTCGTCACCAGTTTAGGTATTATATCTGGCAAGAACAGGATAAGCTGTCCAACTATTGGAGCCCTTTCGCGCCGCTATAATAGTTACTTCGGTCGACATTTTCTCAAAACGAAATGAGGAAATAAATTATCTTAAACTATTACCTCACAGCTAAATCGTGATCATAATATAATATATTAATAAAAAGACTGTTATAACTATGTTATATATATATTACTGTTTTTATAGACTGTCTGTAAAAATATGCAAAAACTCATTAAATTTAGCGATCATACTGGTAGTTCACAGTAAAATTTAAAAGTGATTGTACTTGATATTTTTAGCAATAATATTACTGCGCCTTTTACCCTATGACTAATTTCATGATAACCTGACCAGAGGAAAACGGTACATTAAACTGAAATAACAAGGAAACATTAATGACAAAATAAAACCACAGAAATCTATATTATTACCTATGTATTTATTGGGAGAACTTTTAAACTTTATTTATTTATTAAGTTATTTAGAAAATTCCTTTTTAAGAGGATAGAGTAAGTCAGCTCAAATTCTAATTTCGCCCCCACTTCCCCGCGCGTCGTATGCTATGTACCGATATGTTTGTAATCACTAATACTGTAAGTAGAAAGGTCTTTAGACACTTATTTAATTAGGTTTATCATATTTATGCCTGTTTCTTAACGCCAAGCCAGCCGCTTCTTATTTTTATCACGGTTATTTCCCATTTTAATTTTACGTCGTACTGTTGCGTAATGTATATTCTGATCGTAAGCGACACAACTTCTCTCTTCAAAAGCCTAAGCGATACTAACGGGGCACGGGGGACAGGAATCAAGCTTCAAGACGCCGATAGTTTAGGTAATCTCTTTTTACAGTGAAAATAATGGTATTTTAAAAAAAGTAAATAACATAAGCACTGCCTTATAGTTAGTTCAGTTAGTATGCAAAGTTTCATGATCTTATTTAAAGTATTTTATGAATAACAGCGGTTTATTGTTTATTTTGGAGGTAACTTTGGATTTTTTTTCTGTCGAGAAAATTTTACGGAATCGTGTTTTCGTCTAACATAGTCCTTAAATTTAATCCTCAATTTTACCATATATTTATTTCAAAATTAATGCTGCAATATTTTCGGCATAACGAAGGATCTTGCTAAGCCATTTGACATTATATTTCCCCTTAAGAGGATACCTTGAAAATGAATCGTAGTTTTGGGGGCGTGGCTTATTCCTTTGTCGGTGAAGCTGACTGAGGGAGTGTCAAAATGAAAGTGATGCAAAGACTTCATAAAACGCAAATTATAAGATAGCTATACCGAGCACACGTACCTTATAAAAACATTTTAACAAAAAAATTAAACTGCCGAAAAAACTGAAAAGCAAAAAATAATAAACCTTTTTCTTTTGCCTTAATAACTAAGTTCTTAAACTAATGTAAATGTACCTAAGAATACATGTCTGTAATTATTTTGAGTTTTTAATTAACCGTAATAACTAAGTTCTTAAACTAATGTAAATGTACCTAAGAATATATGTTTGTAATTATTTTGAGTTTTTAATTAACCGTAATAACTAACTTCTTAAACTAATGTAAGTACACCTAAGTGACTTTGAGTCGGCGCCAAACAAGCAAATTAATTAATTACGTAAAGCGTAGGCATGTCGATTTAAAATCGATTAATCGAAAAATCGATTCTTTGGAGTAAAAGTATCGATTTTTTAGATCGATTCGAAGCACCGCATCGATTCACTGAATCGATCTAAAAACCTCTTGAATCGGACCGATTCATTTGATACAAGAACTAGCTAAAATTCCCAAACTGGGTGGGGTAAGATACCACAGTTTTTTAATTTTTGCTGTTGGGGGGCGCAAAAACAACCGGTCGTACTTGGTTGATAATTTGAACGCAATATATATTTGAATAAAATAAATGTTTATTAACGCATCCAACAATATCGAAAAGTTGTCATTTCATTTTCATTTCTAAAATTCTTAAGCCCACTTTCCACTAAGGGATATAATGTAATTGATATTACATCTCGAGATATAAATTAATAGCGCTCACCGTACTTTTAAATGGAACCGTTTCCACTGAGATGTAATATATATTACATCTCAAACTATAAATATTTTTTCGATCGACCGAGCGATATTTTCATATTATATTTCACCTCCTGTACTATAATATAATATTATATTATAGCTGTGAACCTGTTTGAACTGTGAACTTGTGAATTTACATTATTTATTATCAAAAATATACATACTGTGAGCTGTAAATACAGACAGAGTAATTTACCTACCTAATGTAAATAAATACTTACCTAGATACTGTAAATAAATATTATACCGTACGTTGAAGTTTATAGAGGTTTATAGTAAGGAAATAACCAGTATTGTGTTCGTGTAACATTCATTTCGATATGATAAATAGTGAGTTATTAGATTGAAACAGATTTATCGAGAAATGTACGTTGCAGTTTTCACTTCTGTTAAAGTATTGTTGTTGTTTTTAGCCTAAAATATCAAATAAAAGTGTTACGTGGAATCACTTTGTAAAAAAAGGGATCGAGTGGAGTATGTGCGAACCACTCCTAACACAAGCGTTTCAAGCTTACCAAGAGTGGTTAAAAGGAATATTAGTAATGTTAATCAATAAGATTACTAATATTATATTTAAAAAATAAATAAAAAACAGTTTAGAAGTTAAGGAAAAAAATTGAAAATTCTTGAAATTTCATGTTTGAAAAAAGTCGCGATTAATCGAAAATCGATCTTTTAATCCTCGATTTAATCGATAATCGATTCAAGTACCTTCGATTCAAATCGATTCACAGATCGATTTTTTTAAGAGTGAATCGACATGTCTAGTAAAGCGTAATGCACGGCACGACACGCCCCTTCGCCGGAAAATGCCGATCTTTCACGAAGTTAATGTCAGCGAGACAGCAACCCGAACGGATACACACGTGAGGGCACACGTCGTTGCGAGCGTTCGTGTGAAAGCGTATTTTTTGAAATGTTAACGTTTTTCGCTGAAGATTTCACGTTGCATTGTTAATTTGATTCGATTATTTTTTTAAATATAAGGTAATTTATTGATCTTTGTTCATTGATTGCTTGGTGCTGACTCAAAATTACTTATATGTACTTACATTAGTTTAAGAACTTAGTTATTAAGGTAAAAGAAAACGTTTATTATTTTTTGCTTTTCAGTTTTTTATTTTTAATGTTTGTGGCAATATACTACTAATTACTACATGCTTAATTTTTGATTACTTCTAAAATAGCTACTTACCTTACTTTAGCTATTAACTGTTATATAATCCTACGTTAACTATTGTTTGTTTAAAGCTGTAATCGATCTCGGAAAGAAAGTGTTTGCCAAAGGGCATGTGTGGCACTGAGTAGAGTAAAAACACTTGAGGGTATTGCTTTATCTGATATAAATATGCAAATAAGGTATTACACAAAACTCACGATAAACGACCTTTATCACAAATGCAGAGACTGAGAGGTCTACACACAAGAGACTGACAGGTCTAAAGCTCATTCATCCTCAGGTATTTTTTGTAATGTAATGTAATTATTATGTAATGTTGTAATACACAACTCAGCATTAAAATCTGTGAGTAAACAATAAATCACCGCTATTTTCCCACCCTGGGTAATATTTATTTCCAAATTTATATGCGACCAATTTCGAGGTATCCCTATTCAATATAGAAAGAATTATCAAAATCGGACTACTCTGTAAAAAGTTATGCGTGGTCATACATAAAAAATATATACATATATATTTTTTATGTATGACCACGCATAAGGTATATAATATAAGGTATGTTCCAAAATAGAACCCAGTGTACTGCCCAATGCAAATGACGTCATAAATCGACGTCATACTGGTGATTCGTTTCAAAACATTTGACAGTATATATGACACCCTACATTTGCGTCATATTGGAAAAGTGTTGGCGATTATTTAGTCATTTTGTGCTCCAAAAGTCATTATATCCGCCTAATGGAGATACCAGCAATTATTCTATAATTTTTTGGATTTGAATAAATAAAAACAAATGCTGGCGTGCTTCATTCAGCGTACACACAATTAAAAATTGTTTTAATATGGCCGAATATCCGACACAATGTGGCGGCGGCACGCCAGTACCATATGGCGTCAATTAATGACGTTATTTGTATTCGGCAGTATACTGGAAACGTTTCGGAACATACCCAAAGTATACGCGTCGACTTGAGTATCTCCTCCCTTTTTTCGTCGGTTGAAAAATAATCCAATGAACTTATTCGTAAAAATATTGTGGTGTCATGGAGAAATGTAACTAATTAGAGCTTACTTTGCAATTGTTTTCTATCGGGAAAATTTCATGATATCGTTTGTTTCTTTTATGCAATCCAAGGCCATATAATTAAGAACCATATACCAAAATTTTGTTTTGTAATCTATAAAACTTAAAAAAATATATGAAATCAAAAAACCACTAAATTTTCGAGGTATCACCTTGAGGTCTTGTAAAATGTTTCTGAAATCAGCAAGCTTCCTTGTTTGTCTTCTGCATTTAAGCATTTGATTTCTCACATTTAGCCTTTAACGTCTGTAGCAGTTTGAAGCCTGAATTGGTCTGAAACAAAAAAAATTGGTACTAGGTTATGGATATTTGATTAGAGATTATTTTAGAGAAAAAGGGTAAAAGATAACATGACTCTGGGATGTCCTTTCTTCTTTTTTATTTATTTTATTTAATCTAAATTTTCCATAATTTTAAATGTATTTACCCTAATATCTACCAAAATGTCGCTAAATAATGCTAGAAGACAACAAAGTGTGTACCTAATTTTATTTCTATACAATTTCTGTTAGTATCTATATACTATGTATATGTAAAGAATTACATATATGTAAATGTAAATTTACATATATGTAATTCTTTCTTGTGCTAAATATTCAAAAGAAATGCTTAATTTAATTGTTGCGGTAAGTTGATATGTATAATTAATGCAAAATCGATTCGTTGTGCAAATCACAATATTAAATTTAGCATGTAAGCTATACGAAATAAACGAAACCAAACTATGGAAATATATCGTTCGAAAAAGTATGAATAAGTAATAATCTATTACAAAACAATATTAAACATGAATTAAGAGTGGAAATTGGTATAAGTAGTCGCGCTGATGCGTCTACAGTCTGCACTCCTGAAACTACATATCTACAGCTAACTTAAGGGGAAATATAATGTCAAATGGCTCAGCAAGATCCTTCGTTATTCCGAAAATAATGCAGCATTAATTTTGAAATAAATATATGGTAAAGTTGAGGATTAATGTTAGTGATTATGTTAGACGAAAACACGATTCCGTAAAATTTTCTCTATAGAAAAAAAATCCAAAGTTACCTCCAAAATAAACAATAAACCGCTGTTATTCATAAAATACTTTAAATAAGATCATGAAACTTTGCATACTAACTGAACTAACTATAAAGCAGTGCTTATGTTATTTACTTTTTTTAAAATACCATTATTTTCACTGTAAAAAGAAATTACCTAAACTATCGGCGTCTTGAGCTTGATTCCTGTCGTTCCGTTAGTATCGCTTAGGCTTTTGAAGAGAGAAGTTGTGTCGCTTACGATCAGAATATACATTACGCAACAGGACGACGTAAAATTAAAATGGGAAATAACCGTGATAAAAATAAGAAGCGGCTGGCTTGGCTTTAAGAAACAGGCATAAATATGATTACAAATATTTCGGTACATAGCATACGACGCGCGGGGAAGTGGGGGCGAAATTAGAATTTGAGCTGACTTACTCTAACCTCTTAATTGAATATTCCGAAGGTAATGTTAACCATACAATTTTTGATACATATACAGATTTAAGTCTGTCTTATACAAACAAAATTTCATACGCGATATTTAAAATATATATATATATATATATATCAGACTTTTAGGGTACTTTAAAATTGATGTTGAAGTTTTTTTAAAAAAATTAAATCTTTTAGTTGTGAGTTATTTTGCTAAAAAAAATTATATTATAAAGATCAGCAGTAGATAATACATCATCTGCTGCATTACATTTGCATAGCACAGCACCATCTATCGATGATCGATGGTTAGCTAATGTACTTATTCTCACTAAAATGGTATTCCGTAAATTTTTTATTGTATAATGTCTTTTAGGTATAAGTATATGTATAATGAACATTAGTTTACATAGTTTAATTTCAATAAATGTTACTGGAAGATACGCTTAAAAATACTTACCTACTTTGGTAGTCCGACCTTGTATTCTTATAGGTATATTAATAAGGAATGCAATAAAGAATAAATAAATAAATAAGTAATACGTTCATAAACAAACAGACACACAGGCAATTATATTTAAAAATAATAGAAATGTATTTAATAACTTTTTTTTTAGTTTGTCATTGTGGTTGTGGTTCCTGGATCTTGACAGCAGTGCCATCTACCAGGTCCAATTGTAAATCTAAACCATTCTCATCATCATCATTACATTTCTGCACAGGTCCACTGCTGAACACAGGCTTGCCCAAAGAAATGCCACAAAGCACGGTCTTGAGCCACCTGCTTACATCAACTTCCTGCATGTCTACCAGGTCGTTACTCCATCTAGTGGGGGCCACTCTAACCTAACGGTACAAGGCTGCACCTTTCTTCCCCATCGGCTGTTGGTTCTTCTCCATTCTCGTATCAATTTAACCACACACAGGTTCGTCAAAATTGATCCAGCCGTTTAAGAGTTGCTAAATATTATTTGGATTGATTCAAAGTGCCTCCGCCAGGTCATTGAAATTTTATAAAAAGATGATTTTCAACCCAAGATTGACGCTATGTAAATATGCTATTATTAAGTAACTTGTTAAATATTGTGTTTTTTAATTTTAAATATAGTTTACGTTCATTATGAATTAACAAAAAAATAGTTTTTCGTAAACTTACTTCAAATCAAGGCAATGATGGCGCACGCGGGAAATATTTTTAGCGTACGCGCGATAAGTAATTCGTCGCGCACTTGTCATGTCACTGCCAGTACCTACTCTCCAGCCAGTAGTACTCTGTGGTACTTTTTGTATGGCCAGTACGCTATTGCTTTTCAAAGGTCGCGCTTTTATATGTTTCACAATATTTCTTGGTTGTTTGAAGCATGGAAAGTATTCGTAGTGCATTCATGTATCCCTTTCTTGGTGATATCCAAGATTATAATGTGAACACTTTACCTACGTATAAAGATGTAATTAAGTACTACTAGTGAACTAAACATTAACTAAAATTGCAACTGGAAACTGTGAAAGAGCCAACATTTTCACAAATAGCAGATATTGTGGCACCAAGAGTTGAAAATATCTGGCAAACTGCGTCTATTCCGACCGTGACTAGAATATGAGATAAACAATTGTTAAAAGGCTACTACTTAAAATGTAAAAAATTATTCAAGTCTATTAAGAAGTTCTCTTCAGAAATATTGTATAATTTTTGAGAAAATTGTAAGCAGCTGTTTGATGTTTCAGCATGCAAATGCAAGGAATTCTTCTGCCCGACCGATAAAAATGAACCCAAACGAGTACATTTATTTTTGATTGATCAGCGAACTTCTCGCAAAATGATAATAGGTGGAGTCAGTCTTATTCCTACGACGAAGCTACAAAAGACTCTACAGAGGAAACAACATCAAGAAAATCGGTCAGATACATTCTCAAAAATTAGTTCTACTTCGATTAATTCAGAAACAGACGTTTCTATGTTATCGTCGCCATCCGAGCAGAGTTTCTGATAAGAATAAGAAAATAGTTGTCTTTATCTAATTTAGAAAATACTCGTAACATATATGGAGTCTCAGAGGCAGCAGCAGCAATCGCTTCATCTGTTTTGTACGATATAAGATCAGATGTCGAGGTTATTGACAGATACAAATTACGACGCGAGATATCGAAAAATCGTCAGAAATTAATAAATGACGACACTAATACAGAGCTTTCCGCCTTGTATTTTGATGACAAGAAAGGCAAAATTTTGAAGAATATAAAAAAAGTTAAAAAATATTACAGAACAATGACTGTTGAAGAGCACATTTTCCTCGAGAATCTGACGGCAATAGGTTGCGATGGAACTAATTTCAATTCTGGAAAGTACGGTGGTATTGTACGACTCCTTGAGAAAAGGTTACAAAGACACTTCTAACGGATTATTTGTTTACTGCTTATAAACGGGCTGCCATTATGGCATTTGTTTTATTACATATTGATAGAGGCACCTCGGGACTCAAGTCTTACACTTGTCAGTTGGGAAAGACACTGGAAACTTGTGAATAAATGCCGATTAAAAAATTCCAACCCATCGAAGTAGAATTACTCCCAGAAATGGCCCCAGATTTGAGCACAGATCAAAAGTACTTGCACGAGATCGTCTCTGCGGTATAATCAAGTTCTTTTCCAGAAGATCTAGCAAACAGGTCGCCAGGTACACAATCTCATGTTCGTTGGCTCACACGTACTAACTGGATCCTACGTTTGTTTGTGGCAACAGAGAAAACATCAGAGAATTTGATTGCTTTGGCTACATTTGTCCTAAAAGTTTACGCCCCAGCATGGTTCTCGGTTAAGAATAAACCATCATGTAAAGATGGAGCTTTACATCTATTTAATATTATATTAACCTGCCGTAATCCTCTTAAGAAGTGATTGACTTCTTCATTCAGCAGAATAGCTACTTCGCATATCCTGAGAATTAACTACTTGTAATGATTACAGATGATAAAAAGTATATTCGTGAATTGGCAGCTTATCGTATATTAAAAGCATAGTCTCCCATGTCATACCAAAGCTGTTGAGAGAGCTGTGAAGTTGATGACAGAAGCGGCCATTTCTCAATGTAAGGATTCATCACGTTTAGGAGCTATAAAAGCCAAATTGGAATCCGTAAGAAAATGTCAAAATTCGAGACGAAATGAGATTTTAAAGCAAATTGACGATTTGTTTTTTAAAACATATGATTGAATTTAGTTTCACTTTTTTATTAAATTACATTATAAGTATTCTAATTATATTATTGAGTTTCATTTACAATCTCTAGTTAACTCTTATTTTTTATTTATCTTAGTCCAAACATACTAAATTTTTTCAATAAAACGTTAAACTTTGAGACCCCTGCGCTGCGGAGGCAAAAGTTGTTATCCACTTGAGATAAAAAAAACGAAAATTGAATAAACAAATGCACTAATTCCGCGCTTTTAGAATTTAAAATATGAAAAATAGTTTTTTCATACAACTTTAATTTTTGACAAGTTCTCGGTTTGGATTCGGTACTCGGCGGATTCAGCCTTTTTTTAGGGTTTGGCCGAGCACCCAGTATTAACAGCCGAGTACCAAGTACTCGGTCTTAATTATATTCCAGATAAAAATAGAGACAAAAAGCCAATTTTTATCATTATTATAATATTAGACATTAAAACATCAAGAAGATGAGAAACAGCCGAAATATTGAGAACGTACATACGAATCTATAATAAAAATTTTTATTACTAATATTTAAAATGTAAGATAGGAAGATTGTGATTTGCGATGCAAAAACATTAGTTTTTCGGTCCTATTTGGGTCTAGTTTCCTACTTTTTGCTTCGTAATTTGTACATTGTATCGAAAGAAAAGTATCGAGTGAGTACTTGTATTTACTCGTATCATTTTATCCCTAACTCTGTGTAAGGGAAATAACCAACGCGCCGCCCGCTACCGCGTTTCTTTTAAAGCCGAACATTCGGCCGAGTACTCGGCTGAAACTAGGCCGAATACTATGATAGAGTCGATGTACTATTATAGAGTGACGTGCAGTTTCATGGTCACTTGGAAGAGAAGGCCAAATTGGCTTCTAAAAAGCTTGACGTGCTCAGCAGAGCGGGACAGTATTTCATGACACCAATTGCAACTGTACAAGGCGCAGGTTCGGCTGCACATGGAATACTGTTCCCATCTCTGGGCTGGGGCTCCCCGGTGCCAGCTCCTTCCATTTGATCGTATCCAACGCAGAGCTGTTCGAATCGTCGGCGACCGAGCTCTTTCCGATCAGCTGACTCACTGGCACTGCGAAGAGGTCTTTCATATCTTTGCGTATTTTAGCGGTTGAGGAATTGTTCGGACTAATTCCAGTTGCACGATTTCACCATCGTACATCGCGACAAAAGTCGCGATACCATCCATACCATCTGTATGACTGGCGGTCCACCACTGTGCGATTTAAAAGAAGTTTTCTTCCTCGCACAACTTCCTTGTGGAATAGACTACTACCAGAGATTTTTCCGGACCGATACGACTTAGGGACCTTCAAGGAAAGAGCCTACTCCTTTTTAAAAGACTGGCAACGCATTTGCAATTTCCCTGGTGTTGCAGTTGTCCATTGGCGGTGGATATCACTTACCGTCAGGTGAGCCGTATGCTCGTTTACCCCTTCTCCTATAAAAAGCGATATAACTGGCCCACTGCTACTTCAGCTTACTTTGGATATACTCATTCCCAAGTTTATTATGAAGAGAAACCCTGAGCATAGAACTCTCTATAGTTCACTGAGCTACTTTGAGATTTCTCATACGGCCAGCAGTAAAGGACTACGTCTCAGATCCATAGGTCATCACTGATTACACGCACTGGTTGTACAATCTAGTTTTGAGGTATGCCTGACAAGAATAGTGCTTAGATCCTCCAGTGATTCTGCCATAAGGACTATATCGTCGGCAAATCGAAGGTAAGGTGAGGGATGTACTCGCCATTGACGTTAATACCGTATCCTTTCCAGTCCAGTAGCTCGAATATGTCTTCCAATGCAGCGGTGAAGAGTTTCGGGGATACTACGTCACCCTGTCTTACAATTCTCTGCAGCTATCTGAGTATAGAACCAAAGTACGAAACCTATCCAAGGTTTCGTACTCTGGTTCTATGGGTTCTGTATTCAGATAGCCATCGTAGCCCTACTGTACACACACTTCAGCATTTCGATATATCGACAGTCAACCTGGCACCGCAGTAGTTAGTTAGTACCAGTTCTGGCTCACTAAGTCAGAAGTGGTACAAGTACGACGTTCGTCGACTCACGATCCTAAAAAAAAAAAGGTTTTGGCATGCTCTGATCACGAATCTGCGGATCCATTTTTGCGTAGGATGCACGGTTCCGGAGATGTGCAGAACAATTAACTCTTATCTAATTGATATCCGGTGAGGGACCTCAACAGTCATTAGCGCCCCATTGTTCTTATCTATTGTTCATTGAATACCGTCATTATCTATTCGTGCGTCGGATTATCAGTGCTATTATATTATACTCCTTTGTTCCTAACTGCAACGGTAATCTGAATCATCAATAAAATACATTACCTAATTTTGTTACAAACCCACATCTCGTTATTATTGATGATCTAATGAGAGAGTCCGATGGAAGAATTGTGGATATATTTACAAAAGGTAGTCATCACAGGAATCTCAGTGTATTTTATTTAACACATAATTTATTTCATCAGGGTAAAGGGCAAAGAGACATATCTTTAAACTCAAGTTATATAATATATTTTAAAAACTCTCGAGATGAAACTCAAATAAGATATTTAGCACGACAAGTGTCACCAGATAACCCAAAATTCATTGAAGATGCCTACAGGGATGCAACTCTAGAGGCACATGTATATTTAATGGTAGATTTAAAACAGAATACCAATGATTTTTGTCGTATCAAGACAAATGTCTTCCCATTTAATGGTTTCTGTACAGTCTACGTCCCCACAAAAGAGTTTAAATACACCAAGAATCAAACAATTCAAATCATTGCTAAATGATGCATCGTCGACTCATAACGCATATACATTTGTTAAACGCTTTGCATACGCTTAAACCAAAATATCAAAGAGCATTACTTAAAACGTGTAATGAAGTAGAAATTAACTGTATTTGTGAGTGTATTCATAACGTTTTACAAGGAAAAGTACCTCTTAAAGATCAAGATAAACAATAATTGAATAAACACAAAATTCCTTCAAAATTGTGTGTGTAAAAAAAAAAAAAAAAAATATACAAAAAGGAGAGGCTTTCTTACCAATAATATTAGGTGCAATATTGAGTGGATTAGTGAGTGGACTAGCCAGTTAACATGGAAAATCCAAAGAAAATGATACTTATCGAACCTGGATTGATTGAAAAATTAAAACAAGAAAATAAGGTTAATAGTAATTTATCTCGATTAGATATTGAAATGCAAAATATTGTGAATAGTAAGACGGAAGACCGAAAGAAATGGATGTTATATTTACAAACACTGCAAAGATACCTTCATTTTATCGAAGAGGATCGTCAACCACTCAGATTACCAATTTATTCTGATACATCTAATGAAGATTCAAATAAGTCTAAAATTGGTTTTAAAAATAAAGATAGAGATCTAAAACCTTCAGTTGATGCTGAATCTTTGTTGGAGGAGAATCGATCCATTAAAAGTAAAGAAAATGATGAAAATCCACTTTACACACCAGCTCAAATACTCAGTTTAATACCAAAAACTTATAATAAAAAGGGACAGTTATTATTAAACTTAGTTGAAACAAGTAAAAGTAAAATACATTGGGATAATGAAGGTACAGTCATAATTGATAATGAAAAAATTCCTGGAAGTAATATTGTTGATTTAATTAATGATTCACTAAGACCCTTAAAAAGAAGTGATCCAGTAGGGTGGGATAGATTTGCTGAAGCATTAAAAGATATTAAAGTACCACTTACTTATATTGGAAATCCAAAGAGATGTGAGTTTATTAACCAACTTCAAGCAAAAGATCTGAACAAACCCTCCGAGATTGAAGTTCAAGAGTTTTCTACACCGAGTAGAGGAGATACAAAATATATAACTAAAATAGAGTTTTCTACACCGAGCAATAGGGATAAAAAGTCTACAACTAAAATACGTAAAAGGCTTGAGTGGGAAAAATGGACCCCGTACTAGAGAAATTAACAGGATTTATTATGATCCATCTAATCTCGCTGGTTTTGGTAGTATTGATAAATTATCAAAAGCCATGAAGTGTAAAATGAATAAAAAGCAAGTAAAGGAATGGTTAAAATCACAAGAAACATACACATTACATAAACCCATTCGAAAAAAATTCCCGCGTAATAGGTACATTCTATCAAATATTAATGAACTGTGGCAAGTTTGTGAATGCTAACTTATTCTCAATATAATGATGGTTTCAAGTATATACTTTGTGTTATTGATATATTTAGTAAATATGCTTTTGCAAGACCAATGAAAAAGAAAAACTCAGAAACAACTAAAGAATGTTTTGAAAGTATATTTACTGAAAGTAATTTAACACCTACTCACATACAATCTGATAAAGGTACAGAATTTGTTTCAAAAGATGTACAAAAATACTTTAAATCCAAAAAGATTAATTACTATACCACTAACAATCCTGACATTAAGGCCAGTATTGTTGAACGATTTCAAAGAACACTAAAAATGAAAATGTGGCGTTATTTCACTCATAATAATACTTATAGGCATATAGATGTTTTACAAGATTTAATATATATACTCTTATAATCACAGCTTTCACTCTAGTATTAAGATGTGCCCATGTGATGTAAATTCCAAAAATTTTATGACAGTTTGGACTAATCTTTATGATAGACGGTCAAACAAACTTTCTTTAGAAAATCCTAAACCAAATTTCAATGTGGGTGATTATGTTCGAATAACTAAATATAAACATGTTTTCCAAAAAGGATATGAATCAAATTGGAGTGATGAAATATTTATTATATCTTCAATAATTGATAGATCTCCATGGGTTGTTTATACAATAACAGATTTACAAAATGAAACAATAGTTGGTACTTTTTATGAAAGAGAATTACAGAAAATCACTTACAACCCCACCTCACAATATAAAATAGATAAAATAATTGACACTCGTTATTCAGGTAACGGAAAAGAATTATTAGTGAAGTATAAAGGTTATCCAGATAAATTTAACAGTTGGATTTTAGCTTCTAGTTTAAAAGAAATATAAATAAAGAAAGTTTTTATTTAACTTTGCTCAGCAATAGTTCAATGGAATACTTTCCTGATAACAAGACCACAAATTTTTCAACGAAATTACCATAAGCTATTAAATTAGAAGGTGAATGGTCGGTTGGAGTTGTCGAGTTTCAATATCCATGTACCATGTTTACTGTTCAAGATCATGAAAATGTTATATGTATACATTACAAAATTTATGTTAATGCCTAATGAAGATAAACCATCCATAGTGTACTACAAAAAAACATATTCCAGCTACCAACTATGATAACATTGAGCAAATTTTAAGAGTGTTAAATGGTATCGGAGAGAACTTGAAATTTCGCTATGATGAAATAACAAAATTTGTGTCTATTTCTGTTTTGGATAAAAATATAACATCCGTAACATTATCACCCAAATTAAGTTTATAACTAGGTTATGAACCAAATAAAAATCTCCTAGAGAGAAATTTTGGAAAGTGAGATGGTAACCCTAAGTGTAAATTACACTTAGGGTTACCATCTCAACTATTTCTACATTGCGACATTATCGATCCTCAGATTGTGGGTGATGTTATGACTCCTTCATTAGATCCTACAAATAAAATGCACGTTTTCTCTCAACCTCACTACTTACCTGTTATGCGAAGAGAGTCCGATACGCTGGAAATAGTTAATAAGATCGAGCGCAGGACAAAAATACCATTCTAGTTTGGAACCGTGTGTATTAAACTACATTTCCGAAAATTATAATAATGAATTTTTTTCGTGATCATCATAAATGTCCATATGAAAATTATTATACACATCAAGCTGGGTCAGGAGTTGGAGTAATTTATAAGGGTTCACCATACCAACGCGGTCATGGTATTGGGAGTTTCTTAGGGGGGTTATTTAGATCAGTTTTACCTTTACTTTCAAGTGGTGCTCGAGTGATTGGTAAGGAGGCATTAAGCGCTGGAGTAGGACTTTTATCGGATAAGGTTCAAGCGCGTCCTATGGAAGCCTCAATAAAAAATCGTCTAAAGCAAGTTAGTACGAATTTAAAACGAAAGGCTGATGAGAAAATTGATCAATTTAACATGACAGGATCTGGGTATAAAACTAAAAGAATACGATTGACCTCGTTCATTCCACCATTAACTGCTAAACTGCAAGCTGCGAAAAAACTTGGTCTCAAAGCAAAAAATATCAAAGATATATTTTCAAATTAAATATGTCTTTCCTTCATAATCATTCTTGCGAGTGCGTTAAGTCAGAATTGGATTTGTTTGCACTACCGCAAACTACCGTAACTACCGTTCGAATACTATGGTATTAATTCTTTCAGCTTATATATTGATGGTCAACAAATACCTTCAAAAGCTTTGCTATATAAAGCTACCCAATGTGACCCTGGTTTATCATCTGTATCCAAATTGCATATTATATACGTTGGTACGTGGGTGTACATGGGCAGTCTATTAGCAGCATAAACATTATTTTCTAGACTGGGGTGAATCTTTTTCAGATGTTGTTGTACATCTAGTGTATCCATGATATTACTGCTATTAGTAGATTATTACAGTACAATCTACTCAATGACTAACATAAGAATGATCAATTATAGTGTTTTCTAAGTATTAAATTGCATTATTTTGTATTATACAAAACGTATTTGAGTCATCAATACACTGAACAAGACGCAACACGAAGTAATGCTGTGATAAGCAACAGAATGTGAGATAAGCTTGTTGACGCATAAAGTTACTATCAATTCCACTGCAGAAATTCTTTAGATTAGAATTATTACTTACTGGTACTATATAAGACCAAGCAACTGCAGTCATGGAGTTAGTGTATGGTCGTTTGACTGCAGTGGATCTATCAATACTACATTTGTGTTACTTCAACGCATCAAAGGCCATGGATGTAAGTGTTTATTCTATTGACAAACTTACTTTTCTTTCTGTTATTTTCTTACGTGTGTATGATTTAGTGTTAAGGGGAAATATAATGTCCAATGGCTCAGCAAGATCCTTCGTTATGCCGAAAATAATGCAGCATTAATTTTGAAATAAATATATGGTAAAGTTGAGGATTAATGTTAGTGATTATGTTAGACGAAAACACGATTTCGTAAAATTTTCTCGATAGAAAAAAAATCCAAAGTTACCTCCAAAATAAACAATAAACCGCTGTTATTCATAAAATACTTTAAATAAGATCATGAAACTTTGCATACTAACTGAACTAACTATATACTTACTACTACTACTAATACTATATGACTTACACACAACATTATGTGTGTAATAATCATATATTTGCAAAAAATAATCATCCAAAATTTTACATTGTTCTTGTGACGAAGTGTGGGTGTTTTACAAGTGGTTATTGCTTTTATATGTTTATAGTTTTTTCTTTAATGTAGAGATTATATTATAAAATTTCATACGTTTACTCGTAAGACTTTCTTGTTTAAGCCTATCTAAATTTAGGAACCACTAACGTGATACGTTTCGTCTAGATATTTCAGGAGACACTCTGTTTTTAATTTTTAAAAAATCCCTACTTAAGTAGTTTTATACATGATGGAAACGGTTGGCGCTATGAATAGGTATTTTAACAAAAATTAATAATGAGATAAATATACATGTTAAGTTACAAATTAAGCTTGGTTAAGTAACATACATATATAACAACTAAAGAACATACATACATAAAAACGTTAACATCCTTCTGGAGCAGTCGGGTTAAAATACACCTGGATTTGAAATTGCATCCCTATAAGATTCAATTAGTGCAGGAATTGAATCCAAAAGACTTTGAATCGAGATTAAATTTTGCTAATGAAATGTTCAACAATTTCACTGACTTTAATAACATTTTCTTTTCCGATGAATCTTATTTTCATATACACGGTTTCATAAATAAGCGAAATTGCCAGAATTGGGCTGTAGAAAATCCTCTTCTATATAAAACACCAGAAGCCATTCACCAAAGATTACGGTTTGGGCTGGAATCGTCAGATGGGGTATCATCGGGCTGTTGTTTCAAGACAATCGTGGTCGAACAGTTACCGTAAATTCAGAGCGGTACATAGTTATGCTGACGGATTTTCTGGCTCCTAAATTGCAAGAAACGCGAGATTACTATAGAAGCACTTGGTTTCGGCAGGATTGAACCACTTCAAATGAGAGCATGCGCGTGGTAATAATAATAAAGGGATATGTTTCCAAAGAAACAGATTTCACGGAGAGGTAACATTTCCTGGCCCCCAAGGAACTCCGATTTAAGTCCAGCAGACTTTTTTATGGGGATACCTTAAAAGTAAGGTATACTCCAATAACCCGACAACGTTACGGCAGTGAAAGCTGAATATTCAACAAGAAATGGAATCCATTTCAAGAGAAACTTACGAAAGTTTTTCAGAATTTTCGTGCTCGTTTAGAAGAGTGTCGTAAACGCCAAAAGTCATCTTGATGATGTAGTTTTCAAAAACTAAAATTACATTTAATTAACTTTAAATTGTAATAAATTAAACGCTTATAAATATAATCGTTTTTTTTTTAACTTTTATTTTTCAATAGTGCATTTCTTTCTGGGCCAACCTTCATATTATTTCCATTACCGGCCGTATCAAATGACGAAAGCAGGATGGCGATGAATGCAAGACCGTACTTGACGATGTCAATTAATTATAGTGTAATTGGTTTTTAATCAATTAAAATACGTGTAATCAATAAAAGCGTTCTAATGTCCGAACTAATAATAAGGTTAAACAAACGACGAAACGGCATAATATGGAGGGTCGCCTGTTGAGTGTCAAAGGAAGTGTTGACGCGCGCGGTCGTGTGGACGAGAACTTACCGAAAACATACTTGTATAGACACTAGCCCCGCTTTAACCTACCTACTCAGCGGCACTCGTCCGCGATTGTAAAGCCGGGGCCAAGAGAGTTCACTGGCACCACCGTCTAGCTAGGAAACGCGAGTCACTGTCGCGACCGGTAAGCTACACATACATACATCCAGTTATTTAAACAGAATATTTTAAAAATATTATTAAGTTTTTAGTTCAAGTAATCCTATTTATTACTTTAAGTTAAAGGGGATTCTAAATCGCTGTCATATATCACTTAGAGTGATGCAGTGATATCAAGGGCTACGAGTCAGGTACTTAAAACGAACCTAATCCTAGATGCATTAGTTTCCTTTAGTAGTATAAAACATATGGCTAAGTCTGTTACTTCTTTTTTCCAAAATAATTTTGAAATAGTTTTCTAAAAATAATTTGAAATTTCCATTTGATTACTTCAATAATCATCGATACAAACCACTCACTTTCTACTGCGGGATTAAAAACTAGTTTCGATGTTTACTTTTTATTTTATCAATCTTCTTCTTTTTATTCTATCAATTAATGTCAAATGTGAAGTTCGTAGTTATATAGCTATAAATTTTAAAGTCCGTCATAAAAAGTGGCAGATAGTTTTAAGGTTACATTTCCGATCCTATTCAAGTAGGTCATAAGTCATAACTCATAACAGTCGCTAGTTAAGTTTAAGCATGGCTGTTGTTGTCTTTTATTATGTCAAACATATACTACTAAAGAAGAGCAACATGAAAAATCAATTAAAATAACATTATCAATATATTGATACTGAAAAAAGAAACAGTACTTTAGATAAGATGCGTTTTATATATAAAGACGGTCGTACTGACTGAATGTTAGCTAGCGATTAATTGATAGTATAAAATACATAGTTTGTTATATTTATAATCTATATGTATATATATATATATATATATATATATATATATATATATATATATCTTCTTTCTTACCTCTTTATTAGTCCGTAATATACCACTTGCTGGGGATGAATTTCGACTTAATGTCAAAGCTTGCTAGAGGGTTGACGACTCCAAAACCGGTCTGGGTATTTCACATCTAGAATATAGGTATAAGCAGCTGCTATTATAGTTCAATGAAGTATTCGCAGTTCCTTGCACGCTCCAATGGAATAAATCAGTCAATTACAATTTTAAGAGCTGATATATCGAGTGTTCGTCATCTTGATTCTCTAACGCCGCCATAACACTTTACAATTCTTGTACCTACATAATAAGTGTCGTCTATTGTTCATACATTATCAGTGTATTATCAAATTCTTCTCGTGAAAAATAATTGGGTTGTTAATTGTACCTCATTTAGAAAAATAACACTCACAACAACATGTTTTAATGTCCAATTAACCAAGAAAGAAGCAGATGAGTTAGCACAAAACTTAATGATCTGAGATGCTCACAATATACTCATAAATTAATGAATAGGCTCGACCGGGTCAAAACCATGCTCTCTTAGAATATCAGCATAAAATATGAACATAATGCCCCTGTTTTTCATGTCAAGTGATCAAACGTACTATGGTAACAATAACAAGGCATTTAAGTTCTTATTGACAATGTATTTGTATTTGGATAGGTAGATAGATAAATAGAAAACTGTTTATTGCACTCAAACAAAAAAAAATTGTACAAAGGCGAACTTAATACCGAAAAGGCATTCTCTGCCAGATAATCTTTGGTGGTTTTAGTGAGAGCTATGGGTAGAGCCGAAAAAAAACTAACTTGTTTACACATGTTATTATCACATATATATCAAAAATATATATATATATATATATATATATATATATATATATATATTACATATTAACGTACGTGAGGGTAATTTGTTCATCCGGTAATATGGTCACTTTCTTATAACTCAAAAAGCTACGCCTTGTTTGCATAGACGACTCTGTAGGATAGCTCTTCATCAGTCAATAAAATATTAAATGGCCAAAAGGGTTTACGCGCGCTGCTACACCGACGCCGTTTTGACAGTTTACATTATAGTAAATATTATAGTCCATTTTAGTATAGTGTAGGGTTTGGTTTTTCGGTTTGTCATTTTTATTCTTTACTTAGAAAAAAACTATTAATTAACTATTAGTCTACTTGTCTAAGTCGATCTGATTTGAATAAATGCTGAGAAATCTTTTGACCCATGAAGGATGTTAAAACTAATTAGCTGAGGTTTGCGTTTAAAATAATAATGATGTGGCTAGTTTGGAACCATCTCCCTACCTTGGTGTGCACAACCACCGTCTCTACTAATGTCTCACTCAATATAATGTATTACTCAATGCCTGCTCGGCGTGTGCAAATACAACTTCTGATAAAAAAAAAATTGAAAGACAGAAAAAATTGTTATCGCTGATAATTAAGGACACGAAAACAAGTTTAAATACATATTAAGCATGACCAAATTATAGTTCCTATAGTCAGTAGAGCAAATTATAGTGTTATACTAAGGGTATGTATTTTTTTTAAAAACGTTACCCCACACAAGGATTTTCTCCTGTAACGTGGATGCAGTTTACAAACATAAATTGCACAAGGACAAACCAGACCCGGAACCATTACTTGTAAGCCATACAAATACTTGTTTTGTGCGGGATCCGAACCCGCGGCCCCCAGCGCAGCCACTCATGGCTAAGCAAATCCCTTTCGTGCTCTAATTCAGCGCCTCAAGAATTTTAAACACGTACATGAGTACTGGAGCCCGAAATGATTCATTTGAATGATCGATCCGAATGTACCAGTACGCGTGATGACATGTACTAGAATGATTCGGTCACTAGAAATGAATGATTGACACATGCCTAATATGAATTCTTATATTGCTGAGTTATGTTTTTTGTCCTGGTATTTTTTTAAAGAATGAAGCAGGTATTCACGAATCTTTCAAAACTTTCGTCAAAAGGTTTTTTACTTGGTAGAGCAACGCTGTAGCTATATTATGGTTGTAGCGTGAACGGGTCAGCTCGACCGGGGAAGGACCACGCTCTCACAGAAAACCAGCGTAAAATAGCAGATTAAAGTTGCTGTGTTTCGTATGGTGAGTGTAGAGAACCGGAGACCCGTTTTACTGGGATCGAGACATTCCATCTTAGTCCTCAGGGGTGACAACGGATCTGTATTTGATTCTTAATCGAATGTAGATGTCTATAGGCCACAACATCCACTTACCATCAGGTGGACTGTGTTTTTCACCCTTATCCTATAAAGGTGTCCTGTAGACAATCTGAAAGAATCCACTTGTATAAGAAAACTGACAATATTGTCATGATTTCGAATTTGTCTTATTATATGAAAAATCATAAAACGATTTGCTTATTTAAAATTATTGTGTTAATTGATTGAAACAATAGAAATACTGCTATAGTTTGTTTACATAGTTAATTTTTTTGAAAATTGTGGTACTTGACTCAGGAGACATGTTGACAAATTTTGTACACAAACACGTGCAGAGGGAATATATTGTTGAAGGCGAGAAATTTTAGTTGCCTTTGGTGTTTCAGCATTCACTGTTACGGATAGACATGGCATTTATATACTTCAAGGAGACAATAATAGGAATAATACACCATGCACCATGTTACGTATTCCACAAATTGAGTCGTGTAAAGAACATTTTCGAAAACTTGGCATACTTAGGGTTCCCTCTCTGTATATCCTAGTTTCACTTACATATTTAATAAAAAAACTACAAAAATTAAACAAATAAAGAAAGGAAAAAGAGAGATACGACACGGCGAAAAGATTTAAAAACTTCAATTTCACCAACATTGAATGTTGTACGCCACAGCACAAGGCATCAAGCCATTGCACTATTTAATTCTTTGCCTATCTCATTTAAAGTTATTTTTTGCCACCACAAATTCCAAAATAAACTCAAATCATTATTAATTAAAAAAGCCACTACACAGTTTACGATTACCTAAATGACAAAAGTAAACTTAATGGATGTAAATTTTTTTTTGTTTATGTTCTGCTTAATACTCGTATATAATCTATTATATGTAGAATATTAAATGTAGAATGATTGTCAAATGATATTTAAATTTTATTCGATTTTAGTTTTATTTAAGTTAATTGCATGCAAAGGTAATTCTTCTTTTTGTGTAATTTTTATTCATCTTCATTTTGCATGCAAACGTAATTTTCCAATACTATGTAATTATTGTTCTATAGAATGAATGCCTTATAGGAAAGGAGACAAATAAACAGTAATCTGGACGAACGAGCATTGCCCGACGATAGAAAAAAATATTCTCATGTAAGAAAACTATCTCGATAAACTTGGAAACTAAAAGATCATTTGAATATAGAATACCATCATCGAGCAGTTTTCAATTAATCAATCAGTACCTGGATGACCAAGCTTTGCTCGGTTTTTTTTTTTTGAAATTACATTTAGATACAAATTACATACGGATGATACATGAATAATATTTTTTTCATCTTATTTATTATATTAGATATATATTAGACATAATAGAACAAACTGAACTGGTTATTTCAATAAAAAATCATGAGTGCAATAGTTTAATTAAAATTTTCGTATTTTTAAAAAATACTGAAAAAAAGGGCTCGAAATAATAGATTTTCTCACCAAAAAGGGAACTTGGAAAATAAAGGAAAAAAGTCGAACCGAAGGCAGGACGCGAACCAAAGCATTACGATTTCGCGACCGCTCGATATCCACTTGAGCTATTACATTCATTAAGAATATGTCAAAATTTACCTTCTTATATTATAGCAGTTTTTCATTGCCTGAAAACACGGACAAAAAGACATTTTCTAAAAATAAATCCTAGCTAGATCGATTTATTGCCCCCGAAACTCCCTGGACGCCAAATTTTATGAAAATCGTTGGAGTCGTTTCCGAGATTCCGATTATATATTTTTTATATATATATATATATATATATATATATATATATATATATATATATATATATATATATATATATATATATCTATTATATACAAGAATTGCTCGCTTAAAGTGAAGGATAAATACGCCAACACTATACAGAATTATTTCAATAAAGCACATCATCTTTATTGTTTGTTATATGCTAAGTCAATACCATATAACGTCCTCCAGACCGAATTTCGGCCACGGCGGCCTGCCTCAACAGAGGCTAGCCATCGGCTCAGGACAGGATTATAGTTCCCAAGTGTATGCGCAAGCACAGGTGCACCCTCTATTCCCCCCACTCTCATAATCCGATGGGACGGTACACCGACACGACCGGAGAGAGATCAGGCGCAGGACCAACGGCTTTACGTGCTTTCTGAGGCACGGGGGTGAGCCACCCTCAACTTCCTGACTCCAGGCAACTACTGAGAATTTCTTAATGGAAAAACTCAATAATTAATTTTTTGGCCCGACCCGGGACTCAAACCCAGGACCTCATGATCAGCAGTCGCACTACTACAACCACTAGACCAACGAGGCAGTCCAATACCATAAAATATATCAAAGAGATTCAAATATATAATATACATATATTAAATAATTGAAACCACTATTCTATTTGAACAACCTATAAATTTTAAAGGAATACTTCAAGTAACATTTACATTTACGATTCACTGTTACTTTACCTAACCTAATGACATTAGCAAATAATAATTACTAACGCGAACCTTTTCAATTTCAATCTTTAGTAATTTTGTGTGTAAACAAAAATATTAAACAGAAAATATTTGAAAATTTGATTCAATAGGTCTTAAAAATAGAAGTTGGAAATCTACGTATGTTTAAGTTTTAAGCTCTAGGAAAATTTTATATTCTTCAAGATATTAAAACTTGGGGATATTTTACTTTATTTCCTAATTAAAATAAGATATTTAAATTAAAATAAATTGAATTAAAGTTTATGCCGGGTTATAACAAATGACCTCAGTACATTAGCATATAAATATATTTAAAGAATCCATTTGGTGCAACATTAACTATTCTGTAATTAAGACCAATGTTTTTTGTGGTTCTTATTAAAGTAATAATCGAGACTGTTCACTTTGTATTAATGTATTTAATGTTATAAATAACGTAATTACAGTTCTTGAAATGTAGTTAGTGCAGTGATTTCTTAAATTTACGCGAACACTACACATTGAATAAAATTATATTTACGGATTTGCACATTCACACGAACAAGCTAGATTGTGAATGTGGTCTCTCTTACATAGGTCAAACAAAAAGATCTATAAAAACCCGCGTGAAGGAACATATAGCCGACATGAAGCAACGACGTGCCGGGAAGTCTACAGTCTGCGAACATGTTCAACATCGTCCCCACCATTACATTACATTTGATAAACCACAAATCCTCGCCAAAAGAACACCGATTCCTAACAAGGATGATACGCGAGGCTATTGAAATTAATAAAACATCCTAATTTCAATAGAGAAGATGGATGGGTGCTGCCATCTGCTTGGGATTCTATAATTAACCAAACCCAAGCATACTACTGCAGGCCCTCATGATACTGTAAGCTCCTTTTGCGTAAATCGGACCAAATGACATTGGGACGTCAAACATCTCAGTCCCCCCCCCCCCCCCGTGACCATGGGTGCCGTAAAGCACCCGAAACGTCGGGAATCAAAAACGTAGTTAAAATAGTGGATTAACCGCGATAAAATCCGTAAATATAGTTTTATTCAATATGTAGTTAGTAGCTAAAAGTTAGGTATTTCTGGAATAGTATATTAGTATAGTAATTAAGTATAGTACATTACCAATAACTAAAGACCACACGGTAACAAACGTGTTGCCACCCGATTACACCTAAAGCACAATATACAAAAACCACAGTTTAAAAAAAATCTTAGATATAATCTATGCAGTACTAGTACTATTATTTATTTTGTGTTATAAGTAAGTGGTTCTTTAAACAAATGTGTGCTATTTAAAGTGGTGCTAATATTAGCCTACAGATGACCGGATAATAAATTGAGTCGGAAGTATCTCGGATAAACATCATTGTTTGTTTCGTAGTCATGATAGGATTGTATAATTACCGTACTTCACCTGACCAGCAGGGGTCCAAATTACTGGACACGGAACTATTCTATTATAGTACATCTCTAACAACATAGGTTGAAGTGAAAAATAAGGGTGACAAACGAGCACATAGATCACCCGATGGTAAGTGGATGCTGTGGCCCAGGGAAATCTACATTTATCCTCGGTAACGTATCAAAATGTAGATGCGTTGTCACCCGTGAGGACTAAGATGGAATACCTCGATTCCAGTAAAACGGGCCTCCGCTTTTCTACACTCACCATACGAAACACAGCAGCAGTAAGCTGCTATTTTACGCTGCTATTTTACGCTGGTATTCTGTGAGAGCGTGGTCCTTCCTCGGTCGAGCCGACCCATATGTGCTACAACCATAATATAGCTGCAGCGTGGCTCTACCACGTATAAAAAATATATAATAAAATTATGCATAAAAGCCATGTATTGTAATGGCTTATAACCTTGTGCGTATTGTTGTAACCATTTTGTTCCGTGGTGTCGTAAGAAGCGACTATAAAATACGCCAGGAAAATCTTATGGCTTCGTATAGGTGGTGTTGGATATCTTGATTACGCCAGACGTTGAATATCCATGTCAAGGACGAGCAGCAGCGCCCAAGGTACGAGATCTGTTAGTGCTATCTTCAATACGCGCGCTAAACAAGACGATTAAGGCATATCCTCTCCTACAACGGGAGCATTCCATGTCTAGCAGGACTCCTATGGAAATATCTCCTATGGAAGACGTCATATCCTTTGTCATTACCAATCTAGACGAAATCCTACTCTGAATCAAATGTTTGAGTGATTTGTACCGCGGCGATTTGCCGTGTCCTTAATAATGGGAAACTTGGGTACCTATTTTTTATGTCCGCGTCTTATTTTGCTGATAACGGAAAGGCATAGAATGCTTTGTCGCCATTATCAGACGCGCTCTAATGGGACTCGTAGGAGAGGTGAGATGATGACGACGACGATAAACTTGTGGTCTCCTGATTCACACAGTCCTTTTTAAACTCACTACTGAAAGATGCACCGCGTGGATGACGTTGGCATTTGTATATATTAATTTATATTGGACGTGCCGCGCTGTTTATCCCATATTTATAGTAAATATTTAAGTCGATTTCAGTATTGTGTAGTGTAGTTAGTTCTTTTTAAATTCACTTTTCTATGTGTTGCTAATTATTGCCAAAGCAAGTTTGCTAAATTTTTTTCTTAAAATATTAGTTATAATATAGTATACAACTTCGGGTATTCGCGGCAGCGTGCTGCGGGTACGATTCTTGCAAGAAACAAGTATTTGTATAGCTTCGTTCAATTTATGTAAATGTCGTAGTAATTCCTTTGGTATTTTAAAAAAGAGAAGTAGCGTATAGTCTTAGGTATGAAATTTATTTAGTAGTTAATGATTTATTTGATATTGATAAAAATAAAGCAAAATGTTAAGTACCTACTTCTTCTCAAATATAGTAGACTTGCAACGAATATTCGGCTACTATTCGGTATTCGGCCTATTAGGCTAGTTTTATCCTATTCGGTCGAATACCGAATACTTAAGTAAGAGGTTTTATTGTAGTCGGATAATTGGTAAAATTACAATATTTATTTATTTCATAATTTTTTTTTCTTGTAATTATTAAAGTAGTCATAGGTACATTGTCAACTTCCATATTATAAACATTCCGTATATAAAAAAGAACTACCAGATAAATGTCTAATGCACTCGAATTATCGTAATTAAAATGGAAGGTAATGGTGCAGGAAGTCTAATTATTCTTCATTTTCAGGCAGTAATTTACTCCTTTTCTTCTCGTAGACAGTCCCAGCTTCAAAGAATAGACGCTCTGAAGAATAAACACTACTTACTTTCGTTCCCGGCCGAATAGGCAAAATCTAATTAAAAAATATAATTCGGCCTATTAGGCTAGTTTTATCCTATTCGGTCGAATACCGAATACTTAAGTAAGAGGTTTTATTGTAGCCGGATAATTGGTAAAATGAAAATATTTATTTATTTCATAATTTTTTTTCTTGTAATTATTAAAGTAGTCGTAGGTACATTGTCAATTCAAATTCGGCTATTCGGCAAGAAAGACTGCAGATATTCGGTATTCGACGTATGGCCGAAAATAATATTCGTTTAGTTCTGTAGCAAGTCTAAAATGTAGTCATTTGGTCTACCTGTCTTAAGTTAGTCACAGTTAAGTTTTCAGTTAAGTTAAGTTAAGCTCATAATAAAGCATGCATAAGCTTAATATAATAAAAGAGAAAACACTTAATAACGGTAATTTTATACTTTCGTACTCAGACCGACAATAAAACATAGACGGAGCTTTGCATGTATTTCAAGTGACATTGAAAGCAATCCAAAACCGTGCTTTTTGTACACGCACCCACGCTTTGTAATCAACGACATGGTTTTAGGTTCTTAAGTTTACGCCCAGCAGTGGCTAAATGTGAAAACCGGCGCGCTCTTTTTAACCCCAGACGAAAAACAAGGGTGTTTGTTTAACGTGTGTCTGTATTATCTCTTTGTTTGTCTGTTGCATCCTAGTTCCCAAACGGCTTTTTTTTGTTTGAAAGGCGACTTGTTCGAGATCTTTCAGAGTTGTTGTATCTTGCAGAGTTCTTTAAGAGTTACCGTTTGAAGATAATCGGCTCTTTTTGTATCAAGGGTTTTTAAAATGTCTTTCTTTGTTGGTCTGAACCTGCGTATGTTCTTACGTTCTTGCTTATAAGTAGTAGTATTTAGACACAATTTTTTTTACCTAAACTCTGCGTATTTCCGTATAGGTAGAAATAGAAAGCCATAGAATTATTGGGTTTAATTCTATGTAGAAAGCATTCTCTTATTACTATTCTATTAGTCTACAAGACATCCTTTCATCCATCCATTAATCAAATCATCTACAGTTTCGAACTTATTGCTACATCATTCTCGAAACTTGCAACTATCTTTATTATTATAACTATCGAATTGCGGATATCTTTATAACGAATTAACGAAGTCGAAAATTTTGGAAGAATAGACAACCGACGGGGACGGAAAGTTCTAGAGTGGCAACCTCGAACTGGTAAGCGAAGTGTATCTTTCCATACTAGATGAAGTGAAGGCCTGGTGAGATATGTAGGAAGTAGATGTATGCAGGTAACATAGGACGGTACACTGAGGCACTACTTGGTGGTGGGCTATATTCAGTAGTAATGATGATGATGATGATGATAACTCGTATGTAGCTCATTAGAATTGTCATTTAGAAAAAACTATTTTTATTTTAATCTTATGCCCGCCATTATTTTTCATTTTAGTTTAACTTTTGTTTTAAATAAATTACTAATAAAACTGTTTACTTGGGAAGTAATTCGATTATAGAAAAAATTATTTAAACTCAGTTTTTGCTATTATTGCGAAAATTATGTGCGATGTTGTACCTAGTGTCTAAAATTAAAAATGAAGATCTATTAATATCACGTAAAATAGATCATATCACCTTATCCCTTAACACTCATTGTTTTGTCATAAAATAGTGTTGTAGTTAAAAAATTAAAAACCGATTTTCACTGAAACTTTAAGAAATACAAGAAAAGCCTTCATGTCCTTTTTGTGCAATCATAAAAAGTTGTACTCTATTTTTTTATCTTCTATGTTTTCTGAGTTAGTCATCTGAAACAATCATCGAAACATTTATTTTACATCAATAATTAAGTCATGCAAAGGCTCAAATATTAACTTCAAACTGAGAAAAGGATTCAATTTCAATTACGTGCTCAGAAGAGCCAAACAGAAATGATAGAAGATATAGTGTTGTCTGCACTAACATAGGCACATAGAACACGTAGAAGATCAGTTTACATAGGTATTTCTAACGTGTTAACAATAGTTTTATTTTCGTGCAAATGGGCAAAGTAATGAAACTTACAACACGAGTAAATTTATATAGGTAAAGGAATCCCTAAAATCTCCTTGCAAAAAAAATATAAATATATACGATTATCTTCAAACGGTAACTCTTAAAGAACTCTCAAAGATACAACAACTCTGAAAGATCTCGAACAAGTCGCCTTTCAAACAAAAAAAATTAAATTTAAGTTAGCCGTTTGGGAACTAGGATGCAACAGACAAACAAAGAGATATACAGACACACGTTAAACAAACACCCTTGTTTTTCGTCTGGGGTTAAAAAGAGCGCGCCGGTTTTCACATTTAGCCACTGCTGGGCGCAAACTTAAGCACCTAAAACCATGTCGTTGATTACAAAGCGTGGGTGCGTGTATATAATAAGTTGAGCACGGTTTTGGCTTGCTATCAATGTCACTTGAAATACACGCAAAGCTCCGTCTATGTTTTATTGTCGGTCTGAGTACGAAAGTATAAAATTACCGTTATTTAGTTAAAAGTACAGTTAAGTGTTTTCTCTTTTATTATATTAAGCTTATGCATGCTTTCTTAAGAGCTTAACTTAACTTAACTGAAAACTTAACTGTGACTAACTTAAGACAGGTAGACCAAATGACTACATTTTAGATTGCTACAGAACTAAACGAATATTATTATCGGCCATACATCGAATACCGAATATCTGCAGTCTTTCTTGCCGAATAGCCGAATATTAGATTTTGCCTATTCGGCCGGGAACGGAAGTAAGTAGTGTTTATTCTTCAGACCATCTATTATTTGAAGCTGGGATTGTCTACGAGAAGAAAAGAAGTAAATTACTGCCTGAAAATGAAGAATAATTAGACTTCCTGCACCATTATATTCCATTTTAATTACGATAATTCGAGTGCATTAGACATTCATCCGGTAGTTCTTTTTTATACACGGAATGTTTATAATATGGAAGTTGACAATGTACCTATGACTACTTTAATAATTACAAGAAAAAAAAATTATGAAATAAATAAATATTGTAATTTTACCAATTATCCGACTACAATAAAACCTCTTAATTAAGTATTCGGTATTCGACCGAATAGGATAAAACTAGCCTAATAGGCCGAATACCGAATAGTAGCCGAATATTCGTTGCAAGTCTACTATATTTGAGAAGAAGTAGGTACTTAATATTTTGCTTTATTTTTATCAATATCAAATAAATCATAAACTACTAAATAAATTTCATATTCCTAATATAGACATATTTTTGAATTTATTTACGTAAACATACTTTGCTCTTTTTTTAAAAATACCCGGACACAAGGAATTACTGCAGTATTGTGGATGCATTTTACATTCGTAAATTGAACTGCAAGCCATACAAATACTTGTTTCTTGCAAGAATCGTACCCGCAGCACGCATTACCGCTGCCGAATATGCGCTATCTAGCCGTCACACTCATACGTACATAATTACAAAGGTACATTATGCCTATTATTTATTCACTGGTTATGCTGACGCTGAATTGTATTTTGATGACATATTTGTATAAATATTTATTGAAATATTCTTGCTATTATTTGCTTGCTACTATTAAGGTACGTGAGGGTAACGTGGTCACCAGGGCTGTAGCCGTATAAAACCAAAACTAAGAGGAGGACAGAGACGAAAACCCGAAGTTGTATACTATATTATAACTAATATTTTAGGAAAAAAATTTAGCAAACTTGCTTTGGCAATAATTAGCAACACATAGAAAAGTGAATTTAAAAAGAACTAACTACACTACACAATACTGAAATCGACTTAAATATCTACTATAATGTATACTGTCAAAATGGCGTCGATAAAGCAGCGCCGGCGACAAAGTCGTCTATGCAAACAAGGTTGTAGTTTTTGGGTTATAATTATAAGAAAGTGACCATCACTTTACTATAATTATAACCCAAACCCACTAACCGGATGACCATATTATCCTTACATACAATATTAAATGTCATAAAACGGATGATATCTATGGTAATTTCTTTTCCAAATGCCAACGTCATTCACGCGGTGCATCTTTCAGTAGTGAGCTTAAAAAGGACTGTGTGAATCAGGAGACGACAAGTTTATCGTCGTCGTCATCATCTCGCCTCTCCTACGAGTCCCATTGGAGCGCGTCTGATAATGGCGACAAAGCATTCTATGCATTTCCGTTTTCAGCAAAAATAGGTACCCAGGTTTCTCTTTATTAAAGACACGGCAAATCGCAGCGGTACAAATCACTCAAACATTTGATTCAGAGTAGGATTTCGTCTAGATTGGTAATGACAAAGGATATGACGTCTTCCATAGGAGATATTTCCATAGGAGTCCTGCTAGACATGGAATGCTCCCGTTGAAGGAGAGGATATGCCTTAATCATCTTGTTTAGCGCGCGTATTGAAGATAGCGCTAACAGATCTCGTACCTTGGGCGCTGCTGCTCGTCCTTGACATGGATATTCAACGTCTGGCGTAATCAAGATATCCAACACCACCTATCCGAAGCCATACGATTTTCCTGGCGTATTTTATAGTCGCTTCTTACGACACCACGGAACAAAATGGTTACAACAATACGCACAAGGTTATAAGCTATTACAATACATGACTTTTATGCATAATTTTATGATATATTTTTATACGTGGTAGAGCCATGCTGCAGCTATATTATGGTTGTAGCACATATGGGTCGGCTCGACCGGGGAAGGACCACGCTCTCACAGTTTTTTTTTAAAACTGTGGTTGTTTGTATATTGTGCTTTAGGTGTAATCGAGTGTATTAAGGTGGCAACACGTTTGTTACCGTGTGGTCTTTAGTTATTGGTAGTATACTATAATTCCAGAAATACCTAACTTTTAGCTACTAACTACATATTGAATAAAACTATATTTACGGATTTTATCGCGTTTAATCCACTATTTTAACTTCGTTTTTAATTCCCGACGTTTCGGGTGCTTTACAGCACCCACCGTCACGGGGGGGGGGGGGGCTGAGATGTTTGACGTCCCAATGTCATTCGGTCCGATTTACGCAAAAGGAGCTTACAGTATCATGAGGGCTTGCAGTGGTATGCTTGGTTTAGGTTGATTGTAGATTCCCAAGCAGATGGCAGCACCCATCCATCTTCTCTATTGAAATTAGGATGTTTTATTAATTTCAATAGCCTCACGTATCATCCTTGTTAGGAATCGTTGTTCTTTTGGCGAGGATTTTTAGTTTATCAAATGTAATGTAATAGTGGGGACGATGTTGAACATTTTCGCAGACTGTAGATTTCCCGGCGCGTAGTTGCTTCACGTCGGCTATATGTTCCTTCACGCGGGTTTTTATAGATCTTTTTGTTTGACCTATGTAAGAGAGACCACATTCACAATCTAGCTTGTTCGTCTGAATGTGCAAATCCGTAAATATAATTTTATTGTAGTGTTTAAATTTAAAATCATTGTTACTGTAATTACGTTATTTATAACATTAAATACATTAATACAAAGTGAACTGAACTGAAAATACATTTGTGTTGTTAATAAATATTTTTAGGAAATATTTTTCTTAGAAATTATATTTATCAACAACTTTTTTTTAATTTATCGAATTAATTTATAAATACATTAACATTAATTTCATCAATTTTATGTATATGGCGTGACGGTCAAACGAGTTTAGTGCTTTTTATCCATCTTAAAAGTGCCCAGCGAGCCAGCAACCCAGCGACCCTAAGAAAGTTTCACTTAAAAGTGCCCAGCGACCCAGCGACCCTAAGAAAGTTTCACTTCAAAAATAAGGAATTAGCGTTTGATGTCAGTTTACCCACAATATTGTCCCATTTGCACCAAATTAGTTAAAGAGGATTAAGAAACCCGAGAAATGTGGGCCTCATAAATTACCTGATGTCCATGCACGTTGGAGCTTGCTTTAATGAGAACAGAACTGAAGATTTTAAATATAACTGTGACATGTGATAAAAAGTGAACTTAACTATATTCGCTTCAGTTCAGGGTTCAGCGTTTTTCGACAGGTGTAACACCAGAACGATGCTCCTATCCTAATGCGAAGCGTACACATAGAAAAATAAAGGTAACTGCGTGGTTGTGACTTCATGCTGTAATTGATCGTGTATAGATTTTTGTGAGCCGGTGTATCAACAACAGCAGATGTCTATAGTAAAGAATTACGAAAGAACAATCCCGACTCGTCAATCGATCTTTTGCATTATTGATCCACTTCTTTTATCAACGTATTACCATAGTAATAAAAATTTAATTTATTGTGCTGTTTTACATGAATAAGAATAATTATTATCCTATACCTTTAAACGAGCAATTCTTGTATATATATATATATATATATATATATATATATATATATATATATATATATATATATATATATATATATATATACAAGCTAGGATTTATTTTTAGAAAATGTCTTTTTGTTCGTGTTTTCAGGCAATGAAAATCTGCTACAATATAAGAAGGTAAATTTTAACATTGTGTTAATGATCGTAATAGCTCAAGTGGATATCGAGTGGTCGCGATATCGTAATGTCTTGGTTCGCGTCCTGTCTTCGTTCCGACTTTTTTCCTTTTTTTTTCAAGTTCCCTTCGTTTGTGAGAAAATGTATTAGGTATTTCGAGCTCTTTTTTCCAGTATTTTTTAAAATACGAAAATTTTAATTAAACTAATTGCATAATTTTTTTTAAATTACAACCGAGCAAAGCTCGGTCATCCAGGTACTTTATATAATGCAAGCAAATTTATACATACATACATATCAATTTTATAAAATTTTATCAATTGGACTTTCAACATAGCTTTCACCAATTTTATGTATCTGATCGTGATGGTTATGTGAGTTCAATGCTTTTTCCCTTTCCCAAAAGCTCACTTCAAAAATCCTGTATAAAAAAACAGATTTCATTCATTTCTCATTAGTAAACATAACATCTACTGACCTACTAAGATTCACTTGAACACGTTACTGGGTCAATTAATACGACCTGAGTTTGAGTACGTACTCATGTGAATATAATGAGCATCGCATCCTACTTTACATTTAGACATTACTATTGTACCTTAAGCGGCCATAGATAAGTGGTATACTAATATGGCATGATTACAGTCACCCAGGATTCGAATTCCAGCCGGAGGCAATTCTACAAAAACGAAAATTGCTTAATTGGGGTCTAGTTAGAGTGTCGGCATAAGTGATCCGTCGCCATCACTTTCGAGCCATGGGAGCCATAAGATTCAACAAAATAAACCCAGAACTGAGCAAAACATCTAGAGCGTCAAAGTTCAATTCGCCTGCCAAACGTGACGCTTCAGGCTTCTCTGACAATGGGAGAAACCGTGACGGTTCTGTTTGCCGGGAGAGGTTGAACGAATAGGAGAATTGTTTGTTGAGATTGTATTTGTTGATATTGTATGCCTCTTACATTTATTCCTAGGTTACATCCATGCTTAACTTTTAGGTACTTACCTTCCATCCTAGCAACTTAACATACTAGCATCCATTTACTAACAGGTAAACTGTATGCTCGTCTATCACTATAAATTGTATTTAAAAAAAACAAATAGTATATACTATGGTATTTTTACTTACAGATAGATAGATAATCAATGATGTCGGCACTGAACTTAAAACTACATTTGGCTGTGCTCTGCTGGTGCTGGTTGAACATAAATGACTTGAGAAGTGTTCAAGCTGGGTTAAGTGAGCCAGTAATCATAAGTGCTATGAATAGCGAACTTTCACTGCAGCAGGTAAAATTATTGGATATATTTTTTAAATAATTTTACTAAATTAATGAGTGCGTTACGTGGTGGGTTCGTATAGGACTAATCACCATTTCATTCTATGTGTAAAATCTGTCCATTTTATGAGTAAAAAATGTCTGGAGAATACACCAATTAGTGGTAAAATTATTTTTTTAATATATTTATAAGATAAAGATAAGTGGCAGGAACACCGCCAAAGATGCGACGCATATAGTCAATGGAAAAATGGCACTGATATAGTCAATGTACCTGTTATAGCGATAATAGTACATCCTCTTCCCGCGTAAGCGGAGGTCTAAAAAAAATAAAAAATACGGAAAAACCTAAATGCAGTGACAAATGTTTCGTCAGAATGAGCGTCTAACAATATTGCTTTTTTGCGAGCGTTATTTATTGTTATTATAATAATATTAATAATATAATTTATTTAGTTCCAAACATACACACAAATTACCATAACAATATAATTTAATGGAACGGAACTAAAAAGGCTCAGCAGAAATTTTATAGAAACCACATAGTTGTAAGTAGTTACTACTGATTTTCTATAAACGCTAGTGACATAGTAAAATAAACTTAACTAATCACACTAAACAGAGGCTCCAACATAAATACACACTTATAAAAAATTTAAAAATAAATTAAAATGTCAACATTTAGGAATGAGGCCAATACAATAACTTCTACTAACATTGTTATTGTTGATTATCAAATGTATATGCATTTAACTTCATTATCAAGAGGATACTACATATTTGCAAGTGTGAATAATCAAGTTTGCCAGCGAAAATTGTTTTCATGCGAGAGTTTTGCGAAAGGCAAAACTTAAAAACTTGAAGTATTTTTGTAGCTTACAATTAGCGAACTGGAACTTAACCACTTAGTCAACACTAATATGCATATATCATGTATATTAGTATATTATTACTAGTGCCCTGGCTTTGCACGGGTAACTTTTGGATCTCGACAACATATGCATGTTATTACATATGAGCCTTCTTGAATATTCTCTTGAATCATTCTGTCTATTAATAAAAAGCGCATCGAAATCCGTTGCGTAGTTTAAAAGATCTAAGCGTATAGACGGCGGGAAGCGACTCTGTTTTATACTACGAGTATGTGGAGATGGTTGAGCATTTACTTCAAATAGATAATATTGTTACCTGAAATTAAAATTACAAGTAGGTACTTTCTGAAAAAAGGTCTGTTTCTGGCTATCCGACGGCCGATTCCAAAGCCGAAGGATAAATTTATTGAACCAAAAAATAAATAATAGCACCAACAACAAGTACAGAACATCATAAAAATTGTTATCTTTATGATGTTCTGTAATGTGCCAAAATGATGACATTTATTCCAAATTCAGTTTAGCCGCTTAATATTAAATTTATTACTGACACTAATGTTAACCTATATCCACATATAGTAATATTGTCCTCCAGACTGAATTTCGGTCACGGCGGCCAGCCTCAACGGAGGCTAGCCATCGGTGCAGGACCGGATTATAGTCCCCAAGTGTATGCGCAAGCACAGGTGCACTCTCTGTTCCCTCACTCTCATAATCCGATGACGGTGAAGCACGACCGGAGAGAGATCAGGCGCAGGACCAACGGCTTTACGTGCTTTCCGAGGCACGGGGGTGAGATACCGCGAACTTCCTGACTGCGAGCAGCTACTGAGAATTTCATGACAGAAAAACTCAATAATTGATTTTATATTCACATATATCATTATATCAACATAATATATCTTTACATTAAAATAATTAAAATAATAGAATAGCGAAAATAAAGTATCCGATTATGCGACTGCTAAAATATGGTAATTATTTTCACGTTTATGTTCATTGGGTAAACGAGGTTATTTTTCAAGGAGTAGCCAAATTTTAAACTTAAATTAAAATGTATAAATAATGATATACCGTTTTTGGTGTTTTTGTAAATACGAGTAAAAAAGGCTTTTTCTTTCATTTGAAAATATCTCAAAATGAATGTGATTTATTGACTTTTACGAATATGTGTGTACGTAGTAAAATTAGTTAAAATAATGCATTACCTACATTTTTTTAACGCCTAAACTTTTAAGATTTTTTTAAATTAACTTTTCTTCACTATTTGCCTATATTATTCATTCTGAACCTTCTCTGCAAATTTGGCCTGTTATTGCAAAATAACCCTGTTTACTTGTAAGTGGAATTTTTTATACCCTCTACGCATCCCAATGGCTGAAAGGATCTTATTCAATGGGGTCTCTATGAATTTGCCTAAACCATGCTATGGTTAGTCTATGTATTGTTTTGATAAAACCAAAAATAGTAGCCAATAATTAAAATATAATTATATCTAGACATTATAGAGCCACGCTGCAGTTATATATTATGGATGCAGCACGAATGGGTCGGTCAGCTCGACCGTATGTAGAGTGTAGAGAACCGGCGCCCCTTTTTTACTGAAAACGATGCATTCCATCTTAGTCATCAGGGGTGACAACGCATCTGCATTTTTATTCTAAATCGAGGATATATAAAGAAGAAGATGTGATTATTATTTAAAATTATTCTATAAAATATACAAAAATAGTAGTGGAAACGAAAAAAAATGCGTACCATATTAAATGGTCTTTAAAACATTATCACGATCTTTCAAAATTATGATAATGTTTCTTAGACTATTTTACAGCCATGAGCTACGTTAAATAATTATAACTTTTATCGAAAAGTAAAAACCGACTTCAAATTGCTAAAAATTAATTTATTTATTTGCTTGTTTAGGGGTGGAATTTTTCCTCCAAATTTATATGAAAACACCCTGGTATACGCCAACAGAAAGAGAGGAATGCCAGGAGTGATTTAGAACGAAAAAAGGGATTTTTTTGGGAAAAAAACTGTTGAAATAAATTATTTTTAGTGATTATGTAACATATTGTATCTTATCTTAATGACTAGAGGAGTTAATTATAATATCGCAAGTACTTTCGTTGTGACCCTGCAGTCGGGTACTATATATTTTATTAATAATTTACATGTTTAAATATTTAATAAAAAGGATTGGAACTTATATTTTAAAGTTAGTGCCATAAATATGCACAAAAATAAAAATAAGTATGTATGTCGCTGTTAAGGCATGGAAAAAAAATAAACATGTGACATCATTGGCTTCCCTACATTAAATATATAAAATAAGTTTTTTTTTAATAGAATAAGGATGACGACAAACGAGCACACAGTCCACTTGATGGTAAGTAGATGCAGTGGCCCATAGACATCTACATTTATCCTCGATTGCGAATCAAAATGCAGATGCGTTGTCAGCCCTGAGGACTAAGATGGCTGACTAAGATGAACGAATGCCTTATTTCCAGTAAAAAGGATCTCCTGATCTCCACACTCACCATACAAAACACAGCAGTATTGAGCTGCTATTTTACGCAGGTATTCTGTGAGAGCGGGGTCTTTCCCCAGTCGGCCGACCCATTCGTGCTACAACCATAATATAGCCGCAGCGTGGCTCTACCACGTGTCGAATGTACTAGGTTTAAATATTGGGTGTAGAGAGCTGGAGAGTAATTAGTGTATTGTTCTGTAGTTTGGGTTTAGGGTCTGATTTTAATTATAGGCGATACAACTTACACATTCAACGTCGTAAGTATATGGAATGCTGATAGTTATATGAAGTTTAACTTCTGAATAATATTCACCATCTGTCAATTGCCACATGGCCCTGACGATTAAAGTTCCATTAACATTTATATATAGGATTGAAATAAAATGAAAAAGTTGGATTTAAACATTCAATTTCAAATGTATTCAATGTATTTTATTTTTATTAATGACTCTCTCACCTCACATACGTATTTATTTTTATCAACTTGTAAAAGTGCACTCATAGAATACTATAATACACAAGTATTAAAGTATTCTATAAGTGCACTGCTGACCGCGCACACATACATACAAAACATGTTGTTGGTTGCAAATAATTTGAGAATTATATGCGTATGTGTGCGTGATTATGTTCTATAAGTTAGGATCGACCCACACCTACAGCAATCACACCACAACGCAGCGACAAAATGTGGTCACGTCACGTGTGAATAGTGTCGCTGCAGCTTTTTGCAGTTGCGTTGTGGTTATGCGACAAAATGTCGATGTGGTTGCGTTGTCGCTAGTAGTTTAGCATTGTTTTTATTAAACTTACAAAACATCCTGAGCTAGTATAGTAAATCTATTTTAAGGCACATCACTACATCGGTTAAAAAGTCACACTTGGCTCATGTTGAGGAAAATTCATTTTTACATAAAAATGGACGTTCAAATCGTTTTCATAGATCATAAAATATGTCGACGTTAGTATCAGCTCATCAATTTCAAAAATTTGCGTAAATCATTCAACTTCAAAAAGAAGCGCACTGTCACACTTGCCTCATTGATGGGTAACTCTTCCACCTCAATTAGTTTTAATTATCTCAAATTACAAAATGCTGCTTGAAGATACTAAAATGCTTGATCAAACAAACAACCACTTAATAAGTGATGTTATGAACCTGAATTATCTATATTAAATCCTTACAGAGTAGAAGTATTTAAATGTAATTATAGTTTTGTCACACTTGCCTCAGGTGAACTTACACGTAAATTGTACTATTCATTTCCAAAACAAAAACGTCCGCCCACGTGTTCTGGTTGTTGTTGTGGTACGTGTGGGTAAACCCTTAAGCATAGTTTCGGCGTCACTTGAAATGTCACTTCAATCGATATATATATATATATATATATATATATATATATATATATATATATATATATATATATATATATATATCGATTCCTATCATTTTAATGTAGGTAATTTTTTATCCCAAAAATAATTAAAAGTACATACGTAAATTACAGTCACACTAAATTTCTACAGTCAAAGCAAACTGAAATGGACCGTAACTTAAGCGACTTTTAAGAGTGCAGTTTTATTTGTATTATTACTAATTCTGTCATTCAATAAAAATAAAGAAAAATGAACTTTATTTCAAGCATGTTAAAGTCTTTGCGTTCGTGGATTTGTACTGTGACCACAACATTCTTCCGGAATTAGTATAACTAATTTGATAAATAATCAGTGCATAAAAATGTTTAACTAAAATTTCAGTGTATGTATTATGATTATAACATAATATACTAATCTGAGGGTGTGCGTTATTTACGTTACATATATATATATATATATATATATATATATATATATATATATATATATGTGAATGATTTTTCACAACAGCGCCACCTACCGGGTCTAAATAATTATGCATAAGTAATAATATTAGTATCTAATTTAGACAATTCCCACATGTAGACAATTCATGAAATAAATTATCATTTAAATAATAGTTAAATGTTAATTATCTTTACATCTTAAAATATGGACTCACAATAGAATTTCAACATAAAAACAAAACGTATATCAAAAAACGTTCAAAACACACGTGGCCGAAGGTTGCTCTTTCCCAAGGTTTTCAATTTACGATATTTGCCTTTGTGTTGTTTGTATTTAGTCATTGCTATTGTAAGAAACGCCATTGTAATCAGTAATTATTATTCACATTTATACGATTTGATGATTACTTATCCAAGTAATCAACTCACGTACTACGAATATACTTACGATTGCTTGACTAGTGTTTAGCACTGGCACATTTATATATTATGTGCTTTATTTTTACCAGGCACAAATCCTTCTTAATTTCTTTGTACTAAATGCAGAAATCAAAAATCACTATTAAAGGAAATGACGTAAATTATGACGAGTTGCAGATGAAGTTGACATTTGGTAGAAAATAATGTACTATGTATAATCAACTTATTTAATGTATAAATACTACTTAATATTTAGCATGGTGAGTGTTTCTTGTCACGTTTACCTGAAAACGAGATTATACAACCAGTGCGTGTTGCCAGTGATGACGTATGGACGTGGTCCTTCACTGCTGGCCGTATGAGGACGCCCACGGTCGCTCAGTGAGCTATGGAAATGGCTATGCTCGGGGTTTCTCTGCATGATAAACTTAGAAATGAGGATATCCGCAGTAGAACCAGAGTGACCGACATAGCCCAACGGATTGGTAAGCTGAAATGGCAATGGGCCGACTATATGGCTCGAAGAACCGACAACCGATGGTGAAAAAATGTTCTCGAGGTAGGTCCGACAGGTAGGCGAAGTGTTGAGCGACCCCCCACTAGATGGAGTGACGACCTAGTAAGACATGCAGGAAGTTGATGGATGCAAGTGGCTCAGGACCGTGCCTTGTGGCATTACTTGAGGGAGGCCTATGTTCAGCAGTGGACTTGTAATGGTAGTGATGATGATGGTGAGTGAAACCAGAGTTTTTTTGCTGATTATGATTATGAAGTAGATCTTCGAGAGGACTGACAACGCATCTGCATCTTGATTTTTAATCGAGGATAGATTTACGTGTCTAATACTTTTTCTAGCATCCATACACCATCAGGTGGACCATGTGCTTGTTTGTCACCCTCACCTTTTAAAAAAAATGTCGTCCACAGGCCGGCCGTAACATCAGTGTGGTTGGAGACGACTTCGTATTGGATGGTAAAGTGCTCCGAATTATATCAGGATCGCTGCACTACTTCAGATTACCTTCTTTATATTGGAGAGATCGGCTACGGAAATTAAAAGCGGGAGGGCTCAATGCAGTGTCAACGTAAGTTAATTTTTCTTTTGCCCACTTTGACCCGGTTAGGGATTTCATCCACTATTTAAGTTGCTTTATTAAACCTGTTTCGTGTTGGCGTAATGATAAATAATAATTTGCATGTTATGGGTCTTCGTTAGGGACGATTCATCGCAAAGCCGACCCACGGAGATCAGATGTAGCAATCTAGATATTTAATATCTGACATGTATTAAGTTGACATAGTGCTTTCATATATTTACGCGAATACTACACGTTAAATACAACTATTTTTACGGATTTTATCGCGTTTAATTTAGTTATTTTTAATTCCCGACGTTTCGGAGGTTTTACAGTAGGTACTCAGCCCACTCCGTGACCATAAAGCACCTGAAACTACTGGAAATTAAAAATATGTAAAATAAACGTGATAAAATCCGTAAAAATAGTTTTCTTCAATATGTATAAATTGACTGCACTGTCTGTGAACTTGTCTCCCTTTAGACCCTCTCGGTAGGTAATTATAGACTGCAGCACCCATTTACCATCAGGTGGACTGTGTTTATTCGTTTGCCCCTTCAGTTTTATAAATAAAAGGAGTAGTCTCTTTTCTTAAAGTCTAAAAGTCGTAGCGGTCCGAAGAAATCATATGTATCATATGTCAATAAATTCGACATTGGTGATCGTGTACGAGTGAAAATTTCGGGAATCAAGGAAGTGACACAACATTACTATTTAAAAATGTATTTATTGTTTTTCGAAGTATTCTCCGCGAAATTTGATACATTTTTCCATACGATGGAACCAATCATTGAAGCAACCATTCAATTCGGAAGTTGGGGTCTCCAAAATGGCCGTTTTGTAGGCGTCCACAGCTTCTTAAGGTGATGAAAATCTCTGGCCAAGCAATTTATTCTTTATTTTAGGGAAAGTATAGAAATCATTAGGGCTTAGGTCGGGGCTGTACGGCGGATGGTCCAATAATTCTATGTTTTCTTGCTCTAAAAACTCTTTTGTTCTGTGTGCGGTGTGAAAACTCGCATTCTCGTGATGGAGGATGATGCGGCGGTTGCAGTTCTCTTTACGGAGTTCAGAAACGACCTGTGGCAAACAAATGCTAGCATACCATTCTGCATTAACCGTTCTTTGTTCTTCAAGAGGAATAATCGTAACATGGCCGGTTTTGGAGACAAACGTGGCTACCATTTTCTTTTGCAACACTCCGTGAACGAACAATTTTTGTTGGCCTTAACTCATTTTCGAACACCCAAACTCGTGATTGGTTTTTTGTTTCGAGTTCGTACGCATATATCCAGGATTCGTCACCTGATACGATGTTGTATACAGCATTTGAGGATCCTGCGTAGAATCTTTCGAGAGGTCTGACGCACCAAGTAACGCGAGCCGCTTTTTGCTCTTCACAGAGCGAATGCGGTATCATCCATCGGGAAAACAAATTTTTTATATTCCTAATTTTTCATGCAATATTATTTGTATTTGACTCATGCCAATGTCTAAAGTTGCCTGAATTTCGCAGTATGTCACATGTCGATCTTCCTAAATCAGCTTACGCACAGCATCAACTTTTCTTGGGTGACTGCAGTTTTTGGACGACCTTGACGGGGATCATCACTGAGCTTGACACTTCCACGTTGAAATTCGGCAAACCAGCGATAAATTGTGGTTTTGGATGGGGCTTCATCACCAAATGCATAAATCATCCGGTCAACACACTGTTTTTGTGTTAAACCACTTCGAAAGTCATAATAAATCATCGCTCTTGAATTTTCTCGAGTCAATTCCATTTTCTCAACGACTAAACAAGTTTGACAAAACCTTGTGACAAGACCGAGAATCTTTATTTAAATAAATAAATGGTATTCGATTTTTAAAACCAAGGAGTTTTCGACTAAAAAGATTTTAAATATATACTAGGCTTACTAAAAGTTCGGGAATGGAAATATTCCATTCCCGATACTTTTAGTGCAGCCTAGTATGACAGAAATATAAAAATAAATTTAAAATTATATATATATGTATATATATATATATATCATCATCATCATCATCATTACAGCCTTTCACAAGTCCACTGCTGAACATAGGACTCCCCCAAGTAACGCCACAAAGCACGGTCCTGAGTCACCTGCATCCATCGACTTCCTGCATGTCTTACCAGGTCGTCACTCCATCTAGTGGGGGGGTCGATATATATATCGTATATTTACCATAGTTTATAATTTATATCCTATATATAGTTTATATAATTATATACCATATTATATTATATATATATATATATATATATATATATATATATATATATATATAATTATAAATTTATGGTTTTGATATCGTTTCTTTATACGTCTGCAAAAATGTAGATTATTCTGAGTCTGGGAAAGGGTAAAAACTGAAATTCACAATTATTACATTCGCACATAAATAGATACCTAATTTGACTATAAGCTAGTGCTATAAGCTTGTTATTTATCCTTCACTGACATATAAATGAAAGTCTAAAACTAAGTACCTAGAGTTTTATAATATTATGTCGATATTTTATATTATAATATTGTCTTTCACCTTCAGTTTACAACGCTCTAGATGGTTATGCCGCCATTATTTAGTTGCTGGCAGCGGGCCCTGATTCAGATGAAGCTGTAATAATTAAAAGGTTAACAGCATTAACATCTCAGAACAAAGACAAAGACGATCACTTAGTTTGATCAGTTCGTTTATCAGTCAGTATTAAAAATAACCAAGATAGATAATTAAATAAGTTAATGAGCACGTAGCATACAGCTGCACCTTATTAAAAAGCGGAAGCTGAGAAAGATCTGGGCACGAACACGGTGCCCACAAATCAAAACCAAACTCAATAAAATAACAGAAGAGCTGTCGGAGGCGATCATAGCGCACAGGGGAGAGGCATGGGATAGGTGAGTCGACGAAGCCTCGGAGACATCCACCTCCCTGCACCTCCTCAACCGGCAGCTCACTAGAACACCACCTCCTGTTTTGCCACTAGTGGACAACACGGGAAAAGAGTCTATGACGCCCAGCAGAGGACGGAAATGATGGCACAGCACCTCCAACTACAGTTTACACCAAACCCTATTGCAGAGGGGTACGCGGAGCACACCGTGAGGGTGGTGAACCGCGTACGGGAATACCTGTTGCACCCGGCACCACCACTGCGAGGCGAGGACTTTATCTTGCCGGCGAAGGTAAGGCGCGCCATTGGCGTGGCATTGTGACACCACCATGTCCTTAAAGCGGCTGCCCAGAAGGGGAGTTGTGAAGGTGGCCAGACTTTTTAACGGCGTGTTAAGAACTGGCCACTTCCCAACAAACTGGAAACGGGGCAAGATTGTCGTGCTACCAAAGCCGGGTAAGGACAGGAGGTACCCGGCTAGCTACCGCCCCATAACGCTATTACCACACATAGCAAAGCTCTTTGAAAAAATCACACTCCATAGACTACTGCCACATATTGCTCTGCGGGAGGAACAATTTGGCTTCCGCAGAGCACATTCCACCACAGCCCAACTAGCCCGCGCGCTGCACTATATTGCGGCCGAGCACAATCGCGACCGCATGTGTGTACGGGCACGCAGGGCTACTCCATAAATTAATTGATAACACCACCTTGCCGCCAATGCTTGTGCGGCTAATAGCGTCGCTCCTGGAGGGGCGGAGCTTCTATGTCAACATTGAGGAGGCTGTCTCGGTAGCACGACCGGTTGAAGCGGGAGTGCCGCAGGGCAGCTGCCTATCACCCCACCTGTACGCGGTGTACACCAACGACATCCCCACACTCCAAGGTCACCTGGAGGAGTGGGAAGACGATGTTGCGCTCGCGTTATGTGCAGACGACAGTGCGTACTTCACGTCACATCGTCGGGTAGAACTCGCGGCAAAGAAGTTGGCAAAGAAGCTGCAGAGACTGCTGGACTTGTTGCCATATTGGCTGGACAGATGGAGGATAGCGGTCAACGTCGGAAAGACCGCCACCTTCGCGACCAGGCTGAGACGCACCCTACCAACCTTGCGACTCCGTGGGCAGGACGTAGGTTGGAAAGGTACTACCACCTACCTAGGATGCCAGATAGATCGCTCGTTGCGAATGACTCCTATGGTCGACCACGTCGTGGTTCAGGCCAGAGTCGCACGAGCGAAACTATACCTAATATTGGCATCCACACTCCCACTAAGGACGAAAGACGCTCACGGTTTACTTATGCAGCGCCAGCCTGGTACGCGCTAACATCGACCACACAGACAAGTCGACGTCAAGACGCCAGCAAGAGGCTGCAAGCCTAGCAGAATCTAGTGCTCAGGACGATCAAGGGAGTAGGCCGCTATGTCAGAAATGACCTCATAGCCAGGGACCTTAAAATCGAGTCTATACACGAATTTGTGGCCCGTACTGCGAGATGATTGTTCGACCGCGCAGACGGTCCGAACTGGCACCATTACATACGCGCCCTTCTAATGGGTGGCCACTCCCACGTGAACTCCTACGCTCACCGCCCGGCGAGTGAGCCGCCGGGGACGAGTGAGCGTTCCCGACACCTAGCCTGATGGCGTGAAGTGCGCAACATTCCTACAAACAAGCTGCGTGGCAGCACCCAGTACCGGGGGAGTCGTGTCCCCCGCGAATATGCCCGGTTAAAGAGGGCCACCTCGAACCCGCAAACCTCCTCAAGGACATGAAACATTACCTGATTCAGATGAAGCTGTAATAATTAAAAGCTTAACAGCATTAACATCTCAGAACAAAGACAAAGACGATCGCTTAGTTTGATCAGTTCGGTTATCAGTCAGTATTAAAAATAACCAAGATAGATAATTAAATAAGTTAATGAGCTCCTTTTTACTTATAACTTCAATTATATTCTTGATTTCGTTAAATCCATATATGAACTATAAGAGCGCTACCAATCTCTATAATAGTTAACGGTGAAGTAAGACACGAGGAGGAGAACACGTCTGTGAAATAAAATATTCCATTTCCATCTACCTACATCAAAACAGTTTAATATCATATGCCATGAAATAAAAAATCTGGCAAATATTTGAGCGGTGCGGAACTCTCCTTTTTTCAATTTCCAAATTGGCTTGAAAGCGAAACATTTCACTATCAGTATTACTACGTTTGTTGAACCGCGGATATCCTCGTTACGTTTTATTAGAAAAAATCCGAAAATTCCGGGCATAGCCCTTTCCAGCACTCAATGAGTTTCCTCATATGGCCGGGCGTAAAGAACCACGTATGACACTTATTAACCACATTTTTAGGTATGTGGAATGGAGCTATCATGAACCAGAAGAAAGACAGTATATGTTTGAGGGCGACTACGACGTTGCTCGTTTCATACAAATTGCCGCTGAAGAAGGGCTCTACGTTTTGCTGCGACCCGGGCCATATATATGCGCTGAAAGAGATTTGGTGTGTATTATCAAACTAATATACATACATAAGTAGTTTTGTTCTTGTCGAATTTTTGTAACGTGCTTACGAGTAGACGCTACAGCTATGTTATACATAGTTGCAGCAAGAATGGTTTGGTTCGAATTGGGAAGGACCACGCTCTCACATAATACCACGGTAAAATATCAGCTAAATGCTGCTGTATTTTTTCTGGTGAGTGTAGAGAACTAAACCCTATTTACTGGTAATCTGATAATGAAGCATTCTATCTTAGTAATCAGGGGTGAAAACGCTCTCTACATCTATCTATCTTTCAACATCTTTATTCTAAAACAAAATTTACGTAGGTACTATTATCTTAATTAATAAATCGTAAGTGCTGATTTACCACGTCCTCGGTGGTGAAGGAAAACATCGTGAGGAAACCTGCATGTCTGAGGAATAAAAAAAATATTTCGAAGACATGTGAAGTTCGCCAACACGCATTGGGGCAGCGCGGCGGACACTTCCGTGCCCTAAAACCCTCTCAGAAATGAGGGGAGGCCTGTGCCCCGCAGTGGGACATGTATAGGCTGTAACTTTACTTTACTTTACTTACTATTATCTTAATTATGTGCACGTTTGTCACACTCACACAAAAAAAAATTAATAAAAATAATGTAGTTGCATACCTTGGGCCCTTCCATATCCGGAAGATAAATATTAAGATCTTAAGATTAATTGCAAATATAAGTGCTGATTTACCACGTGCTCGACGGTGAAGGAAGGCATGGAAAATCTTTATGCTCAGACATGAAGATTTTGGATATATTTTATAACCTTCTCAAAAATTATAGGAAATTTGTGCCCAGTTGTGAGAAGTATATATGTATAACTTTACTTTTAATATTTTAAGAATTAATATGATCGTTTAGCATAACTGCAAACTATTTAATTAATGCATGTATTTGTTATTATTTTATTTCCAGGGTGGATTTCCATATTGGCTGCTTGGCAAATATCCCAATATTAGGCTGCGTACTCTTAACAAAGGTAGTATTAAGCATTGCATGTGTTAAAAATTAGGTAAATATCTTTATGAAAAATTACATTACACTAAAATATGTATTTCTTCAGATTTTATTCGAGAAACTAAAGTATGGATGGAAAAACTGTTTTCGTATTTGAACCCTCTATTGATAGGAAACGGTGGTCCGATTATTTTAGTTCAGGTAGTTATATTTTTTTCTTTTAAATGCGATTGTACAGATACAAAAGAAGTATATAATCATTAACTTCTAGGTTGAAAACGAGTATGGAAGCTATGGGGGCGATAAAAAATACATGGCAGAAATTCGTGATATATTACTGAAACACGTCGGAAACAAAGCTTTGTTGTATACAACGGACGGGACTTACCCAAGCATGTTCACGGACGGTTCAATTGACGGTGCAGTCGCTACAATTGATTTTGGTGTTAGTACGTAATATATGACATTAATTTTATCTTGTATGTTATTATAGGTGTACCATCGTTCCGCTTTTTGGTGATTTTCACAACACCGCCACCTACCGGGCCTAAATATACTTTACGACCTATTCTCGTATCTACTATACTTAAAAGAAACTCATAAAAATTGGTCGATCCGTTCCGGAGGAGTACGACCACAAACACTGTGACACGAGATTGTTATAACGGATGATTTTTTAACGTCTGGAAAAAATAGGATGTAATAGTGAAAGGAATGGAAGCCTACGGCACCGATATTTTACAATTTTTATTTTATTTTACATTAACTTATAATGAAATTGATCTATCAAAAAGTACTACTAATTGGGTAGGTACGTATTATTTTAATTTTGATAGTTTGTAATTGATTTATTTATTTAGTTCAAAAATTAGTAATATCTATTGATTAATTTCATAATATTATATTAATGTAAAATAAAAAAATCTAAAATATCAGTGCCACAAGCTTCTATTCTGCTCAACTTTTACACCCTATTTTTTCCAGATGGTAAACAAATCACCCAGTGTATGAGATGTAATTGGTTTCTCGGAAAAGGTTGTAATAATTTAGATAAAATTTTGTATTTTGATATTTTTTACATAACATGACATTTAACTTAAATACTCAGGCCTGTCATCCAAAAGAGGGTTAGGCAGAGACTACGGGATTAATTCCATTTGGCATGATCCTGACACACCTCTCTCGCATCCTTCACGTCCATATACGCTCCATATACGTCTACATATTATGCTCGTCGTTTAAGGGTACTGTTAATTTTGCCAGATAAACTTTCGTAAATGACGTCCCTTGCCGACTCTTCCTTTCACTTCTGCAACATAAATTTGCTTCGTCAGTCCTTCCTCATTCGTTCTTTCTACATTACCAAACCAACGAAGCATTCCTTTCTTAATCATGGTTACAATATTGTCTTGCAATCCGCATTTTTCTCAAAACACATTTTTAATAAATTTAAAAAAAATATATTTTATTGGAAAAAATTTCCGAAGTGATATGGTTACAAAAATATTGTTTTGTTTACAGAGTCTATATAATATAACAAATATAATCCAAACTTTCCGTCGCTATTTTCCTCGTGGGCCGTTAATGAATTCCGAATACTACTCAGGCTGGCTCACTCACTGGAATGAATCTTTACAACAAATTTCGGGGAATGATGTTGTAGACACGCTACGTATCATGTTGAATAATAATTTCAACGTTAACTTCTATATGTTCTTCGGAGGTTCTAATTTCGAATTTAGTGCCGGTAAGTTTTCAACAATATGACTGAAAGAAGTTAAAAGTTACAAAAAAGCAAATTAACGTAACTGTTAAATATGCACATATTTGTATTACGAAGTTGAATTTTATTCCAGGGGCGAATTACGAAAACACTTATTTACCTGATATAACGTCATATGACTACGATGCTCCTTTAAGTGAAGCTGGGGATCCAACCGAAAAATATTACCTTATAAGAAATCTTTTATCCGAGGTCAGTAATGTCACATTGTTTTAATAATCAGTTATCAGCATGTGTCACTAAAAGTGCAATGTGTGCGGTTTGCTTACAGTATTATCCAGAAATTAAAAATATCACAGCACCAGAACCGTCTAAGAAAGCAGCCTACGGAGAAATTACTTTACAACCCAGAGGCAGTATTTTAAGTACCAAGGGACGGAATCACTTAGGAAAGAAATACGAAGATGTCATAGGTTCTAAACTTCCAACCTTCGAGTCTTTAAGACAGCGAGCTGGGTTGCTTCTTTATGAGACAACACTCAATGATACGGATGGACAATTGAAAATAGCCAAGCCTCGGGACAATGTGTATGTTTATGTTGACGGCGTAAGTACTTCTTAAAAATTTATCGCTTAATTTTTTTTAACTTATATTTTTTATTATGATGAATCAAGTTTTTTTCTATAAAATAAGAGTGACAAAAAAGCACACGGTCCCCTGATGGTAAGTGGATACTGTGGCCCATAGACATCTACATTCATACTGAATTAAGAATCAAAATACAGATGCATTGTCACCCCTGAGGATTAAGATGGAATGCCTCGTTTCCAGTAAAAAGGATCACCGGTCCTCTACATTCACTTTACGACACCAATCCTCTCGCTCAGCTCAGACACACGCTCAGCTCTACACGCAGATACACAGGAACGCTGGTACTCTGTGAGAGCGTGTTCCTGCTCCGGTCGAGCCGACCATTTATGCTACAACCATAATATAGCTGTAGGGTAGCTCTACCACGTAAAAACGCTTCATATTGTTACGAGCTTGAGGTTCGTTGCAATAAAAACTGCCGATTGAATTACCAAAATTAACACTTTAATTCACTTTACAATAATTAAACTTAAAACACTAATAATTAATCACACTGATTCACTTTATTTCGCTCCGAAGCTTCGCTTGTCTCGCCAAATTCAATACTTCCCCGATCGCATCTTGCAGCGCCTATAAATACACATTATCACCGAAACATCCAGAATATTGAAGTAAATACGCGCACCAATCGACAAGGCAACGAAAGTTCGAGTGTCGGCTTCTAGAAGCTTAGTTCTTCGTTTCGATACTAGATGGCGCTGTCGGTTAAAAGATTAGTGATGTCATTTTCTGGAAAGTTCCCCTCGCTCTCGTCCCCGACACTAGATGGCGCTAGTGCCGGGTACATAACGTCAACTTAGGCGCGCAACAATATTAGTTCTTCTGATTAGAAGATATTAAACACTACTATGCTTGATACTCTACTTCTAACTTATTTATTCATTGCAGCCTTTCACGAGTTCTACAAAATTGCCTTATAGTGGCTTGCTATAGTTGCTTCGATTGGAAGGCGGGTTGCCATCGAATTTGTTTCGTGGTTGTTATCGGAAAGATGCTGCTGCCCATATCATGTATATGTTTCAGTGCGTGTGTGCGTGTGTGTGTGTGTGTGTGTGTGTCTGTGTGTGAGAGAGAGAGATATAGAGATAGAGAGAGTGTGTAGAGAAAGAATTGTTATGTTATATATTGTATATAACAGTAAATTATGAAATGCGGTACAGCAGAAATTCAGTTAACGTTAAAATTGATTATCGTTTGAGTATTTGGGCAATAGATACATATCTGTCGAATGAACCTACATATACGTGACGAATGCCTCGCTAACACTAAAATGTGTTAGCTTGCGTCGGCCTCTCCCTTCAATAACCATGCCTGCAAGGCGTGAGTGAATAAGCTGATCCAATTCATCTAGGGCACAACTTGCCATCAGGTGGGATTGTAAATAAGCACTGGAATAATAACTAAAAAATCAATATAGGTCTACTGTAGTGGTGATAATCAATTGGCAAGTCTCTATATTAAATAATATAATCATTCAAGTCATTACCACAATTAAAACTATATGTATGTATATTTCATGTTTTGTCAGGAGCTGCAAGGCATCTTGTACAGAATGTGTAAACAATACACCCTAAGTATCAAATGTAAACCTGGTTCCACCCTTTCGTTACTGGTGGAAAACCAGGGGCGTATCAATTTTGGCAGCCACCTTCATGACTACAAAGTAAGTAATAAATATACTACTACATTACATTACATCCAGAATTCAATTTAAGCACTAAATTAAAATTGTGCAATTTTGTGTACCAAAGCATGCTAAATACTGTAGATGCGTACTGATTGGCGATGATTCTAACCAGCAAAGATTCTCTTTTTTGGAAAAATTTCAACACGTGGACGACAGACATATTCGTTTTCTTATCTTCACGCACAATCCCTAACGGGGTAGCCAGAGAGAACAGATCTCCAAGTGTCACGATCCTTACATACCTCTTTCGTTTCTTTCATGTTCATTAACTTCTTCATACATGCACGTCTAGGTATCCGAGTACTCTTGACCTTCCCCTCTTCGAGTAATTTGCTCACATAGTCTTCGAAAGTTAGTCTCGGTCTACCTCTACACCTTTTAATATTTATACTACTTATTAGTGGTTCGCATTAAAATACACGAATTTACGTCCTCGTCAGTACACACCCTAAATCTTCCTATCTTCTGTCGAAATTAGTTTGGTTTTGACCTACATACCATTTAAACGCATTGGGGCAGCGTGGCGGACAATTCCTTGCCCTAAAACCCTCTCAGCAATGAGAGGAGGCCTGTGCCCAGCAGTGGGACGTATAAAGGTTGTAACTTTACTTTACTTTTTTACTATATGGTAAAAAAGTAACGTAAGTTTCGCTACCAGTATAGGTTGAACTTGTTGTTGAACTTGTTTTAAGAATTTAAATATTAAGCACTGTATTTTTTAAGTATTACATACTCTGATAGTAAATTCGATCTCCATCTATCTCATTTGTAAACTAAGAAAGAGTTATACGGGCTATATGCTTCCCACTGCTGGGCACAGACCTCTCATTTCTGAGAGGGTGTTAGGGCAAGGAAATGTCCGCCGTGATGCCCCAATGCGTGTTTACGAACTTCACGTGACTTCGATCCTTATTCATCAGACGTGCAGGTTTCCCCACGATGTTTTTCTTCACCGCCGAACACGTTACGAGCTATAAACTAAGGAACCATTTTCGTTTCCCTCTCTGTTGGGCACAGGCTTAAGTGACTTTTTAAAAACTTTGAAAATCCCCGAACGATTTCAACTTTCTCATATATTATGCGGTTTTCCTTACGATGTTTACCTTCGAGTGCGTAGTACTTCAGTAGACACATAAAATTGCGATTAAACTGTTAACAGTGCCGATCGGGATCAACCGAGTTGATTGCGTACTATGAAATTGACACTGAAGATGATTGCAGATGCGTTGTCACGCCTGAAAACTAAGATGGAACGCCTCATAGCCTGTAATTACAGTAATTTGTAGCGACAGTAGCCTCAGGGCAGGGTGCGGACCGCGAACTCAAAAGGTCGTGGGTTCGAATCCGCGTTCGATTACTGTGGTGAACCACTCTTAACGCAAGCATTTTAAGCTTACCGGAGTGGTTAAAAGTAATATTGGTAACGTTAAAAGCATTACTAATATTTAAAAAAAAGACAAAATTACCTGGCTCTCTATATACTTCAGACAAGAACACGGCAGTGCAGGCACTTTTAATTGGCGACAAAAATAGGCAAGAGAGTGGTTCCTAGTCGGATGAACTCATGGGCGGTAACGGAGTCCTAGAACCCAGTAAACACCTATTGCAGTCAAATAAGAAGAATAGAATCAGAGGTGGATGTGTAATGGAAAATACATCAAAACATTTTTCAAGCCTGTTTGTCTTTAAAACTGGCTAAATACAATCTTGTGGTTGGATGGGAGAATATATTCGACGACCGTTTTTACCGTCTGGAAAAAATAGGGTAAAATATGTGAACGGAGTAGAAGCCTAAGGTACTGATATTTTAGAAAAAAAAAATAAAAATGTTGAATATATAATTTGAATTTCGATAAATTTTAATTAATTTTTTTAATTCAAAATTTTTGTTTTTTGTTTAGGTTAATTTTTTCCAGAAGGCAAAAAAGGTTATCCAGTATATTTTAAAAAAATGACTTAAACAGCACAGTACAGATACCAGCACCGTCTAAATTCGGAAGACAGTATACATCAATTTAGTTTATTATAATTGATCTCTATAAGTAATAGTAAGTTGTGGTGACTCTGACTCTGATTTACTATGTATTCGGTCTTTAAAGGAAAAACTTATGCGGAAATCTATACTTATTTTTTAGTATTTCTTGAACAAGTGAAGCCTACATTGAGGCCTTGCTGTGGAGTTTTTCTTGCACTAAAAACCTCTCGGAATGGAGAGGAAGCCTCTGCCCAATCGTGGGACGTATATATAAATGAGTATGCTGAGATGTAACTTAGATAATATTAATTTAAAGTTAATAAAAAAGAAATAATATAGTAGTAAATTTTGAAACTATATAAAATCGGATTATTTCACAAATTCTAAAAAAAATATCAAAACAACTTTGTTTCAGGGTATTCTTAGCACAGTGGAACACAACAACACTGTTCTGGATGGCAAATGGACAGTTACAGGTTTTCCTTTAGTTTTCAACACTTCAACAGAAAAACCTCTAGTTAATGAAGTTGAACTTAAACGAGGTCCAGTTTTATTCGAAGGGTCCTTTACGGTCTCGAGTGCCGAAAATCTTCTAGACACCTATTTGGATACCACCGGTTGGAGTAAGGTATGCAATGCAACACCCTATATTTAATATATACAATATATATATATATATATATATATATATATATATATATATATATATATATATATATATATATATAATTTACAATCGAACGAAATAGACAATTTTTTACAGTAACGACGAAAACGTTGTCTGTAGTGCAATGTCATCTTAATTAAGGCTTAATATCTGTACCGAAAAAGAACTTACGTGGTGGAAACTATGTAGGTAACCTTTAGATTGTAAAAATATGCTTTAAAATCGACAGCACAAACAAGCTTAATTTGCTTAAAAAGTTTACTGAAAAGTGTAAAAATTCCCTATCTCACTTCCATAACTAACTAGAAACTACTAGAATCCAATGATACCCCATATTTTTTTTTTTTTATTTTTTTATAGGATAGGGTGACAAACGAGCACACAGTCCACCCGATGTTAAGTGGTTGCTGTGGCCCATAGACATCTACATCTATCCTCGATTACGCCTCAAAAATGTAGATGCGTTGTCACCCGTGAGGACTAAGATGGAATGCCTCGTTTCCAGTAAAAAGCGGGTCTCCGGTTCTCTACACTCACCATACGAAACACAGCGGTATCAATCTGCTATTTTACGCAGGTATTTTGTGAGAGCGGTGTCCTTCCTCGGTCGAGCCGACGCATTCGTGCTACTACCATAATATAGCTGCAGCGTGGCTCTACCACGTATAAAAATTATTTGATTAAATGGAAAAAAATGGAAAAAATGATTTACTGGGATTGAGGTATTCCATCTTAGTCCTCAGGGGTGACAACGCATCTACATTTTGATTCTTAATGGAATGTAGATGTCTATGGGCCACAGCATCCACTTACCATCAGGTGGACTGTGCGCTCGTTCATCACCTTTATTCTGTAAAAAAGGCTCTGTGATCTTTTTTTATTTTTGTACACATTTGAATATTGAAACGACCGTTACGTTTTTTTTTGTACGCTGCCGCCCATCTCCTGGTGTGGATTGCACTGTCGCATCTTATAACACTCATGGGACGATATGGGGTAGTGAACACCCATGGCACACCGCCACTACATGGTATTAGAATGACATTTCTTGCTTATTGTTTTAGACATAAGGAGTAAATTACTATAAATTACCGCCCAGAAACTAGATCAGTTATTAAAAAGGAGGAAGAAAACAAAGCGTTTCTTTGAGTTAACTCATGTCCTTATTCTTCCAGGGTTACGTGTGGATTAATGGTCATAACTTGGGTCGCTACTGGCCCAGGGTGGGACCTCAAATTACACTTTATGTACCAGGTGTATGGCTTCGTCCGGAAAATAACAGCATATTTGTACTGGAACTAGAAGAAGCGCCTAAGGAACTCACGATGCAATTAATTGATTCACCAGTTCTAAACAGGAAAGGAATATTGTGTAAACTTACATAACATCATGTTCATCTCAACATTTTGTGTTAGTTGATATACTTATAAAATTGTGATTAAAGTGTCATTTGGAATTCCACCTATTTTATTTTCCTTTGTAACAAAAAAAAGATATTAAATTTCACCATATGTACTTCAAAATTAACAGAAAATAGCCTTGGTTTCTAATGGATTAGCAGGATAGCCATCCACCCATTTCGAATTGATTCCCGCCTTGTTGTAGCAGGGGGGGGGGGGCTTAGTAGTCGTGGCTTAATCGGCCGCGGTGAACAAAGAGGAACCCACATGGCTGGCCCGAGGTGAAGGGCGTGCGAGCGTGGTGACTACACTTGACATTGATGCGCTTCGTGGGGCTGCGGGAGGAAAGTAATGTCGGTATTGCGAGGCGCCGCTCTCCCTACCCTCCGCAGCCGAATCTTGTTTGGTGGCGGAGCCATAGACCAGATCCGTCGCTGGGGTCAGGAAAGCTAGTACTTCTGAGTGCTCGTTTTTCCTGACCCCATGACCTTCGCGCATCGGACACGAGGGCGTTAGTTGCGCAGGTGTGGTTGGAGACCGTGGAGAAAGACGTGCCATGTGTTCTGATGCGTCTTAGGTACTTGAGAAGGAGAAAGGGGATAGTAGTCCTCTTCCGAGGAGGCGCCATCATGGAGCAGCCGGTGCTGGTGGGGCCGCGGATGTGTGCGAAAGCGTTCCCGTGGCCCTGCCAATATGCAACGAGGGTGAACACCATGGAGTTTCCGTCGATGCGAGTCTGACATAACCCGTGCTTGCCCTCGCGAAGCGGGTATGCGTAAGCATTTACCCTTGTAAGAAAAAAAGGATAGCCATCCACAAAATTAGCAGACCCTAAGCATAAATATAATATCTAATCCTGCCATCATCAACTCGCCATCCAAACGTGGTGATTATATCAAACTTATCTCCTCGTTACTACTGGATTATGTGCAGTGGCGTAACCACCATAGGGCTAGGTGGGTTCTTCTTGGTTTTATTGTGTTTTATTTATAGAAGAGGGGGCAAATGATTATGAGGCTAACCTGATCGTACATGTCAACCGTCGCTCATAACACAACTAATACAACAAACACCAGAAATGCAGGTGCGTTGTGGCCTTTTAAAACACGTAAGCTCGTTTCTTGAAGATCCCTAAGTCGTATTGGTTCGGAATAGTGATGCCCAAAATCGGTCTTGGTCTTGCAGTCTTGGTCTTGTTCTTGCATTTTTGCAAGACCAAGAACAAGACCGCCTAATTTTAGCAAGACCAAGACCAAGACTGGCCGTACAAGATTTGAGCAAGAACAAGAGCCTGCGAGACTCTTGGGTCTTGCAGTTAGGAATCAGTGTCGTTTCAGGGAGTATAGGAATTCGGGTATACGCTTAGGGACTCGATGAGACGCAAAAAAATATATAAAAAAATTTTGGAAAATTGGACTTATTCGCAACAATACCATAAACATACATAGCGGATGAAAATATCCATTAAAAGAAAAAATAGTGCATCCCTAGTTTTGACCATCGGCACTTTGATAGTGCGCGGCGTCTTGTTGTCGGCATCATCAAAGGTCGAATACTGACCTGTCAAAGAAATTTTGCAGCTATTCGGAAGTACAAGGTCAAGATATACGCGCCAGCGGCTTCTATTGATATCGCATTCAATCGTCGCCGCCGCGCCGCACGCACTACATTTGACACTGTTTGAATGCCGCCACAGAGTACATGTTCCAAAGAATAAAATAAGTTTCCGGGTGCTCAGAATGGACACGAATACATTATGCTGATCTCGCAAGGAATATTGTAATTAGATAATGGTAAGGATAGGTATATATATAATATATTAATTATAATAATTTATATATATATTCTATTCCATAATAATTTATTCTAGTAAGTAATTGTTATATTATTAACTAAAAGGGTTTATAATAATTACTTACTATTACTATTACCTAATAGATAAACATGTTCAATAAGTTCACTGCAAATCTCGATTTTTGGAAGCGTGTGTTTTGAATACATAGTGTTCGAATACGTCGTCACTCATTTGATAAATAGTGTAGACACTTTTAACACACTTGAAACGTGTAAACATTTTGTACAATGCTAATCGAATAATATAAAAGTGTGCATATTAAATAAAAAGCGTAAAATAAGATCTATGTACTTTTTAGGAGCCCGAGTATCTCTTAGAGAACCGTTCAAAGAAATTGATTGCATCGAATTGATGTAAACAATAGTGATTTGCACAATTTTAATAGTAGAAATAAAAATAAAATCACAATACCTGCTTTCCGGTTACACAAAGTATATAATGCGTTCTTGGGTAGCGATATACGCTTTTATAATAAGATTCCAAAAGAAATGTTAGATCTTTCACCTTTTCAATTTAAGTCAGACAAAAATGCTTGGAACTGACCTCTCGTACTACAGGACTAACTAGAAATTTCTAAACCGATTTGGTATCTACATATACATTTGACATTTTATGTTTGACTTATCGCTTTACATAATTATAGAACTATTGTAAAAATATTTTGAAAAGAGCAACTACTGAGTTTCTTACTTTCTTCCATGATTCTTCTCAGTAGAATCAGAACCCCTGGACATGGAAAAGAAAAATTGGGGAAAACAGTGATTATATGACTATTCAAAAGTGTATTTTTAATGCCTACTTGAATAAAACATATTTGAATTTTGAATTTCAAACGAGTGAAGGCAAATTTAATTAACGTAGATTAATTCAATCACAAGAAGAACATAATATACACAATTTTATTTACATATTTACATTTCATTTTTACGTAGGCACACTATACCTATTTGGCAACGCATCTACTTTATTAATCTTCTGAAGAATCATTAATTTTATCAAAGGATGCCGAACTTTCCTTTGTCGGTCTTTCGGCGTGTACTTACAAATAGTAGTATTTATTTTAATTCCAGTCATTCCCAATTGAGCTAGAAAGGTAAATTATATAACTCTTTTATTCCATTTCATATAAGGGTCTATCAATCTCTTTCTAGACAAATAATGTTCTTTATAATACAGTCAAGTTAATGTCATTAATTTGTTTTTTATATGTTTTGACTAAGATTTAGCACATGTAAGCTTATTAAATGTAAACGTTTATTAAGAAACAGACTAACTCCCGTGGCCGTGAGACTTGGTAGACAGTTCAGTTGGTTAGAGCATCGGCACAGATCGCTTAGGTAGTGGGTTCAAACCCCACCCGGTATTAGTTGATTATTCGAATTTCTTATTAAATGTTTAGACATTTATTAATTTGGTTGGTCTTTCTATGGCTATGTTAATTCAAGCTCAAAATGTGCATACTCTGTTAAGTTGTTCTAAGATCTAAAGTAACGTTCAATAAATAACAATAGGCTAATAGGTAATTGCGGGACTTGCGAGACTCTTGCTGCAAGACCAAGATCAAGAACAAGACTGAGAGCGCAATACCAAGACCAAGAACAAGACCAGGTGTATTGACCAGGTGTAAGTCTCGTCTTGTTATTGCATTTGGGCAACACTAGTTTGGAAAAATTATTTTTTTATTTGGCCGGTAGTACCTAAACGATTACACAAAGAAATCGTGCAAGAAAGAAAACTCCTAGTAAAATTACACGTAATGGACCGCCAAACAGCACTTTCCGTGGTAAATGCGATAGAATATGCAAATAGATGCAACATCTTATCGCAGCGCCAGTGAATCGAGCAATTTAGCCGATCAGAGACTCGGTCGTCGAAGATTCGAGCCGCTCTATGCTGAATGCTGTCAAGTGGAAGAGGTATGATGCACTGGGTAGCCCCGACCCAGAGATAAGAACAGTATTCCATGTGAAATCTAACCCGCGTCTTGTAAAGTTGTAAGCGGTGTGCCAGCATGAAAATAAATGCTATTTTAACAGAATTATTCGAAAAATTGATCACCAGTTTTTAGTAGACGCAAATTTTGATCAAATATATGACAATAATAATCCTGAAGAAGTAGCAAATTTCTTAATAGAAACTTTATCAAAAGCACTGGAAAACAACACTAAAAATATAAGATTGTCCCATCGTAAAGCCACATTAAAGCCATGGATAACCCCTGTTATCTTAAGATGCATGAGAAATGGTGATAAACTACATAAGAAACTTAAACTAACACCTGATAATGAAACCATTAAAATACATATCGTAGATATCGCAATTTCTGTATATTCTTAAAAAACTTAATCAAGGGGAGGAGGGGATAAGAGTAAGCACGAGTTATATTTTAGCTTTGAGGGGTAAGAAATTTTGTAGACATTTAAGCGAATGCATGGTAAAGTGGACCTCACGACTAACCTCAGCGATTTGCGTGGTCCAAGATAAATTTTGATCAAATATGACACCTAAGTTTTTGACTGTATTGGTAAAGGGTAGAGGAACGCCACTAAAACAGACAAGAGGTAGTGATGTAAATTCTAATTTATTAAGCAAATGCCTGCTGCCTATTATGATGGCCTGAGATTTCGTAGGATTAACTATATAATGACAGTCCGAAGGTTTAGCAGATCACATACCGAGTGGCTTTCATTCCGAGCCATTTACGAAACAACCCGAGGCTACTCCAATGACATTGAAAACACTGCTAGACTAAGACGAAGTCTACAAGGAAGAGACTTGGAAACAGTCAGTTCAGAACTCATCGGGCATGCTAAGCCAGATGAGATTATGCGAGAACTGGAGCTACAATTTGGGCGTCCAGATTCAATCGCGCAAGCAGAAATCGAGAAGTTACGAGGATTAGCACGCTGTACAGAAGCACCCAGGGACATCTGCACATTCGCGAGCAAAGTGTGGGGAAGCGTCGTCACTCTTCGAGCTCTAAAGCGAGATCATTACCTCGTCAACGCAGAGCTGCTACGACACCTCACCGACAAACTGCCAAACTCTATACGTGCTCAGTGGTATAGAATCTACACCGAAAAATATGACTCTAGACCAGACCTCGGCTGCTTCAGCGAGTTTATTACCGAGCAAGCTCGCTTCTGCAGTGCATTTGCGCCTCCAGAAATTATAAACGAAGCACAAAGCAATCGTTCAGTACATAGAGCACACGCGGCTACTACTAAGCCGTCTCCGAAATGCAGAGTGTGCGAAAAGGAGACTACTACTAAAAGTAAAAGGAAACGATGTCACTACGGATCCGAATGTAAAAAATTTAAGGAAGCAGATATCAACAAAAGATGGGAACTCGCAAAGCAAAATAATTTATGTTTCCGCTGTTTATGTTATAGAAATCAGACACACAAATGCAAAACCAATAAGTGTGGAATAAAAGGATGCACCGCGACACACAGTCGACTTCTCCATAATAATACAAAGGAGAAAGCTGAGGTCAAACAAAAAGAACCTCAAGAAACCGTAGCTAACTCATTCGCTGGACCAAAGCATCAATCATATTTAAAAATAATTCCAGTGCGAGTAATTGGACCGGCGGGAGCTGTAAACACACACGCCCTGCTGGATGATGGGTCAACAGTTTCACTAATGGATGAAGAGATCGCCAAACAAGTTGGAGCTACAGGGCGGTTGGACCCGTTTAAGATCACCGCTATCGGGAACACTACCCTCGATTCAACGGAATCCCGAAGAATCAAAGTATCGCTGAAGAGTCTTCACAGCAAAAGGGTGCCATTCAGAGCACGCACGGTTGCAAGCCTAAACTTGGGGCCACAGACTGTGCGTGCAGCAGACATAGCCAAGTGCAACCACTTGAAAGACCTAAAGGAGCAACTAATATATGACTCCGGCAACCCAAGGATCCTAATAGGACAGGACAATTGTAGACTTCTGCCACTATAGCCACTCAAATCCGAAGAGGTCCGTCGCACCAGCCAATCGCCTCGCTCACAGAATTAGGATGGATGCTACACGGGGACACACTAAAGCCCCGTATCAGCGCGTCCACGCGGCCAATGAGATGCACAAGAGCGAGGGGACTATAGATGATCAACTCTGCGAATATTTCGCGCTGGAATCTCTCATCATCAATCCGAGAAGACCAGACTCCGATCCAGAGAAGAAAGCTGAAGATATACTAAATAGCAGCACCCGTCAGTTACAAGACGGGTACATAGAAACAGCGCTTCTCTGGAAGAAAAATGATATGAATAGCAAAAGACACTGGCGACGCTCCCAGATACTCGCTGACATGTTCTGGCAGCGTTGGGTCCGAGAGTATCTACCGGAACTTCAAAACCGGCGGGAGGCCCATGGGCGAAGTCCCAATCTCCAGGTGGGCGATCCAGTCCTCATAGCTGACGGCCAGTTACCTCGTAACACCTGGCCACGAGGGAAGGTGGAAGCTGTTTACCCCGGTGCGGACGGACAGATCCGCACTGTGGATGTACGCACAGCAAACGGCCTAATCAAGAAGCCAACCAGGAAACTCGTGCCGCTGCCGAAGTAGAAGCAACGTCGCTCACCGAAATGGATGCAGCGCTGCTGTGAGAAAATCGTCGCGACGCTGCACGGCGGGAGAGATGTTCGCGACGGTCTAACAACGCTAATAAACAAAGTGATAAAGAATATTGTTTTTTGTATTAATAGTGAAATTACCGATAAAACTGGGTGAAAACGTGTATTGATATAGTTGTGTAACATGTTTATAACTCTTAGTATATTTGTATAGAATGTCGTTTTGATAACAAGTGATATAAACAACTTTTATTATATTAAGAAAAATCGACCAATCGCACCACGTCTTATCGTAGAACTTTTAATTAACTACGTAATAGTACATACTAAAAATAATGAAAATAATTTTATGTTCTAAAAGAGTTGCAAATATGATATTGAATTAGCATATGGCTTATAGATTAAGGAAGCGCATTTGATAGTTATAGAAAAATCAAAGAATTAATGTACCCAAATATTATGAAAATTTGGGACATTTCATTTAATAACTTTTTACAATGTTAATGTTTTGAGTAACCTTTATGATATACTAATAAAGTACCAGACTACCGATTTGATGATGTATAGCATGTTAGTGTAGCAATTAGTTTTGTATAGAAAATATTGTAATTTATGCCATTTGCATAGTGAAAAGTTTATGCAATAAAGAGGCAAAACGGAAAATGGCAAGCGGCTCACTGTAAAGTATAGCCATAGTCTACCTTAGGGGCTCGGGACCCAGTAGGAGTAGTAGTGTGAAGAACTGCCAGTGACAAGCAGTGGTATCCGGTAGTAGCTGAAGTGACTAGTAGCAGTATATAGTGAATAGCGAAAGTGTTAGCTAGCCGAAAAAGGTCGTAACTGATATTCGCAGTTACATTATAGTGAAAGTGGTAACTGATATCCGCAGTTAAACAAGTGACAAAATAAGCTAGTTTAGTTGATAATAGCTGCTAGTCAGTAGTGTTAGAAAACCAGCTACTACCAATAGATATTTGATACTACCGTACAATTTAAAGAAATCTTTTGAAATATACAGTGAACAGTGAACAACCGTAGTTCAACAACCGTGGTCAATAGTTATAAAATATCGCGACTAATCAATCAGTCGAACCATGGCCATACCTTGCTATTTGTATTTATTAATCGTGCATTTTGATTTGAACCTCGATCCACAATATCTCAGCGGCACCCACAAAGACGGCAGTGAAAGTACCCACCGGAACCTATAGGTGTAGGACGTGAGCGACTCGCGAAGTATCTTCGACAACATTTACTCCGGAGAGTTTCGCCCGTCCGGCACAGCATGAGTTAAGGTATTGTAGAGTAACCGCGTCTAAAGTTCACGAAGCTGCACATTGCGAGACTCCTGATGGTGCTTTGATTGTATAAATTTTTGGTACTTCTGTACCAGAGACTCTGTCTGTGAAAAGAGGCACACGACAGAACGACAGAACGTACGACGTTCGTACTACGGCATAAGTAGCTAAAACAAGGAAAATAGTTATCGAAAATGGTGGTTTCTTTTTAAAACCCGATAGGCCTCATTTAGGTACTTCTCTAGATCGATTGACAAGTGAATACGTAGTAGAAATAAAATTTCCATCAACAAAGAAAGGAAAGGAAAGTTTTGCAAAGAATAATGTTCTCGGCAGCAAATTCAAAGCTCAAATTCAGCTACAAATGTTTTTTGCAATAAAGTTAAGGGAATGTTTTTTGTAGAAATATTCAAAAAAGATTATGATGAATTTTTAAGAAAACATAAGTGTTTCCGAAACTGGTTGAGAGTTAAAACTACTCCTTTATTAATAATATGACATGTGCTCTTGATATTACGAGGTTGTCGAAATAAAACTATAAAATAAAACGAAAACATTTTTATTTTTACACTTGATTGCTAAATAGACAATTCTGTAAATGAACTGAACCGCAGGCTATTGTTACCATATTATCCACAAAATGTACGTATTAAATATCGACATAGGATATGCATGGAGTCCGATCATTTTAGTCTCTCAACTTCCCTATGCTTCTTTCAACGTGAACTCTTATAGCAGCGATTCTCTTTGTTTGCAAGACTTCCTCTGCTGTAAGTTTTGAGTTGGAACTCACACTAGGCGACCTAAGGAGTGTACAACCAGGTTGTTTCAGTAAATGGCTAATATTTTTGAAACTCCTGTCAACTAACACAGTACTTCCTTGTGCCAATTTGTCAAGTAATCCGCTTTCTTCAAATATTGTTGTCTAGAGACTACAGTCCTCCCTCCATATCCCAAAGAGATAAAGTTTATCAAACTGTCAGGTGTAATTGAAATCAAGTACTTAGTGGTATTGCAGCTTTTATATTGAGACCATGTAGCCGTTTGGTGCGAAGTATTGCTAGGTTTCTCGGTCTGAATTTCGAAACATCGATTATTGAAATCGCTTTAGAATAGAGCTTCCTTAAAGTTATCGGCAAGGAATAAGAAGAACACAACGGAATGCCATTTTTTACGAAGCTTTAGATCTTTCGGCACGTTAAAAAATAGCTTTTCTAGCGTTTTAATAAAAGTTTTTATACGTTTCGGCACTGTACAATATTTATACTTAGTTAATAAGTGAATTAGACACAAATCGAACACTTTATTTGTTTCAAAGTTACAATTTACCAAACAAAACACTGCGTGCCTTATAGCTGCCAACGCAACGGCTAACGGGCTAACTGGCGGCGACCGTCACAGTGACGTCACAGATACCGCGCTGAACGGTCAATTAATTTCGCTAGTAATTTAAACATAACTTTGTAAATTTTTGTCCTAGAACAAAAAATTTTGTACTGTATGCTAAGAATTTTTTAGCTCTATAAATCTGTATTCTCAACTAAAAACGTTACGCAAGGAGGATCTCCTTGCATTATTTGTATCACCCACCGGAAAATGACGATAAAGCTGTAAGTCATCCGCGTAGAGATGGTAATTAAATGTAATTACATTCGTAATAGAGTTAATAAATACGGAAAATAAAAGACGTTCACAGAGAGGAGTGCTTTGCTGACCGAGCGCTATGTAAAGCGTACATTCAGCATGGAGCAATCGCACTGCTGGATTATAGGCGGTGTGTTTCCTCCCGTCATCGAGAGACGAGTTAGATGCAAAAAACGAGAGACTTAAAGATCGGCTTTCTCCTTTGCGGCAAAGGCCACTGAGCCGTTCTCCCTGTGCAGCGATGAAAGAGATGGTTGACCGAAGATCCCCTGGACAGCCTTGGCGAGAGCCCGGAATGCACGAATCCCCGAAGAAAGGTGAACTAGTTCCTCGCCAATTCTGCGGATGTGCTCGGACTTTGGCTTGGCAATGACAATGACTCTTTTGAAGGACCTGGAGGCGGAATTATACTTCTTTTTAATAGCGCTGGTGTTTACATCTCGGGACGTCGATTTGTCAGCCCATGACTGGTAGCACTCCTGCTTATACCTAATTTAATTTTACAGGAGCGACCAAACGTTGGCTAGGATCTGCCTTCGATGGGCACCACAGATGGAAAAAGCTTCACCGAAAAGTTTCCCTGATGTACCACATTAGTGACAGAATCAGCAACAACGTTGTGAAGAAGGGTAGTTGGTAACAACTTCCCAATCAGCCGACATATAATGCCAAACACGGCGATAACCTGCAGAACGCAACCGCGATGGAAGTTTGAGTGGCACTATACTCCGGATCAGACAATGGTCCGAAGAGCCAAGACGGGCGAAGGATACCTGATATCCGTCTGGACGTGAGGTTAGTTGAAGCTCTGATAGGTAAGGTGCATGATCTTTCATCCGCGTAGGCGAAGCTTTTCTTTTGTGTTGGACCATATGACAAGGCAAAGTCATAAACAGATGTGCCCGTATAATCGGTTAAACGAGAACCAAGCCATTTAGCGTGGTGGGCGTTTAAATCACAGAGGATACACTGATCCGTATCTTCAGGACTACCGAGGGGTCGAGACCAGATGTCTTCTCTGACGTATACGCAAACTCCAGAGCAAGGCACGTGGTGTTTCAAATCGTAACCCGGGTGGAGAGATAAGAAGTATAAGCCGGAGAGGACATCTGCATCTTGATTAAAAAGAGCAGGGTCGGCTTTGCCGTCTCCAGATACCATAGATGTCATTAAGGTTCGAATGAAGTCCCCCGACGTTGCAGAAATTCACGGATAGCATGGAAGGGGTTGCCTTTGTCTTATTGTTCTGCTTGCCCCGAGCAGTTAGTCTTGAGTGGAATTTCGCCAAGAATACGCTGGGCGGCCTGAACACCTATGCTCAGGTAGAGTAGGGTAACTTGGAAGTGGATGCTCAGCGAGGGGAGGGATTTCTCCAATGCCTCCGGCCACCTGTAATTACCAGGTGAAGTAAACTCCACGCTGATATTCTGTGAGGTCGGGGTAAAAGTATTATTTTTTATAGAAGAGGGGGCAAACGAGCATACGGTTCACCTGATGTTAAGTGACTTCCGCCGCCCCTGAATGTCCGCAACACCAGGGGAATCGCAGGTGCGTTGCCGACCCTTTAGAAACGAGTAAGCCCTTTTCTTGAAGGTCCCCAGGTCGTATCGTATATTGTTCAGCAAAGACTCGACTTCAGACACAAGTTTGTCGCAGTAGTCGGAGACGTTTTCCCGAGAAATATTGACATGGCCGGCGTATAGAGCATCACCAGTGCTGTCATCTGCATCTGCAATGAATGTTGCCGGTTTGCAACATATCATTGATATTGTTTCGGCCCATCATTATTATTGATAATTAAATTCAATATAAGGGGCGTTAAAAATAATCTTAAAAGATATATTAAACAATAAACTTACATATTTACTTACATATTTATTACTCAAATAAAACTATTACTTCACCTATTCATAACTTATGTAATTAATAATCTTTACTTTTTTACAAATAGTTATAATACACTCGCTAAAGAATTTCCTTCTAAATCATATTATGTTACACATATTTGTAATTCAAGCAAAATACTACTATTGAATATCGCGAAGAAAAGGCCTTATATTGCTTATATTCGAATTCCGATTAAAATATACCTCTGTGATTAATACTATGACTGGCTTAAGTTCTTTGGTAACAAAATGTTTATATTCCTACCAGTTAATGAGTGACAAGCTCTGTCTTAAATATCTCTTTCTATTAATTTTTTATATATTACGGCCGCCATAGAAATCTAAGACGATATAGAAAAATCTTTATCGATTAAATGTCACTCACTGGATAGACTAGAATATTGTAAGAAAGTTTTTCAATCAAACGATTTTAAACTTCTCACTTTTAATATAAGCAGTCTTCAACATAATTTTAATGATTTTTGGGTAGTCCTAAAAAGATTAAACATAACATATGACGTCATCGTTCTGACTGAATGCAGGCTACATGATAGCTCAGTAATTGGGCAAATAACCGGTTATAAGTCCTTTCGTACTAAATAGTATATCAATAAAAGTGGGGGAGTGGTTGTTTACATGAGGTTGGACAAGTGGATGCCCTCTATGCAGGAGCCCACCTTTGATGAGGCAAACTGCCTTAGGGTTGACTTGGATAACTCATTGTCTATACTATGCATATATCGCTCTCCCTCATTTCACAACTTAAACGGCTTTCTACAATCTTTGGACAGTAAGTACACTCCACAGCTTACAGGATAGGTCTTGTGTAATGGTGGCGGGTGACTTAAATATCAATCTGCTAGCTAACGACACTGATTTGCAGGTATCTGATTACTTATGCCTAATGGCTTCCCACGGGTTGTTGTCGGCCATTTCAGTGCCTACTAGGGGAAATACATGCTTGGACCACATTTTCATTAAATGCAAACACGTTATTTCAGCAGTTATATGTAAATGCTCCTTGACTGATCACTATATGCCCATGGTGGGTGTGAGCTTTGCTGAAAATAAACCTAAATCGAAAAACAGGTACAGAAATATTGTTGATATCGGCGCAATTAATTTAGACCTTTGCGGTATGAACTGGTCGACAATAACTGGCTATTAAGACGTCAACGAGGCCACTTTTAATTTTGACCAGATTATACAATCAGCTGTAGGCAAACATACTAGTACGGCCGCTGAGTTATTACCGATTTGACAGATTATTCTTAAATTAATCGATATAACCTTGCACGAGCGACACATTTGCCGAATGATTTAGAATACCTCTTTAATATAAAACTTTATGTCAAAATGTCAGAATTAAGTAATTTTCCAATAAACTCTGTTTCAAAACTTAAAATAGTTTGTAAATAATATGAAAACATTTATTTTTTTGTTCTTTGGCGCGCTTGTACAAAGTTACATCGTGCGTCTAGTTTTCATAGTGATGTGCTTGATAGTATTCGGTCCGAATTCATTGGAATAGATATGATATTTATTTTATTTGGATATTTTTATTTTACTTATTCCTTCGAGCAACTAGACTATAATGCTACCATTTTTTTGCGTATCCTAATTGCACTGTGTTGCCAGTATCTCTATGACTTTTAAGATTTATGTGTGATCCAAAGACAGAAATACTGTTTTCTATGATTTAAAAATAAATACAATTTTTTGACTCGGCTTTCTCCTGTTTATCGTTGCGCTTTATTGGACTAATTTTGTTTGTGTTTGGTAATTTTGTTGAAAATGCCGAAACGAGAGAAAACATTGAATAGTCAATGTCGTGAGCTTGTACTAAAGCTACAAGATTACTTTGAGCGTGAGTCACAAAATGGCGGCCCTTTGATTCCTGTCACTCAAGTGAAAGATCGGGTTTCACAAGCTCTTGGAATTGGTGCAAAAACACTATATAATATAAATAAAAAAAAAATTGGTGCTTCTGGAAGTGAAGATAATGTTTTACGCACTCCTAAGAAAAAACGAAGACAAAAGCCCGTGACAGGTGTTGATGTTTTTGATGCAGATGCAATAAGAAACCACATATATGGTTATTATACTAGGAACGAGTTTCCAACTAGACGTTTGCTTTTGGTCTCTTTAAAAGAAGCTGGCTTGTTTAAAGGCGGTAAAACGGCGTTGTCAAAACTATTGCACGAAATTGGGTTTGAATATAAAAAAACGAATAAAAGGAAAATATTAATGGAAAGATTTGATTTAATAATTAAAAGGAGCGAGTTTTTTAAGAGAAGCCAGAAAAATCGAGTCTTGGGACAACGTCGTTTTTGTTGACGAAACATGGTTAAATGCGAACCACACTGTGTCACGCTCTTGGACTGACGAAACAAAAGCATCAACCTCAAAGGTTCCAATTGGAAAAGGATCGCGACTGTTAATTTGTCACGCCGGTTCTGCTGGAAGTGGTTTCTTTGAAAACGGACTGCTGGCTTTCGCGTCAAAAAGTACTTCCAATTACCACGAGGAGATGGATACAGACACTTTTAAGAATTGGTTCGAAAATCAATTATTACCCAGCCTGCCAGAGCCTTCTATCATAATAATGGACAACGCTTCATATCACTCGAAACAAGTGAATAAAGCGCCTACTCAGGCCGACAAGAAAGCTGATCTCGTAGCATGTCTACACAAAAATGGAATTGAAACTACTGCCGAAATGCTAAAGTCTGACTTAGTAAAGTTGGTACGCGAAAATAAAACATCAAGAGTCCGTTATAAAGTAGATGAGATAGCTCTAGCACATGGACATCGGGTACTTCGAATTCCGCCTTATCACTGCCAGTACAATGCCATTGAGCTAATATGGGCACAAATCAAAGGTATTGTTTTTTATCGCATAAGTTATGAATATGAATAATTTGTACTATTATAACATCCAATATTCAGCATATAAGTAAAAAGATACATAACTAAGAAATAAATATCTCATGTCCCTTACATGTAGGTAATTGTGCAACATTTCGTTTATTTAATGTAATAAATTAACGTTATTTAATGTTTACATTACAGGTTACGCAGCTCGTAATAATACGACTCCACCATTCAGTACTAATAAAATGATGGGTCTATTAAAAGATGCTTGCAGCAAAATAACGAAAGAAGATTGGGTCAAGGTCGTCGAAAAGACTCGAAAACTAATAACAGAAGATTATGAACGCGATATAAGAGTGGACACCATTATAGAGAATGAAATTGTCATACAAGTGACTGATAGCGATGACAGCTCTGGCGAATCTGGTTCAGAGTCTGAATAATTGTTTTAATAAATGATAGGTAGTCATTTATTAAAACATCTTGTACCTACTCTATTCATTAAAATGTGTAACAGTGTTTACAAATTTGTTTTATTTTGATATGTCCTCGACCAATTATCTACGCCCATCAAGGATACTCCACCTAATAAAGAACCTGTGTCTTTAACAATTATTGTTTTGATTTTATTTAATTACACACTATACTAGAATATTTAAAAACAAACTGTTCCCAAATGATATTAGGGTTACTGGTTCAGTCACTTCACTAGTATTATCAATTCGTCATGTGTCAAATCGGTAATAACTCAGCGGCCGGACTTTAGTAAAGTAAAATTGAGTCGCACTAAATACAACATCAAACCCTGGATTACTCCCGGGCAAATGAAATGTATGCGACACAGAGACCATTTGCACAGTCAGGTCCGTGCGAACCCCAATGACGTCGTGCTTAATCTGACCTACAAACGATATCGCAACTTTTGTAATGACCTGCTGCACCGACTTAAGGCTGAGCACGAGAATGGAGAGCTAAAACACCACGAGCGGAATCCTAAAAAGCTTTTACAGGCAATAAAAAACGTTTGCGAGGTCCCTCAAAAGAGTAAAGATTCTGAGGAACTTTTGAAAAGTGATGTTGACATCAATTCTTCATTAAATTTCTGTAATAGTTATTTTGTCTCCTCCGGTCGAAAACTGGCTGATCAAATCCTGTCTAAGCTTTCAACCTCAGAGGTCAATTTGAGTGCTTCTGTTGGGATTGCCAATCATCTGCTTAACTCTTTCTTCTTTAAACCAACTGATTCATTGAAAATCAAGAGGCTGATTGAGGGTTTACGTAGTGATAGTGCGCCGAGGGTAGACGGATGTACCCCTCTTCTTATTAAATCTATTAAAGAGTCAATTTTGATTCCTCTTACTCATATTTTCAACCTTAGTCTTAGTAAGGGCGTATTTCCTGACAGATGGAAGTGTGCGGTAGTAAGTCCAATTTACAAAGCTGGACCAAAGAATAATCCTGATAATTACAGGCCTATATCGCTCCTAACAATCTTCTCAAAGCTTCTTGAGAAGATAGTTAATATCCGTTTGCTGAAGTATATCGAGAAGTTGAAGCTAGTTTCTGATAGACGGTTTGGGTTTAGGGTAGGGAAGTAAACTGAGGATGCTATTAATCTGCTGATAAATCAAATTTCATCGAAGGTGGATAGTGGTAAATGTAGTCTTGGTATTTTTCTGGACCTTTCTAAGGTCTTTGACACCGTGTCTAGACAAATATTGTTGAAGACGCTCGAAGGTTTTGGAATTCGCGGTACTGCTAGGAATTGGTTTCAAAGCTATCTCACTAATCGATACCAAAGCGTGCAAATAGGGCCTGATCACACAAGTTCCCAGCTTCAGGTGACCTTCGGCGTGCCCCAGGGAAGTATTCTCGGGCCGACCCTTTTTGTTCTGCTTATGAATGATCTTCTAGAACTCAAAATACCTCAGTGTGAAACAATTTGTTACGCAAATAACACCGTTGTCTTATTTCATGGTCGATCCTGGAAAGAAGTAAGAAAGCTGGCCGAGAACGGTATGGGTCAAATGGCTGGGTGGCTGCATCGTAATTTGTGACACTTAATGCGAAAAAATCCGAATACATGTGTTTCCACAAAACTTGTGCAACTAATCCGTTGATGCAGAACGACATTCCAGTCCATACATGTGACATTCTGCAACATTGTGACTGTGAGGGTATTGCGAGAGTGGAGAAGGCGATCAGGTACTTGGGTGTAATTATTGACCACAATCTTTCCTTCAAACAGCATATCTCATATCTCTCAAATCGAGTCAAGAAGGTTATTTACGTAATGAAGTTGCTCAGGAACTGTGCTGATAAATGGACACTTCGTATGGTTTATTTTGCTCTCTGCCAATCCATTATACAATATTATATATCAGCTTGGGGTGGTGTCTCCAAAACCATGATCATGTTTAAAAAGCCCTACCGGTACCCTACGGCCGATCTTTATCGGGATAGCGAGGTTTTGAGTGTACGCCAGTTGTATATTCTATCCGTAGTTTTAAAAACCCATGGGCAAGTAATTCAGTCGCCTATTTACGACCACCTAATCACTAAACAGACTCGACCACTTCCAGCCTCCCGAACAAGCCGGTTTCCGAAAAGGCTTTAGTACCGTAGACCACATACATACCCTTCGGCAAATTGTACAGAAGTCCGAAGAGTACAATCTGCCACTTTGCCTGGCGTATTTGGACTATGAAAAAGCCTTTGATTCCGTCGAAATTTGGGCGGTGATCAAATACAGTCTCTTCAGCGGTGCCAAGTTGACTGTCGGTATGTCGAAGTGCTGAAGTGTTTGTACAGTAGGGCTACGATGGCTATCCGAGTACAGAACCAGAGTACGAAACCTATCCAACTGCAGAGAGGTGTAAGACAGGGTGACGTTATTTCCCCGAAACTCTTCACCGCTGCATTGGAAGACGTTTTCAAGCTACTGGACTGGAAAGATACGGTATTAACATCAATGGCGAGTACATCCCTCACCTTCGATTTGCCGACGATATAGTCCTTATGGCAGAATCGCTGGAGGACTTAAGCACTATGCTCAATGACCTCAATGGTGCCTCCCAACGGATAGGTCTTAAGATGAACATGGACAAAACAAAGATGATGTTTAATGTCCATGTCACACCTATGCCGGTAGTTTTTGGGAGCACTAAGCTCGAAGTTGTTGACGAGTACGTTTACCTGGGACAAATAGTCTGGCTAGTTAAGTCCAACTTCGACCGAGAGGTCAATCGACGGATTCAACTCGGCTGTCCTCAAAACCTGAAAACTAAGTTTTACAACCAGTGCGTGTTGCCAGTTATGACATATGGAACTGAGACGTGGTCCTTCACTGCTGGCCGTATGAGGACGCTCAAAGTCGCTCAACGAGCTATGGAGAGGGCTATGCTCGGAGTTTCTCTGCGTGATAAACTTAGAAATGAGGATATCCGCAGTAGAACCAGAGTGACCGACATAGCCCAACGGATTAGTAAGCTGAAGTGGCAATGGGCCGGCCATATAGCTCGAAGAACCGAAAACCGTTGGGGAAAAAAGGTTCTCGAGTGGCAGCCTCGTACCGGTAGACGAAGTGTAGGGCGACCCCCCACTAGATGGAGTGACGACCTATATGTAATAAGTATGTAATTTGATACAATATAAGTTAAAATTAATCTAATATAACTCACTATTTTTGTCCCAATGTTCAGGTCTATAGCTCTATTTCTAGGAATAAATATTTTTTTTATTACATTAATAAGCATAAAGTTAAGATAAATAAATTTCAGACAATAGACAAATAATATAGTAAATTAAAGGCAAAATATTATCTTTCAAAATAAATAAATTTATTAAAAACTTGTAAAATTATTTAAAACATGATAAATAATAGTAATACAAGTCGAAAATATTATAAACATTAAGATAGATAACATTTATAAGATAATTGGAAAATTGATAAAAAAATTATCTCGTGTTAGTGTAAGTTATGGAGGGTGTTCATGTATAGTGGCTTGTACTCGTATGGAGGAGCTGTAGGAGACGCGTACCCAAGGTCGTATATAATATACAAAATGTAACGTAATTAACGCAAACCCTCAGACACACCAATTAGTATATTATTATGTTATAATCGTAATACATACACTGAATTTTTAGCTAAACATTTTTATGCACTGATTATTTATCAAATTAGTTATACTAATTCCGGAAGAACGTTGTGGTCACAGTACAAATCCACGAATGCAAAGACTTTAACGTGCTTGAAATAAAGTTCATTTTTCTTTATTTTTATTGAATGACAGAATTAGTAATAATACAAATAAAACCGCACTCTTAAAAGTCTTATTGCCTTAAGTTACGGTACATTTCAGTTTGTTTTGACTGGACAGATTTAGTGTGACTTTAATTTACTATAGTTTTAATTTCTATTATTCAGATAAAAAATTGGACTTATGATTGTAAGCTCTGTTATACTAAAGCATTATTATGGAAGGTCTCCATGATGCATAAGCATTATGATACTAGAATTATGGGTTGAAGTCCCATATATTAAAGACAAATATAATAGTAAGGTCTGTGATACAAAAGCAATACTATAGAAGGTATCTATGATGAATTAGCATTACAAAAGTAGAATTGTGGGTTGAAGTCCTATATACCCATTAACGCCCTCTGTACTTGCTTGAGTACACCTCGTTATGTCGATATTTGATGTACTTTGGCATTTGTTTCAATCGAACTAATTGTTTATTTTGAAACTAGATGATTCTAATAGACTATAAAATCAATCGTTTTGACATTGACGCGTAAACTAATGTCAAAATTTTTATTTCGTGAAACGGTTTTGTGACTTTAATTTGGAGGTAAGTAATTATTGTTGATTTTAAATAAATATTTTAAAGGTTTTGGATACATTTTGGATTTTAACGTTCGATAATACTTTATTACTGCTTGTCAAATTGTATTTTACATAAAATCTTTATTAAATCTGCCATATTACGATGATTTATACCTCTGTACACAGACTGGTACAATGGGCATATGTATATGTTATTTTTACTTTTTTTACAGTTGTACTCGAAAACCAGTAAATAGCGAACTGCTGCGTTTTTTCGAATCAAAATAACTACTCGAAGCTTGAGGAAGCACTAGAATCGATACTGGCTGGTGAAGATCAAGATGTAGAGTATGATGTAGTGTTATTACCGCCAGATCCTGCTATCGTAAGTGACGAAGAAGAGGGTAATGAAGACGACTTAGTTTCTTCAACACTTCCAAGGGATGTTCCAGGGACTTTGGAGGTAATTCACCGCCATCCTGATTATGACGTTTCGGACTGGAATGACAGTGACGATGAGCCCTTATCAAACACGACTGGGACCGCAGAACATTCTAGAAATAAGCGACCTAGAAACCAACGCGAGCAGCCCGAAGTACATGTTTGGAGGAAAACTTTACCCCAATACAATGCTGTTTATAATGCTACAGATACATTAGAAAACCGACAACAAAGTATAATAGAAAGCTTAAAAGATTATAGTTCAGTTATGCTGTTTGAAAAAATGTTTGATGACTGGTTTGATGACCTGATTGTACGCTGGTCAAAATAATAAGCACAATTTTGAGCAGGACATCTCTGACTTGAAAAGATTTTTGGGTATATTGATTCTTACTGGCTACCATCAACTACCATCTGAACGTGCGTATTGGAGTTTAGATGAAGATCCTGGGCATTCAGTTAGTGGCGAGTTGCATGTCTAGAAATAGATTTACAGATATAAAGTGATACTTACACCTTGTTGATAATTCTTTAGCAAATAATACAACCGACAAGATGTTCAAAGTGAGACCGTTGTGCGATTTGATTCAGCGAAACTTTTGTCAGTGGGGAGTTTTACACGAAAATTTATCTGTGGACGAGTCTATGATAAAATATTTCGGTCGTCATCCAGCTAAACAATTTATTAGAGGAAAACCCGTACGGTTCGGATACAAAAACTGGGTCGCAACTAGTTCAGTGTGGCAAATCTGCAGACGCTTCGTCAGATAGTCTTGGCGCAAGAGTGGTAAAAATTTTACTCGCAAAAATGCCCATATAAGTTAGTAAAGAACATATCGTGTATTTTAATAACTTTTTCAAGAATTACCAATTACCGCATGATTTGCGTCTTCAAGGAACTAGAGCGACTGGTACAATTCGTGATAATAGAAAAAAAAAACTTCTTTCAGTAAAAGAAATGAAAAAGCGACCTAGAGCAGAATATGACTATCGTTTTGATACAAAAAATGAAATTGCGATTGTACGCTGGAAAGACAACAACGTTGTCACTATGGGTACCAATTTTGACAAAATTGAACCTGTAGGAAAAGTAAGGAGGTGGTGCAGTACAAGAAGACAAAAAGTAAATGTGAATATACCAGGACTATTCGTGAATTACAACAAAGGAATGGGTGGTGTAGATCAGATGGGCCAAATTCCATAAGTCTGTACCGAGTTTCCGAGGAAAGAAGTGGTGGTGGGTAATATTTACCTATTTATTGGATATGTCTATCTCTAACGCTTGGAGACTGCATGTTTTACTGAGCAAATCAGCAGAAAATATGACTGTGACATACATGGAGCAATTGTCCTTTCGAAGAAGCATTGCGCGCGCTTACCTGCAGCAAACAAAGTCTAAATCCCGTCCTTCAGGCTCAACAGTGGAAGGTTTAGACAAAAAAATTACGGTTACAACCCACAGCGCATCCAAAATCCGCTGCGTTGTGCTGTATGTCCAGTCGCGTCCGATGGCGTTGCGAGACCTGTCTAAAAACGTTATGCGTAGAGCGAAGTTGTTTCGGAGAATTTCACTTTTGATCCGCCCACTGTACTCGCCTGTGTACACCCTTATAAGTGCGATGTGACACAGTTATTTTTTAATTTTTTCTTATAAATGTTTTATATAGGTACTATTAAAGCAATAAAATATAATAACATGAAAAAATAACAATAGTTTTATTTTGGGCGTTAATGGGTTAAAGATATATAATAGTAAGGTATGATACAAAAGCATTATTATAGAGGGTCTCCTTGATGCATAAGCATTATATGGGGTGATCGGGTGACCGACTGCTCTTAGTACTATAGCAAAATGACTAGTTCTATATTAGGGACTTAAAAAGGATTATTATAGTGGTGTGTGTGCTGCTTCACGAGCAATTGGTCCGAGGTAAACTACTACTGGACTCGCTAACCGATGTGTCCTAGACATATCATCTTAGTGCCGGTGGTAAGCGGGTTTTTTGTAGCAATGTTCCCGTGGACATCGCACACTGCGATGCATCGTCTATCTTTCGGATTGGGATGAGTGTGTTTGGTAGCACTTTTAAGTGTAACAGGTATACTCAACTTCATGTCTTAGTGCATTAGCGCTATGATACGTGGAGTTTTGTTCACTAGCGTCTTAGTAGCGTGCTACTATGATACGTTGGCGTTATTTTTTAGAAATTTTGTTACCAAAGTCGATAGGGATCATGTGGGTGTGTTGTGAGGCAGCGCCATCGGTGCGATAGTTGCATTGATGCTTACTGCTACTTGCGGTATTGCGTCTTGTGATGGATCTGCGGGTGTGCTGCGCCTGATTCGACGCACTCTTAAGGTTTTGGTCGATGGAGGTATGCGGGTGATGATGTCTGCTGGGATGTATGGGGGATCTTGGGATGGTGTAAGCCCGACGATAGCGGTATTGACGCTTGTTGCGTTCTGCAGCATTGCGTCTCTGCGATGGTTGTTTAGTGGGACGCTATTCTCAATGGTGCTCTCTGCTTCTTGGTTTGACTCACACCTAAGTAGCTTTGCCCAAGTCGGGTCCCTTCATTACGGGGCTGCAGACTGTCTGACCTCCATGATGTTTTATATAATAACATAATAATATATCTCTGTAACTTTCCCACCTTTAAATGATTGAAGGCAACTTGTTGGTGGGTGAGACAAACATGATCGAAAATGCATTTACTCAACGTCAGTGACACAAACCCTTTCTGATGGCAAATTGTTACTAACATCTTATAACCGCCTTTTGGCTATATCTGCCGTTGTATTGGTTAGTGGAGCATATGTGTCGACCTCATACGGGTGGTAGCTGGAGGGAGGACCTGAAGAGACTCTAAAGGCTGCGGCCAAAAGCCGCACAACGTGGGACCCCATTCCCTTGAGGTGAGCGGTAGAGTCATGACACGATCTGCGGCTAGTAACCGTGCTGATCACGCAATTGGTGGTGATGCCATACACTTACATCACGTCTGCAGGAGCGGCGGTCTGGCAGGTGGTGGCGCTCACGGGGGATTTACGGCCAGTGTGCCCATTTGCCTAAACCGTGTGACGTACATTCACTGTGGCTGGATTGGTCCGCATTCTGTATGGCGTTTACACGCATTGACATACGCGACTTCGGTCAATGTTTGTGCTTAGACACTACCAAGGGGCCAAGCCCTCTTTTACTGTTTCGTCAGTTATTTTGCTGTGGACTACGGTCCAGTTCCCGAATTAGAGTTCCCTTCGGGGGGAGTGCAACTAAATGGTTGACGCTCACCGCGCACGGCGTGTTTGGAGTCGTGTCGCACCTCCCCTACATTTTTTAAAATAAATGTACACTCACCATACGAAACATAGCAGCATTGAGCTGCTATTTTAAGCTGGTATTCTGCGAGAGCGTGGTCCTTCCTTGGTCGAGCCGACCCAGTCGTGGTATAACCATAATATATCGCTGCAACATTGCTCTACCGCGTACAAAATCATCGTCATTTCATCACCTGGGTGGGGCTTTGGGATATGCCAAATAGATCTTATGTCTTCCAATAGATAGCGGTATAAGCATCTCGTTTACATCGTCAAACGGCTTGTGAATCACTTGATAAGTTATCAAGACATATATAGGAGTATATATACTCCTAAACCAAAAAGAAAGCACATATGATCCAAAAGTTATTAACTAAAATAGATACCTAAATAGTTCTTAAAAGTTGAAACTAAAAGAAAAGAAGTATGTAAAGTAGCAGTATGAAAGAGTATATATACTCCTATATAAGACGTACATAAGAGTATATATACTTCTAAACCAAAAAGAAAGCACATATGATCCAAAACTTATTAACTAAAATAGATACCTAAATAGTTCTTAAAATGATGTATGAATATCCATGATATACTTTCCAAACATATACAGGCCAGAGCTTAACTAATGAAATAATTTTTTAAGGTGAAGTGGGCGCTAAAAGCAGATTTTTCACGCTTAATAAGTTCGCAAAATATCAATTTTTTGCCACTACGAATTCACATTTTTTTTATATCATTCTCAAAGTGTCGCGTGTGAAAATCACCCCTTTTCGTTCTAGAAATGTCGTAAGAGGCGACTAATAAAAATTCTAGAAAGATCTCATGGCTTTGATAGATAACCACATCAGATATAAAAAATACCCAGACTGGCGACACTGCAGCGTCAAAATTCGAGGCGTCTGTTATTGCAATCGCCTCCCTGCCTGGCAGGCAGTGAGGTTACTTAGTGATTATGTTAAATCCTCCATACAATGGCCGAGACCCAATTCTAGCTATGACCTTTAATGGGCTGACAAAAAAAAGAATTACGCATAAATTAATTAGTCTTGCCGGGAGAGTGCTGTATGTTCCTTGGGTATGTCAACATCAAACGGGTCTTGGAAGGAGGTGTATGTTGAAATAAAAAAAACATACTTAGCTTACATGATTACATGTAATCAGAATGAATTTTCCATAAAGTAAATCAAAACTAAATTGAAAACAACCTGAAGTTGGCAAATTGTTGAATATTTAAGACTAACAAAAACAATATATTGAAGCCAGGTATTTCAAAGATATTGATAGTCAAATCAGTAAGTAACTTAACCCACAATTGTCAAACAGTAGTAATGCGCAACTAACTTCTGATTATAAAGCATCAAGTTCTATGGTATCCCATTCATTACAACGCGAATGGGACAAACCTATTCCCTCTTTTGAGTGTGTAAGGGAGAGAATGCCGCTATATGAACGACGCGCTTTGTGATAACATGTTCTCGGAGCACTGGCATGGTTTTTTTTCCAGTCGTTGCGGAGACCGCGACTGTGTGGACGTACATCGCGGATATCACAAAATAACACGTGGCCGGCTAAAAGAACCTAAAAACTTAGTAAGTATATTGCGGTCTGTTAAAAGTTTAGTTTCACTTTACAATTCAATCTTCTATGCAAAGACTTATCTTCTATGTGATATTGTAATGGCAGAATAGTCGTAAGTAAAAAATTATGTTTTTGCCGATTACCCTGATGTATACCGTTATTTATTTTCATAGCAATTGATACATTAAAATTTATTGCATGAATTTTAAAGGCAGCTTTCAATTCCTTCATTTTAATATTTGATATTTATGGGAATAAAACATGTACGCATAGTTCAAATAATAATTATCATTTATTAATCAAAGTAGTGCTTAAATTTTTTTCAAACCTATCATTAAACTGCATTATTTGGAGATTTTACCAATCATTAAGATTAAACCACAGACCACATAGTCTGTGGATTAAACTAATGCGTTATAGTTTAAATTTTCTATTAAAATATTCACAAGAAGTACCTATCTATCGTATACGGGAAAAAATAACATAAAGAAATCCAGTTTTGTTGACCTTTATTTACTGTGTCTATCATTTAGAATTTTAGTGCTTAAATACAAATCAAAGTTGTTTATTGTCATAAACTATATTTAAGTATATAATTAACGAAGATTAGCCAAACAAACTGTTGTTTTTAAAAAAGTTCATTATCATTTCCGCATAGCTAATGTTATCATAGTTTATAAATAAATTATTAGGTACCAAAAACCAGATGACTACCTACAATAACACCGTAAATAGTTATATTTTCTACGTGATAAAGGCATGCTACAGCTATATTATTGGTATATTTGTAGCACGAATGGCTCGGCACGACCGGGGAAGGACCACGCTCTCACAGAACACCAGCGTAAAATAGCAGCTTAACGCTGCTGTGTTTCGTATGGTGAGTGTAGAGAACCGGAGACCCTTTTTACTGGAAACGAGGCATTCCATCTCAGTCCTCACGGGTGACAAGGCATCTGCATTTCGATTCGTAATCGAGGATAGATATAGACGTCTATGGGCCGCAGTTAACACTTATCATCAGGTGGACTGTGTGCTCGTTTGTCACCCTAGCTGGCCTGGCCATTCTAAATTCATCATACAACTTTATAATTAAAACTTACCTACGAAATTTTTAAGAAACCGGTACATACTACAAAAGCAAAGTATGTAGGTACCTTACATTTCCTTCGTTCTACGAAGACAGTGATTACCACTTTGATATTTAATCTCTTATCGATAAATTATTGCTAGAAACCTCTCTACCTGAACTTAGCTAGGTACCTGTATTATGAGTTATAACTGCAGAATGAATGGGTCAGCTTGTCTGGATTAGAACCGCGCTTTTATAGAAAACATAAAGGAATCATAGCTTTTGTTAATCTTTTTCTTTTATAAAAGATAGGGTTGAAAAAGATATTGAATAAAATTTAGTTTCTCTTCTGTTTATCATTATCCCGCTTACTGCTGGATAATGGTCTCTCCCGTTATAGGCAGGATTTACCTTAATTGTAATACTTGGAAGTAAAGTAAAGTTACAGCCTACATACGAACCACTGCTGGGCAGAGGCCTCCCCTCATTTCTGAGAGGGTTTTAGGTCAAGGAAGTGTCCGCCGCGCTGCCTCAATGCGTGTTGGCGAACTTCACATGTCTTCGAAATATTTTTTTCTTATTCCTCAGACATGCAGGTTTCCTCACGATGCTTTCCTTCACCGCCGAGCACGTGGTCAATCAGCACTTAAAATTGCAATTAACAATTTCATTGGTGCCGGCGGGGATCGAACCCTGGTTACTCGCGTTCTGTTATATTTACAGCGAGCGTTAACCATCTGAGCTACCACGGCTCATACGTCATACTTTGAATCATTACATACTTGGAAGGCGAATTGACAATTGTATTGTCAGACGTCTTGCACCATTAAAGCTGCTGTATGTCGACGTTCTGTAATATGTACTTTGATACTTATACCGCAATCGATCGAAAGTCTTAAAATGTTCCTGTTATTCCCATAGCCGCATCTCATCCCACCCACGAGAAGAACTAGGATTCCCTTACCGGTTTATATAATTTGTGTACCAATTATTAACTTGTTAAATTTGAAATATTTCAGAGTTATGGATAAAAAAGAATTAACCTGTGAGCTGGGTCCGCCATGCAGCCTCGTCCTAGCCGATGGATCGGTGTATCAGGGCCGAAGTTTTGGAGCACAAGTTCCAATCGAGGGGGAAGTCGGTAAATAACTTTTCCATTTAAGTTGTTTTTTTAAATGTTTGTGGTTAGGTATTGATAACGCAAATCACGCAAACGTTACACAATGTATGATATATAATAACGTACACATATAGAAATGTATCTAATATCAGCAATGTCATTTTTTTTTGTAAAAATTAACTTTTTATAAAAAATAATTCGGAATTTACTTTTTATAATAAGTTACTTTTTACCCTTTTGTAGACTATTATAAGGAATATCCAATCACAATGTCGTCTCAATAGTTCTATTAAAAATATCATCCCCTATTTGGCCACCTTAGGGGTGGAATTTTTTGTCCATCTATATGAGACCATCCCTGAATTATAACCTATTTAATAAAAAAAGAATTATCCAAATCAGTTCACAATTAAAGAAGACCAGAATGCACAAAGATTCGAATCGAATCAATTCTTCTCTCCTCCTTTTTTTACCGTTGGCTGAAAAAAGTTATCTTTTTAAAACGAACCCGGACTTTTTACGTCCATTCCTCCATATTATAACTTCAATAGCCAAAGAAATATTTAAGAAGGGCTTGATTTTAGTCTTACTATTACGATTCGTAAATATTTAACACTAACATCCAAAATTAATTATCTACTTATTATAATAAAACAAAGCGCTTCCCGCTGTACGCTTAATTAAAACTATGCAACAGATTATGATGCGGTTTTCATAAATAAAGAGAATGAGCCAAGAGGAAGGTTTATATGTATATAATACATGCATATTATTATTAATCACTCCACACTGACACCACATTAGTATCTACATTGCACCCCTGCGAAGCTGGGTAGGTTGCTTATATTTATAACAAAATAAGTGATTAATAAACATGTATGCGTAGAATTAATGAGCATGGATATATGAAAGAAGCGAGATCAGTATGTCAGGATCGTGCAAATAGGAGTCCGTAGTCTCTGCCAATCACCCTGGGTAACAGGCGTGAGAGTTTAAGAAACAGAAACTTTTTATTTAATATAGAATAAGATAATACTGATTGAAAGTCACTTTTTTAATTAACCACTGGTTCGGAAAAAAACCTCTATCCTGGAAAGAACCAGAAAGAAACTCAGCGGGACTTTAAAAAAAAACAATAACAGCTTACAATTAGGTTTGTTACAATTAACAACACAAAAGAAAATAAAAATAGCTTGGTAACGATCACCTTTCCCAGGGTTATCATCCATAAATTCGCTAATATACTAATAACCCTTTTGATACAAACTTAGTTTCATAAAGTGTTTGAACTTTGTGCAAGTAAAATTTTGTATATTTTCTGGGATTTTGTTGTAAAAGTGCATACATCGCCCCAAGAATTAATAACTGAGTCGGTGGAGTCGAGTAACTGGTGTTACTAGCTTGTGTGTGTTCCTAGTATTTACAGAAGGTATATCACTTATTACATTTTCATAAACGTATTGAGAGTCCAAAGGTAAACATTCTAATTTACTTAAATTTTCGTCTGAGCGACTCTTTACGTTTTAAATCATATATTGCTCTAATGGTCTTCTTCTGTAAAACAAGTATAATTTCAGTGTCAGTCGCGTGTCCCCATAGCAAAGTATCATATGACATTATGCAACGAAAATGGCTAAAATAAACTAGTCTAGCTTTTCCAAGTTTATGACATGGAAAACCCCACTAAAAGGCTTTTACCTTTTGGTGGGTTTTCCGTAACGCTACGGTTACCAGTGGCACTAACCATTGCAGCACCAACAGCCTCGCACACTAGATGCTTTTCTTTCTCGAAGATATTTATTGTATCCTCTGTTGATTATTAACATGTCATCTACCATACTTTTCAAAAATTTACTGATATTTAGTCGTCTTACACGTCAGCCATTCTAACAGTCACTAATTAGGTAGGAATTATAATCACTATTATTAATACCAAATATTAATAAAGGCCGCCAAACTTTCAAAACAGTATTTTTTTTATAGAATAAGGGTGACAATCGAGCACGCACTCCACCTAACGGTAAGTGGATCTGCGGCCCATAGACATTTACATTTATTCTCGATTAAAAATAAAAACGCACATGCGTTGTCACCCCAAAGGACTAAGATGGAATGCCTCGCTTCCAGTACGTAAAAGAGTAAAGAAACGCAGCAGTATTAAGCTGCTATTTGACGCTGGTATTCTGTAAGCTGGTGCTGGTATTATAGTATTATGAACTTCTAATAATAATTATACGTATAGATAATAGATATAATTACGTGGTGTAAAAATCTTCACAATATTTTTTAAATACTAGTACAGTATTAATAGTTCTTAAATTACTATAAGAAGGGGTTTTCATTAAGAGCGCTCACACTTTGAAATTAAATAAAACAACTTGTGTAAGTGATATTGCCTCAATTTTTAAATTATTTTAAAGGACATTTTATGATATTATGTATGAAGCATAATTTTAGCCAAATGGCTACCGCGATTCCGCTGTAATTAGTGTATTCTGATGGACCAATTTTCGACGAGATTTTGGCATAAATGAGAATTCACATAAATTCTATAAAGAACGCGACTTATGTTAGCCTCCAGGGCGGCTATTGTCTGTGGTTTATCCGCATAGACCAAAGATTTCACGTATCTCCACAGAAAGTATTCGAGCAGTGTTGTCACACGATCTCGATGGCCAGTTGATATCGCCCCCACGCACAATGACGAACAACTTATTAACAATTAATTCAAAGTTTCCCGTGCAGTATGGCCAGTGGCAACGTCCTGTTGGAACCACATGCTTGTGGGATCCATACCATCTATCCTAGGTCACAAAAAAGTTGTTATAATTGCCCGAAATCGGTTCCCATTGATAGTGAACGTTACTCCTTGCGCATCTTCGAAGAAATAAAGACCAAGGATACCCCCATACCAAAATCTACACCAAACAGTTACTTTTTCGGGAAGTTGCTCCAAATCCGGCAATTTTGTTTGTCACTCAGCAAGCTATTAAGGGTTATACTCGGGATTTCTCTGCGTGATGAACTTAGAAATGAGGATATCGGCAGTAGAAACAAAGTGACCGACACAGCCCAACGGATTAGTAAGCTGAGTTGGCAACGGGCCGGCCCAGCGTCGTACAGGTAGGCGAAGTGTAGGACGACCCCCGACTATATGGAGTGACGAACTGGTAAGACATGCGGGAAGTCGATGGATGCAGTCGTATGTTCAGCAGTAGACTTTAGAGAGGCTGTAATGGTGACGACATTTTTCGTACATATTAACTTCTTGCTATGAAATCATTCAAATATTACATTTACTCATAATTCTTAAGTGGTGCCGCCCTGGTGGCAGAAAAAGTCGTGAATGCTCTCATTGATTGACGACCAATTTAAATAATTTGAATAAGAAACCGATTGTCATGTCTCCTTTAACAAACTTAAATTTATTGGTCCAGTAAATTAAAGTTTTTATTACTTTTATATTAAATCGCACGTGAAGTCCTTGATATTCCCGGTTGAAACGCAAATAAATGATTGATTCTTACGCAGCTAGCACATGGCACGGTCATCATGACGGGATTATGTATAGTCCGTCAACACGCACTGGGGCAGCTCAAATGTTTAACTATTCCACAACCCCCTTGAAATTAAAAGGAGACTTGTGTAACTTTTATTTTAAAATATACTTTAACAATAAATAACTAGTGTTGTTTGTTTTTTATGTGTGTTACCTCAGAACTTTTTTCTAGGTGAACCGATTTTGCTGATTCTTTTTTTTTATTTGAAAGCTGATATCTCTCATGTGGCCCCATAAATTTGATCGATATCTGACCAGTAATTTTTGAGTTATCCTTAATAATGCGTATTTATTTGACTGATTGATGATGTTCTCATTTTATTTATATTGAAGTCAGTTGTACAAACTATTTAATTTGATTGTGTTTTAAAGGCTCAGCAGCATGTACGTTCACAATATAATTGACAGTATTTATTAAGGTCAAACATCATCATGTGTATTCTAATTACAGTATTCCAGACTGGTATGGTTGGATATCCTGAGTCACTAACTGATCCCTCATATCACGCACAATTATTAGTACTCACTTATCCATTGATCGGCAATTATGGTGTGCCAGATGAGAAGGAACGTGATGAGCATGGCCTGCCTAGGTAATTTAAATGAATATTATATAGATATTACCATCATTTATGTTTATTGCTCCATTTTACTAATAGGGTGAGATGTGTGTAATGGATTTTCGCAAGTCGCTACATAATATAATTGAGGCTTAACGCCATTTAACAAAGTAAAATGTTCTGAATACTGGTAAACAACAGCACATCGTATGGACACGATGCAACATATTACAGCTGGATCGGCTAGACCGGGGAAGTACTACGCTCTTATAGAATACCGACGTTAACAATACAGTAAAAATAAAGTTTTTTTTCCGGTAAAGAGACATTCCACGAATGAAAATAGAAATTCCAACAATATTGATTGAGGTTACAGCCTAAACTGGGCACAGGCCTGGCAGGCCAGATTATGGAGCAATTAGTTTCGCGATATTTTCCTTCGCGTGAACGTCGAACTCGTGAATATTAATTAAATCAGTATAAATTATTTTTAAGATGGTTCGAGTCCGAGCGCATCTGGGCAGCCGGATTAATAGTAGGTGAAGTGAGCACACATGCGTGCCACTGGCGAGCGCATCGCTCTTTGGGTGCATGGTTGAAAGCCCATGGTATACCTGGACTTTGTGGCGTGGATACGCGTGCCCTTACTCATCGCCTCCGAGAGGGTATTACGTTGGGTCGCATTATCCAAGGAGTACCACCATTTCCACCCCTACCTCCTTTATCAGATCCCAATGAAAGGAACTTAGTCGCTGAGGTCTCAACAAAGGTAATACAATTGTCATATCGGACTCAATAAGAACATTAATTAATAAGCATTATAGTGTACCATTATTTACGTTTTAGGAACCAAAAATATTTAACCCGAATGGGGAATTCACAATAATGGCGGTTGATTGTGGCTTAAAATATAACCAAATACGATGTTTAATAAGAAGGAACGCAAAAGTGATTTTGGTACCTTGGAACTATAATTTAGATCCAAAAGATTATGACGGATTGTTTATAAGTAACGGCCCAGGTGATCCAGAAGTCTGTAAAGTAGCTGTAGAAAATTTGAAAACAGTTATTGAAAATAAAGATAAAGTAAAACCAATATTCGGTATTTGTCTTGGCCATCAATTACTTGCAACCGCTGCTGGGTGTAAAACATATAAAATGAGGTAATTAATCCTTTTTCTTACTTAATCCGCCTTATTAAAAACAAGGTTTATATTAAAAACAAGGTTTATTAATAGTCTCAGGTTTAAACTACACATTTAAAGATAGATTTTATAACTTAAAACGTCTTCACGGAATTTCACATTTGCTGTCAAATTTCATATACATTTTAGATTTAGGCATTGTAGTAATATCAGTAATATATACCAGAACAGACTCCAGGACCTATTTATTTGCAACACTCGCGTCAGAGTTCACGTTCTGTTACTCTGTGACTGATGTGACACTGGGTGATTTTTTGAAGAAGTGACTTTTTACACTTAAGTTCCCTGTATTATTAATAAAACACACGAAATTTAATATTATACAATTTTCTATTCAGATATATAGATCACTATTGACGAATTGAAAAAAATAATATATTCACTACATTTTAGTAACAGTTGTGATATAAAATAAATATCAGACAACATTACAAATATATTCACGTTAAAATAATTAATACCATTGAAATACATACCTTATTTCCTCCATGGTCTACTTACTAAAATTTGTTTTTTTTTTACATTTTAGGTACGGTAATCGTGGCCACAACTTACCATGCACACATAGCACAACAAAAAGGTGTTTTATGACTTCACAGAATCACGGATTTGCCGTTGATGCAAAAACACTCCCAGAAAATTGGAAAATATTATTCACTAATGAAAACGACAAAACTAATGAGGGTATAATACATAAATCAGCACCATTCTTCAGTGTTCAATTTCATCCCGAACACACGGCTGGTCCAACAGACCTTGAATGTCTTTTTGATATTTTTATAGAAGGGGTGAAGCTATGTAAAAAAAACATGGTTTGCTGCCTAGATGACATGATCACAGAGAAATTAAAGTACACTCCAACTATTCCAGATAGACCGAAAAAAGTTTTAATTTTAGGTTCAGGAGGCTTATCTATCGGTCAAGCAGGTGAATTTGATTACTCAGGATCCCAAGGTGTAAAAGCTATGCAGGAAGAAAAAATTCAAACAGTATTAATAAATCCAAACATAGCAACAGTTCAAACATCTAAGGGCTTAGCTGATAAAGTTTACTTCTTACCTATTACTCCTGAATATGTCGAGCAAGTAATAAAAGCTGAACGACCGACTGGAGTTTTACTAACCTTTGGAGGACAAACTGCGTTAAATTGCGGAGTGGAATTACAAAAATCAAAAGTCTTTGAAAAATATAATGTCACGGTTCTTGGAACCCCAATTCAGTCAATTGTCGACACTGAAGATAGGAAAAATTTTGCAGAAAAAATAAATCTAATTGGAGAAAAAGTTGCACCAAGCGCTGCAGTATCTTCAGTTGATGAAGCCCTTGCAGCAGCTCATCAGATTGGGTATCCTGTGATGGCTCGATCGGCTTTTTCTCTTGGTGGATTAGGTTCAGGGTTTGCAAATAATGAGGATGAATTAAAAACACTAGCTCATCAGGCGCTTTCACATTCTGAACAATTAATTATTGATAAATCATTAAAAGGATGGAAAGAAGTAGAATATGAAGTCGTCAGAGATGCTTATGATAATTGCATTACTGTGTGTAATATGGAAAATGTTGATCCTCTAGGTATTCATACTGGTGAGTCAATTGTAGTAGCTCCAAGCCAAACATTATCCAACCGAGAGTATTACATGTTACGAAATACCGCCATAAAAGTAATAAGACATTTTGGTATTGTGGGAGAATGTAATATACAATACGCTCTTAACCCAAATTCAGAAGAATTTTACATTATAGAAGTAAATGCCAGGCTATCAAGAAGTTCTGCATTAGCAAGTAAGGCAACAGGATATCCTTTAGCATATGTTGCAGCTAAGCTTGCACTTGGTATCCCACTACCTGTAATAAAAAACTCTGTTACTGGAGTAACCACAGCCTGTTTTGAACCAAGCTTAGATTACTGTGTTGTTAAGATACCCAGATGGGATTTAGCTAAGTTTAATAGAGTAAGCACTAAAATAGGAAGTTCCATGAAAAGTGTGGGAGAGGTTATGTCGATTGGCAGAAATTTTGAGGAAGCTTTCCAAAAAGCACTTCGCATGGTCGATGAAAATGTGAATGGTTTTGATCCAAATATAGAGAGAGTAAACGAAAATGAGTTAAGAGAACCAACTGATAAAAGGATGTTCGTACTAGCTGCGGCTCTTAAGGAGGATTATACAATGGACAAACTGTATGATCTTACGAAAATTGACCGATGGTTTTTAGAGAAATTTAAAAATATCATTAATTATTATAAAAGCCTTGAGGCCACTCCTCCTGGTTCTATTACGAATGATATTTTAAAGAAAGCTAAGCAAATTGGCTTTTCAGATAAACAAATTGCAGCTGCAGTTAAAAGTACTGAATTAGCAGTTCGGAAACTAAGGGAAGAATATAAAATTATTCCTTTCGTAAAACAAATTGATACAGTAGCAGCCGAATGGCCAGCCTCCACTAATTATCTTTACCTTACGTACAACGGCAGTACACATGATTTGGATTTTCCTGGAGAGCATGTAATGGTACTTGGATCAGGTGTTTACAGAATTGGAAGTTCAGTTGAGTTTGACTGGTGCGCGGTAGGATGCTTGAGGGAGTTGAAAAATCAGGGTAAAAAGACTATAATGATCAACTACAACCCTGAAACTGTTAGTACAGACTATGATATGAGTGATCGATTATATTTTGAAGAAATCTCGTTTGAAGTTGTCATGGATATTTATAACATTGAAAAACCTGATGGTGTTATATTATGTATGGGAGGACAGTTACCGAATAACATAGCAATGGATTTGCACAGACAACAAGCTATTATTTTGGGAACATCGCCTGATATGATAGATAATGCTGAAAATAGGTTTAAATTTTCCCGTATGCTAGATCGGAAAGGCATAATGCAACCAAGATGGAAAGAACTAACAGATCTTGAATCAGCCAAATCCTTTTGTGAAGAAGTAGGATTTCCATGTTTAGTGAGACCTTCATACGTTCTAAGTGGTGCTGCTATGAATGTAGCGCATTCAAATCAAGATTTGGAAGTATATTTAAAATCGGCAAGTAAAGTTAGTAAAGATCATCCAGTAGTGATTTCAAAATTTATTATGGATGCTAAAGAAATTGACGTCGATGCAGTGGCTGCAGACGGAGTAATTCTTTGCATGGCCGTATCTGAACACGTTGAGAATGCTGGTGTTCATTCTGGTGATGCTACTTTAGTAACACCCCCACAAGATATTAATGATGAAACATTAGATAAAATAAAGGAAATTGCAAGAATTATAGCAGATACGTTAGATGTCACCGGACCGTTTAACATGCAACTTATAGCAAAAGATAACGATTTAAAAGTAATTGAATGTAATGTGAGAGTGTCTAGGTCTTTTCCATTTGTTTCAAAAACTTTAGACCACGACTTCGTTGCGGTAGCAACCAAGGTAATTCTGGGTATTCCGGTAGAACCCGTAAACGTGATGGCCGGATGTGGCAAGGTGGGTGTAAAAGTGCCACAGTTTTCCTTTTCAAGGTTATCTGGAGCAGATGTAACCTTAGGCGTAGAAATGGCATCAACAGGTGAAGTAGCATGTTTTGGTGAGAACCGATATGAAGCATACTTAAAATCTCTGATGAGCACTGGATTTAGAATACCAAAAAAAGCAATATTGTTATCTGTTGGCACATTTAAGGTAATAATTTAACATATTTTCGTGATTATAGGAGTAAAATATTTGTATTTTAGTAATTTTTTTTTATAGAACGTGAAACGTACGTCAACTATTAATATTGTAATTGTGTAGATATATCTATTTAACTTTAAATATTATATAACTGACTTTTCGTTAACAACTTTAAAAATATTGTTACAATATTTTTGTATTTTTATTTATTTATTTGTTGTATTTTAGCACAAGATGGAATTATTACCGAGCGTTCGCATTTTACATAAGATGGGTTATAAATTGTATGCTAGCATGGGAACAGGAGATTTCTACACTGAACATGGTGTTGAGGTAAACCAAAATCAGAAATAAAATAAAAAAGGTACATAATGTTGCCATTATTTTTATGAACAGACGAAATAAATTCCATGTTTTAGGTCGAAAGTGTACAGTGGACATTCGATCATATTGGTGACCCGGAGGATGCCAGATCTGATGGCGAATTAATGCATCTTGCTGATTTTATGGCAAGACGTCAGTTGGATCTTGTTATAAATCTACCAATGAGAGGGGGCGCACGTCGTGTATCATCATTTAGTACGCATGGATATCGTACTCGGCGTTTGGCTGTTGATTATGCAGTGCCTTTAGTCACAGATGTCAAATGCGCAAAACTTCTAGTTCAGGTACATAAAGCCATATTTAAGGTTTTTCATTTACGCTGTGCAAATCTAACAACATATTTAAAATGATTTATTTCTCAATACGTTAAATTTACCATATCGTTTTATGACAAAAATTATGTATTTTATTATAAAGGGTAAGAAAAATCGAACTAGGCTCCCATCCGACAAAGCTTTAAATACTTGAATTTTTATCTTCATTTGTTCCTTGCAATTAACCCTAGAATAAATATGCTTAAAAATCCATCGGAAATAATAAACGGCTGAACGCTAAAAAATAAATACAATTAATGCGAAACAATATAATTCAATATAATGTTTATGGTCGTTTTATAGGTCTAAAGGAGCAAAAAAAATGTATTTTTGTTAAATGTCAGAAAGTCATAATATTTTAATACATAAAAATAATATTTGTCTGTTCGTTTTTTTTTTGCTGTCATACCGTTCATCAGGTTGTAGTAAAACTTTTGCCAAATTATTGCTTGCACTTACGCAAAGATTATAGACACAGTACAGTTAACTTACGGTAGGTTGCGCGCGTATCGTACCAACAAGGAAGTATGCCCACTTTCAATACGATTGACCTGTTACTTGATTCGTTTTACAGGTCGCGTCTACCTACAACTACTGTTGCATAAAATCAATTATTGTTTATAATATCATAATAACTTATCACCTTTTAATTTAGAGGCCAGGGAAAATTGCTATAAAGTAAATAAATTAATCAGGTTATAACCTGTCAACAGTACACTATGGTATACTATGGTGTGGAAAGTAAAATAACTTTCTATACCATAGTATAAAACCACAAAAAATCATATCTTATCATAAAATAATAAGATAAGTAATAAAATAATTCAAATTAATTATTTTGAACATTCATAAACCACATGACAAATTGAAAAGATTTTCATAGTCTGTGAAACGAAAGTGTAAAACACTTTTTTTAATATGTATTGGCATGGCTACTGGGCTTTTAAATCACTGTAAAACGCGTTCCGTCTTCAAAAGTCTATTTAGAATGATAAACATAGTACCTAATATTACTTTTTTTCCTGGCTTTATAGGAAAATTCAATTATACAATTCGAAATAAGCAAAATAAAGGCAATTTTATAAAATATTTTACACCACCAGACGCGTTAGAAAATTTTCAGGTCAAAATTGGACATGACTCTTTATTTAAAAGTATCATTCCATTTCCATGAATGTATTATCATTCCTAATTAAAAAATATAACTCTTCTTTCTTTATTTCTTCCACGGAAGTAACGCGCCGAGTACCAGCTAGTACTTAATAAAATATTCTTCTTTAATATATTTCCCAAATAACACAATGATGATGATAATGACTGGATATTACAGGCTATGCTACAGTGTGGTGGTGTCCCGATGATGAAAACACATACAGATTGTATGACTTCACGTAATATAATAAAATTGCCCGGGTTCATTGACGTCCACGTCCATGTTCGTGAACCTGGCGCAACATACAAAGAAGATTTTGCATCTTGTACTGCTGCTGCTCTCGCGGGTGGTATAACTATGATCTGCGCAATGCCAAATACTAACCCACCTTTAGTAGATCGTGCAGCATATGACTACGTATCTGCTTTAGCACGAGTTAGCGCTCGTTGTGATTACGCACTATTTGTAGGTGCATCTTCAGCAAATTGTGACACAGTTTTTGAACTTGCACCACAGGCTGCTTCTTTAAAAATGTATCTAAATGAAACCTTCACAACTCTGAAACTTGACGATATGTCTGTCTGGCATCGACATCTCCAGAACTGGCCTAAAAAAATACCGATTTGTGTCCATGCTGAACGAGAAAAAACAGGAGCCGTTATTTTGATGGCGTCACTACTCGATCGACCAGTCCATATATGTCATGTCGCTAGAAAAGAAGAAATTTTAATCATTAGAGCAGCCAAAGAGAGAGGGCTGAAAGTAACCTGCGAAGTATGTCCACATCACTTATTTTTAAGCACTAACGATATTGAACATATTGGCGTAGGCCGTGCTGAAGTTCGGCCTGTTCTGTGCAGTCCTGAAGACCAATCAGAACTTTGGAAAAACATGGATATTATTGACGTATTTTCCACAGATCATGCCCCTCATACAGTTGAAGAGAAAAATTCTGAGAAACCTCCCCCAGGATTTCCAGGCTTAGAGACAATTTTACCACTACTCCTTAACGCTGTGCATCAAGGGCGTCTTACAATTGAAGATATTATCAACAAATTCCATAGAAATCCTCGGAAAATATTCAATTTACCTGAACAACCACATACTTATGTTGAAGTAGATATGGACTACGAGTGGACTATTCCAAGTGCTATGGAGTTTTCAAAGTCAAAGTGGACTCCTTTTGCTGGAATGAATGTTTGTGGAGCAATTCATCGAGTCACGCTTCGTGGAGAAATCGCCTATGTTGAGGGGCAAATCCTTGTGCCACCAGGATTTGGACAAAATGTACGTGAATGGCCTTCTCCTAAAAAACAATCATTCCCAACATATGCTATCGAAAAAGTTGAAAAAGAAGTAAGTCGACCAAATTCTGCTCTTGATCAACTTGCCTCAATAGAATTTACTCGATTAAGTGACTTTGACTTAGATCAAATTGAATCAAATAAGCCTGATGGACAAAGTAAATTAAATGTCCACTTTAATGAAGTTACGGGTTTAAGAAGCATGTCACCACTTCCTCCACAAACAACTATGAGACCAAGATGTGATAGTGCGTCTTATAACAATCCGCCACATACTTCATTATCTCAGCGTCAACGAAGTGACTTATTTGGTAAAAGTATATTAACAGTTGACTCGTTTAGTAAAGAAACCCTAAATGATATTTTTAATCTTGCCCAATTTATGAAAATTAGCGTAAGTAAAGGACGCTATTTAGATGATATATTACGAGGAAAAGTTATGTCATCGATATTTTATGAAGTAAGTACCCGAACTAGTTGCAGCTTTGCAGCCGCCATGCAGAGATTAGGAGGTTCTGTTATACACACGGACGCTACTAGCTCATCAGCCAAAAAAGGAGAGACATTAGAAGACAGTGTTGCTGTTATGGCCAGTTATTCTGACATAGTAGTATTGAGACACCCAGAACCGGGGGCAGTTGCGGTAAGTTTATCCATAGATATATATAAAATAGAAGTGTCTGTCTGTAATATCAAATAACTGGATTATATTAACCTTACGAGATAATTTGCATGCTTGAAGACATTAATAACCATTTACAAAGTTTTTGTTTTGCCTGTCTTTCTTTAAAACGGCTGAAAAGATGTAATTGTGTCGAAACTTTATCTATTAGTGAAGTTTCATCACAATCACATATGTGAGAGGGTGATAAACAGAGGAGGCATTCAGGATTTTTGTAAAGTCTAAAAACTATAAAATAAATGTTTTAGATGATCACATAGAACATTTTACATCAAAACTATTAAATTATAAATTAATCTTTAAAAATCGTATAGCGGTATGTATGCCATATCGCCAGATAGAGTTCGAGAAAATAACACAAAATAAAATTATCGAAAATTCACTTTAAACAAAAAAGAGTTTAAAGTGAATTTTCGATACTTGAACTACGTGTCTGAAGACCACGATTATATATCTGTAGGATTTGTTTAAGTTTTACAAAAACGAGTCGCGGGTAAAAGCTAATTATTTCAATAATTTTAAGCAAAAAAATAAACTCGAATGTTTGTTAATATTTTCATCCTTGATTATAGCGCGCATCACGCCATTGTCGTAAGCCAATTATCAATGCTGGCGATGGCGTAGGAGAACATCCCACTCAAGCGTTACTAGACGTTTTCACAATTAGAGAAGAAATTGGTACAGTTAATGGTCTTACTATAACCATGGTTGGAGATCTAAAAAATGGGCGGACTGTTCATTCCTTGGCTAAATTATTGACGTTGTACCAGGTTCAATTGCAGTATATTAGTCCACCAGGACTGGGAATGCCTAAACATATTATGGAATATATTGCATATAAAGGAATACCACAGAAAGTTTTTGAAAGGTTAGAAGATGTCTTGGGTGATACACATGTTTTATACATGACGAGAATACAGCGGGAAAGGTTTAAAAGCACAGAGGAATATGAAAAGGTGAGGATTTAAACTCGTTTTTTAATAAGTCATTTATTTCACTTTGGTTTATACCCAAATATTATACAAAATACATACATTTACCTTAAACTCTATACTAGTGACTGTACTTATACTATTCCAGAATTATAATATCATTAAAAGTGATAAAAACGAAGTTATTAGCGACAATACCGTTTGTACAAAACATTCCATATAAATTGATAAAACCTATTTTGGATGACATTAATTCTTGTATTTTTTTCAGTTATGAAATATATAAAATTGAAATGTTATATAAACTTAGAAATTTATCTTAAGTATTTTTATAATGATTTGTCCACAGATGCGCGGATTGTTAGTAGTGACACCACAGCTAATGACGCGTGCTCGACGTCGTATGATTGTGATGCACCCATTGCCCAGGGTCGACGAAATCTCACCAGAATTTGACTCAGACCCGCGTGCTGCCTACTTCCGACAAGCAGAATACGGAATGTATGTGCGAATGGCATTACTTGCAATGGTTGGTGGAGCTAATCCCCTTGTGTAGTCTTTTTAAAACATTTAAGTACTAGCAAAACACACCCACAGGCGTGAAATATGTCGTATCTTTTTAGTGATTAATTAAATTTATGAATTTTTCTTGAAATATCTGGTGAAATGTTTTGAATAATTTAAATCTGATAAAGAAAAAGAAATCACAAATAAAGTACGTCCAAAATTTTCTTTACTTTTATTGATCATGTCATAAGTCGTGTTATAAATACCTATATAGTTATCAAAAAGTAACCTTATAAAATAAGAGGAGATTCTTAGAAAAACAAACCTCAACTTGTGAGCAATTTTGAGTAATTCTTATATACTTTCTCTGCACTAATAAATACTAAAATTATTTTACAATTTTGATTCTTCTGGATCCATGGCAACCGTTAATTTCCTGACTTCTTTATTTTTATTTGTTCTCTCAACGTGAACATCAACAAATGTGAAAGGGGCGATACCAGGACTATCACTTGGCGAATCTTGGTTGATGATATGTTCATATTTAGGTCGATGTTTCCGAATCATGTTAGAATGAACAGAATGTTCGGAGTAGCTCTCCATACGTGGTGGCAACTTGTAACCAACCTGTTTTGCTAGTTTTCGTTGACAATCCGTTAGTTTATCACGTATAACATCCAAATATTCATTAGCTGTCACATCTCCAGCAGGTTCTTCCAACAAAAGGCGGCAAAGTCTATGAGCTTGTTCTAAATAAATAACGGCTTGTTTAATTGCTTCAAATTTCTCACTGGATCGCGCCATTGCAATGAAATGAGGGATAAAAAACTCAAGAACTAATCTTCGACGTTCTGGTTGCATTTTAGCCGATAATACTATCTGAAAAAAAAATACAAATATCTTTAGTTGATATCATAGAATAAATTTTAGTTTTTATTTACTCGTAATTTCTTTTTAAAAAAAAACCAAAAAAAAAGTTTGTGGGGAAAATATCAATCCAAATTCGAGTGACTTAACACACGAAATATTATCGCTTTTTTGTTACAATATTATGTACTTTCTAAGCATATGATTAATATTTCAATCTAAAAGTATGTATGGCCTTTTATATAGAAATCTAGAAAAAATTATTAATATGTGGTTTTTCTGTTCATTCAAAAAGTACAAATTGAATAAAACTAGTTTTAGGGATTTATTTGATTTTTTTTTTCATATAGTAACTTTGACATCAAGACCGTGGGTACTGTAAAGCACTTAAAAAGTCGGGACTTTAAAATAAACTTAAAGAGCAATAAAATCTATAAAAGTAGTCAAATAAGTAATGTAAATTGCTCAATAATTGATATATACTTACATTTCTGTTTATTTCTCGCTCTTCTTTGCTTCCGCCTTTTTTTTTGTTATTCACATTTATCTTGCGCCTTTCCTTAATTTGACGTTGCCTTTCTTTCTTCCATTGGTAGTGTTTATCTTGGGCTTTAGCTTTATCCCAAAAATTTATATAGTCATCATCACTCTCAGAGCTGTCATTGTAATGGGGAATACTTTCCGGTATATGTGGGTTCAAAATATGCAAAGGGTTTTTGCAGGTCAATATTTTGTAAAGTCTATGCACATTGAATGTTGGATAAAATTCTTTTTTATTATATTTAAGTTTATCAAGAGCATTAAGTACATGCATTACAGGAGCTTCCAATATGTCTGCTAATTTTCTTTGCGATTTTAGAAGTAACGGCTTTGGAATACTTTTAAAGTCATTACAACTCTCAATAAAATAATTTGGAAATCTTGATTGTCCAAAATGGACATAAAAACTGCGTAAAAATAATCTCAGTGATTCACCCAGTCGATCTTCAGGCCATTTAGCATAGTTGTCTTCACATTGCCAAAACAAATGGTTCTTAATGTGACTTGCATCTATTCCTATTTTAGAAATTTCATTTTCCATAAAAGTTTTATGTAAAATCAGGGAAAATAAGTAGCATCGCATGTGAGAATGAGCTAAACAACTTTCTAAGTACCGTTCCGCTGCCGGGAATATAATCTTCCATTGCAATTTTAGGTCTGGATTGACGCCTCTTTTAGGTCGAAACCCAATTGGCACTAAAAGACAACCGAATCCGATTGCTTTTCGAACCATATATCTAGTTGGCCATTGATAACTGAAGTTCGTTCTAGGATTTTGTATTATCTTGCGTTCACGTATGATCCACTGATTAGCTGCATTAGGCCAAGCCGCAAGTAGAGCTGGAAATACTTCATAACTAACTTTTGATCCATGTTTAATGGTATCACAATAAATACTTGCTCCTTGCGTTAAAGCACCATTAATTGCCTCCTGTGAAAATCCTAACCCTGAGCCTAGACTTATAATAAAATTATCTACGAAATTACCCATAAAGTTTAACGAGCTTAAATAATGATGAGTTTCAAATAAATTTCTGCATATAGATAGTCTTGATGACTTTGTAGCAGTTTCGTCTTCTTCGTCACTCCAATCTATAGTGCGTACATCTACAGCAGTCCAGCATTCGTCTGGCAAAACCCCAGTGGATGTAGAGGAATTTGGTTGCAAGCTAAGTTCTACTCTCTTGGGCGTTGTAGATTCCGTAATCGTAGAGTAAGCATAGTCGGAATCTGTTTCACTTGATTCATTGTGACGACTACTTGAATTAGATCTGTATCCTGAAGTTTCAGTATCATCAGCCCCTATATTATCTATGGAAACAGCGTGGTTATCGCCAAAACGAGCCTTATTTTTGAGATCTTTATTTGTTTCACTTGCTCTTCTCACATTTTTCAAGATTGATTTTCGTGGTTTACTGGCCATATCTTCAGTTTCATTTTGGTCCTCTACATAGACTGAATCTTCTGGTAATCTGGAAGTCACTTTCTTAAGAGCTTCTAAGTTAGATATATTACTTTTTTCAACTTGTAGACTTACTTGTTTTGTTGGCCCGCTAGGCCTCCTCCCTGTTTGTTCTTGTGAATAGTTGTGTATGTTCATTTTATCATCTTTTATATGGATATTTGTTTGTTGAAACTCACTCACTTTAGATTTAATATTTTGTAATAATAATTCTCCTTTACTAACGTAAGGTGAGTCATCTGAAGCATTCGATTCTTTTTCTGAGTCAGTGTAAATGCTATCGTCGGAATGAGTTTGTACTATGTTTATTGTTTCATTTTCTTTCGAGAGACTGCTTTCTAAAACTTCCAATTTCTTCAGCTTAACAAATCCTAAAAATAACGTATAAATTTTGTGTCAATACAAAGTAAAAATAAAAATAAAAGAAAAAATCAAAGGTATTGTTTTGTTACCTGGCTCCTTACAGTCTTCTATACGTAGCTTGTAGAATGGTGCATCAAGAACTGCAGAGTAATCGGAAGTATCTCCAGGCTCGCTGGCCTCCACGTTGTCATAAATAATAAAGAGTCTTGGTGCCATTAAGGGTTCAGAATGATCCCTCTCTCTCTGATAACTAACATGTTCCTGTACACATTCTTGAAGGCGATCTGCAAAAAACATGTGCTTGTGTTGACGCACCATTCCTGCATCCATGGTGTGCTCCCGCTCATTAATAGGGTTATTCTTAATATGGTGTATTTCCCTGAAAACGGAAAGTAAGTTTAAAATAAGATATAGATTAGAGTAATTATTGTCGCTTGTAAAATATTTAATTATTTAATTAATCATGATTACAACATATGGTAAATCTAATACTAGACATCTATGAACCAAAGGTAGCCATAAAGCACAGTCCTGAGCCAACCATCGGCTCTGCTTGCTCCTGTCGTCATCCCATTTAGAGAGGTTGGCTAAAGTCATAAAGTTCTTGATCAGAGTTCTTATAAGCGCGAATGAAAAAACTGCCTCATATGTGATTTGTTAAATCAAAAACTAATCTCCGCAGGCGTGTTATGTGTGATAACAATATCCAAATGTATAGGTTTTTGAAATAATATCTTTGATAATGAGTTTATCCTTTGCCTATCTATTAATTGTCATTATCTGTCGGAATATTTTATATTTAGAATTATAAAATAACATTAAGCATTTCGCCGTTGAAGGAAAAGGTCAACTCCTTTCTCCTGTCTCTTTCCGATCTCTTTTCTTTGCTCAATTTATCATGCATAGATCAATACTGTTATGTCAAATATGTTGAAGACAGCTGTTAAGTCTAACGCGGTTTGAAATGAAGGCACTTCCAGTATAGCTTTCACCTCGTCATTGACTTGAGTCTCTAGTTGTTTACGAAGCTTGCTGTTAAAGGAGAAATTTTAAGAACGGAATCGATTAAAAACGCACCGTCAATCTGGTCTACGCACGTGGCCAATATTACGTGACATCTATCCAGCATTAGTTATACTAGATAGAATGCGTTCTTAAATAAACTTAAATTATGTACAATCTTAGTAAAGCCAATAATGACATGGAACGATACTTTGACGAACGCTTCTTTTCATTAATTTACAAAAAGCATTTCATGTATTTTAAAAGCATTCATTATATGTGAAGAACATGAAAAGTGTAACATATTAATACTTCTTTCTTAGACTGATGAAGTTTATTATTAAAACTGCATAATATCGTTTAATAAATATAAGTAAATATGAAATAACTATCATTGAAGCAATACGTGGTAGAGCCACGCCGCAGTTATATTGTGGTTGTAGCAGGAATGGGCCGGCTCGACTGGAGTAGGACCACGCCCTCACAGAATTCAAGCGTAAAATAGTAGTATATTGCTGCTGTGTTTCGTATGATGAGTGTAGAGAACAGGAGACTCTTTCTTCTGAAAACGAGTTTATCCATCTTAGTCCTCAAAAGTGACAACGATCAGCAATTTTATTCTTAAACGAAGATAAATGTAGGTGGCGGTGCACTATGCGCTCGTTTCTCACCTATGTTCTATTCCATAAAATATTTGTAATGAAGCCTAATTTTAGTTCTTGATATTTTATTATATTTTTCACTCATATTACTTAAAACGGATATTGCAATCATTCATTCAAGTATATCAATAAATTTAGTCATTATAACCTATGTAGTTTTTGTTATGATCGTATTGTATGTGGGCTAAGACCGAATGATTTTCAATGATACTATGCAAGTAGTCATAAATTCCTATATAAAACTACCTTTCAAATACAATATATATGTACGAAATGTAACCCATAGATATCTAAAATTTATAGACAGTTTAAAAAATCTAACTAAATCAGACTAAAAAATATGCAATCGTTTAGTAACATTTTTAATAAGATAATGTGTCTTTATGTAATGTTTTTAGTGCTGATCATTCAATCGTCATATACCTACGTGTTATCTATTTAAAATAATTATTTGTGAATATAAAAGTAATACAAGTGAACTATTTTATTCAACTGCTCTATTTTAAACAAATCTAACCAGCTCATTCCAACTGGTGGCATCGATTACTCTCTAAAGTACTAGTACGAGGCTGCCACTCTGGAACCTTTCTTCCCCAGATGAGGGAAGTCGATGGATGCAGGTGGCTTAGGGACATGCTTTGTGGCATTTCTGGGGCCTGTTCTCAATAGTGGACTTACGCAGGGCTGTGACGATGACGAAGTTCAACAGATTGCATAACTGAAACTTTCAATTTCTTAACGTTAATCTATTTATGCTGAGGATTGAAATATCAGAACTAGTTCTTAAAATGATCAATGCATTATATTTCTTTTAGCAATTTATTAATGACGTTTGGTGCTATGTATACACTATTAGTAGGAAACTTGTCTTAAATGGTTTTAGGTAAGGAGATCCTGATTTCGTGATCTTCGGAAAAAACACAGATCACGAATGATCCCCACCAGTCCGCCGGTGACTCCTGTTACTCTATGAGGGATGTGCATTTAATTTGTTGTCTAAGAACTTTACCTAGTCTGCCTCTTCGATAGATTGTTGACCAAATTTTATACCCAAACCCACCAAACAATACTCGGTGTACAAACATTCATTATAACAAGTAGTAAAATTAAAATTCTAAAAATGAAATGAGAACATCAATGTATTTGAAGTCAATTAAATACGCATTATTAAGGATAACTCAAAAACTACCGGTCATATATTGATCTAATTTATTAGGGACTACACGAGAAGAACCAGCTTTAAATTAAAAAAAAAGAATTATCAAAATCGATTCAGCCAGTTTAAAGTGCTGAGGTAACAGACATAAAAAACATACAGTTGAATAGTTTTACATTTTAAATTTAAAATGCATTAAAGTAAATCAATATTCACTATTGCTATCATCTATCAATGTATTTAGTAATATTTAGCTGTAGCCTCATGTATTGTAAATTCATTAGATTAGAAGAACTGTTTGTAAATTTGCGATAAACCCTTGAATATTTATTTTCTAAATTAATAAATATTTCTTATGAGGGAAAATCCATCTAAATCCACATGCAGTGATTTTTTATAATCTTGATTAATTGTAAGCTATCGCATTAATACTGCAGTGGTCATCTTGACACAAATATTAAGCTTATGTGCTTACTGATATCGAAAAGAAATATCAGTAAATTATGTTGAAAATACCTCGATAATGTCATTCAAATTAATTATAAATACGCAAATACGGTGCGATAAAAAAATCCGGAACTAAGGATGGATTTCCAAGAAAGGACTTTGTTAAGAAATTATCTTTCTTATCATAAAAAACAAAAATAATAAAACGTATATTTCAGCATTGTGTGTGAGTAATGATTTAAATGATACAAAACATCAGTGCCTTACCGTTCATAGTTTTCAAAAAACTGGACGGACAGAAGAATGTTGTTAAGTAAAAAAGCATCTGAATCATTGTGAAGCTGATATCTCATTCGGTCTAAAGCTTCGTCATCATATGATCGAACATTGGCTGGTGCAGGTGCCATCACTGGTGCTGGTGGCACGAAAGCCGACGTAGGAGGTAACGGGGGCTCCTTCACAGCCGCACGTTTGTTGGCTGGATTGGCATACCTCTTCTTTTTTTCTTCTCTTTTCTGCTCTTTCCATCTTTCTCGCTCGAAGAATTTATCGGGTTCTTTCTGAACTTTCTTCGATTTGGTGTTACCCATTTCACAATATTTAAATGTTACCACTTAAAAATATATAAGTTCATTGTTATTTCATTGTTTACACACACTTATTAGTTAGAAGGAAACATTAAAGATGTAACTAATTACTAACACTTTTTTTTTGTGGTTACAACCGTGGACTATTCGAACAACACACTACTTAAGTGCGTATGGATGTAAAAACCAAGTATAACTGAAAAAAAATTAGCTCATACAATTCATAATATTTATCCTTATCATGGCTCGATGATTAATGTTTTGATAATTGATTAAGGTTGCAATGTTTTATGCCTAAGAGTTTGTATGACGTTGTAACAAACGTAAGAATACGACAGAGACTGAATTTGGAAAGTGGAAAGTGTCTACTATACCTTCCACAGTTACCTCGGCGAATGCTATTCTAAATATCACTTAGGACAACAGCATTCCACGTACACATATCCAGTTGTTACATGCAAGTTTAACTGGTATATTACATATTTATGACAATATGTGCACGGTCCAGTTGCAAACTGAAAATTGGCCTCGAAACGCATGCTTAGGGATCAAATTATTTGTCAGTCCGAAAGCGGAATGCTTTAAAAGATAGCTACAATTACGCAGCGATTACTTGTAAGAGATATCGTGCTATGTAGCCAATCAATAATTAAAAAAAAAACTATCAATACCTAGTAATTTTTAGTTTGTTATTTAAGTGTAACATAATATTTGCACAATATATTATTATTATTTATTATTTTCAATATATGTAATGATACATAATATCTAAAAATATTTTTTCGAGTGCTTCACTGAAGTTAAAGAGTCTAATAATTATTAAATATTTATCAGAATTCATAATAAGGGGAGAGCATAGAAGTTTGACGTTCGAATTAATTAATATGTAGTACGAGGGTGGCACTGAAAATTTCGGGAATCAAGGAAGTGACACATTACTATTTAAAAATGTATCGTATTCTCCGCGAAATTTGACACATTTTTTCATACGATGGAACCAATCATTGAAGCAACCATTTCATTCGGAAGTTGAGGTCTCCAAAATGGCCGTTTTGTAGGCGTCCACAGCTTCTTCAGGTAATGAAAATCTCTGTCCACGCAATTTATTCTTTATTTTAGGGAAAGTATACAAATCATTAGGGCTTAGGTCGGGGCTGTACGGCGGATGGTCTAATAATTCTATGTTTTCTTGCTCTAAAAACTGTTTTGTTCTGTGTGCCGTGTGAGAACTCGCATTGTCGTGATGGAGGATGATGCGGCGGTTGCAGTTCTCTTTACGGAGTTCAGAAACGACCTGTGGCAAACAAATGCTAGCATAGCATTCTGCATTAACCGTTCTTTGTCCCTCAAGAGGAATAGTCGTAACATGGCCGGTTTTGGAGACAAACCTGGCCACCATTTTTTTTGCAACACTCCGTGAACGAACAATTTTTGTTGGATTTAACTCATTTTCTAACACCCAAACTCGTGACGTGTCGTTTTTTGTTTCGGGTTCGTACGCGTATATCCAGGATTCGTCACCTGATACTATGTGTTATACAACATTTGAGGATCCTGCGTGGAATCTTTCGAGAGTTCTGACGCACCAAGTAACGCGAGCCGCTTTTTGCTCTTCACAGAACGAATGCGGTATCCATCGGGAAAACAACTTTTTTACACCTAATTTTTCATGCAAGATTATTTGTATTTGACTCATGCCAATATCTAAAGTTGCCTGAATTTCGCGGTATATCACATGTCGATCTTCCTCAATCAGCTTACGCACAGCATCAACGTTTTCTTGGATGACTGCAGTTTTTGGACGACCTTGACGGGGATCATCTCTGAGCTTGACACGTCCACGTTGAAATTCAGCAAACCAGCGATAAATTGTGTTTTTGGATGGGGCTTCATCACCAAATGCAGAAATCATCCGGTCAACACACTGTTTTTGTGTTAAACCACTTCGAAAGTCATAATAAATCATCGCTCTTGAATTTTCTCGAGTCAATTCCATTTTCTCAACGACTAAAGTATAGTATATATAGTAAGATTGGCAAAACCTTGTGACAAGACCGAGAATCTTTTTTTAAATAAATAAATGGTATTCGGTTTTTAAAACCAAGGAGTTTTCAATTAAAAAGATTTTAATATGACAGGAACAGTGGAAATATTCCATTCCCGATACTTTAGGTGCAGCCTAGTAAATGATTTGTTATATTGGGCGAGTATTACACAATAAATAAAACTTATTTTACGGATTTTATCGCGTATTTAAAATAAGTTAAAATTAAACTAGTTTTAGTACGTAAAATTAGTTTTATTGCATATTTATAATTAATTTGAAATTTTATGTTAAGGTAATAGCTACCTTCTAGGTGGTAGAGTTTAGGTGCTCGCCTTAAATTTATGTTTAGAGATATAAAACATGTTTCAACAGTTGAAGTATTGCAATATACTTAAATGTAATTTGAGATTTAAGTTAAGTTTTTAGGTCATCGGGAGGATAGTTTCTGTTCGGGTCGAATTTAGTAAAATATATTACTAAATTTGACCCGAACAGATATAAGTAGACAAAGACAATTTAATAACGAATAAATCAAATATTATATAAAACGTGGTAAAAGGGGACGTCTTGAGTGACTGACACATCTATCAACGTACAGCCGAAACCGCTTGACGTAGAAATCTGAAATTTTAACAATACAATAGCTGCCTTTTGTGATGTGGGTATTCACTAAGTAAGCCCCTATGAGGAAGAAATAGGGTATAACAGTTCGTATGAAACTCTTTATTTTATGGAGCCGTTGATTTGAAACTTATTGGAAGTACTATCAATAAAATAAATTAGAACGTATTTTGCGATTTTTAAAACAAACTAACCTGCAGAGGATGTTCAATTTTGTATAGTGAAAAAAATATTTTTTTCACTATATTTGAATACTGGTGCAGTGGTGGTGAAAACATTTTGTAAAGAAATAAAAATTAATACATATTTTTCAAAACAACCCCTCATATGGTGATCAAATTTGTAATGAGAAATAATAATATATATTTTTTTGTAAAGTGATGCAAACATTCTTGAAATCAAATAACGAAATATCCATTTTTAAAACGAGAGTCTGCAGTTTGTCCGAAAAATATTATATTTAGAAGCACAGCCCAAGCCGTTGGACGTAGAAGCGTGAAATCGGGACAATAGCTTTCTTCCTTTCTTTTGTAGGCTGTACTTTGGATTCAATCCTTTAGAGGGTGAATTAGGTTGTTACAATTTTTAAGAATGCTTTTATTTTGCAGAGTAATTGACTCAAAACTTCTTCAAACTACTCTGTAAACAAATTACCTTAGAATCCATTAATATTAAGAATTGATGGTGGGTAGGTGTTTTGTTCTACACCAGCAGAAATAATGTTTGCATATGATAAATTACACAATTATGTGAATATGAACAAGTGCGGCATCTCTATGATTGCGATAAGCGATAGGCACTGTAACACATTCTGTTCAGTGATATCGGTCAAACTCATTTCGTTAACAGTATTGTGATAAAAAATTTGCGATCTTAAAGTACTTGACAGAATAACTACTTCACAAATAATTGACTGAAGAACCTCCTTGAATTCCATTCAAAATGCTACCGACGTTGATTAAGATCGCAATGATTAAGCTGATGATTAGGGCGGTGTGTCAAGTAACTGATATTATTATGCGATTTTGATAAGCAACACAGAAATGTAGAGTCCACATCAAGCTCATAATTTATGGTACCATTCACGACGACTAAATAGTAGATATTAAATCTAATTTCAATAATAAAAGATAATTGGCAGAACGTGTCCACATATATTTTTAGAGAAAAATAAACAGTGGTAATTACAATTGTCCCCTTTGAGGGTTTAAATGTCTGAACAAACCGTAAAACGTATAAACGATCTTTGTGGCCTATAATCATCTTTTCTTAACTTCGATAAATAATGACGGTGAAAGAGCGTTACCAATTACCATCTTTGAGGACTAAGGTGAAAGGTTATCAGTACTTACTCGTATCCCAGATACAATAAAAAAAGAGAGACAATAAAAAAAATTACATTATTAACCTAATAATGTAATTTTTTTTATTGTATATTCAAAATCACCGAATATGCTGATCCACACCTATTCGGTTGCCATATTACAACTGGCGGCTTGACGAAAAGTAAATGAAAAATGTGAAATTTCCATGAAAATGAATTCCATCGAAATTTCCATTATAAATTATGTTATTGCAACTTGTGTGCCTTTTTAACACGTTTTTATTAGCTTCGTGTATACAAGTTAATAAAAACGTAGATCTTTGTAACGGAATATTTTAATGTAATTTTTACCATCTTGTAGACGGCTATTGCACTTGTAGCAAAGACCGAGGAAAACACAATAATTTAATGACTTTATCTAATATTTTATATGTTTTTCCTGATTTCTCATGATGTTTTTCAGCACTAATTATTAAGACTGATGACGGTGATCTTTGCAGCATTTTAAATTACACCAAGTTTTTAGCTACAGTAATGAACATACAGCTAAAATTATACCTAACGAATTGCAACTGAAGTAATCCCAAAGACTTTTCATACCAGCCTCAACTTACTTCAAATTCCTCTTACCCAACTAGATGTTGATCATTAGAATTATTTAAAAATCTATTGACGTGCGTTAGCCACGCAGAAACTATAAAATGACTCGACCGATTTTGATAAAATGTATTGTGGGCATTTGACTGGTTGGTTTTGATTTACAGTAGGATCCGGTAGGTGGCGCCGTTGCCGAGATTCAGAAATCACCCGTACAAAGCCAGAGCAGACTTCTATTTCTTATTAAAATATATCCTACGATGAGGTAGATATAAAACAATCTGTTTGCTGTGTGCCTAACTGCCTTTAGTCGGTCGAATCGAATAACGTTTTTACGTGGTAGAGCCAAGCTGCAGTTATATAATGCAGTTGTAGTACGAGTGGGTCTGAGGCTACCTATGTATTGGACCACGCTCTTACAGAATACAAGCACAAAATAGCGGCTTAATGCTGCGGTGTTTCGTATGATTGTATATATCTGTAGAATCTTTTTACTGGAAACGAAGCATTTCATCTTAGTTCTCAGGGGTGGCAACGTAATTGCATTTTGATTCTTAATCGCGGATAAATGTATATTATGGCTATGGGTCAAAGCGTCCACCTACCTACCATCAGGTGGACCGTGTACTCGTTTGTCGAAAAGCACACGCATATAGCGATTGGATGATATCTCTCCTCGTGTTTACCTTAGGCATACTCTGATGGACTCAAACTGAACTTAACGCCCTAGATAGAAAAGTCCCCACCATTAAGGCGTTTCATAGGGAGCATCGTCCGAGAACAAGTGGAGTGAATTTTTAAGCGCCCTCAGCATGCATAATCGTAAAGTATGCAGTCTCTATAATTCCTACCTAAAGAGATCAGATGACACATTTAGACGGATGTCGTCTCTTAGTGTGTAAAAGAAGTTACTCATTTCTTCTTAGCTAAAGAGCATTTTTGACTGGAAGTCCATGTGGTAGGAGAAGAAGGGAAAGGAAATACCCAAGGCTAGAGCCTTCACGAAAGAGGTTCTACAAAACTACGAAGCCCTGTATACGGGCCTTTCATTGACACTGTTACCTCCTTTTACAAGTACTGGCTATGTTTAGTTTATGTTTTTATCGAAATGGCTTTGCTTTCGAGCTTGTCGCCATCCCGGTTTAATTGCTTTCTAATACTGCGTATGAGCACAAACGCAACTTAGTAACTAAGATCCCACACCTAGAGCACGATCTAAGGAAAATTTAGGTACTTGTAATAAGTACTGAAAGCCGTGCTGGAAGATAACTTATTAAATAATGAGATTATAGTTACCAAAGTGTTCTATCATATAGTTATACTCAAGCTTCTTTAGTAGAACAATTAAAAAAAATCTCAACGACACTGCGAGACTGCGTTGCATACATACTCTTCTAAACGTTTGACTAATTTTCGTTATTTTTTTTAGAAACAAGCCCTATCAAACAGTCATTAGTAACTAGTAACATGACTGCGTAAAAATGTTGTTACCTCTGTAACTCCCCAATTAAGACTAATCTAACGATACCTCATATGTTAAAATCCAAAGAAATAGACAAATAAATACTCGTATGTACTTTCGGAAAATAATATCTTCTTTCTGGGGCCGTCAGGTAAAAAGGGCGACAAATTTTATATATAACTTGTTGGTAATATATTGGCTGTGGCCTATAAACACCTACATATTAAAACTATGACTAAAAATCAATATGTAGATGCGTTGTCGCCCCTGAGAACTAAGATTGAATGCCTCATTGATTAAAACTACTTTTACGGATTTTATCGCGTTTATTTTACTTTATTTTTATTCCCGACGTTTCGGGCGCTTTCCAGCACCCATGGTCACGGGGGACTGAGATGACTGACGTCCCGATGTCATTGTTAAACTCGGAGTACCTTCAGCTTTTTTAATTATTGTTTATGGTCCGATCTATGCAAAATGAACTGACTATGTCCTGAGGTCTTGCAGTGGTATACTTGGGTTTAGTTTTAATTTTCTTTCCGTGGGTGTCGTAAGAGGCGACAGAGGGACACAGAAAGGAGATGGGCAGCAGCATCTTCCTAATAACAACAATAATATAATAAAAAACTGCGATTGCCAACCCGCTCGCCAAGCGTGGCAACTATGGCAAATATCCCCCCAAGAGCAACGACGCAAATAAACGGCCCCCAGTCCCCGGCGGCCCCGCTATGCCTGGCTACGGTGGCGACCATGGTAACGGCGGGGCAGGGGGGTGCTAAGAATCTCCGGTGGAGGTTCGATTGCCACCTACGACGACTCGACCTGGCAACGTATAATGCACGCACCCTGAGGACTGACGAGAAGATACTGGAGCTGGAAAAAGAGGTAGACAAGTTGCGCTGGCATATTATTGGATTGTCTGAGGTCCGAAGAGAGGGTGAGGACACGGTAATCCTTGAGTCCGGCAACTTGTTCTATCACCGGGAGGGCGACCATCTGTCCCAAGGAGGTGTCGAATTTATCGTCCACAAGTCTCTCGTCAACAACGTTGTAAAGATTGGGAGTGTGTCGACGAGGGTCGCGTACCTGATACTCAGAATCACCAAACGGTATTCGCTGAAGGTCATAGAGGTCTACGCACCAACCTCGGCACATCCCGATGAGGAGGTGGAGGAAATGTTTGAGGATATTACTAGAGCCATGCATTCCTCCAAAACCCACTACACGGTGTTGATGGGAGACTTCAACGCAAAACTAGGCACAAGAGAAGGCGGTGAGCTGAAGTTAGGGAAATTTGGAGTAGGGCAACGGAACCGTAGGGGCCAGCAGCTGGCTGACTTTATGGAGAAAGAGGAACTCTTTATGATGAACTCTTTCTTCCAGAAGCGCCTCCACAGGAAGTGGACCTGGTCGAGCCCAGACGGTTCGACAAAAAATGAGATTGACTTCATTATGACGACCAGTCGCCAACTGTTCAGTGATGTCTCAGTGATCGCAAGGGTGAAAACCGGCAGCGATCACCGAATGGTTAGAGGCAAACTGATCCTAAACGTTAACACGTTGACTGCGAAACGAGACTTGAAACACCTCGTCCGTGTCTCGTCGTTATAGCGGTAAGGAAAAATTTAAACTTCTCTGTCGTGCGAGAGGCGTAACTTCCGTTTGCTTCAGTCTAGGAAATATATCTGAGATATGCTATTGATGCCGAGTTATTATTTATATTATTAAAAATGTAGGGCCACCAGTAACATTTAAATTATATCAATGATCTGTTTATAGTGTGATTTTGTGATAACAGATAAAATATGGAACGAAACACGTTATAATAATAAATTTAAAGCAATAAGCAGCCATTGGTTTGTCAGATATGCCTTATATGTGGCTCCGGTTGAGGATTCAGGGAACACTTGCTTAAGGGGAAATATAATCTCGAATGGCTTAGCAAGATCCTTCGTTATGCCGAAAATATTGCAGCATTAATTTTGAAATAAATATATGGTAAAGTTGAGGATTAATGTTAAGGATTATGTTAGACGAAAACACGATTTCGTAAAATTTTCTCGATAGAAAAAAAAATCCAAAATGAACAATAAACCGCTGTTTTTCATAAAATACTTTAAATAAGATCGTGAAACTTTGCATACTAACTAAACTAACTATAAAGCAGTGCTTATGTTATTTACTTTTTTTAAAATACCATTATTTTCACTGTAAAAAGAAATTACCTAAACTATCGGCCTCTTGTAGCGTGATTCCTGCCGCACGGTCACTTCGCTTCGGCCTTTGAAGGGGGAGGTTGTGTCGCTTACGATCAGAATATACATTACGCAACAGGACGACGTAAAATTAAAATGGGAAATAACCGTAATAAAAATAAGAAGCGACTGGCTTGGCGTTAAGAAACAGGCATAAATATGATAAACCTAATGAAATAAGTGTCTAACGTCTACTACGTCTACCCTTTCTACTTACAGTATTAGTGATTACAAACATGTCGGTACATAGCATACGGCGCGCGGGCAAGTGGGGACGAATTTAGAATTTGAGCTGACTTACTCTATCCCCTTAAGACAAATATACTCTTTTGCCCGCTCGCTCGTACTATATTATTGGGTAATGCATTCTCATGCAAAAAGTATACTTTCCTGTAACTCCTTAGTATTCTAGTTGCAACCAGTAAATAACTGATGTAATTAAAAGTATTGTCAGAAGATACTTTCAGCAATTAATCGAGTATATTTTTCATCATACTCCTAAAATTTATTTTATAGATCTGTTGTACTAAATTATATTTTAGTACGGCGTACGTCACGAGCTAAACTTTATTTTAATGCTGTAATAAATATACCATAATAAAAAAATTACGAACACGTTTTTCATGTCTTTTTTTCCTGAGTCTATAGCGACTTTGATAACATTCTTACATGTTTTAAACCGCATTTAACTCGATAATACGCAATCTTAGCTCTTAACACTGGCCTTGTCTCATTACATTATGTTGGCAAAAAAAAGGAAAATTAGATACATTTAACTCGCATTTAATTGAAATTGTGGATTTATGGTTTTGAAGTAACATAGTAAAAGGCTTTCATCACTTTCATACAAGAAAAATGTTGAATACTTAAACGAGCATGGTTTATCTATGTTAGCAATTAACAGAATAGGACGTTACTTTACCAAAAATCCATAAATCCATTAAACGAGTATTAACGTTTTTAGAATGATTGGGTTTGTTTCGCGTAATGAAAAAATTATCTCTATGGCCCATTTTGAAGAGAACCTCCCGCCCTCTCTCAATTGCGTGCATTATCCTCGTCGTCACCAATCCCAGCGCCAACACACTAGAAGTGTCACAATATCCTCGATAATACTACACGTGTTTCGCCTCTACATGAGGCATCCTCAGGTGAAGTAGACCCTGCGGTGGCTGACCGCTATGTGAGCGCGAAGCCGAAACAGCTGCTATATATACACCACCTGACGTACGCAGCCATTTGCTGTAAAATAACAACATCCACCATACATACCTGCGAAACATCTGCCTACCCTCCAATCACGCAATTAATCGCTGGCCATCGTGAGGGCGACAAATAACCACATTGAGAAGCTGCATGTTATTACAGAACAGGCTTAAAGATGTTCAAGAGAGGCCAGTTAAAGACATCAGTTTGTTCATTCAGCAGTGCATCGTTTTTTTTAAATATCTCTAACTGTTCCAGCACACGCCATCGTAGCCCTTTAATGTAGTCAAGTATGTAAGACTTTAAAGGCATATATAAGAATATTTAGTCATTGGCTTGGTTGTGTTCAGTATCCAAGAGATGTTGAGCGAAGTGTAATTTATCAGAATCACAATTCCTGTACGCGGCTATTCGTCACAAGGAAGTTTGTAAACACTTTGTTGACGAATATCTAACTTATCTTTATTATTATATATATTCAATAGTTTGTTTTAAAACGCCACGTGAACGCCGCTCTGTCGAAGAATACTAAGATTTTTATCAGATATGAAACCTAAATGGGATAAACTGCTCACATATCGATGAGTACTAAACGATGAGTTTAACCGCGTACAGAGAATTGTAAACGACATGCATTTGTTTCTTTCTAATTACATTGTTAATGATATTTTTTGCAACAAGTCCCTCAGCAAGGATGAAATTACAGCGAAACTTCTGAAAGCGGGTGGAAAACCGTCACTTGAAGTCCTTCAGAAGCTCTTTAACTCCGTCCTTCACGGTGGCACTAATCCGAAGACGTGGAGCAGAGGTGCGGTAAACTTTTCTTCGTGAAAGGCGGCAACGCTCTCTTGAAGAACTACAGACCGATTTCCTATATGAGCCACGTCAACATGCTGTTTTCAAGAGTCATTACGAATCGTCTCGCATGCAGACTCGACGACTTCCAGCCTCCCGAACTTTTATAGGGAAATTACGACACATCTACTCGTCAGGTATACCCCGAAACTTCAAAACGAGATTGTATAACTTATGGATCTGAGGCGTGATCCTTCAATGCTAGCCATAAGAGGAAGCTCACGATCGCTCAGCGAGCTGTGGAGAAGGCTATGCTCGGGGTTTTTCCGCGTGATAAACTTAGGATATCCGCAGTAGAACCAGAGTAACCGACATATCCCAACGGATTGGTAAGCTGAAGCAGCAGTGGCTCGGCCATGTAACACGAATCGACAAACGATTGGAGGAAAAAGGTTCTCAGGTTGCAGCCTCGTACCTGTAGGTGAAGTGTAGGGCGGTCACTAACTTGATGGAGTGACGATCTGGTAAGAGATGCAGGAGGCTCAGGACCATGCTTTGTGGCATTTCTTGGGGAGGTATATGTTCAGCAGTGGACCTGTGAAGGGTTGTTGAAGCTGACGACGAATGATGATATTTTTTGAATAACCGTTGGAGACCGAAATTCGATAAATTACCTTAAGCTCTTTTAAATAATTTTCTTTGCTCAATGACACAGTAAACAAACGACTAATATAACAATAAAAAGCGAAATATAGCAATGGCTTCAATTTTATGCTTTGAACATTAGCATGAGAGATAGTAAGACTAGTTGTTAGGACTTCGTAGGCTTAGGAGTCCATCTTGGTAGGTATCCTATTTCAGCCGTCAACCCACTCATGTTCACCTGTGTTACTGTGTTCAGGTGAGCATTACTTAATGTGTGTATAAACAAAACAATTATTGGAACACAATGATGATTGCTATGCAAAGAAGTCAATTATATCTACATTAGTCAAGTCTTTTGGATGCGGATCAGCCCCTGTTGCGATGACATAAAATTTATTAAATTGAACAATAAAAGTATATGTAATGAACGACACACACGGTCAGTTAAACTTATCAGTTGAACCGATATCATTTCAAACGGATTTAAGCCAAAGAAAGTTCCACAAACACAGTCAGTTCAACTGATCAGTTCCAACTAGGACTGTTCGTCTTAATTCTTTCAGGTTATATATTGATGGTCAATAAATACGTTCAAAAGTTTTGCCATCATCCTTTAATAAGCATTTACATCAGCATATTATACTCTATTCTCGGGAACTGGTATTCACTTTCTCAACGACTACACAGCATGAATAGACGCCTCATGCAAGGCGAACACTTTCTGTCAACACGTTAGACAAATACGTCTTACTTAAGAAAACGACCGCGCAATGTACTTTAGTAGCGACCACATCCCTGACCAGTGAACGTTTTGCATGTGACTCATGAATTTTCGACAAAATAAAATACAACAGGCGCGCAACATGGCTCTCTATACAATAAAATGGTGCCAAACTAGTAGCCAAATGTGTGATTTCAAAAAAAAATGGCATCACTTTTCATAGATAAGTAAATTTCAATTTCCAAATTCATTAATTAAAATTAAATAAGAGTTCAACCTATATTTGTCACAAAGCAACTCGCGTTGATTTATTCGGACATCTTCGGATATTTTCGGACTATGCATCCCTTTCTTTTCAATGCGGTTCATTGTTGCTATACTATTCTTTAATTACAGACACGTGTAACTAGTGCTGTACTAGTTGAACTATAATATTGTTACAAGTAAATATTATGCATGTTATCGTGAATGTTTTATATAAACAACATAGGTGTAAGCTGATTTTTTTTTAGTTAATGGTCGTTAATCAATATTTCAATTAATTATTGGTTTAATAATTAAATCAATTTATTTAAAATTTCTTAACAAAATCATAATAAAATTAATATAATTTTAAGGGACGACAACCCGCTCTCTTTACTGCTAAGACGCCATATCAAGACAAGTAGGAATCGGAAGTGAACTTGACAGTTTAAATAACTGTTGCTATTTTATTTTTAATAGTATTCTATTATTATTTTAATATTGTATAGTATATAGAAAGCTTGTTTTAATAAAAATATTCTTTAAAACAGAAAGTTATACGTATTTTTCTAAATTCGATACCTACTTAAATAACATTTCTTTTGTTTTTTTTTTGTACTAATTGATTAAAACTACTTTTACAGATTTTATCGCGTTTATTTTTAATTTTAATTCCCGACGTTTCGGGTGCTTTCCAGCACCCATGGTCACGGCGGACTGAGGTGACTGACGTCCCGATGTCATTGTTAAACTCGGAGTACCTTCAGCTTTTTTAATTATTGTTTATGGTCCGATCTATGAAAAATGAACTGACTATGTCCTGAGTTCTTGCAGTGGTATGCTTGTGTTTAGTTTTAATTTTATTGATTATAGGGTCCCAAGCAGGTGGTAGTACCCAGCCTCCTTCTCAATTGAAATTAGGATGTTTTTTAATTTCAATAGCCTCACGTATCATCCTTGGTAGGAATCGGTGTTCTTTCGTGAGGATTTGTCTATCAAATCAGATGCAATGGTTGGGGCCGTCTAGGATATGCAGACTTCCCGGAACGTCGATGCTTCACATCAGCTATATGTTCTTTTACGTGGGTAAAAGCTGTACTAATTTTTAGTAGAATATGGTTCTGGTACTGATTAAGTAGACTTGGTAATGAATTTGTCAGTTAAAGTTCCCATCACTATTTGTCTATTAGCAAGTGTCGCAACCTTGATTTTAACCAATTAGCGTGCATTTCAATCCGCCGCCCCCGTACCGCTTACTTCACACTTTTGACAGACAGGTTTGGATGCAGAAGTACATTCATTAGGCATCTATTCGGGCTGTGTAGTCGTTGCACTTTCTTAATGAAGGAAATGGTATCTCTTGTGAACAGTATACCAAAGGATACTGTCTATTAGCATTTGACTTAACTCTTGATTTATCAACTAACTCATCAGGTCATTGGAATCTCATAAAGCATGGTAGTGTAAGATTAGAAGTACGATTTGAATCCTCACTAATACAATACTAATACAATTAACTGTATAATTTATGCTGAGTTTGATAATATTATCGGAATAGATAAAAACAGAAATGTTACTGTAGACTATAGTAGTTAAGGTTATAATGTGTAATATCATGGATACACTAGATGTACAACATCTGAAAAAGATTCATCCCGGTCAAGAAATTAATGTTTATGCTGCTAATAGACTGCTCGTGTATACCCACGTACCAACGTATATAATATGTAATTTGGATACAGATGATAAACCAGGTTCACATTGGATAGCTTAATATATCGATACGAATAGCATCGGTCAATATTATGATTCACATGGACGATCACCTTGCACGATATCATCTTGAGTTTTTAAAAAGGAATTTTAAAAGATGGGACTGGAATATTGATAGGATTCAGAATGAGTGGACTTCAGTTTGTGGTGAATATTGCTTAATGTATTTGCTATATAAGTTTCAGGAATGTTCAATACATAGTTTTACGAGTATACTTACAGGGAACACATTGTACAACGATATTTTAGTGGATTTGATGTTTTGCTCCTATTTTATATATGTGCGCGGCTAAGTTGACATCTGGCACTAGGATTAGTGTGGGTAAAGAGGAAGAGAGGCTGATGAATATAATACAAAATTAGTATCGAATTGAAGAACTAAGCTTTTGGAGCGTTGTCGGCTGGTCGTTTTCGTGGAAGAGCCCTATATAAAGGCGCTGCAATACGCGATCGGAGAGTATTGAATTTGGGGAGACAAGAGAAGCTTCGGAGCGGAATAAAGTGAATTAGTGTGCTTAATTATTGGTGTTTTAAACTTTAATTTGTGAAAAGAAAATTAAAGTGTTAATTTAGGTAATTCTATCGGCAATTTTTATTGTCACGAACCTCAAGTCCGTAACAATATAATAAGCAATAAAATTTTGGAAATAAAAATTTTAACAAAATTAAGGAATGTGTTTATTGGTAGTTCAGAATTACGTGGTAGTTAGCGAACAAAGAAGTATAATACAATAGCACTGATTAAGCAGGGTATACAACCTGTAATAGATAAGAGCGCAATAACGGTGTTCTAGGAACAATAGATAAGAAGAAAGGTTGAGCACAGTGGAAAACGCTAATGAGGGTGCAGGCCAACCGGATATCAATTAGATATTAGTTAATTGATCTGCACATCTTCGGAACCGTGCATCCTACGCAAAAAGGACAGCAGATTCGTGATCAGAGCATGGCAAAATCTTCGACCCACCGTAAGCCGATGAGAGCTGGTTTGTACCAGTGGTACTAACTAACTACTATAATCTCTGGTTATTGTCTCTTCTTTACTTAAATAGTCGATCATTATTACAGCTCCCATATCCCAGCCGACAAAGGCCAATATTTTTCCAGCGGACACATTAAATACACACCTTGAATAGCTTGGCTGGCAGAGAAGATGTCTTTCCACACTTTGCTTGGTTTTTCACTCCGGGTCAAGATGGTGTACCCACGTTTCATCTACGGTTATGAAAGAAGGGCAAAAATAATCTGGATCTTCTTCAATTATTGCTAAATTTAGCTTTATAATGTCAACTCTTGCTTTCTTTTGAACGTCTGATAAGTCTGGAGGAGCCTTTTTTAATTTTAAGATTATATGAGTTAAAATAAACTGAATTGTCCCAAACGGAATCTTTAAAATCTCAGCCAAATAACGGATAGTCACACATTGATCTGCCTTAACAATTTCTTCGATTTTTTAACTTTCAAATCCTGATCTTAATTGAAATTCAAATGCTTTTTTTATTTTTACCAAGAAAAGAATAAAATGATAAGTTGCAAAACCATAACATATATTTTATTCCATTTTGTAAGATTATATAGGTATCTACATATAAAATTATATATTCAATAAATTAAAATTAAAATGTAAAGTATAATTTACACAACTAATAATTACGATCCCTATCAGGTATGCTTAATTCTAAAACATTTACCAAATTATACAAAACAAAACAGTCTATTTACTATAAATTACATCACACTTTTACGAAGGCATTTCTCGTAAGTTCAGATAAATCAGGTTTTGGCAACAATCAAAATGCGACATTTGATATATCTGCAAATGTTTAAAATTATTTTATCAACAAAATTTTCTTACTCATACACCCAAAAATGATACGAAACATCTTATAACTTTAACAGAACTTGTTTAATTTTTGTAATGTAAATGTACATGATTAAACGCCAATTACAGATTTACTGTACCACTTTATGACACAAAAATATTTTAACAGATCATTTGAATATGTACCTATAATATTTTTAAATAGATCATTTGAAATACTTAACGAAAAATAAAATGTTTTGTGATGTGAATGTACACGGTCGTTCTATATATAAAACCTCTAAGCTATGGTATATTTCGTAAGACGTCAGCGGGAGGAACGGTTAGACCTGGATCTTCCATACAGTTTACGATGCCGACAACATCACTTTGTGGTTGTGTCTTAGCCCTTCGGAGATTCTTCTTCCTTCTAACCTCGCCGATCTTTTTCTCCAGTATCCTCCTATAATGATGACTCGATTAGTAAACGTTTCTTTAAAGCAAAGTATAAATATAATTATAGAAATTAGAATGTCATCAATATGGTAGCGGACATTCAATTGAAAACTTATTATCGGCTGTCAAAACGAAACATTTTCTTTTTCTAGAGTAATGGTATAAAAATACTTGTAATTGAAATTGTTGTTTTTTGTAATCTTATTTGAGTCTATATTTTTAAATAATAAAAAAATCTAATTTAACTTGAACGGTATACCGATATATGTTTTAAGACACTAAAAGTAGAAAATTTAAGTCATATTATGTAATGATTTCTTAAATTTACGCGAACACTACACATTGAATAAAACTATTATTTACGGATTTTATCGCGTTTAATTACTTTAATTTATTTTTATTATTATCCCGACGTTTCGGGTGCTTTACAGCACCCATGGTCACGGGGGGGACAAAGATGTTTTACGTCCCAATGTCATAGTTAGTCCGGCTACCTTCAGTTTTTTTTAATATTAATTTTTGGTCCGATTTACGCAAAACGAGCTTATAGTATCGTGAAGTCTTGCAGTGGTATGCTTGGGTTTGGGTTTACATAAACACTCACGCCTGTCACCCAGAGGGGTAGGCAGAGACTACAGACTTCCATTTGGCAAGATCCTGACACACCTCTCTTGCCTCCTTCACATCCATACACCTACGCATACATGCTCGTCGGTTAAGGGTACTCCTAATTTGGCCCGTTTTCAATAAATCGCCAATTTGGTCGATAAATTTTCGCCTAGGACGTCCCTTTCCGACTCTGCCATTCACTTCTGCACCATAAATTTTCTTTGTCACTCTTTCCTCATTCATTATTTCCACATGACCAAACCACCGAAGCATTCCTTTCTTAATCCTGGTCACAACATCATCTTGCAGACCACACTCTTCTCTTATTACACAATTTCTTACCCTGTCATTTAGATTCAGCCCTAACATACTCCTTAACGACCGCATTTCTAGTGCGTTTATTCTACTCTCGTGCTTCTTCTGCCACACCCAACTTTCACTACCATACGTTAAAGTAGGGACCAACACAGCATTGTGAATTGCCATACGTGCCTTTTTCGACACATTTTGACTTTTCACAATAGAGTGCAAGGCCCCATTTACTCTATTTCCCGCATTCACTCCCTCTCCCTGCTAAATACGCACCCCAAATATACAAACTCATCTACTTGCTCGATCAACTCCCCTTCTATTCTTATTTCACAAATCGTTTTACTTTCTTCTCTTTCAAATTTCTTCTCCCTTTCTTTTAATGTTTGGTTTGGGTTTAATTTTGTTAATTATAGGATCCCAAGCAGATGGTAGCACCCAACCATCTTCTCTATTGAAATTTGGACGTTTTTTAATTTCAATAGTCTCGCGTATCATCCTTGGTAGGAATCGGTGTTCTTTTGCGAGAATTTGTGGTTTATCAAATCTAATGTAATGGTGGGGACGATCTTGAACATGTTCGCAGACTGCAGACTTCCCGGAGTGTCGGTGCTTCACATCAGCTATATGTTCCTTCACGCGGGTTTTTATAGATCTCTTTGTTTGACCTATGTAAGAGATACCACATTCATAATCTAGCTTGTACACACCTGCATCTTGTAGAGGAATATTACATTTGTAGGATGGTAAAAATTGACTAATCTTCTTCAGCGGCTTGTAGTATGTCTTAACTATGTCTTAACTAACAGTTAGTTAGTTAGTTGTTCACAGTTAGCTACCGTAGGTAAATCTTTGTTTCAGAGAGCACGAGGGATCTGTGACAGAAAATATCTGGCCGCGGAGCTTCAGTACGTCAAGCAAGTATTGCAAGACAACAAGCTTCGGGTCCCGCGCCTACGTCACAGTGAACGAGTGAAGCCGGCCACAGTCGAGCGCGCGCCTGCTCTACTACCATTTGTCAGAGGAGTCACGGACAAGATTGGCTACATCTTGAAGCGAGCATCCATTAAGACATACTACAAGCCGCTGAAGAAGATTAGTCAATTTTTACCATCCATCAAATGTAATATTCCTCTACAAGATGCAGGTGTGTACAAGCTAGATTGTGAATGTGGTCTCTCTTACATAGGTCAAACAAAGAGATCTATAAAAACCCGCGTGAAGGAACATATAGCTGATGTGAAGCACCGACGCTCCGGGAAGTCTGCAGTCTGCGAACATGTTCAAGATCGTCCCCACCATTACATTAGATTTGATAAACCACAAATTCTCGCAAAAGAACACCGATTCCTACCAAGGATGATACGCGAGGCTATTGAAATTAAAAAACATCCAAATTTCAATAGAGTAGATGGTTGGGTGCTACCATCTGCTTGGGATCCTATAATTAACAAAATTAAACCCAAACCCAAGCATACCACTGCAAGACTTCATGATACTATAAGCTCGTTTTGCGTAAATCGGACCAAAAATTAATATTAAAAAAAAAACTGAAGGTAGCCGGACTAACTATGACATTGGGACGTTAAACATCTCAGTCCCCCCCGTGACCATGGGTGCTGTAAAGCACCCGAAACGTCGGGATAACAATAAAAATAAATTAAAGTAATTAAACGCGATAAAATCCGTAAATAATAGTTTTATTCATATTATTGATGATGGTTTCAAAAACGTATCTTGGACAGACTACAGAAAGCTGAAGCTTTATTGTAGTTACATCGGAGAATGGATGGAGTCAAACAGCGGAGAAGCACACTCTCACAGAATACCAGCGTAAACACCAGCTTAATTGCTGCTGTGTTTCTTATGTAAGTATAGAGAATCAATGACCCTTTTTAGTGGTAATGAGGCATTTCATCTTAATCATCAGTGTTTCATTTACCATCCGATGGTCAGTTTACGTTTGTCACTATTTCTTCCTTTAAAAATAACAATAAGCCTTTGCCTGATAGAGCGATTAACCACCAAGGAAAGGCTTATTTCTTAGAAACCATCCCAGCACCTGTCATTAGTTTGACGTTCCTTGTAAGGTTTTCAACGTACTTTCGAAGTTTTAATGTAGCTTTAAATTGGAAATAACTATTTTATTGGTAATGGTAGAAAACGAATGTCAATCCCCGTGAAATTTACATTCATAAAATTTACAGCAAAATACTACACTACTACTAGCTACAATTATAAACGATACAGTTTTGAATAGCTTTAACGCCTTGCGTTTATAATAAACAGACATTACTAGAAAAAAAAGTATATTTATCATACAAAACAAACGTACTTTGCTAGTTAAAATTTAAAAAAAACGTCACTAGTATTTCGCAGGAACATGTTTTTCTTCTCATATGTAATAAAAAGATCTCCAAACTGCCAATAGATGGCGGTATAACCGTCTCCTGACCGGTGATCTAGAGCAGCTTCAAAGGTGCGAGACGGGTGGTATTGACATTGACAATCAGACATGAAAGAGACATGAAAGTACAGGGGACTTTTACTAGCTGATGGATATTTACTGGTTGATGTCGATGATGACAACAGTGATCGGGACGCCATCAAAAAAATGTAGACTTCTAACTTACTGTTGCCGGCAGTCGATAAGTACTCCCAAGACAAAAACGACTGCTATGGCAATTATGATGACCACAGTCACACCTAATATTGCAGCCCCATTTAAAGTTGGAACCTCCTCTTGCATCGTCGATATTGATATGTTTGGATCAGCTGTTGAATCCAATAAATCTGTAAATTTTAACCCTTATAGCATCATAACTGCCTCTTGTTAAAAAAATTTGAAGGGGCATTTTAATGATATTTCTCGTAATAAAGATAAATTATTTTTATTATTATGTGATATTTCTATTGTGTTCTATTTTAGATGTGATACATAAATACTTATAAAAATATATAAAGATATATAAAGAAATATATAAGATAGTTGGCCAGGCAGACGTTGTTCAGCCCTCTCTGACGACCCTTTGTCGTATAAAAAATCCTAAAATTCGTAACAAAAAATATTGAGGGTCACTTATCCTTTCTCTCAAGTTGGACCAAATTTCACACATTGTAAAATTTCATTGAAATCAGTTCAGCCGCTTGGGAGTTCACGTAACATAAACGATACACGACACGTTATTGTTGTAGTACGGGAGGGGAATATGGTCATCCGGTTAATATGGTCACTTTCTTATAACTCTAAAACTACAGACTTGTTTGCATAGATGGCTCTGGAATATGATAGTCTTCAAAAGTCAATCAAATAAAGGGTCAAAGGGCGATGCTTCATCGACACCATTTTGACAATTTACATCATAGTAAATATTTTAGTCGATTTTAGTACGGTGTAGTCATATAACACTGTAATACTCAATAGAATGGCTGTCAACCTTATTTTGTACTAGGATCGGCGTCGCCGGGAGCACACATTCAAGCAATTACGTCGTATTATCAGTTATCATTACTACAAACACATTTTATAATTTGATTAATGTTTTTGACACATAAATATTTCTTTATTTGTGTTTCTAATACTCACAAAATATAAATAGTTTCGACTTACTGGTTGTAGAATATGACTCCTTTATTTAAATTCCATTTCTCGCTGTTCTTTCGACACGTAACTATTGCACAATTTCCCATTTTTAAATAATTTGCACGCAGCGACGCTTGACACGAAAATTGGAAACGATTGATTGTGTTGACATTTATACGTGTGAATTGACATGTTAGTGACACTTCCCATTCTATTATGTATGTATTACAGTATTCTATGGGTGTAGTATAGTATTTTTTTTTAGTTTCTTTTTTTAAGTGTTAGGTACTGATATTGCCAAAGCTTTTTTGCTATTTGTTTTCTTAATATATTATTAGTTATAGTACTATACTGTTATAGTTTGTGTTTTATAGTTTCTAGTTATAGTATCTGTCCTCCTCCTAGTTTTAGTTTTATAGAGCGACAAAGCCTAAGGTGACCAAATTACCCTCACGTTCCCTAATATAAAGATATTAAAAACATAAATTCCTTACACAGAATAATATATACTAGCGTGAATGCAATAACACATAATTAAATAAATAGATAAAGCAGAACAGGAAAATATTAGTTACAGCATTGTTGGTACGCTTGGCAGGCGGGTTAGCCTTAACGGAGTTTTCACGACGCTTTCTGTCCATCTCCAGTTTTAGTTTCCCTCTGCCGTCACTTACGATATACACGGGATGATATGGAATAGTAGATTCCCTTATGCAGACACTACTATACACGGCAATTATTATTTCGCACATGTGGCGAATTCTATTCTGCTCAATAACCCTAGTAATATATCAGTCCTGTTAAAATTAAAGTGTTACAGGCCGTTACTATTTAACATTATTATATTCTTACCTCCATCATTCCAACTTGCGCTTTTTTGGATTTCTTGTTCCATATCTACTTTTCACTGATAATATTTCCGTCAGCTGATGTGCCTGCGTGAATAACGATATTTCTTAGTAATCATATGAGTAATCGAATTCTGTAGTTGTATTTTTAACGTGAAATTAAATTATATCATTCTGGAATAACATATCCAAAACGGCAGCGAAAAGAAGGCAAAAGTAATTAGAAGTACATTTTATCTACGTTTTTAGAGTGGCTATATTTTATTTACTCGTAGCTAAACACTTATGAAATTATCTAGTTTTCTTTCCATCTCTCATAGACTTTTTCTTCTTTTTCTCAGACTCCTCGGTACAACAAAACGCTTCAAAGGGCTGTCACCGACCATTAGATAGAGATCGCTTAAAATAATTTGAAAAAGCTGAAACATTAAAAAATTGGAGTAAATTACGATTGAAAATGGGCTCTTATTCGTTTCTATCACCAAACAGCGGTACACAGCCTGTGAGGCATTGCATTTTGGTGGCTCAGCGTACACGGCCGGCAGTAGACACGTAGACTGTTAGCTTTTTTATTTAAAAAATAAAGCTAATTTCCAGGATTAAAAAATTCTGCAAGGTTTAACGGGGCCATTTTTAACAATGAAATAGTAGACGAAACTTCTACCTTCATCTGAGTTTTCTTAGTTTCGTTAGTGAACTAAGAATGCTGAGTTATTTTTTGCGTATATTGCATAATTTATTCTGTTTCCGAGGCAAGTGCGTACCTAGTACTTAAATTTACTATATATATTTTTTATAAAATAAATTCATTAATATCCTAAAATATCGATATTTGAGCGAATATGTGAGTATGTTCCTCAGTTTTCATCAAATTCAGTCAAATATTCTATAAGTTATGATACTCAAGCTTAAAAATAAGGACAGAACTAAATCATAAGGGTTCATTAGCCTTAACAGCAGAATCCTAAGAATGAAAGATTATAATGCGACAAATTTATGCCATCACTGTATTTTTTTTAATTGTTTAATAAAAACTATTTGAAGAAAATTTTATAATTTATGGCGAAAAGCAATTAAGATTTATAGATAAGCCTCAGAATCTGATTTTGGAGTCATTATCAACGATAATGCTCTGACGACTTGGCTTTGTGTTTGTAACAGTAGTCGGCATCTAATCAATTAGATTTCACTACTGATTAATAAATATATCGATTCCGTGATTAGTAAGGACTTAAAACGTGAAATATATCGAGCTGAAAAATAATGAAGAATTTCTACGTAGATACTAGGAAAATTATTTGGATTTTGTTAATAAATGTACTTATGTCTTATCTACCACACTGACTGAACTAATGGAATCATAAATTATACTATTACAGACTCAAAAGTCCATTGACGAATACAGGGGGAGCCACAGACTGGCCTTGGGATGATATAAGGCAGTGGATTCTTTTACTCGCTACTATACGGCGATGGCGGCGAAAGATCTAATTCGTTCACCAGTCCGCATAACTCAATTAGGGTAATCTGAAATAAATGTTTTTGAGTTTTATTCGGAGATAAATTAAAGATAAGATAGATAGAAAGAAAGATAAGAAAAAGATATATGAATATAATATACAGGGTTACTGGTAACTCGACGTATTCCCGCCAAGGCGTGATAGTTGGGGTCATAACCTATCAAATGACACCAGACTATTGAGATTTTTGAAAAAAATAATTAAACCTAAATATCTCGAAATTGGTCCACATTTGCATAATGCATTTTATGGTTCACTCTTTATTGACATCCTTTCCTAACAATGGAAATTCCGCCGTAACGTAGGAAATGAAAAGATGCAAAGCAATACGGACACTCTCGCGTAGCGATAAAGTTTTATTTAGTCGTTTTAATAGGAAGTATATCATTAGTAGTTAGACTGTGTGGAAAGGCCTTAGTCGAACTTAAATTCTGCGATTATTATTATTCTAAAATATTAGAAAATTAATTTATGATAGCTTGAGCTCTCCATATTATGCGATCTCATAATAAGCATGGGTCAGGACTCTCAGGACGTTACAACTTGGACGCGGGTAACACCGCGGGGCGTAAAGCTAGTTGTTATATAAAAACAAGCAATTATTATTACCGGAAGAGTTAATGCGTAGTTGCTATGAATGTATAAAAAGTTTTTTTTAATAGAATTAGGGTGAAAAACGAGCACACAGTCCATTTACCCTCGATTAAGAATCAAAAGCAGATGCGTTGTCACCCCTGAGAACTAAGATTGAATGCCTCGTTCCCAGTAAGTCTCCGGATCTCTACACTCACCATACGAAACACAGCAGTACTAAGTTGCTATTTTACGCTGGTATTCTATGAAAGCGTGGTCCCTCCCCGATAGAGCCGACCCATTCGTGCTACAACCATAAAATAGCTGCGGCGTCGCTCTACCGCGTATAAAAGAACCTATACATATAATAAATAATTCTTCATTAAAACACACAGTAAACAAAGGCTATATAATAATTTTCTTTTTACGCCGCAGTCTTATCTTTTTAATCACTTGTGACGGCCATTAGCTGCGGCTTACACTGAGTCATTAACTACGCCAACAATCTTCCGTAAAATAAGTGATGTGAAATTTTCCTACATCCAAATATATTTTTGTAATCGTTATTCAGAAGATGTGATGATGAAGATGGAATCCGCAGGACGATATGAGGTAGTGGATATTCTTACAACGGCACTACACGCTCATAGGTCAAGCATATATATTTCACATAGAAAAGAATTTATGTTCTTTAATTAGTGAGTTGAAAATTAGTTTTTTCTGTTATTCTATTGTTAGTGTGCTCCGTCGTTACCCTCGGCAAGTGAATTATCGTAGTAGCAGACGTTCGACGTTATACAATATGTAACGTAATTAACGCACACCCTCATACATCCCAATTAGTATACTATGTTATAATCATAATACATACACTGAATTTTTAGTTAAACATTTTTATGCACTGATTATTTATCAAATTAGTTATACTAATTCCGGAAGAATGTTGTGGTTACAGTACAAATACACGAACGCAAAGACTTTAACATGCTTGAAATAAAGTTCATTTTTCTTTATTTTTATTGAATGACAGAATTAGTAATAATACAAATAAAATTGCACTCTTAAAAGTCTTATTGCCTTAAGTTACGGTCCATTTTAGTTTGTTTTGACTGTACAGATTTAGTGGGACTGTAATTTACGTAGTTTTAATTATTTTTGGGATAAAAAATTACCTATATTAAAAATGATAGGAATGGATTCAGTAAACGATTCTGAACAAACTACTTTCTCAAAGTGCGTTAATTATGTTACGTGTTGTATACCTAGCTATCGCGCGGAAAACAACGCCCTTACAACGTAAAACTGGACGAAATATTTAGTGTGAGGAGCCGAGTTTTCCCGAGGACTAGATTTTAAAATCGGGATATCCACAAAATAATGGTAAATATATGAGATAACTAAAATGTTACAGATAACAACGAGAAGCAGCAATTATATAAAGCATAACATATGTATTTCCCTTGCATACGAATTGTAAATAATACGAAGGAGATTATATAAATGAAGTCAATAATATATTTTTTTAAATGATTAAATTTATCACTTTTCTTAAAAAAATCATCGGGTTTGTACGCCCAAAGTCACGTGTACATTTCGGAAAGAGTGCGCAGGAATTACATATTTTAATTCCTCCCTCTCCTTTCCGCCATTGGATAACTAGACGCTCGGCGATTTTCCACCCCATTGTCAACACATTCCACACATTTGAACTAATCATCTTTCGTAATGCAGCACAGGAGTGGAATTAATTTCGCCAGTGTCTATCTTTTCGCGCGATCACAATCTTGATTCTTCAAGGCAAAATTAAATAGGGCTAAATATGCTAAAACAGTACAATCTACCATCTATGGTACAATACCGGTAAGTGGGATGAAAGTCAAGCAACGACTTATGATAAGTAAAAAAGGATAATCATTGTTGTGTCTTAGTCGACAGCGGAACAATTACCCTGATAACACATTGTCTGTGACAGCTATTGTATTTTTAGTTCGGAGAAACAAAGTAAGAAGTTATCATGCCATAATAACATCTTTGTTGCTCGCCTATTGAGTCATGCGACATGTTTTTATACGATTTTTTTAAAGTATTCTTAAAAAGAGTGTACGTTCTCAACTTTTTTAATTTTGCCAAAATGTGCGCCAGTCCTGCTACAAAAACAGTTTAACGTTTCACACTCCTTAATGACAATATGTGGTACTTATAAATAGTTAAAACTGCTTATCTGAAAAAAACATTCACCACTATGGAAACAACGACAGATTGTGTTTCCTCAAGATGGTTTTGAGCTGCGATTTAGTTACGCTTAAATCTACTACATATTTTTAAATCCGCCCACGAATTGAATAAAAGTGTCAGAACCATTGCTTCATAACCCTCACACAAATGAGGGTTCAGTAGAGGCATGTGTATAGGCTGTAACTTTTCTGAACTTTACTTAATTTAACTGTGAAACAAAGTAGTGATTCAGTATCTTGGGCCAAGTATTACCGACGCCCCCCCGCTGCAGACACAAGCGCACCTTTCTCCCTTGCAACAATTGAAATTATAAACACCAATACATATTGTCATTGCTCGGCGGTGAAGGAAAACACCCTGAGGAAATTTCCATTTCCGAGAAATAAAAATAATTCGAAGATATGTAGGTACAGTCCGCCGACGCATATTAGAACAGCGCAGCAGACTGCTCCATAACTCTCTCAAAAGTCAGAGACGTTTGTTCAGCAGTGAGATGTATTAGACTAACCTACATATATGACTGTATGCAGTAGTATAATAAGTCAATGATAGGACTAATTTTTTCATACTAGTAACTATATCAATATCAATTTTAGAGTTTGTGTGGCCTAAACTTACAACTCTATGTTAAATACTCGTATGCAACAACTTCAGAAGTGCACGTTGTTTAGGAATATGAATTTGTTGTGAGAAGTGGCCATTTCGAGATCTTTTGTTTTCGAAAAATTGGTTTTAAAAACATCGAATTCTTATTCTATATATTACATATAGAATAAGATAGAATAAGAATTCGGCGTCTTAACTAATTGGCAAATATACCATTTTAATAGCATTTTGTAATCTTTTGGTTGTGGATCGATTTCCTTTAAAATAAAGTTTCGATGTCCACATGGTCTATGAATATAAATTTGTTATTGGAACATTTTTTTATAAGTTTTGGTAACAAATATGTTTTTTGTTTGACTCAATCGTTCTCTAAAAAAATCGAAATGGCGGATAAATTTTGACGTGTGATTTATTCTACATGATTACAAGGCCTTCTAGATATCGATTATGAGGATAATCCTATTAACTAATTGGAAACGACGATAATTTTTTTAATTTAGACCTTCTTTGGTGATTTAGGTACCCGCGATTAAATTATTAAAAAAACTCCCGTTGTCTACGCGGTTAAAAAGCTGGTAAATTAGTTAGCTAGTAATTTAAAGATATGAGAATGTCAAATTATGTAAAAAAATCAACATAGTAATAGGAAATAGGCTACAAAAAATTCCTACCAAAACGTCGTTTTCCCCCTCGTAAACGTAGTCCATTTTTTATAATTTTTGGAAATATTGTAGATATAGGTAATAAAAACTAGGTCAGTAGGTTTTTATTTTAAAGGAATATTGCGTACGATATAAGTTAGTAGCATGTAAATATATATATATATATAAACCTAGATTAAGCTACACTGAATCTAATGAGACCAAAATTGTTTCATTTCATAAAAGTTTAGGACTGATTAAGAAAAGATTAGGACTGAAAACGTCCGAAACAATATTTCAACAAAGAAGTATACCCGATACAGCAATACGGAGCGAGCGGTAAGAAATACTTCTCTCTAACTCTTATCTTAGCATTATCTTAGATTAAACAAATAAAAAATATCACGAATAAAATTTTAAGGTGATGTCGTAATGTTTGAACCTACCAACTAGATAAGTTTAAGATATACTTAATTATCATTTTATGGGTAAATTACCCTTATCTGTTGTTAGGTGCAGCATAATATTCTCTCCTTTATCTACGATCAAAAGAATTAAGACAACATTTATTCAATACAAAGCGGAAAATTTTGCGTGTTTTATTTTGATTAAATTTAGTGGAAAATTGTTTTTATCTTCCCATAACATTTCACTGTTGGAGGTATGAGTTGTCTCCATAGTGAAGAAGATTCTCCAATATGGCCTTGCTTTGTATGCAGATTGATGGTATCAATACCAATACCACGTCTTACACACTTTTAAGCCATTGCTAGAATATAATTCAATCCATCTGTGTCTATTTAAAATATAAATAATAAATAAATACAACATATTCACTAACGGTGTTGTAACATAATCTATTGCAGTTTTTTTATGCGGCTTTGATATAAATGTTACCTAAATTCTAGTGAGGTGACTGAGGTGCTGCCACAGAATAAATAATAGTACGTACTGTAGTCTATCTTTTGCACAAAGCACTTGCGTTTACTTTTCTATTGTTAAATTAAAATCGTTACGTTAGTTAGGTAATAATTGCTTCAGTAGATTTTAAAATTTTTGGATGAAAGTATTATTAATTGTTAACGTTATAACAAAAGTGACAGCTAGCAAAGCTGAACTAAGTAACGCTCAATGCCATTGATTTTAAAACACTTTTCTAAATCGTGTTAATGTGGCAGACAACCGCTAACTAAATTTATAAAACAATAAGATAATAAAATATTATAATTGCAATTAACAGTAATATTATGCAGCAGTTATTGCAATATAATGTATTTTTGTAGTGAATCACCCCCACTAGTTCATTATAGAAATATTTACAATTATCATTAATTTCAACGTTTGATAAGCGCGGAAAGTACCTACATTAAAGTTTTCGAGTGGTCACTTATCAACTTATCATTAAAATTTCAAGCGGACGTGTGTGATGATTTGAGGACTTAATATATTCGCATAAGGATCATTGCAAGTGGGTCAAGAACGACTCAGATTCACGTGCCCGGAAAGTGACAACGTCAAACAAATTCGAAGTGACCTCCAGCGCCCAATTGTTCAGCATTCACATACAAAATAAAATAATAAATATAAAATAGTTTCTAATAAGAAAATAATTCGTTTCAAAATAATTAATAGAACTATCAATAATACATATGCTATATATAAGTATGCGCCGTAGGGTATGTTCAATCGATTAAGTTAAAACGCAAAAAACAGGAACAGGTAGATTTCCACGAACTTACATAAACAATGTGAAGAAGTATGACCGGTCCGCGTACACAGAAAAAAAACTAGATTGACGACTAAAAAAGGTACTAAGTACTTTGGCACTATAAATAATATCACAAATCGGCAAATGGAATAAAGTTTTTTTTTAAATATATGCAGTTTGGCGCCGGTTTATGGCGCATGCGCAGCGCTCCGCGGCGCGTCTCTTACTGTCAGATTGCTATGTATGTACTAGTAAACTAGTAAGATCTCCTTTCAAGCCTTCGTATTTGTCCAAGCATTCTCTCGACTCAATATCCTAATGTGCGCTTGTTTAAATTTTGAATTAATGTCACCCACAAAAAGAAAAACACAATTCTTTACGGTCCATTGAACTTATATATACTTAGTGTACACATGGTTTTAACCGTTTGAACACAGATACAGATACATGCGTATAGTAGGTACCTATTATTACATATTCTATGACGCAGAGCGTTCAGCGATCCACGCAGGAAAAAAGCTATCACAGGAGATCCGCCCACTTTTTAGTTCGTAATACGCATCGAATAACAAAGATAAGGTTTATCCGTCGTTTACATTCCGCTAATAACGACAATTAGATAAACGATAAATTGTCACATGCATCGATTTTGCCAAGCAGCGCAGAATTCTGTAATTAAATAATATATAGTAACTACATATTCTAAGAGTTGTACTTATTAATATATTTGAAAAATCGTGAATATTACCTACCATCGCTTCATTTTACTTGTCACATTGTCACGTGGTAGCAGTCTCTTTGTATTAGCTAACGTTTTTTCAATACTATCCCATTGACGTCCACATTTTAATGTGATATTATTCATGTATCAGCTACTAGATTTGTATCAAAGTACATTTTAACGACTCTTTTGACACGTTCTTCCGACGAAAAGTTTTAAATGAAATATCTTTGAACGAACATACTAGTTACAAGTGCGCGATTATCGTAATATTGGCAACAACGTAAAGTGAATAACATTTTCAATTTTACATCCTATTCATAAGGGCATATACATAAGATAAACGTACATGATATGGGTATGGCACTTAATTGCATTTCGGATAATGCATTGTGTATGAACGGACTAATCATTATAACGGGATTCACATGTCTACCAACAACAATAACTAAAAAATAGATAGATAAAAAATATATGAATTGAATTATCTTTCGTGACGAGTTCATTGACAATGCTGAACAAGAGACCCGTGATGAGCTGTCAAACTCTTAAAATTTGTTTTTATTTCAATAACATAAACACATCTGATTAAAACTTTCGAAGTGTTTTTTTACATCTCTGTCAGGCTGTATTTCACATTTATGAAAAAATCGTAGTATATAGTATAGGTATAGAAGTGACCCGTTTCGTACTTGCGCAACGTTAAGATTCCCGTCAACCCAAAAAAAGTAACCTTATACAAGTTATTTTATCAAATATCAAAAGGACAATAAACATCTGTAAGTTATTGTAATTTTCTTGTTATCCCTTTAATATTTTAAGATTTACCTTTTAAATTAGTGCAGTTTCGGATTTCAATTTGAATTATTTACCTGATAATTTAATTTGAGATCTGTAAGTAGACTCATAGATCTAGATATTAGCTTACTCTGTTTCTTCGGTTTTCTTTCTTTGTTTTCTTTTGCTATTTACACATAATAGTAAAATGAATACACGCAACGCCAAAACGCGCCAAATGGAGAACCAACTTCAAATGGCGCTTCTAGAACTTAAAGCGTCAAAAGAGCAGTGTGAGCTGTTGCTTAAAGAAAGGGATGACAACGAAAAGGAAATAATAAATATAATTGCCAAAAATAGTCAACTAAAAAGTGATATGGTTAAGTTGCATAAAGACTACACAAATGTTTTAAAAGAAAGGGATCAGCTTCAGGAAACAGTCGATGAGTTTGACCGATGCAGCAAAGAATATGAGGAATCCCTCAGATTAATTGCTGCATTGCAGTTGCAGTTAAGTGAGGCTAATGAGCAGATTTTGCAATTAAAACAATACTTAGATGAATTGAAAGTGTCCCAAACTCAAAGTCTGTTCAATGAGCTCATAGAATGTAAATCATCAAAAACATTGCATCCCTCCACAACAATCGATTTGACTGGTGATGATTTTGTCACATCTAGAACTGATTACATGCAGTAGAAAGGATTACATGCAGTAGAAAAAAATTAAAGAAATACATAAAAATTAATAAATATGTTAGGAAAGTACAAAAGTTAATTAAAACAAAAATTAATACAAAAAATTATATAAATATATGTAAGGAAAAGCATGTATTAATTAATAAACTTAAATTATATGCAATTGAGGTGGAAAATATGAAAAACTGTTATGAGACTTAAATAGAGTGTCTCAATTCAGAAGTTTTGTCGCTTAAAAACTCCTTACAAATTATCTCAAATAAATATGCATCGGCTCAGGTTGAGATAAAAGAACACATATTGGCCATGAATGATCTGGTAAAGTCATGTAAATACAATGAGGAGCGCTTTGACTCCTTAATAAAATATCAGAGTGAGAATCAACGCTCCATGCCATGTTCATCGGGGACAATATGTGTAAATAGCAATGACTCCTTATTTTCACCAACACTCTATGACGGTGCCATAACACAGAATAAAAACTTATAAAGTAGTTTAAATATTAAAAAACATAAAGTTATTATGTATTGTGATGACATAGGTAAAAATTTGGGCATGATGTTAAATAACCATTTGAAAGGACAATTGATTAGTAATTATTGTATGCCTGGAGCATCCTTTAGTCATATAATGAATAAAGTTTTAACCAGTAAGTTTTCTCCTAATAGCACATTAATAATTCTTGTTGGGAGAAGAGGCAATGTAAACAAAAATCAATTATTAAAATATATTGATTACCTCAATACTTTAAATGTACATAAAATTATCTTGTTTACATTGCCTTACATACAGGGTTGGCCACAGGAGAATAAAATAAGATATGATTTAAATTTATTAATGAATAATTTATCATGTAACAATAATTTAAATTTGACATTTAATTGTAACAATTATACCAATAGAATTATTTTAATAGATATTAATAATTTAATTAAGAAATTTTTGACTACAGATAGGTATTACCTATCCAAATATAATTTAAGACAGATAGCAAATGTGCTATCTTATTATTTATATATTAACTCAGCCAAGGACTTGGCTACCCAGACATCTGCTCCTATTGAGCAGCATAATGATTTGACATGTAATTTGGAATCCGTTCCAAGTAATTTAAATTAGAAAATGAGACAATAGAGGTAATCTCTAGCAGTTATAATAATTTAAATAATTTAGAATGTAGCTTACAAATCCTTAATAGTTGCAATTGTATAACTCCACAAAATGATATTAAAAATTGTTTACACCTGGTGCATCAGAATATACAAGGCATGATAGGCAAAGAGCTAGAAATTGAATTGTTTTTAAATAGTAACAATATTCATATTTTATGTATTACTGAATATTGGTTAAAAGCTCATAATTTAATGTTTAACTTTAGTAATCACCAGGTGCTCAGTTCTTTCAATAGAGAAACGATTTTAAGAGGTGGCTCCTTAATTTTAGCTAGTAAATTATTATCATATAAAGAAAGTAAAGATATTGTGAGCCTCTCTGTTGAGCGAACTGTAGAAATGGCATGTGTTGAGTTTGAGCACCTCATTGTTGTGAGCGTTTACGGGGGTCTGTACGTTCTTTATATGATACTTTTGAAAAAATTATGGAGGAAGTTTTCGCTAAGCTTAATAAACAGAATAAATCTGTTGTAATATGTGGAGACTTTAATATCAATCTCCTAGAAGCTTCCTCCACTAATATTAAATTTAGATCATTGTTTAAATCTTATGGTCTTTTTAATTTATTTTTGGAGCCAACACGTATTGCTGAATCTAGTGCAACATGTATTGATAACATTTTTACAAATGTTAAGCCGTTCAATAAATGTATAATTCAAAAATTGAGCTCTGATCACTGTGGACAATTTGTTTCATTACCTTATGTTCACAAAAAGCAAGTAGATAAAAAAGTAGTGTTTGTTCCAGTAAATGCACATCGCTTGGAGAAGTTTAGAAGTAACATAGTAAAAAAACTTCCATTACTTTCATACCAAAATTATCCAAATTTTTTTGTATGCAACATTATTTAAGCTCATTTGCAATGAATTTAATAATACTTTTACTTCTAAAACATTCTCCTTGAATAATCGTAAAGCATTTAATGAATGGGCGACGGTAGGAGTCCATAAGAGTAGACAAAGGTTATATGAACTTTACAATGAAAGGTCATATAATCCTAGCGTCGAATTTAGGGAATATGTAAAAAAATATTCCAAAATATTTAAAAGAGTGTGCTCCTTAGCCAAGTCATTGTATTTAAGCAACAAAATAACGACTGCTTCAAATAAAATTAAAATGACCTGGAATATAAATAATAGTAAAATTGGTAAGGTCAACTCTCGCAATTCAAACTACCAGTTAAGTTTTAACAATAAATTAACTAAATCAGATCAGGACGTTGCAATAGTTTTTGAGAAATATTTTACTGATATTCCTAACTTAACCACTAAGTCACTGAATTCTTCTCCTATCGTCGTCGAATCATTACTTAAACAAAATGTAAATGTGTGTACAAAGAATTTTACATTTCATAAGGTTTCATCAAAAGATATTGTAAAATATTTTAAGACTATTGATATTAAGAGAACCGCCGATCTGTGGGGGATTTCTGTTAAAGTTATTGCGTCTATAATAGATACAATCGCACCTCAACTATCTATTATTTTTAATAGATGTAGTATCAAATCTGGTGTGTTTCCTGATTTAATGAAGCATAGTAAAGTAATACCTTTATTTAAATATGGTAGTACATTGGACCCCGCTAATTTTAGACCTATTTCTGTACTGCCAACACTTAGTAAAATTTTTGAAAAAATTATTCTTGATCAATTGTTAATTTTTTTTAATGTAAATAAATTACTTCATAAAAATCAATTTGGTTTCACAAGGGGTCGCTCGACAACTGATGCTGGTGTTGAGCTGATTAAATATATATTTAATGCCTGGGAGAATTCACAGGATGCTTTCGGTGTGTTCTGTGACCTATCCAAAGCCTTTGATTGTGTTCACCATGAAACATTAATCAGGAAACTTCAACACTACGGTGTAAGAAATGATGCTCTTAAATTAATTATTTCATATTTAAGTGACAGAACACAAAAAGTTGTTATTAATAGTATGAGTTCTTCCGGGTCGATTGTACAAATGGGCGTGCCTCAGGCCTCAGGACACAATTCTCGGCCCCTTTCTGTTTCTTGTATATATCAATGACTTACCTTACATAGTAGGGGATAACCATGATATAGTATTATTTGCTGATGATACTTCATTAATTTTCAAATTAAAACGACAGTTATTAAATTACGACGAAGTAAATAATGCTATAGCTAAGTTAGTCAATTGGTTTAATGTTAATAATTTGCATTTGAATGGAACTAAAACTAAATGTATGAAATTCGTAATTCCTAATGTTAAACATGTCAATACTAATGTAATTTTAAATGGGGAGGAACTGAGTCTTGTTGATACCACCATTTTTCTTGGAATCACACTGGACGCAAAGCTTCAATGGCTCCCCCATATATCAAAACTAGCTAGCAGACTTAGTTCTGCAGCATATGCTGTAAAAAAGATTAGAACTCTTACCAGTGTTGAAATAGTTAGAATAGTTTACTTCAGTTATTTCCATAGCATTATGTCGTATGGTATTTTGCTATGGGGACATGCGACTGACACTGAAATTATATTTATTTTACAGAAGAGGGCCATTAGAGCAATATATAATTTAAAACCAAAAGAGTCACTGAGACAAAAATTTAAGGAAATTAATATATTAACTCTGGCCTCTCAATACATTTATGAAAATGTAATGTACGTACACAAAAATAAAAGTAGTTTTGCGAAAATAAGTGATATTCATTCTGTAAATACTAGGAGCAAACACAAGCTGGTAGTACCAGTTACTCGACTCCACCGAGTCAGTAATTCATTCTTGGGGCGATGTATACGCTTTTACAACAAAATCCCAGAAAATATACAAAATTTGTCATACACAAAGTTCAAAAATGTTATTAAACTAAGTTTGTATAAAAAGGGTTATTATAATATTAAGGAATTTATAGATGATAATAACCCCTGGGAAGTGTGATCGCTACCAAGCTATTTCTAATTTGTCTTGTGTTGTTGATTGTAAACATGATTGTAAGCTATTATTAAAAAAAATAGTCCCGCTGGGTTTCTTGCTGGTTCTTCCCAGGACAGAGGTTTTTTTGCGAACCAGTGGTAAATTAAAAAAGTGACTTTCAATAAGTATTTTTACAATCTACATTGAATAAAAAAGTTTCTATTTCTATTTCTACATCCATAGTAATAGTGTGATATAATTTTACTCGTTATCTTCACTTCTACTGCACTGCCCTTATTAGTAAATATAGTAGATTACTTGCAATAACGAAAAGCCACCTGCAATCAGCTAGCACGCTGGATTTTAGAACACAACGTTGTACATTGAACTGTCTTGACGAAGCTATTACTCGATCTCTTTCTTCCCTTGCGGCAATACATTTTCTATAGTCAAATGCCTTATAATAGTCAGGGGGTTTTCATGCTGGTCTACCTTTCCGGTGATCCTGTTATGGAATACGGGTACGCGACCCCGGCTCCCCGAGCTACTGTTATTCTCATACCTTTCCTGCCGAGATAACAGTATCCTTACACCTGCGCTCCCACCCCCAACCTTCTTTTTCCTTTTCCCAAAATGGTAGCTTCCTCTACCAACAATAGCATACCCAAAGAGGGTTGGTGTCAGGCAGGCGGCCGACTGTAAAACTTTTGCCAAATCCCATGCAGTAAACCTATGAATATTACGAGTTGTGGGATATATGACAGGGCTAGGGCGTACCCCGCAGGCGACGCGCAGGGGCAGCACCCGGCTCCTGTGGGAAGTGGACAAGGGTTGTCGCACCTTACGGAGCGGGTGCGACGTAAGAGGCGAGCCCGGAGAGAGAAGAATGTCAGAGTGAGGTTTGCAAGCTGGAATGTAGGTACGATGACTGGAAGAGGAAGAGAGTTAGCAGATGTTTTGAAACGACGAAGAGTGAATGTTGCCTGTTTGCAGGAAACAAAATGGAAGGGCAATAAAGCAAGAGAGATTGGGGAAGGATACAAGTTTTATTATTGTGGAAGTGATGGGAAGCGAAATGGAGTAGGAGTTGTGTTAGATAGTGGAATGAAAGAACGAGTGACAGATGTGAAAAGAGTAAATGACAGAATGATAGTTGTTAAATTAATGATTGAAAACAAAGTAGTGAATGTTGTAAGTGTGTATGCTCCGCAAACAGGCTGTGAAGAGAGTGTGAAAGAGAAGTTTTGGGAGGAATTTGATTGTATGATGATGGGAATACCTGAGAGTGAGGATGTTTATATGGGAGGAGATTTTAATGGACATGTAGGGAGAGTGAATGACGGGTATGAAAGAGTACACGGTGGATGGGGGTACGGAGTGCGGAACCGTGAGGGGGGAAGTTCTTCTGCAAGCAGCATGTGCTTTCGACCTGGCTGTAGTAAACACGTGGTTCCAAAAACGAGATCAGCATCTTGTTACTTATAAAAGTGGCCACCACGCGACACAGATCGACTATCTTCTGATAAGACGGAACCAAATCAAGAGTGTAAAAAACTGCAAAGTGCTTCCATATGAAGACTTAGTATCCCAGCACCGAATTCTGCTGGCTGACATCTGCTTAACTGTTCGCCTCAACAAACATAAGGATCGTCCCCCACCCAAAATAAAGTGGCATTTGTTGCATAAGGAGGAGTATGCAAGTGAATTTAGAGAACTAGTTGTAAACAAGATGATAGAGATGGGTGATATGGAAGGAATGAGTGTGAATGAGTGCTGGAAGGAAATGGCTGATTGTATCCGAAGTGTGGCAAGGAAGGTGTTAGGAGAAACAAAAGGGAAGCGTATGATAGATAAGGATGGGTGGTGGTGGAGTGAAAGTATTAGAGAAGTTTTGAGAGAAAAGAAAAATGCCTTTAAAGAATGGCAGAGCGTAGAAGACCAGAATGATTCCATAAAAGAAAGTAAGAGAGGGGCGTATAAAGAATGTAAGAAGAGAGCAAAGAAGGAAGTTGCTATTTGTAGGGCAGAGGCGCAAGATAAATTATATCGGTCCCTTGAAAGCCCCGAAGGTCAAAAACGACTTTTTTCAAATTGCAAAAGCGAGAGAAAGGAATGGAAGAGATGTTTCACATGTAAAATGTATAAAAGATGATTCTGGAAGGATTTTGACTGACTATGAAAGTATAAAGAAGCGATGGAAGGAGTATTTTGAGAAATTGATGAATGAGGAGAATGAATGGAATGGTATGCTTGAAAATCCACCAGTGAATATGGGCTTAGTGAGAGAAATTAGTGTGGAAGAAGTAAAAATGGCTGTTAGGAATATGAAGAATAGGAAGGCGGTCGGCCCAGATGGAATACCAGTAGAAGTGTGGAAGTTGCTGAGTGCGGATGGATGGAAGTGGTTGAGTTTATTTTTCGGTAAATTGTTGCAGGAAGAACAAATACCTGAGGAATGGTGCAGTAGTATACTGGTCCCCATTTTTAAAAACAAAGGAGACGTTCAAAACTGCAGCAGTTACCGGGGAATAAAACTCATGTCACATACGATGAAAGTCTGGGAAAGAATAATAGAGAAAAGAATGAGAGAAGAGTGTGAGATAACACAAAACCAGTTCGGATTCATGCCCGGTCGAGGTACGACAGATGCCATTTTCGCATTACGCCAATTGTGCGAAAAGTACAAGCGCGTGCATAAAAATCTGCACATGGTTTTTGTCGACCTTGAAAAGGCGTACGATCGGGTTCCCCGTGAGGTTTTGTGGTGGGCGTTAAAGATGAAAGGTATGCCTGGGAAGTATGTGAGGTTAGTCCGTGCTATGTACAGAGCATCCCGTACATGTGTACGATCTGCCGCGGGAACTACGGGCAGTATCGATGTGGCGGTAGGGCTGCACCAAGGGTCGGCATTGAGCCCTTACCTCTTCCTACTGATTATGGACGATTTGACGTCGGACCTGCAGGATGAGGCACCCTGGTGCATGCTCTTTGCCGATGACATCGTGCTTGTCGGGGAAGAAGGCATCGAGGTACAGAGCAGACTGACGGGGTGGCAACAGAGGCTGGAAAGTGTTGGCTTGAAGATCAGCAGATCCAAAACCGAATATCTGTGCTGTGATTTCGGCGGTCTTTCCAGTCCTGTACCCATGTCGTTGGATGGCGCTATACTGCCTACCTGCTCAGAATTCAAGTACCTCGGTTCCCTCATTCAAGGCGACGGCGGAATAGATAGAGCTGTGCAGCATAGGATTAACGCAGGGTGGATGAAATGGCGACAGGTCACAGCCACAACGTGCGATCCCCGAATGCCAATAAGGCTGAAGGGGAAAATTTACAAATCGATCATCCGACCTGTGGTCATGTATGGAAGTGAATGCTGGGCCGTCAAGAAGAAGGATGAAAATAGACTGCATGCGAATGAAATGAGAATGTTACGATGGATGTGTGGTGTGACAAGGATGGATAAGATAAGGAATGAGTATATAAGAGGAAGCCTGAAAGTAGCGTCAGTGGTAGAAAAGGTGAGAGGAAGTAGATTGGCATGGTTTGGGCATGTGATGCGGAGGGATGAAAGTCATGTCACAAAACGAGTGTTGAATATGAATGTGGAGGGACACACGGGCAGAGGAAGGCCGAATAAAAGATGGATCGATTGTGTGAAGAGTGATATGAGAATGAAAGGAGTAAGTATGGAAATGACGGCTGATAGAGAGGAATGGAACAAGAAGATTTACTGCGCCGACCCCAGATAATGGGAAATGGTTTAGGGAATGAAATGATGAGTTAAATGCCTTATACGTTTAGTACTATTTGTATATTTATAACCGTCATAGATATAGTTTAAACCAAGAACTGAGAGTCAAGACGCGAAAAATACAAAATTTTCTCTTGTTTCTCTGTTCTAAACCGACAGTGAAATCGTATTTTCGACAAAAAAGTTTTAAAACTTACCTCTATCCTACTTCAAACACACTTAAAGTATACATTTTAGAACTTTAGGTGCATAAGTAATAAACCTGCGCTCCTTAGAAAAACGTTAAAAAATGTAGACCTATATATTCAATGAAATGTCGAGGTTAGCTAGTCCATAGTAAGCTTAAATCATCGTCGACGAAGGCGAAATAACTAGAAAATAAAACGTGTAATCTTAAATAGCCTAGGACTTAGGACATATCTTTATATAAATAAATTACGTGTCACGTTGTTTGTCCACGGTGGACTCCTAAACGACTTAACCGATTTTAATCAAATTTGCACACAATGTGCATTTTAGTCCAACTTAAGAGATAGGATAGTTTTTTAGCCCATGTAGGACCCACAATTTTTTGCCAATTTAAGGATGTTTATATACGACAAAGGGTCGTCGAATAGGGCAGAACAACGTCTGCCTGGCAAGCTAGTAGACTGTAGTACAAAGTCAGGTAAGTTAGTTGACAAAAATGTTAGACTTACAGGCCCGAACGGTTTGATCTGTCCATTAACTTTTTTTGTGAAACGACGCACTGCGACGACCTCATATTTCGATGATAGTTTTTTAAAAAGCTCTTCATTACTTATACTGATGGGAACATACCTGAGTACTCCGATTGTTTCCACCGCTCTTGCTGGTATAAATGCCTTTTAATCATACTTCTCTAGGAGGCTTTCATTTTTTTAAGTAGTTGACGATAATCGCCCGCGCAAATACCACCCCTATTTTAGAAGCGTTTATTCTTCTTATATTAGTGACTCCTTTGATTTCGTTTTTGAAAATTCCCGCCAATATTAAGGGATTCATCATCATCATCATCATTACAGCCCTTCACAAGTCCACTGCTGAACAGAGGCCTCCCCCAAGTAATGCCACAAAGCACGGTCCTGAGCCACCTGCATCCATCGACTTCCTGCACGTCTTACCAGGTCGTCACTTCATCTAGTGGGGGGTCGCCCTACACTACGCCTACCGGTACGAGGCTGCCACTCGAGAACCTTTCTTCCCCATCGGTTATCGGTTCTTCGAGCTATATGGCCGGCCCATTGCCACTTCAGCTTGCTAATCCGTTGGGCTATGTCGGTCACTCTGGTTTCACTGCGGATATCCTCATTTCTGAGTCTATCACGCAGTGAAACTCCGAGCATAGCCCTCTCCATAGCTCGCTGAGCGACCTTGAGCGTCCTCATACGGCCAGCGGTGAAGGACCACGTCTCAAATCCGTAAGTCATCACTGGCAACACGCACTGGTTGTACACTTTAGTTTTCAGAGATTGAGGTATACATTAAGGGATATATATATATATATATATATATATATATATATATATATATATATATATATATATATATATATATATATAGGTATATATTAAGGGATTTGCATTTCCTAATTTAACTCCTTCTTTACGACTCTCAATAAAAACCGTACCAGTAGATTTTCATGAGAAGTGTACGTTTGTACCATTATATTTTTTATATATTCTCGTAGGTGCCGCAATAAGACACAAACTGAAACAGTGGATGGGCGTTAACATCTTTCAGATTACAATTGAAAATAATAAAAAATGCATGCACGCATGACAACTGTGGTAAATTCCCGCTATGAGCCAATTTATAGGAGGCCAATGTTCAGCGGTGGACATTGTAATAGGCTATAGCGGAAACAGTAAGTCCAAATAAAGTATAGTATAGGTAACGTGACCAGACGTCCCGTTTTGAACGGGACTGTCCCTTTTTATGGTTACAAGTCCCGGTGTCCCCGAAATGAACTCTGGGACGCTGGGACGTAGAATTGAAAAGGAATATATTGACTGTAATAAAGACGCAGAAGTTTTTGACGAACTACAAATTTCAGTTCTAAAGGCGATATTGATAATTTAGGTGAATATAAAAAAAGTGCCAAGAGTTTCATTCTTACTTAATAGAGGGATGTAGAACAACTCGACCGCCGTGCTGTTCTAAAACGTATGCGCGGACATCGCACGTCTTCGAAATTTTTTAGACATGCAAGTTTCTTTCTTCAGGATATTTCCCTTCACTGTCGGGCACGTGGTCACTTTAAAATACAATCAACCTGTTGAATGACCAGACTTCGAATCCTGCTGGCACCAACGTATCGCAATATTTTAAATGCGTTAAATGACTATGGTCACATGAGTAGACAAACGGATTCGGTTTAATAGATATAAGGAGTGGATTTTTGTGAAGTTACGACATCCAAGCAAGGGTAGCCGCGTAGTAATAAAGTTTTAAAAAAAATTCCTGAAAAGTGTAGTTTCAGAAATGTCCTCCTGGCTATAAGACCAGAATCAATGTTGTTTACTATAAAAAACAAGCAACTACACACAAAATGATGGCATTGTCAACACATGATCAAATATCACGCTTACAATCACCTAAATAAACATGTTTTTATAGGATAAGGGTGACAAACGACGCTTCTTAAATATTACCATTGATATTGCAAGATACAAAAGCGTAAGTCCTAATCCTGTGACAGAGACATCGATACATGTATTCGGACTTAAAAATTAATTGAATAATATTTCTTTTAACCTAAAACTTTAAATTATGAAACACAAACAAGCTTCGGATCTCCGAATCAGCAGTCAACTTCCCTCACCATGAAGTAAAGTGGTCGTCAAACCACTAATACCTTTCTGATATTGAACTGGTTCCGTATTCCTGTTTCGTACTTAAATTGATGTAGACCTTATAAGAAAACAAACGTTTAAACAATTAAGTAGCTTATAAAAACATTATTATTATCATCTATATTTTACTATATATATTTTGTAATTAATTTTTTTTTTCTCCTTCTATGCATAAGACACAGATAAAAGCCGAAGTGCGGATACAACTTGGTGCAGGTACATTATAGTTTATTCACGGTATTCGATTTATTCATTTTAACTATATCTTCGAATGTTTTCGGCTAAAACTATTACCAGTAAAATCCAAAAACTGTGTAAAATTTTTAAAAATACGAAAGCACCTAGTAAGTTAGTAATATTAGAAACAATACGTTAAAGTACGGCTACTTTTTCTTCTGATTAAATCACCCATCCCCATCATAATCATGATTAGAGCCGCGAAAACTTATTATTCGACCTATACTACCCTAGTTTTAGTCGAAAGACACGGGCTACACGTACAATAGCCAAAAATAAATATCTAAGTTTAATCCCAATCTTAATCCATCCAGAGCCGTGGTAGCTCAGATGGTTAACGCTCGCTGTAAATATAACAGAACGCGAGTAACCCGGGTTCGAGCCCCGCCGGCACCAATGAAATTGTTACTTGCAATTTTAAGTGCTGATTTACCACGTGCTCGGCGGTGAAGGAAAACATCGTGAGGAAACCTGCATGTCTGAGGAATAAGAAAAAAAAATATTTCGAAGACATGTGAAGTTCGCCAACACGCATTGGGGCAGCGCGGCGGACACTTCCTTGCCCTAAAACCCCCCTCAGAAATGAGGGGGGAGGCCTGTGCCCAGCAGTGGGACGTATATAGGCTGTAACTTTACTTTACTTTACTAACTTTACTTAATCCATTAGTTTTAATTCAAATTCAATAACAAATTCAATAACGAGATTCGAAGGTTGTTTATTCGTATTAAGCCACTGTGCCACGGAGCCATCAAATAAACCAAATACAAAACAAGAATAAAACTTAACACTTACAGAATGAGAAGGTACGAGAGCGTAAGAGAGTATGCAGCCTGTAGGCAATAGAAGTATACTTACCTATGCTAAAATATGTTATATTGTAACATAAAATTCCAACGTTATTTGTTGTATAAAATACCTTTACAAAACACAAATAAAGAGTTTGTATGAGGATAAAAGTGGAATTGATATCTGATTAAAATATGCATTTCTATCATATTTATCGAAAAGATACTAATAGCAGGCAGAAGACCTATTGTGTGTAAAAAAACACCTGTGCAAACGCATATTGGAGACAAAGGCGTATTATCGAATGAATTCAAAGACATATATGAAATGATAAACATTAAATTAACTCAATAAAAATATTGAAAACAAGCTTTTAAACCGCGGGTTTTCGCGTGGGCTTCAATTTGGTATCATCATCACTGCTTCGTATTAAAATTAGCAAACTGGGTCACTTGTAGGGTAACCTCTATAAATGACTCGGATCTATATCACATACCTAAGAAAATAGCGAGCATTACCTATATGGAAGATCAACTCCCTCCTCTCCACAATCGCATGCACTATCACTGTCACCACTAAGGCCAACGCTACTCTCAACCACTATTAGTAGAGTCTAGTATTAGAAAATACACACAGCTGTCGATAATTAGAAAGTGTGAACGTGTTTCGCCTCCAAACGAAAACCATCTGGAGAAATAGACTCTGCTATGATCAACCGCTAAGTAAGCCGTGAGCAAACTCATCTTATTTTACTTCAATCCTTCCACCAATAAAGCCTTTAAAAGTCCACGGCTAAACATAGATCTCTCCTCTAGATTGTCTTTTTTTAGGATAAGAGCGACGAACGAGCATACTTCCAGTGATACTTCCAGACTACTTCCTGCTGTTCATTAAAATGACTATTTCTAAGACATTTTGTCTGAAAGGTATATAAAATCATATATCAATGGAAACTTTATTAAATAAGCTATCAGATTATGTACAATTTGAATACAGGTTTACTTCGAAAGCGATACTAATTTGAAAGTGAAAGTAGGAAAGTGTTTTTCCCAATTTTCTGGAAAGGTGTAATAATTATAAATTAAAGCCTTTATTCCAAGTACTGTTTGTTTTACTTGTACGTCAAAAGCATATTTAACTATAAATAATTAAAACAAAGAAACTTTTTCATACATTTTTTATTTACGACAAGGTCGAGAAGAGCCTCACTTAGCTCTACTCGAAATCGGGACAAATATTGAAATGTTTACAAATTAAAAAAATACGCATTATTAAATCAAATTTAAACAAAACCAATCATTATTACGTATGCAGATTTATATGTTATATATATGTATGTTATATATATTATATATATGTTACAAATAGTACTTTGCTATCACGCGACGCCATATTATGGAGTTTGACAGATGCGCATCTTATTTGACACGCCAGAATATGGCGTTTGGACAGACGAGGGGTAATATTTATTATATATATAATTATTAACCTATACATGGAATGGTAGTCGACCGAAACTTGACTGTTACGGATAGTATGAAAGCACACATATATTTTTTACTTGATAATATTTTATCCTACCGAGATCGGACCGAGAACGAACTGTGAACGGCATTATAATGAAGATCAGCCCTTATTGCTGCTATTTTACGGTTGTGTTCTGTGAGAGCATGGTCCTACCCCGGTCGAGCCGACCCATTCGTTCTACAACCATAATATAGCTGCAGCGTGGCTCTACCACTTGTAGAATATCCTCTTAAAGGATGGATTTTGCTATAGTAGCTGCGCTTGGTATGCGGGTTGACTACCGCAATTTTTTATTATTTTGAATTGTTGCATCTCCTGTTTTAATTTCCCACTGTCGCTTCTTACTACAACCACAGGATGATATGATGGAGTGGATATTTTTACATCACTAATACACGTTTTACTTTAAAAGATTGCCGCGTTAGTCCAGTGCTAGTAAACGCGACTGCTGATCGTGAGGAACCTCGGGTTAGACCAAAAAATTCAGTTATTGAGAATTTATGTCAAGAAATTCTCAAAAGCAAGCCGGAATCCGGAATCCCATGCCTCAAAAAGCACGCAAAATAGTTGGTCCTGCGCCGGATCCTCTCTGGTCGTGTGGGTTTGCCGTCCCATCGGACTATGAGAGTGAGGGAATAGACAGTGCACCTGCGCTTGCGCGTACACTAGGGCACTATAATCCTGTCCTGCGCAGATGGCTAGTTTCCGCGAAACTGGCCGCCGTGACCGAATTTTGGTCTGGAGAACAACATTATTATTAATGGTAATCAATTTAAGTACTACATGACGCCCATAGTTGTAGACTGCGTGGCGGTACGTTTTATTTTGAAGTGGCAACACTTATCACTATCGCTACTATTGTTAAGATAACTGCGAGTATTTTACTTCACATACTTCGGCTTCGACTTTCTGAGTTTAATATACGCCACTTCCAGAACAAATTCAAGTCACTGCCTTCGACTATCTGATTTTAAAAGACACCACTTCTAGAACAACAGACATCCGTGTTAAAAGTTAAAGTCCTTAAAGTCACCTTGATAATATTATAAGTAGAACATTGACTTCAATAATTCCTGCAGTATTTATAATAGTAATAATTAACAAGTAATTAAGATATTCCTTGGCAATTAAGCTAGAAATATGAAAACTGGGAATCACAATGCATCTGGTTTTAAAGCAGTGTGCAATGTATCTTTACTGTCGATTTTTCCTTCATTATAATTCATCACAAGTCCACAGCTGAACATAAGCCTCCTCCATGGAAGGAACAAAACATAGTCTTGAGCAACCTGCAACCATCGACTTCCTGCATCTCTGACCAGGTCATCACTCTATTTAATTAAAGGACCAATCTACACATCGCTTACCAATACGAGGCATCCACTCGAGAACCCTCCTTCTAAAAATGGGTGACAATGTTTATCTGTTTTTTGTCTCTTTTTATAAATACATCAAACATTCTGAGTGCAGGAAATAATTCTAAATGAAGTATAGTTTTAAGTTTAAATGATACAAAATTTAACTAAAATTGCTAAGATTTTTTTTGTCCCGGGTAAAGTAAAAAAAGTAAAGTTACAGCCTATATACGTCCCTCTTTTATAGAGGTCCCGGGTATGAAAGAATACATACATAAACACTCACGCATGTCACCCAGAGGGGTAGGCAGAGACTACAGACTTCCATTTAGCACGATCCTGACATACCTCCCTCGCCTCTTCCACATCCATATACCTACGCATACATGCTCGTCGGTTAAGGGTACTCTAACTCATAATAAGAGTTATGAAAGAATAATTCCGCAATTTTTAAGCTTCATGATAGCTCGTCACTTGAGGCCGAAAAAAGCTGGCATCCCTAGTCATTTTATGAACAAGATATATAATGGAAGTGTAGTTAGGCCAACACAGAGTACGTACTACGTGAGAGTATACATTGCTCCTAAATAGGAAAATGTTATTCCGTACAGCAAATTTTTTGTCCCTATTTGCGGCTTATCTTAGTTGATATAAACTCTAACTACTTTAGTATGTTAGAAGTGTGTGATAAAATGTTGCTGGAAATTATTCTTGAGCATAATTGAATCTTCTAAATGTGTTACCACTGCCCTGTTGACTTGTTTTGGTTATAGTTTTTTTGCCATACGATTTTGTAGTAAAAGTAAATGATTACGTCACTGCAAAATTGTCTGAACCTTGTGTAATTGCGTAAATTTTCTGGACCGATTAATTTCTTTATATGGGCTGCACTGGTGCGATGTTCTTCTTTGTCATAATTGATTATGGTAATTTTAAAATTTTAGTAAGTTTTAAATTGTGTTAATTTTAACTTCGCTGTATAAAAGTGAATTCTTCTATATGTGGTGTACCATCGACGGGTATCGTGCTCAGAATAAAATCCTCTCCCTCGCATATTGTGGTATTGGGGTATTTTGATTTTTAAAAAGTCCTACAAACTAGTCCAGTAGGAAATTTTCGTATAGATATTGACCGCTATATTTATGACATTCTGTCCCAATGTACATGAATTAATTCCTGTTAGTTGCTACACAACACAGTTGTCATTGAGTGTTGAAAAATATATGGCTGACCATAACATAAATACTATATGACTGTATTTAGATAATCCAAATTTATCCAGAACAAATTGATTAAGTTAAATGCCATTGACAAAGTTCTCCAAACTGAATCCTAGTCACTGCGGCCAGCTACAACAGGACAGGACAGGATTATAGTGCCAAAGTGTATAGGCAAGCATGGGTGTGCTTTCTATTACCTCACTCCAATAGTTCTGTGAGAAGGCAATACGAAATGACTAGAGAGAAATCTGGCACAGGACCAACGGCTTATAGTTCGTGGACTGTTGGTGATAGATGCGGAATACAACTAGTTGTTTATTTATTTTGATCGCATAAACTGCATACGATTTAAAGAAACAAATATGCTTGAAAAATTACGTGACTATTTTTTTTTTGTAAAGCACGTCTATAGCATTTACGTCACGCGAATAAGAAGATAAGGAACTCGAACGACTAATGAATATAACCGGTTGATCATCACCGTCATCGATCGTACCCGTATTGCGTTGGCTTAACCTACTAATTCGTTCGACAATAATTTAGAAAAGAATGTATTTCCATGATTATTGAAATTCATTGGTTATATTTCTAATGAAATTACGTGGAGACAAATGTAGTATTAAGTATTAAAGAAACATATGGAGCTGGATGGATAAGTCTCTCCCGAGAAGCGACGAGCAGCTTCTTCGAACGAAATTTCGAACTTTGCATGTACACATCTGTTTTTACATGCATGAAACCGATGACCGAGCCAAGCCGGCACATTTTTTAAATTATCGGTATACTTCAAAGGTTTTTTTCCAGTTGCCGTTAATAGAATACGACAAAAGATCGTGCACTTGTAGGTATTCGCAATAGGCAGTGATACTGCGAGGGTTAGCCGCACTATACTGCTTATCCTCGTGTGCCTCAGTGCCTTAGGAGGAGTTGCTGCTGCTAATCCATGTAACCTAACTACCCATTATGTAAAAGTTCGCTAAAGCCGTGATGTTTCGGTATTTAATGGACATCCAATAGCTTAATTATTTATATTCGACCTTCTCAAGTTTTTAGACAAGGCTAGGTCTGCTAGATCTTGTAAGTCTGTCATTTAGTGCGCTGATTAGTAGTGCTCGCGTTTAGCCCCCAGTGGGTAGATTTTCTTGCCGATATCATTTGCAATAAACCTCTGCAATCTTTGCACATTATGGTTGAATGTATTTTTTTGAACAAAAATGGTGATAAACGAGCACACCGTCCACTTAATGGTAAGTCGATATTGTGGGACATAGACCAATAAAATCTACATTCGAATAAGTATCAATAAACCAGCGAATAGCGAGATTTTTTACATCGTTATATCTAAAAATATTGGCAAATATTTGCCATAGTTGCCCTACTTCGTAGGTGGGTGAGAAACCGTATTTTTTATTTTCTAATTGTTACTAGGAAAACACTGCAGCTCCTCATTTGGTTTTCTCTAACGACACGGATATTGTTATATGACTACAGCGGTCACCGGTGTTTACTTATTCAAGTTGATATATTTTTTACATCATTCTTAAATATCTCGTTTATTATAACGGACTAGCAAGTAATGAGTCGTAAATACGCAGAACAAATACAGTATTTTCCAAAAAAAAAAATGCAAAAATATAGTTTTAGAAATTCAGGCGAAAAAAGTACACATTTACGCTCTTTGCTTTGGCCATCATTGCCTATTACCTTTAAAACAATTATAGTATTCTGAGAAATTAAGAGTCATAATAAAATAAATTAACAATTAGTTTTCAATAAAATTAATATAAGCTCTATTTCTTCCTTCTTTCAATTCTACATTTATGACGAAAAAATTTCTTTCCGTAGAACTTACTTGTTCCAGACTTACAATCACAGTTAATATAAAAAATCACTATTGTTGAATTAGGAATAAGATACAGTTTTTTCGTAATATATTATTTTTTTATGATATATAGTTCAATTGACTGAAATATAGTATAACACTATATATTATAGTACGGGTGACAACCCTAGCTATGACCCATATGACACCTACGTTTATCCTCGATTAAGAACCTAAATGTAGATGCGTTGTCACCCCTGAGGACTAAGACGGAATACCTCGTTAGCTGTAAAAAGAGTCTCCAATTCTCTACACTCACCATATGAAACAGTTGCGCTGTCATTCTGTAAGGGCGAGGTCCATCCCGGCCGCGCCGTAAATAAAAGTAAAAAAGTTAAGTAACAGTCTATCCGGTTCCACTCCTGGACACAGACTACATCTCATTGATAGGGTTATGGAGTTAGTAAATAATATTGATCTTGTATTATAAAATATATATATATATTTATATATATATATATATATATATATATATATATATATATATATATATATATACAACATGTAACAAAAAGCCTTTGGTTCCCGTTAACTGCATTATCAGAGTCAGTATCCAAACAATATAAAAATTTAAAAAAAAAAACATTTAATAAAATTAATTTTAATTAAAAAAAAATATTTGCAAATTGTATATCTAGTTTTATTGACTCTGCATTGGCCGAGGAGTAAGAGAATTGTCAAAGACCCCGCATTACTGATACTCGTGTGAGTTGCAGTAAATAAAAACAACTTACAATTTGCAAATTATTTTTTTTCATTAAAATTATTTTTTTATGTGTTTTTTTTTTGAAAAAGAATTATTTCTATACGCTTGTATACTGATTCGGATAACACACTTAACAGGAACCACAGGGTTTTTGTTACATGTTGTATATAATGTGACGAAAATATATTATTGAAAGCAAGGAAGTGTCGACCGAGCTGCCCTAATAAAGTATGTTGGCCGACTTCACGTCTTCAATATGTTCTTTTGATTTCTTAGACATGCATATATCCTCAAGATGTTTTTTTTTCACTTCATTCTCCTTTTTTGAAATAGGTTGAAAACAAAATAAGTAACATTTACATTGTATATGTTACACTTAAATTGTATATTAGTTAATTATTTTGTTTGTATATAGTATTCCTTCTTCTTTTAAGTTTTCGTTACTTCACTCGTTTCCTTCTTTAAATTTTCTTTAAATTTATTTTTATACTCGAAGTACATTCACAACAACAATTTTACTGCTCAATAAATATTTATCTGATAACATTATGTTGTTCTTAATGGACTTGTCAAAGCAGTAGTTGAACTTTTATTTACAAAGTTGTTGACTGTGACTGTAGGATATATCAGATAGAATATTCATTTACTTCCTAATTCGAAGGGAAGTATTTGACTGGCTCTTGATAAGAGAGATTAACCGGTATTTAGAGTTCAAATTCTAATTATTATTATTTATTTTTTTGTTATTGTATCATTTTGCCTCACAACATCAGTTACGTTAAATGATTTTAAAATGCGCCACGCTCACACCACGGCTCAACAATACCAATGTATGAGACACTGGTGTTGTTGAGCCCATAGAATATTGCTCTAAGTAAATCAATTAAAATCTATGAAATTTATGCCAGGATTCATGGGTTGGAGCAGACGCTAAGAGAAAATATAACAACAAAACACATTTACAGGCGAAATATCGGTCAGTTATAAAAAGAGTAACTCTGTTTAAATATCTGGGGCACTTGCTCACAGAAAACATGAGTTTATTATTACTAGCTCCTATATAATGTATTATAGTCTAAAGCCCGTAATCCCAAGGAGATAGTCAGAATACAAATAGCAACGAATTACTTGGACCACTTTTAGCAAAAAATATGGGCTTAGATGGAAAATCGTGAAAATAGAGTAATTCATCAGTGGCCACTACACCGCTTACACAATCACAAACCCAATATCAGTCGACTTTAACGAAATGCTAGGCAAGTAACACACGTTAGTTGGTACGTTCTTTTTTTTTTAAGTATTATGTTAATATGTTAAGTTATTATGCATTAGGTCTCTCATTTAAGTAGCAGTAACCATATGAGGAGCCCTTTAATCTAGATTAAATACCTCCTTTTTAGGTTAGTATAATATGTAGGTAAGTCGCAAAACTAGAAAATGAACTGGAAGAGAATTATTTTGAATTGCTTGAATATTAAATGATACTAAACTATGGAAAATTGTTGGGCTAAAAATTTTGAATTAAATAAATTAATTAATTAAAATCTATCGAAATTCAAATGATATCCACCCTAGCCTGTGACCCTGCGAAGTGACAAGGTCAAAGAGGCCTAAGAAAAAAATTTTTGTTTTTAATCTTTGTAAAATATCATTGCCATAAGCTTCTACTCTATTCACATGTTACACCTTATTTTTTCGAAACTGGTTATGAAAATAATTTTTATAGAATAAAAGTGCGTAACGAGCACAATGTCCACATGATGGTTAGTGGATGCGTTTCGTTTACGAATAAAACTGCAGATGCGTTGTTACCCCTCGAGGACTAGGATAGAATACCTCGTTTCCAGTAATAGTAAAATAGGATACGAAACACAGCAGTAAGCTGCTATTTTACGCCGGTATTCTGTGACAGCATGGTCCTTCCCCAGACGAGCCGGCCCGTTAGGGCTATAAAACATAGCTCTACGACATAAAATTAAAAAACGTTATACTTTTTTTTCCCTCTTTAATTTTTAAATAATTCTAATTTATAATGTATACATATATCTAGCTTGCCAGGCAGACGTTGTTCTGCCCTTTTCGACGACCCTTCGTCATGTCCTATTAAAAATCCATAAAACCGCAAAAAAAAATTGTGGGTCACTCATGGGCAAAAAACTATCCTGTCTCTTTAGTTAGACCAATCTGCACACGGTGTACAAATTTGATTAAAATCGGTTAAGTTGTTTAGGAGTCCATCGCGGATAAAAAACGTGACACGTAATTTACATATATTAAGATAAATCTGTATAAAAGTCGTGTCTTTTTGTGTGTTTGCCCATGTACTCACGATTCACGGACAACTACGGGACGGGTATGTATATCTATAAATAAACTTATATATAATAAACTCCGATATTGATATATTTATAATTATCGATATATCAAAAATGCAATATTTTAAAAAATATCAATAGTTTTAGTTTGAACTGATCAGTTGGAATGATTAGTTGAACTGACCGTGTGTGGCGTCCATTATAGGCTACTTTTTATCTGACTATGGGAGTTCAAAAAAGGAGTTTACGTATTTTCCTTCCTTAGATGTTTATTTTCATAACATTTTTATATTTTCTGCTGTTTTGACTTAATTGACCATGGCAACGACAATCTACACTTTGCATTTAAACGCTCACTAAAACAGTGCCATCTAAAAAAATCCCGGAAAACATAAAACTCTTCACTTTTAATAGATGTTCAAAATTAAGATTGTAATTTTTGGTTTAAAATTATTTTACTAATCTATAAATCAATTAATGAATATATATATATATATATATATATATATATATATATGTGTATATATATATATATATATAAATTGTAACAGTTCCATCAATCAATTACGCAAATTGGCATATTAATTAATTAGTTCAAATTACCACCTAATTTCGCAAGTGAAAAATGTAAGTACAAATAGCAACCTCTGCGGTTGAGATAAATAAAGTTGTTAATTAATTTATAACAACATAACATAACTTATTGCCATAAAATTGATAAACATAGTTAGGTTTGGTTAGGTGAGAGTATATCAAATTACCCAACAGTTACGTAACAATGTTTATAACGACTAGACAATGTGATAAATAATGACGCTTAAATTAGCATTAATTCCGTACCCCAATTTGACATGTCATTATTGGTATTGCCCGGGCATTATGAATATAGCCCAATCAATCACTTGGTCCATAACATTTATATATATTTTATATATATATATATATATATATATATATATATATATATATATATATAAAATAATTAATTACATATGTATATATATATATAAAAAATTTTAATATATATATATATATATATATATATATATATATATATTAAAATTTTCTCTTCTAAAAATATTTGCTTGAGTTTGGTTCATGCAATTTACCTTTTTATAGAAGAGGGGGCAAATGAGCATGCGGCTCACCTGATGATAAGTGACTACCGCCGCCCGTGAACAACCATAACGCCAGGGGAATTGCAGGTGCATTGACGGTCTTTTAGATAGGTGTAAGCTTTTTTCTTGAAGGTCCCTAAGTCGAATCGGTCCGGAAAAGTCGCCGGTGGTAAACAATTCCACAGAGAGGTTGTACGAGGAAGAAAACTCCTAGTAAAACGCACAGTGGTGGACCGCCAAGCATCAAGATGGTGAGGATGATATCGTGAATTTGGATGTGATGTGCGTTCGTGAAATTCGTTACTTTTTATGAAAGAAAGATGATATAAGTAAAATTTATTGGGTGGCTTTACTACATAATATGTTTATGGCTTACACGAATACCCAATAGTTAAATAACAGAAAGCGAAATAATGAAACTAGCACTTTTTTAAATGTTGTGTAATCTTAAATATGAATTGATTAAATTTAAAAAAAAGTACGATAGTGAACGGTCAATGGCATTACGTGCCACTTTCGCACTGCCTGAACGTCGAAGCAATGTCGAAAGCAGACTGTCTATTTATTTCTGCTTAACATCGAAAAGATTTCATAATCTACTGAATAACAAGTCTATTTCAAGATACCATTGGTGGTGAAAGTGTGTCGTAAATTCATAATTGTGCAGGTAATAACAACATTAATAATCCTACGTTAGATTAGATATAGGTAATGTACCGTTATAAAGGAAAATACCGCTCAAAGTGATCTCTGTAAGCTTTCAATTGCCGGACTTAATAATAGTCTTCAAATACGTAAAGGCAATGATAAAAAATTCTGAGTAATGCTTATTTCTCTGTATAGAATAGACAATAATAAAATGAAAACTTCAAGACATCACAATAAATATTGTCTTTTAATCTAATCTTTCTATAAGTTAATAACAAAGATACTGATTTCATTTGTACTCAAGACCGCATTTCTGATATCTGTTAACATTTTCCGAACTAAGGAAAATGTGGATAAATGTGAGAGCTAAAAGATTACTTAAAGGTAGTTTGATAAGCTGATGCTAGTCATTAAAATAAGAGTATTTTCGTGCTAGTATTTTGTACGAATACAGCAGCAATATGCTGCTATTTCGTGTAGTTGTTTTGAGCAAATATGGTCCTTCCACGTTCATACCGACACATTCGTGCTGTACAGCATGGCTTTAACTTTTGGCTACTCCTAGCGAGAGCGTTGCCTTTAGTAACGGATGCATGTAATCAATGGTTTAGACCACGATAGAGAGTCATTTCTTAAAAGTTGATTTTAAATGTATTTATAACACATATAAACAAATTAGAACGTGTAATATGATGATAGGATATCGAACATTAATAATGTGCTTTTAGATGTAGCTTATTTCTCATAACTCATAAGTGTTATAACTAATGATATAATAGTCTAAAAAACGCACTATCGCAAAGTTGGGCTGGGTATCGCCTTAATGATGAAGATGTCAAGTACCCAAAAAGGGAAGCAATCAATCAATCAAAAGTAGTGATTGCTGCAAAGATACTGGTTACTGCGATCGTTAAACCACCTGACATGCGCAGTGGCGGGCAGGCACTAGGGGCACAGGGTTACAACGGGAGCACGTGGAAGTTAAATAAATAAGTACCTACATAAAATAAAGAATTATAATAGAGATGTAGAGCTTACAAAGAGCGCCCTGTCCACTTAATTACTCCTAGATCGCTCTCACTCTCTCATCACATTTTTCATTCACGGCCACTTGTTATATAATTATTTTGCACCTAAACTAAATTCATGCACAAATTTTAGACGAACGCAAAAGAAAAGGTTTAATTACTCCTATTGTAATTATCGTGCGTACTGGCCAAAACATGAATAGACGCTATTAAAAAAATAAGAAAGTTTTGGGATGTTTTTTTTTCGAATTTCACTTGTTTTTATGTTCTTAATTATTATGTATTAAAGCGTTTCATACTGCGATAAATTTCACCATCTTTTGATTTGAGTTTAATTTATGTTTTGTTTAAATTTTTCCCTTGTTTATCGTGTTGAGTGTGTCTTGCCACTGCAAATAAAGTTTAGATAAGAATACCAGATCTAAACTTAACTTTAATTAAAACTGGACAAGAAACATGTGTCCCAAACATTACAAGTATCAAAACTTGTGTTACATCCAGAGATGTCTGCAGATCGGACAGTGTACGATACTCGCATGACAGGGACGTAAACGGAAATGTGTGGCCATAAATGACTGGTTTATTGTTAACAACGTGCTTATAAACCGGACCTTAAATTCTTCTGAGGTAAAAACGAAGCCCCAAGAAGTTGGATGGGTTACAGTAAGCACAAAAACTGTAAGAAAAGACTAAAATCGGCGGGAATAAATTTACACTTTACCAGAGGCCCCTCCTTGCCACATGTCATCGAGTAGCTTAAGTAAATTTTATTCCCAATCACGAAAATTGGAATGACGAAACTTTGACTCAAGTTCTATTCACAGATGAGTCCAGATTTTGCCTGAAGCCAGATGATGAAATTATTAAAGTGTGGAAACTCCCGGGAAAGAGGTGCGCTCAATGCAACATCATTGGAAAAGGGGAATATGGTGGAGGATCAGTTATGGTATGGGGCACGTACGAAACTCGGCGTCATTAGGAATTAGTCACTAACAGTGGCACAATTTGTGACTGTGATTTTGGAAGAAATTGTAGTGCCATTTGCCCCTTTTATATAAGATAGTTTTGTTTTTATGCATGTTATTGCGTGCATACTACGACCGTAGTTGGACGTTGAAATCAATGCTATGGGGTGGCCAGCGCGCTCGTTCGACTGAAACCTCATAGAGCATGTATAGGAAAGGTAGGAAGACAAATTAAGAAAGGAAATGCTGGCCCCGCTAATTTGAGAGAACTTAAAAATGCATTTCAGGAACAATGGAACGCAATTTCTCGAGATTATATTGATAATGATCAGTTTGCATATCAGTTTCTCTGCGTGATAGACTCAGAAATGAGGCTATCCGCAGTAAAAACAGAGTGAATGACATAGCCCAACGGATTAGCAAGCTGAAGTGGCAATGGGCCGGCCATATAGCTCGAAGAACCGATAACCGATGGGGAAGAAAGGTTCTCGAGTGGCAGCCTCGTACCGGTAGGCGTAGTGTAGGGCGACCCCCCACTAGATGGAGTGACGACCTGGTAAGATATGCAGGAAGTCGATGGATGCAGGTGGCTCAGGACCGTGCTTCGTGGCATTACTTGGGGGAGGCCTATGTTCAGCAGTGGACTTGTGAAGGGCTGTAATGATGATGATGATGATATTGATAATTTTGTTAGGAGTATGCCAAGGAGACTGAAAGCAGATCGGAGAGCTAGAGGGAGCAACACTAGGTACTAATTATAAACCATCTTATATTGTATTATTGCCTTTCCTAGGTATTTATGTTAATAAAATATTAAATCTTTCATAAAGAACGAAAATGGTTTTTCCTGTAACATTTTTCGTTGTTTCTTTATTTGATTATTTTTCTCATCTGATCATTTGATTTTTCTACGTTTTATTAATATATATATATATATATATATATATATATATATATATATATATATATATATTATATATTAATAAACTTCATTTTCACTCATTCATTTTTTGCGTTCTTCGTAATTTGTCCATGAGTGTATAATATTATAAATTATAATACAGTTTATTTACATAATAAGTACATATATATAGCGCCGATGAGATGCGAGCCTATGGTGCTGTCGATATTTAATCCGCCTCTGGCCATGCGCCTGCTAGTATCTCAAGTATAAAACAATAATACTCTCTATCTCAGTTCTCAGCACATCAAAATATGGATGAATTATTCTTCAAAAAATGTGCATCTATAACTGTCACGAATAGCAGATAACTTCTCCACTGTAAATTCTTCAAATCCACCTGTCGGCCAATCGTAACTGTTATCAGGTGCACTATAAAATGGCGGTAATTTATAAATAACTGTAAGAACAAAGCCTCAAGCACGTTATAAAACTTCTATCTTTTAACAAATTATATTGTAAATGCTAGTTTACATAAATGAAAACATTTATACATTTATATTTACAGTCTATCAATATCCACAGCTGAACAGTTGTCTCTTGTCTGTGTGTATTGTCTTACATCCTCCATGGCTGCCGTGCTTCACAAGCGAGGTGGCACTGCAGTTTTTTATTATTCTGAGTAGTAATCAGGAAGACCCTGCTGCCTATCTTCAGTTTCATTTCCCTCTGTCACGGTTTACAGCACCCACGTGATTATATGAGATAGTCGATTTATTTACGCCGCTACTAAACGGCGATGGCGGAGAAAGGTCTAATTATTTAGGTTGTATAAAGAGGGAAAGCAAGGATGAGCATTATTAATGTTTCGGTATAGGGGTTTTCTGTAAAACAGATGCGCCAGTCGAAACAGCGTAGTAGGAGTAGCCGGTAGACGGAACAGTGCCAATAGTAAGTTGCCATAAGACTCGTAAATATTTAATTTTTATGATAGGTATTTAAAAATTAATAGCATGGTAATTAAACAACTTTTATGCTATTACTTCGCCATACAGAAAATTCTTTGGCCACAGCTATTTCAGCCTCTTTTTCGTGCGGCCTTTGGCGACATCATAAAACTTTTAGAATGTCTTATATTCAAAGCTGCTTAATAAATCATTACCTTTTCAGCAATACGTTGGTGATATTCTAAGTAGCTAATTCTATTACGCTAGGAAACTGACTTCAAACAACAAAAATACAATAAATCGAATTCACGCTTAATTCGGGATTGAATCGAATATGAAAAATAACTTCAGCAAAACTCTCATTATGCAACCCTTTTTTCAGTTGCAAATTTCTTCAAGGGTACTTGTCGAAGAGATGCGTATGAAAAAGGAATATGTACAGAAGCATACAAAGTTCCAAGGAAAAATCAAAAATAGTCATGTTGCAATTATAATACTATATTTATATATTAATTTTACTTTAATTTTGATGCTGATTTACTTGTCCGAAGTCCAACCGTTTTAAAAGTTTGCGCCCGGCAAGAGGACGTAAATATCACAGATTAATATCATAGATACTAGTTACCGCCTAATTAATAATATGGATTATTACTACGTGAAATTTCCCTATTTTACTATCTTTTGTAACACATCATAATCCGTCTGCCTAAATATGTTATCGGCCGAAGTCCATGATTTTCAATTTCTTTCGAAAAAACATTATTACTATTTAATTAAAATGTTGCGTTATAAATAGATAAATCATGTGGGAAATGTAGAGCCGTGTGCTGTGTTAACTGAATAACTCACAGCGGCATCGACGCTTGCGTCGAATATTGTTAACAAAGCGGATGACGTCGCGCCGGTGCCTGGCACTAACCGCGCTATTTTACACAAGATAACCTAACTGTTATGTTAAAAACACAGATAGTAAAACAAATAAAACACAGAACATTTGTAACTTTAAAAAAATATTATTTTAATATAATAAAAAATCATCTATAATGAGTACTAACAATACTAAATATAAGCATAACTGTAATCAAAAATGCAACATGTTACTTTAAATGTAAGTAAATATATATGATAGGTAATATCGTTGGCGTATCAGTCCATAAAAATTAATTAGTAAATCATAATAATGTAATTTAACTTTTATTAAAAAATGGATACTAGTCGACTTCAAGAATTAACTACTAGAATTTCGTCTAAATAGTTACAATAAATCCTTCATCACTTATTCACCCTTAGAGATGTACATTTTGTTTTAAATTGATATGAGCCCTATTTATAGAAAATAACGGCCATCAAAAACGGTTTAGCCGTTTCCAAGAAATCGGTAAACATAGGTGTGACATGGACATTACACATGACTTTCATTTTGTCCATGTTCATCTTAAGACCTATCCGTTGGGAGACACTATTTAGGTCATTGAGCATAGTGCTTAGGTCCTACAGCGATTCTGCCAAAGTACTATATCGTCGGCAAATCGAATACCGGCAGGCGAAGTGTAGGGCGTCCCCCCACTAGATGGAGTGCGGCCTGGTAAGACATGCAGGAAGTCAATGGATGCAGGTGGCTCAGGGCCGTGCTTTGTGGCATTCCTTGGGGGATGTCTATGTTCAGCAGTGGACTTGTGAAGGGCTGTAATGATGATGATAAATATTGTAATATAATAACACATTTACACTATCTACCATATAAATTAGGTGTATAGGTACATAGTAACTTTACTTGTTACTAAATGCATCACAATAATACCTATAGATTTCACATGTGTTTCCATCTTATCCCTCAACACATTAATAAAAATAACGTCAAAATTATTATTAAGCGTAAAAATTTTTAAACAATCACATAAATAGAATATTGGGTTATTTTACATCATCGTTCACAGGATATTTTTTATTTCCCCTATTGGCTACCTAGCTAACAGGCTAACTAGCAGTTGGCTATCGACGACCCAGCGGAATGAAAAACAAAATTTTTAAATATTAGAATACATGTAATTGGTTGTGGGTAGAATGTAATTATTTATCGTATACCCTTATGGTACTTATACGAAATATATGCGTCCGCGCCGTGAAGAATACCAACTATGACGCCAATATACTGAAACAAACATAACGTTAAGTTTATTTTTATTGCTTATAAAATTTAGAACAAACCTAAGCTTATGTTTATAATTTTAATTAAGGTGACGTGAGGGTAATATGGTTTCCTTAAGCTTTGCCGTCGTATAAAACCCAAACTAGGAAGAGTATAGAAACAAAAATACAATTTTTTCTTAATTAGTATAAGTACTAACTATAACTAACATATTAAGAAAAAAATAACAAAGAAGCTTTGGCAATAATTATGAACACTGAAAAATCAACCTAATATGTAGAACTAACTACACTACACAGTACTAAAATCGACGAAAATATTTACTATAATGTCAACTGTCAAAATGACGTCGGTGAAGCAGCATCATTCTGACCCTTTAATATTTGATTGACTGATGAAGAGCTTTCGTATCAACGAGTCATCTATGCAAACGAGGCTAGTTTTTTTATTAATTAGAATGTGACCATGTTAACCGGGTGACCATATTACCTTCACGTACTATAATATAAAGTAGCATCCGTATTTATAGGTCATACAGCCCCGCTACAGCGAATTACTGACATTTTACTGCTAACAAAGCATCCCATCTTAGTCCTCCAGGATAACAATGCATCTGCATTTTCATTCTTAATCGAGGATATGTATCTACACCAAAAATCCACTTACTATCAAATTGGCTGTGTGCTCGTTTGTCACTTTCTACAAGAAATTTTGGCCCAACAGTGATTCGAACGCTATAACTGGAACCCACATCATAGTACCCCAATAATCTGACCCATAGCGAATACGTTCAAACTAATGTATATGGGCTAATTATCATGGATGTTTAAACTCAATACTTTGCTAAATAAAATTATCTTGTCATAGACATCTTTAACATGTCTTAGCTAACAAATTAGCTAGAAAATTAAACTTTTAATGATATTTTAATGATATATATAATTTCCGCATGACGTTTACCAAAATGAGTATTTAATTCATCAATACACATTTTGAAGTCGATTTTTACGTATTTTTTACAAGTTTAAAATTTTTGATCGTTTTGAATGGGCTAGTGTTGTCTAAATTATAACATTACAGACTTTATATATTTGGAATTCTTTTCATCAAAAAAGCATTATATTCAGTACAAAATTGGCAAATACAGCACGTAACTTATGTACTTTTCTTTAACACAATCCTTTTTAAAGTCGGCTAAAATTAATAACGGATATCAGTATCACTTACGTATACCGCAGTCATCGCAGGATACGCTGCGTACATGCTGATTAGCGAATATCTTGGATACAAATATATGTTAACAGCTATACCCATGTAGGAAGAGGCAGATAAGTACATGAAGCACGCCACCGAGTTAAAGACACATTCCTGAAACAAGAGATAAAAAAATTAAAATAAGTTGTGTGAGAGAGTGATATAAATATCTTTAATAAAAGTGTGTGTACGGCGGAAATAACATTATGTTGCATTCTCAACTTGGTAACACGGGAGAATAATGGAAAATTTTAACAGTTGCAAAACTTCATAATCATCATTATTACAGCCTATCAATATATCCAATTGTGATGTAACCTGCATGCCTATGAAATAAGATAAAAAATATTTCGAAGACATGAGAAGTTCGACAACACGCATTGGTGCAGCGCTGCGAACACTACCGTGCTCTAAAACTTCCTCATAAATGAGAGGAGACCTGTGATCCAGCAGTGGGCCGTATATAGGCTGTATGTCGTCTCCAATGACACCCATGGGACTATATCGAGTAATGAAGTAATCATTATCACAATTCGCAAAACTTGTTAAAAATGTTTTCTTTTTAAATAAATTAAGGGAAACATTTATAAATATCACTCATTTACAGTCTCTTTGAAGTCTGTTGATCACACTGCTGATCACAGGTATCTCCCATACAATATACATTGCATCACAGTGGGGATTTTGTCATAGCTTGCAAGCGTATTGTTTTCAGTTTCGCTTTGGCGCCTCATGTTACACACGGGATAATCGTATCCTCATAGCAAATCTAACGTATAATAAAAGAATGTCATACTAGTGGATTGACGTCGCACACCTCTTATGCTGCTGCCCGGCGCTGATCTAGGAGTTTTACGTCTGACGTAAAGATTTCTCTGACATTCGTAGTCGCCCCTTAGGACAACCACGGACGAAATGGGGTGATGTTATGTACAAATATACCCTATAGCCTATCACAAGTCCTTTGCTGAACATAGACCTCCCTCATAAATCGCCACAAAGTACTCAGCCACCTGTATCCATCGGCTATCTACGTGTTACTTCATCAAATTGTCACTCCGTCAAGTAGGAGTCACCCAACACTTGGCGTGCCGGTATGGGGCACCCACTAGAGGTTTTTTGTTTTCCATGTGTTGGTGATCTTCGAATGGCCAGCTCATTACCACTTGAACTTTGATTATCGTAATCGCCACGTTCGATAGTTGAATAGCAGAAAATACCAATAACAATAACGATTGGCAAGGTAAGATTATGTAGATTAGTCACGTAGTCACGTACTCGTAGATACTTTATGTTTTTCCTTTCTCTGACACGAAACATTAAATAAAAATAATTTTATAATTAATTGAATGTTTAAGAAATTATTTTGACATTGCAATAACATAATGGCCTTGAAATGTATTTGCATGGCTAAATGAATATTCATATTTATTTATGCATTCGGATAGACCATCAAACTGATTTTGTATTATACCTATATACCTATGTCTGTTCTTTGATATATTTTGAAGTGGAAACATCTTCGAGCTGGATTCCACAGGATACCTTTTATGGTAATAATATTGCGAGGCCAATGCGAGGCTGACAAAAATAATAAGGAGTTTGTTCGACGGACACTATTTCGAATGTGTTACCCTAGTAGTGGCCGACAGATTATTATTTGTTTTTAATATTTATTTACATAAAATCAGGCGTTGCTTTGCAAAAATTCATTTTCTTACAAACGAGTAAGATGGATTAGCTAACATTTGCGTGTATTTTTTTTAAATTTCATTTCTATAAAGTCCATTCACCTGGTGACTGCTTCTGTTTAAAGACTTGACCGAAACCGTTTTTGTTGTTATCGCTATCGTTGTTACATGTACTAATAACTAATAAGAAAACATAAAACAAACGATTCAAATTACAAACATGGCAATCCTGCCTTTCCATGTTTTTTTTAGATATTTTAATTTTATCGACTATATCATTACTTATCTTTGGATGAGATGTCAAGATATGATACAGGTTACTTGAGTGTGTTGATCAGTTACAGGATTGCGTGATAATCACGAATAAGGTGGCCAACCGTTCCGTAATAAGAGTTGTTATCCTAAATTGCAATAATATTTTAAAATATTGCACCAAAATGACTAATTCATGTCCCGCATTCCTAAGTTATTTAACTATGAAATTCTCAGATTTTCAAGACAGACCAATGCACTGTATGCTTTACTGATTTGGTGTAATGTGAGTGTAAGAGAAACACAAAACTAAGAAAATCAGATTTGAAATTGATAAACGATTTGAAAAATAAATAATAACTTTCCTAAGCTACGTTTGATTGCACTAAGCACGACATCCCGTCAACACACACATCCCACACAAACGTCCCGCATTTACTTTTCATGAAGTTAGCCGCCTTAATCACGGGAGCATTAAAAGGCGAAGCTAACTGTTCTTTGTTGCTCTTACTCTGAATTCCTTGTCATGTTTGCATAGCCGTGTAATGCGAATACTGTCAACGTATGCCTTTTCCATGAAATACAAACGTATAGCCGTTTAAAACTTATATTCATAAGTTAACAGCCATTTTATACACTTTATCAACAAATAATAAACTTGACGACAAAATGAAATAAGTTAAACTATATTTATATGTTACATAAATTAATCTTTGAATACTTTACAGATAAATTGTAGAAGTATTATATTATGAAATAAACAAGATACGCGATACAACTTAGGGTCTCTTAGTTTCTTTAAAGGGCCGGCAATGTACCTGTAATTAATTGCCCTGATGTTGCAGTTGTTCATGGCGGTCGTAACTTACCATCAGGTGAGCCGTACGCTCGTTTGCCTAATCTTGTATTTAAATGACTTAATAGGTACTTAAAATATATGTATGTACTTAGTGTTATAATTGTATGCATTAGAAATTGCCAAAAATATACGTACGAATATTGATTGTCTTATCAAATGTTGAGAATTAGAAGAGAGCACGTAGCAGGTGATGAGGAGTGACGTGGTAAGTAGACACGCCGAAGCTGTGGTCAGAAATCCGTGGAATGCCGACCCCATAGCGCTGGCTTCGGTCATTCCGTACTTCACGAGCAGACTTTGACATAGTCCACCTAGCATCTGTAATTGGAAAAAAATACAAAAACACAAATATTTTGATAAAATGTTTGCAAATTTACTCCTTCTCATAAAACAGCATATTTGAGCACGTTAATCTTATCCCGGATTAGGCTAGCCACCGTTGGGATTGGCGGCCGTGACCCAAATGGACCTTTTGAGTGTGTGTAAAACTTCTTTTTCTTTATGTATGTACCTATATATATATATATATATTGTTACGAGCTTGAGGTACACTTTGATTTTCTTTACACAAATTAAAACTTAAAACACCAATAATTAATCACACTGATTCACTTTATTCCGCTCCGAAGCTTCGCTTGTCTCCTTTATGTCCTCTGCCGCCCGCTTTCTCTTCTCCACCGACCAAGGCCAAAGTTCGAGGGGCCCAGAGTATTCTTCGATACTAGATGGCGCTGGCAGTTGAGATTAGTGATGTCATTTTCTGAAAAGCTCTCTCCTCGCTCTATTACCCGATACTAGATGGCGCGTCAGATGTCAACTTAGCCGCGCAACAATATATATATATATATATATATATATATATATAATTGACTTATATATTTTGATATATATGTGTGTTTATATATGCATATAAAATGTATAATATATACATATTTACATATACAAATATAAAAGTCACAAAACATGTACTTTAAAATGAATTTACAATTGTATTCACTTTAAACGTTGAATATTTAATGTATTGAACAAAATATTAATTCGTAAAATTGTTCAAAATGAAATAAAAATACGAAAAATAACTGGCTATGAGAGAAAGAGAGAAAGAAAATATGCGCGTGCACTGCTCTCTCTCTCTCTCTCTCTCTCTCTTGCTTATATCCCCCACTCAACTCCCGTTCGCCTCACCCGATCACACTTTTCGTAACGCTTTCGTCACGCGTTCGCCAGCTTACTCCCCAAGTCAAGCGTGCATAAGAAGTTTTGCTTCAAAAATGATGATACGGGAGCAGCTGCTACTGTTGCATTAGGCAACAGCTAGTTACGCACCCTAGCGTAGTTACACAACAACGCGCTAGATGTATAGGTGTTAACAGTGTTAACACCTATACATCTAGCATAGGCAAGATGGTGTCGTTTTCTAACGACGAACTCGCAGATTTCCTGCGTCAAGCCTTCCCAGACATTTGAACGGCGTTTTTTGGGCAACACAAGACACGCCGATTTGTCATGAGGAAACACCCTCTCTCTCTCTTCCCTCCATCACAGTCTCACCGGCTTCATTCACATCGGTGAACGACGCTGCTTCCCCCGCGCCATCCGCGATGTCAACCCGCGCCTCTTCTCCAGTCTTCTCGGATGCCAACTTTGGCTCCGACATGGAGACTGAGAAGCGCGCCCATCTAAGCTCGAAGCCGAAGGCTTCACCTTCGTCCAGGGCAAAAAGCCAACAAGCCCAACACCAAAAAAATCATACGAGACTAACTTGGCGCCCCCGTCTGTTATTACTGTTTGCTGTTCACTTTGTAATAACGGTATAAGGATATCCACTATCTCATATCATCCCTTGGGTGTCGTAATAAATAATACAGGGAAACAGATCAGGAAAAGGGCAGAAGCGTCCCCATAATAAAACAAAAAAATAAATTGAAAAACAGCGGTTGCAAACTCAACTGCTAAGCATGGCGACTATGAAAATCCCCACAGTTAGACAATTTGAACCTCAGATGTGGACTTTTGATATACTGTAACGGTAACGTATATAGAAACTTCTTTTTGTGACTCAGAAGCATTGTTAGTCTGCCATTTTCGGAGGTGCCATATGATTAGAAATTCTATGTCCGGGACACGGAGATAATCAAAAAATGAAATGTCTGAAACTAAAATCTAAAAACCTGCGCATAGTAAATTGTAAATTTTAGATTATAATTTTAGGTTGTACCGGGTTTTGAATGGAACTACGAGTAACTCAACTGACAAACATACTGGACTAACTCTACATCTAACCGTGTAACACAATTTTTGTGAGCCGTTCTTGAGTAATTCATAACGTAAATTTTATTTCCTATTTTTAATACGAAAACTTGAAATAGCATTTATTGATCATATTTGTCTTAACATGGTAGAAAAAGGCTGCAACATATTATGTCCGCACTGCAGTATGAATGGGTCGATCGAGGAAGGTCCGCGTTCGCACAGAATGCCAACTAATAATAGCTAATTTTGGTGCGTTTCCGTTCGTATCGTTCGTTCGTATGGCCAGCCTAAAGAACCGGAGACTATTGACTGATAACGAGGCATTCTATTGTCGTCATCAAGGGCGACAACGATTTTGATTCTTAAATGAGGATAGACGTCTATGGGCCACTTCATTCACTTACCATCAGGTGGATTGTGTGCTTGCTTATCAACCTTACTTCTATAACCAAAAAATTTACTTCAATTAGACCTGTAATACAGGTTTTTTATACCTACACCAGGTACCAGCCTCTCACAACTTACGTACCAATCTGGCACTTTTGTAATACTTAGTGCTAAGAATACCTATTTTGAAAAGATAATAAATGGATTCATTCATTAATTCATTCAATTAGCAAGTGAGTGTTCAATACTTACAGCTTCAGATAATTTGATGATTCCATGTTGAGATGTCAGATATCCCAAATTGAGGCATTCGCAGCAGCGGCAGCAGCAGCACTTGATGCCTCTCCCACTGTCACCGGTGGTGGGTGCTACACGCACAATCGTTGGTCCACGAGTCATTGTTTTGTTCACTTTAAACACAACGTTGTTTTCGTATGGATTCGAATGTTGAACTAGACTTAAACACGCAACTAATCAGGAAGAGTAAGAATTCATAACCCAACGGGAAATTCAGGATGGTGAATGTATTTAACAATTTACACGGACGATGTTAGTCGTGACCAATATTTTTAGTTTAAAGTTCGCGTACCCAGTTAGAGGCCGACGACCTCAATGTTTATATGGGTTTATGAATGTAAGTACGACCAAAAAAAGTATTTTGTAATGTTATTTCTTCTTGTTGTAAATTTATTATTTGAAATAAATATATTTTACTTAATACAGAAAAGAAGCGTCGTGACTATACAAGGGTTTTGTTTGAATGTTTCATGCCCCGGTGCGTGGACGCATGCCCCAAAAATAGAGCGGCGCACGCGTCGCGGAGGGTGCTCTCTATTTTTAGTTTATTGTTTATTAGGTCAAAAATGTACACTCACCGGGTCTCGCGTTTTGCTAAAAATTTAAAAATGTATCAAAACTGAAGAAGTTTACAATTTCAACTACGGCAATTACTTTCATAATATATTGACCGAAATATAGTCACCAGCACACGAAGCACCAGCACACAAGTATACAACGGCATATTTAAGTAAAAAAAGAATCTAAGAATTACGAAACAAAAATGCAGCTTTTAAATTTACAAAAATTGCATATTGTCTAAAGTCTAAACGAACCAATATAAAATAAATTTAAGCAAAACTGATTTTTAATTTCTTATTCAGTTATTTTTTTAAATAACGCAATCGCCTTACTCTGTATGAACATTTATGAATTTGACAGCTTATATCCAACCAAGGGCTGATTTTCCAATCATTAGCTAAAGTTTATTCATAAGATAAAGTACCTAGGCTGCACTAAAAGTATCGGGAATGGAATATTTCCACTGTTCCTGTCATATTAAAATCTTTTTAATTGAAAACTCCTTGGTTTTAAAAATCTAATACCATTTATTTATTTAAAAAAAGATTCTCGGTCTTGTCACAAGGTTTTGTCAAACTTGTTTAGTCGTTGAGAAAATGGAATTGACTCGAGAAAATTCAAGAGCGATGATTTATTATGACTTTCGAAGTGGTTTAACACAAAAACAGTGTGTTGACCGGATGATTTCTGCATTTGGTGATGAAGCCCCATCCAAAACCACAATTTATCGCTGGTTTGCTGAATTTCAACGTGGACGTGTCGAGCTCAGTGATGGTCCCCGTCAAGGTCGTACAAAAACTGCAGTCACCCAAGAAAACGTTGATGCTGTGCGTAAGCTGATTGAGGAAAGATCGACATGTGACATACCGCGAAATTCAGGCAACTTTAGACATTGGCATGAGTCAAATACAAATAATCTTTCATGAACAATTAGGTGTAAAAAAGTTGTTTTCCCGATGGATACCGCATTCGCTCTGTGAAGAGCAAAAAGCGGCTCGCGTTACTTGGTGCGTCAGAACTCTCGAAAGATTCCACGCAGGATCCTCAAAGTTGTATATACAACATCGTATGAGGTGACGAATCCTGGATATACGTATATATATATATATATATATATATGCGAACCCTAAACACAAAACCAGTCACGAGTTTGGGTGTTCGAAAATGAGTTAAAGCCAACAAAAATTGTTCGTTCACGGAGTGTTGCAAAAAAAAATGGTGGCCACGTTTGTCTCCAAATCCAGCCATGTTACGACTATTTCTCTTGAGGGACAAAGAACGATTAATGCAGAATGGTATGCTAGAATTTGTTTGCCACAGGTCGTTTCTGAACTCCGTAAAGAGAACTGCAACCGCCGCATCATCTTCCATCACGACAATGCGAGTTCTGACACCGCACACAGAACAAAAGTGTTTTTAGAGCAAGAAAACATATAATTATTAGACTATCCGCCGTACAGCCCCAACCTAAGCCCTAATGATTTCTATACCTTCCCTAAAATAAAGAATAAATTGCGTGGACAGAGATTTTCATCACCTGAAGAAGCTGTGGACGCCTACAAAACGGCCATTTTGGAGACCCCAACTTCCGAATGGTGGTTGCTTCAATGATTGGTTCCATCGTATGGAAAAATGTGTCAAATTTCGCGGAGAATACTTCGAAAAGCAATAAATATATATTTAAATAGTAATATTGTGTCACTTCCTTGATTCCCGAAATTTTCAGTGCCGCCCTCGTATAACACATTAAATTAATCAAAACAGACTACTACTAATAAATATATATTCAGTCAGTTTATGTTTTTTGTGGATAACTTTAATCTGATAATTGCTAAATCAGTCCTTAGCATGCTAGGAATAATGTTAACTCCAGTTTTAGAGATAGGTTCTAACATTCTTAGTAAGGGTATATCAAAACTCATCTTAGATTCTAGATTTTTCGTTTAGTTTCTAAATGTGCTTTATTGGATCTCTCACTTACTGTTGTTTTCAACTTGATTTTAAATGACTAACTGGCTCTGAAAGCCATTTATAACATATCTCTAGGAGAGACAAGTACTAACTAACCAAAATGAAGTATACAGTTTCGATATGGATAACGAGATTGCGAGACCTCCTTAGATAGAGAGACAAACGGTGTAGTGACCCATCTAGCGCGTTTTCTGAACAGTCGTAAGGGTAATGGGTACAGAACACTTACTCCTAGCAGAGATGTAATGGGTCGCACTCACATACCTAAAAAGTGTCGCTGCTCTCATAGAGTACTACATACCCGCCCTCCTACTAGTACGTGCAATAATAGTACTACAAGAACACCAAACGCTACCACTTCACCAATTATCACCACCACCACATCCCCGATAATTCAAAAACAAACAAAGCACAGAAGTGCCATCGCAGTCGGTTTAGATTTTATCGTAATTCCTCATTGATTGCATAAAACACGTGTGTCGTACACAACTTAGATGGTGATATATGCCTTTTAAGTTATGTCGTTTGACCAAAAAATACAACTAGAACCTTATAATACTTTTAATTGTTGTTTAAAGTATTCACCACACATTTTATTATACTTTTCCATTCGCTCGAACCAGTTATTAAAACATTTATAATAAATAAATTTAATAAATTTATTTACAAGAAATATGGTACAAAGATGTTATACTACTCCAAAGTTGGGGTGTTCAATATGGCTGTTTTGAAAGCGTCGACAGCTTCTTCACCGGACTGGAACACGAAGATCTTTCTTAGTTTTAGGAAATATTAAAAAATTGTTCATAGGTCAGGACTGTATGGAGGATGGTCAAGAATGTCGTTTTTCTGCTTCAAATATTCAATCGTTTGACCTGCATGTGGATTTTAATAATGATGCATATAATTATCGTCTGTTATTATTATTATTATTTAGAGTATTATTGCATGCCTTAAGCGCAAAGCTCGTAGGAATGTTCTACTAACGCCTAAAAATCAAAAATCCAACGTTTTTTCGCATGAAATCGTATCTAAAAATCAAATTGAACATATAAATGATATAAAATGCACATTATCAGAAAGATAAATCATTGTTGAACTTACTTTTTTTAATCCATTAATTGCTATTTTTACAATTAAGAAAGTGATTTTAGTAGCATAAGGTTATGTACGTTATAGTATGAATATTTATCTAGTCCGCATAGAGGAGAAAACACGATAACTTTTGAAAATATCAATTGTTCAACTCAATATATTTTTTAATCTCTTCATCATCATGTGGGAAGGTAAATGGTTGTTTAATTATGTTTTGTTTAGTTATAATTTTTTTTCGACTAAGAAATTCTGAAATTTTCGATATTTGAGCATCCTTGTAATAATATATTTTACTAAATACAGATACACTTTGACTCATTCCGAATATGGCCGCCGTCGTGAGTGGGTTACTGTATTGTTTGTTTACAGCGACTCGTGATGAAAAATATAGATCGCTATAGAAATTCAAAATATTCCAAAAATCAAATTTTAATACATAGACTTGACCAAGGTAAGATTATTATTATTTTATAATCACAGACTTTCATTACAATATTTTGTTTCGCTAAAAGTACGTAGGATTTATATATAAATATACTTATACGTCTTGGACTTTATGGAGTGACCTGAAGGTGTACTTCAGTATGTGCTACTGGAACTCCTCGAAAAGTAGAAATAGGTGTGCCGAGTTTAGCTTCGTTTTATTAGTTATGATGAGATCTTACCTCCGGACTTGATAGAGTGATCTTAAGGTGTACATTGGTGAATGCTAAATTAAAATACTGGTTATGACTTGATGAAAAACCTTTTTGAAAACGAAACAAAGTTGATGAGAAAAAAAATTATTAATGAGTCAGGTAAAAAAGACTACGACTACTTAAAATAATGCCCGAGTACAAATATTTAAAAATTATAGTAATATTAAAGTTGATTTCCGGTCGTTTTAAGATAATTCTGTTAAAAGTTTTTTCAATTAACAATAATAAAAAATTGAATCTCAATAATATATACAAAATAATATATAACATAATAAAATTAAAAAAATGTTTTCTATTGTTGATTTTAAACAAAAATCTACATTTTTTCATGATCATAATATGTTTCTGTATCTTATTATGTGACATAAATCGATATATAACAAATGCATTTGTAGGAAATAATGTGATAGTTATAGATATTGTGATTAAAAATAGTGCAAACATATTTCGCCAGTGGCAAGACGAGAAGATCTAAAAACCAAACATTATTTATATTTTAATATTTAGTAATTTGGCGCAATAACGACACCTTATTCTATTTGTTGCTTGCTTTTTTCAAGGACATCTTCTACCTGGGAGTCCAAATAGGTAGGTTAGGTTACTATTATACATTATTATTTTCACCTCCTCTTACCCATTCGTGCCACCATTTAACAGTGCTTACAGCTGTGTTCCAGTCTGTCTGGTATAGAAAGCCAGTATAACTACAGGTTTAGAGGCATTTCATCTTAGCCCTCAATGACAACGCATCTTCGGTCTTCTTTGTTAGAGGTTGGTCGCGGGTATCCATGGACGCCACTTGCTATCAAGTGGGTTGTGAGTTCGTTTGTCAAGTCAGATTTATAAACAAATGGAAAAATTAAAAATTTGGCACAACCGACTTCAATATAAATAAAATGAGAACATCATCAATGTAGTTGAAGTCAATTAAATACGCATTATTAAGAATAACTCAAATATTACCGGTCAGATCTTGCTCAAATTTATATGGGTCCTTGAGATGTAACCATAAGATGAGAAGCACCAACTTTCAAATAAAAAAGAATCGCAATAGTCGGTTCACCTAGAAAAAAGCTCTGAGGTAACATATTATATAAAAATACATTCGAATTGAGAACCTCCTCCTTTTCTTGAAGTCGGTTGAAAAGAGTCATTATTTGATGCAAATAAACTTTTGCTATTTTGATGATTTTTGATTTTCATTAGGACAATAATTTTGTTATAAAAGTAAAAAGTAAAGTTACAGCCTACTGCTGGGCACAGATCTCCCCTCATTTCTGAGAGAGTAATAATATACACAATATACTTGTTACTAAATAAAATTCTTTATAAGTATAAAATTACGAATTTAATTGTAAAAAATACATCAAAAACATACAAGTACTAAACGTTCATTCTACAATAAATATTATATTTACTTCAATCGTTACCGTAATGCTTTCTTGTCAAAATGGATTTACAATCTGGTAATAACATTTTAATAAGTTAGTTTTATATAAACATCAGGAAAATATCATATAAATGTAGATATCTATATATTGGCAATTCGGAAGTTTGCATGTTTGTATAAAATTAAATGCATTAATGTATCAAAATCCTTAATATTATCTCATCATTTTCTACATTCTATGCAATAACATACACAATATTCTTCATTTAGAGAATGCATTTAAAAAAATCCTGGCATAATTGGTACAATCAAATGCAAATCTAATAAGAATTAACAATTCTTAGTGCAATTTTAACATAATATACTTTGTTATGAAATTATACTAGGTACCTACATTATAGGTACCTAGTAAAATTTCATAACAAAGTAATAAAAGAATTGCTTGGCAATTGGCATTTAGAATAAGTATGTACATTTGAAGCAAAATAGATTTATATTGTGGCATAGGCCTTTCTAAGTAAAGACATATACAAGTTCAGATAGTACGCCATATCAGAGCTACATTTTATATTAGTTCTTCTTCACATTACTTTACTTCTTCACGTAGAAGGGAAGTTTTACTACAACCCTCACGCCTGGCAGGCAGATTCACGTCCGCTTTACCAGATGTCTCGCAGTAATGTGATCATTAAATATAAATATTGTTTAACTCAAACAAATATTTCTAAAGACATTTATTTTCAATTATTACGGCCAAGAAATAGAATAATTTTTGTTCTTTACTGAGATATAAACATATTATACGTTTTTCTCTTCAACATCTAATTGTTTTGAAATTGTTTTCAAAGTTGTCTAACCATATTAAAATAAAATATACTAGATACTTCTAGAACAATCGGTTTCGATAAAACGACTAAAACACGTCTTATTATTGAAATGTAGATATTATTAGAAATACTATGACTTAAACATATACATGTATATAATTACATCAAAGTAACCACAGGCTACATTCTCTAACGATAATAAAACAATATAAAAATTTACAGGTTTTTCTTTAAATTTGAATGTACTTTTTCTTAGCTGTAATGTTGTCTGACTCTTATAGCTCTACACGATCGTCTCTCTGGTATATAGGTATTACGAGTATCTATGCGTCTAACTGTCTAACTCCAAACGTTCGCCGAACTTGATACCGGGTTCAGGCTAATTGAATAAGTAAACGAATGACAGCGAGGGCAATGAAACAAACGCAGACGAGTGGGTGTGGTGTGTATAGAGACCATTTGTCCTGACATTGAATAAAACTAATTTTACGGATTCTATAGCGTTCAATTGTACTTATTGTTAATTAACGACGTTGCCAGCGATAAAATCCATAAAAGTATAGTTTTATTTAATGTATATATAAGAAATAATTCTGTTCTAACATGTCAGGACTTTTAGACTTTCTTCAGGATTGCGGTTGGATTTTGGAAAGGTCAGGATTTTTCGATTTTTCAATAAAATACCGTAACAGTTTTTACGTAGAAATAATGTAATCTGCGACGTGGATTGACCGCGAGAATGTACAAAACCATATAATTAATAAAAAAATTACGCTTGATAATTGCAACAAAATGTCAGGACTTTTCTATGTAAATTAGGTTATGTGTCAGGACTTTTCAATTTTCGATGTGGACGATTCTCCGAAGCGAGTGAATGCGTTCCAAGGGCTTCGCTCAGATTTGGCTGTTCTTGACCGTGAGTCGGTACATCGAAGGACAAAAAATAAAAGATGCAACATCAACAAAAAATTGTACAATGAATCAAAGGATTCAGTGTTAATGCATCTACATAATCAGGTTTACCTACATTTCAATTGCCTTTTTACTGGAAAATTTAAATCGCGGTGTACATCGGTGGATCTCTCGCTTGAACTCGCTCGCTTTCGTTCGATTGGCATGTACGCGGCACGTTCGAACTATAAGCTGTAGCTCTTATAGTTGGCGCAAAATTGAAAAAAAAATTGATGTAAAACGGTGGAAGTAGAGGGCTGATTCGTCCGAGTTGGTCAACTCTACCATACTCCTTTGTCATGGTGACAATTTACCGCTGCCATCTTATCAACGAACCTCTCCTTCTAGTGTAGTGTTTATGAATCCGTATAGAAACGCACTGAAATTGATGACGTGGTTTCTTTAAAAAAATTACCTGATCCATCATGAATCACCCAGTACTGTGATTGTTATAAATAATTAAATATTATTAAAGCTAAAATTAAGTTACAGATAATTTTTTTAACTAAAATCATATTTTTTTATAATTGTGCTCAGAAATATAGCACGTTAGAGTAATATGGTCATCCGGTTAGTACGGTCACTTTCTTATAACTCAAAAACTACAGCCTTATTATATTTGCATAAATGGATCTGTGATACGATAGCTCTTCATCGGTCAATCAAATAATAAAAGGTCAAAAGGGCTCTGCCTTATCGACGCCATTTTGACAGTTGATATTATACTAAATATTTTAGTCAATTTCAGTATTGTATTGTGTAGTTAGTTCTTTTTAAGTTGATTTTCCGAAGTGTTCCTACTTATTGCCAAAGCTTGTTTGCTATTTTTTTTTCTTAATATTATATTAGTTATATTATACGACTTAGTGTTTTTGTTACTGTCCACCTGCTAGTTTTTGGTTATATAAGGCGGCAAAGCTTAAAGTGAACATATTACCCTCAAGTACCTTATACTTTGACTTATATAACTAAATTTGAAATACATTACATACATCTTCAACGACTAGACACGAGCGAGTGCACATTAGCTAAGCTTTCTGAACTCCTGCGTTAACAAATAATATAATGTCGTATAGCCAAATACCGCTAGAAGTATTCTCGGCTGGAAGCTCCGTGTATATAATATCAAAAATTCTAAGCCAATTTAATTTAAATACCACGGTAGGTACGATTCGCCAGGAAGGTACTTAGCAAGTACAATCCCGCCATTACGAGGCCCATCACCTGTAAAAAGAAAGAATACACAATTTATAAATTTATAATACATACATATTTGCTTTGTCTATATTACCAACACCATTTCAAGCAAACCAAGAAAACTTCATTTAAATCGCACAGTGGTGGAAAGTCAGTAAAGTTTAGCGGCCGGAATTACTCCGAATAATTCCTTTGAACACTCTTCGTGATAAATGCGATAGAATACGCAAAAAGATGCAATGTCTCTTCACAGAGCAAGTAAGTCAAGTACATTATAACAGGTCAAGACATCAACGATTCGAGCCGCTCTGCGCTCGATGTGGTAAATTGGAAGGAGCTAGAAGAGTGAAGAGCCAACAATAGGGTTCCCCGGGCCAGAGATGAGAACAGTATTCCAATGTGAGGTGCATCATCGAGTGGCTTTTATCCCTAACGGATTTGTAAACCCTATCATACCCTAATTTTAATGAAACACAGTTGGAAAAAAAACTTTTTAAGAATAACTAGAGTAATTGGTGTTTCACTACCATATAAACCAAACATTTTGTAGCATCTGACATTGGTTCTGCTAACACAGTGAAACAGACTCCTAAATCTTACATATTTATCTTAAAACTTTGTCTCAAACACATTTTTCTTAAATCTTTCTCTCATGAACCTAATACATTCCATTAATAAGTGCTGAATATGTGCCTACATACTTCACAGTTAGAGGAATTATCTTCCATCATTAAAAGAGCAAACTTAGCTTGCAGCTTGTAAAGTTGCAAGCGGTGTGCCGGCATGAAATACTGTCCCTCTCTATTAAACACGGCAAGCGTTTTGAGGCCAATTTAGCCGTCTCTTCCACGTGTCTGCAGAACCGAAAGTCATTCGATATGCCATCGCCGAGGGTTCCGATGTTGGCTGAAGCAACAAAGGTAGTGCCTCGAAATTGAGGATATACAACGAACGAGGTTCTTCCAGCAGTAAACACGATAACTTGTGTCTTCTAGGGATTTATCTAGACTAAATTTTGTCACCCCAATCCAAGACTTTGTTTAACAGACTCAACTTCAGGAAAGAGGTTGTTCTGGCGCTCGACAAATTGTTACCGCGAAGTATTAGCACGGCCGGTGGATAAAGAACCACCAGTGCTGTCATCTGCATAACCAAAAATCAGGAACCAGGAACGGTTTGCAACATATCATTAATATAGATATAGAAGGAACAGAGTGGGCACACGTAGCCTTGTGGAACACCAGCATTCACAGACTTGAAGTTGGAGCACGCTATGTTGACTACGACCTTAATGCTCTAATCTGCGACAAAATTGGTAGCACAATTGCATTATATCTCGGGAAGCTCATAAGAGGGAACTTTTGAAAAAAGTGCTTTACGCCAAACTCGATCGAAGGCCTGCGCTATGTCCAAACTAACCGCCAGACTTCGAAAACAAAGAGGTTATGGTAAGAGGCCTGTAGTTGGTAGAAAATTAAAGAAGTTAAATCACATGGACTCAACAGTATACTGCAGTGCGTTTTTTAATTCTTTTGTGAATCGTGGTTACCATAGTTGTGATGTTACTTCCATTACAACTATTAAAAAATCACCGCAGAACTTAGACATGACCCTTAGATAGCCTCACAATAATTTTGAGTTATTACCGGAAAGATTTTGTTGCCAATCTACTGTTCCAGTTTCCCCCTGTCACCTCGTACAACAAAAATGGAACAATATGAAGTAGTGGATATTCTTTCACCGCCACTACACGGTTTCAGTTTGATGTTTGGTTTTGAATAAATGTATCAGTTACGTACTCATTTTCACAGAAGCATACAATTTTGTGTTGGTTTTTAAATGGTTTTAATGGTTAATGGTTTTTAAATATTAGCTCTTCAAATGGTATCAAAACCATACAAGTGCAAAGAGAAAAGAGTACCACCAAAGAGATTTATATCTGGATCTATCACTAGCACCACCTACTGGTTCCAATTGTGAATCTAAACCATCCAGGGATCAAACACACACAAAAACATTCATCAACATCGGTCCAGCCGTTGAGGAGGAGTTTAGTGACATACACACGTTCAGAAGAGTTATATCTTAATATATATAAATTACGTGTCACGTTGTTTGTCCGCGATGGACTCCTAAACTACTTAACCGATTTTAATAAAATTTGCACACTGTATGCAGTTTGGTCAAACTTGAGAGATAGGATAGTTCTTTGCCCATGAGTGACACACAATTTTTTTTTTTGAGAATTTAAGGGTTTTTAATGGGACATGACAAAGGGTCGTCGAAAAAGGCAGAACAACGTCGCCTGGCAAACTAGTACATATAAAGATAAAACAAAATTTTTATACAAAATTTGTAATCCAAAACCTTACTTACCGCAGCAGCCAAGTACGGGTCGTAATCATTACGATAACTACTTTTTTGATGATTAACCTCAATAATGAGAGTGAGGCCCGCCGCTAAGTATAAAATAAACGCCACGCCGTGATAGATCACCTCCTGGAATATTGAAAATCACAATTAACCTATTACTTACGCTATCAATGTTATGAATAGGCAATATAATTTACAACTGAAGCAGTTAGCCAGTAATTTATGATAAAAATACGTGATATAGCCATTTCATACGTGGTAGAGCCACTTCATATATTATGGTAGAGTCATACTGCTACTACATTATGGCTGCAGCATGAATAGGTCGGCCCGACCGGGAAAAGATCATGCTCTCACATAGGACTGCCATCCGTCCGGATTTTCCCGGATTTGTCCTAGTTTGGAAGACGTCCGGGGAGCGTCCGGGCGGGGTGTAAATTGTAGTCCGGGTGCAACCCGTACTACAATAAAAGTCCGGGTTTTCGATCACATCCCGTTCCCATAAATTATGTAAATAAAAGCTATGGGTTAGGTATTTCACCGTAAACTATGTAGGTATATGTAGTTTTCTTATTAATTTTAATTAGTTACATAGTTCTATGAATATAAACAACAAATTGTGTTTTGCTTTTCTGCAATATATAGAAATAAACATGTGGGATTGGTAAAAAAGTTTCAATTTATGTTTTTTTAAGTTTTAGTTCTGATTATAGTCTATTTTAAAATTTGAGGACATTTTGATGTTATTAAAATACTTTAAGAATTACCAAAACATTAAAAGCATTATTTGACATAAATAAATACAAATTAAAGACTGGTTTAATTTAGTTAAATAGAGAACTAGGTACAGTACTTGTTTAAGTGTTTATTTATTTAGGTACATTAAGTGTTACCAAAAACTTAAAATTAATAATATAGTAACTTTAAGTGTTGCCAAATAACTAAGAAGTATCGTTTTATTTTAGTTACAAATATCTATGAACGAAAACAACAATTTGTGTTTCGTTTCTTGTAATATGAAGAAATAAAGATGTAAGGCTGTTAAAATTGTTCCTTAGTATAAGTTATTATAACTTTCTGAATTTGATTTAAGATTTAAGTTTCTTTTAAAACTAAAGTAAACATGATTAATTGTATGCAAAAATAAAAAGTTAAACAAGTTTTCATTTAATTTTATTAACTGAGTAACTAATATTGCGTTTGTTTATCTTTTATTCAATACTTAGAAGGTTAAAAATAAATCAAAATTACTCACTTGTCGTCACAAGAACGATTAAACACACTATTGCATGCAACAAAAGAGGCTTAAAATTAAAGTTTTCTTCTATCAAGTATGGAGTAAAATATATTTTAATCAAGATGTAAGTGAATGAAAAAAGTATTGAAATGTCCGGGGTGAAAGCTCCAAAATTCTGGGGAACTTACGCTGCCGGTCCTGGGGGGCAGGTTTTAGAGATGGCAGCCCTACTCTCACAGAATGCCAATGGGAAGTAGCAACTCAGTGGCTGTGTTTCCTATGGAGAACCTAAGCCGGAGACTGGCCCTTTTTACTGGAAAGGATATTTGTTAGTCTCCAGAGTTGAAAACGCATGTGCATTTTTATTCTTAATCAGGGATAGATGTAGATTACTATAGGCCACAACATCCACTTTTTTAATAGAATAAGATTGACAAATGAGCACTCAGTACACCTGATGGTTTCCATTATGTGGAACTCCATCTATCCTTCTTATATGAATCAAAATTCAAATGTGTTTCCACCCTTGAGAAATATAATGGATTGCCTCGTTTCCAATAAAAAAAGTTTCTCCGGATCTCCACACTCACAGCATGATAGTTTGTCAGCCTTATTCTATAAAAAAATTGAAGTTTTTAATTGTGATGGCAGCGTAGGAGAAACCATCTCCAACCAATTCCATCTCGTGCCGGAACTTTGGGTGCGCGAAACTAACGAACTAACTAAGCAAACTGTGGGATACCTCAAAAAATCTACTGACAACCTATCTATCGCCCGCGCTATTATAGTAGATGCGGAAGAAGGGTGGTAGCGATTAAATCAATACATCCTGACGATAGAGGCCCATGTCCAGAAGTGGGCCGTTGCGGGTTGATGTAGAAGAAAAATAAATTACTATGCAACATCGTTATAACCAAGTCAATATTAATTATCAAACAACAAAGATATGAGCCAGATGAACTGGTTATTATTATAATAATAGACACGTTGCAATATAAAAATACTTCGCATCTGCAATTCCCCAGGTGTTGCGGGTGTTCATAATGCGGCCGTAGTCACCATCAGGTGAGCTGCATGTTCGTTTACTCTCTCACATAAAAAATATTAATCTCCCAAATCTGTCTTTTATTTGAAACGGCAAGAGTTCTACAGCATTTTCTTAAATCAATATTAACCTCATAGGACCAATTATTTTGCATAAACACTTTGTATCTTGAATATTAATATGTAAATGATTTAGCACGGTATCTAACAATATAGTGCATATTTAAACCCACCTTACTCCATTAAAATATCTTTAGACTAAGTAATGGTAAGTAAAATCATACGGAATGAATAAATGAACTCAAAAATAAATGTTACTTGAATATTATGATACTTACGTAAACAGTTTTTGATATCATGGTGGCTGTGGTCAGTGACACAAGGCAAGAGGTGAGCAGACAGAAGGTGCCCACGAGACAGGCTACCGACACTAAGAAATAAAAGAGTTCAGGTTTTTGACCATTGTAACGATAGAAACCTGGCTCCAGGTAGTACCCGACCACACCGACGCAAGCTGCTCCCAACAACTGAAATAGAAATTATTTAACTATTATTACCTATTCTCTTTTACCAAGAATCTACCTTATATTAAATGGCGATAGGTTCCTAGATAAAATATTAAGTCTACTCGTACTTATATAACATTATTGTTTTCCAAGTTTCGCATATTATTATTTTACAATCAAATGAAAGCTTTATCATTTGGATTAGGGCTTTAGAATTCTCATCCTATAAGGGTATCATCATCATCAGCCTACTTGGTCTGTGTATTTTACGTCTGAAGTATACGAGACGATTAGAGGAGGTATTTACTGCCATCTGTCAGAAACCATAAGGTTTTTCTGGCAGGCATTTCCTTTAATCACCTCTTACGACACCCACGGGACGAAATGGGGTGCTAGATGATTTTATATATTTACGCAAAATATAACTTCGCATTGAAAATTAATTTAACAGATTTTATCACAGTTAATTACATCTATTTAACTTAGTTTTGAATCCCGAAACCCGCAAGCAATTTTTGGCGTTCAATCTTACCGCGGGTTTTAACCTTTCAATCCCCACAAAATTTCCATGCACTCACCCACAGCACTTAAAACCATTAAAATTTATGTTTAGATACTACTTTTCTAGAAGTTGATGATGGTTATAAAATCTATACACAATTCTCTACCCGGTGGTCTAAACAATAGTCAGGTTTTACTTCATTACAAAAAGATTTTATTGTATTTTGATAACAAAAAAACACATACCAAGCGGATGTCGGCAGCGTGAAAATCACAATTATTTCTATATATTACTCGAAATTATTTACGTAAAAAGATAAATTATATTCACACAAAAACTTTAACATTTTTATAATAAAACACTAATAAATTACTAGAAAAATTCTAAAATCAACACAACAATATCCAAATTGAAAATGGCGTACGAAATGAACGTAGAATATAAATTAATATCCATAGACAAACTGTTTTTTATTCCACTAGAGGATATAAATTTTCATATTGATTCTATAATGCCAAACTTTTTCATAGAAAAGTAATCTCCAAACATAAGTATTTATGGATTAAAGTGCTGTGGGTGGGTGCGGTCAAATTTGACCTCTTGAATTTTGACGGAATATCGAAGCGGTCAAATTTGGATGCTTGGCGTTTGAGAGGTTAACCAGAAAACATAAACACACTCTTTTCAACGACGCTCCGGGAAGTCTGCAGTCTGTGAACACGTACAGGATCGCCCCCGTCACTACATCAGATTTGATAGACCGCAAATCCAACACTTACCATCAGGTGGACTGTGTGCTCGTTTGTCACCCTATTCTATATGAATCGCTAAAGAACACCGATTACTTCCAAGGATGATTCGCGAGGCTATTGAAATCAAAAAAACATCCTAATTTCAATAGAGAAGATGGCTGGGTGCTACCATCTGCTTGGGATCCTATAATAATTAAAATTAAATCCCAACCCAAGCATACAACTGCAAGACTTCAAGATACCATAAGTTCATACTGCATAGATCGGAACAAAAGTTAAATTTTAATCTATGGTAACCGCGGTTAAGTATGACATATGGACGTTGAACATCTCAGTCCCGCCCGTGACCATGAGTGCTGTAAAGCGTGACGGGTATTTAAAAAGTTAAATATACGCGATAAATTCCGTAAAAACTAGTACTATTTCAATATATTGGTACATTTCGATCGTGTGCAACTGATATTGAAATTTGATGAAAAAGTATGTGAATTCCACTAAGGCCCGGTTTACATTTCGAGAAGTGACAAGTACGAGTGACAACTGACAAGTGACAAAAGAGAAGTGACAAGTGCGTATTTTAAGGCCGGTTTACATTTTGAGAAGTGATAAGGCGTTTATTTGAGAGTGCAAGTGCGAGTGACAAATGACAAGTGACAAATAGCAAGTTGGTGTTCACACATGTGGCAAGTGGAAGTCATTATTATGCGAAATCTTCGAGTGTGAAATTGGGTTGGTAATTGTCAAAGTAGTATATAGCTATATGTATATACATAACTTTGAAGTTTAAAAATTTTAATCAAAAAAGGTAAAATTGTATGATGAGATACCAAAGATGTGGGAAGTGCCTTATTGCTAAGATATTGGTGCACGCCAATTAACCTAAAAACGCTTAAGTGAGAAAAATGTGTCTTAAAGATAAGAGGGAAAAAAATTTAAGCCTGAAAATAATATGGTTCCAGCCCCTGACCTACTGGAGTTTTTAATTTACTTCTTTTCTTTGTAATATGTAGACTTAATGCTTCTTAACTTCGCATATATACTTCTTTTGCGTCTCGCATCATTTTATTTTTTAAATTCGGTGATTTAATATTATATAAACATTCGTATTTCAATAATTCCTGGACATATTTAATGGTATTGCTATCTGACCACTTCACCATTGTTAAAAACAATAGCGTAATAAACCAAAATTATTATAAGTAGGTATATATATATATATATATATATATATATAATATATATATATTATATTTATATAACTATTAGAGTTATAATGTGTTATAATAGTTATTTAATAAAATATTTTTGTTACATATATTGTATACATACTCGTATTTATAGTAATTTTGTTTTATTACGAATTGGTCAGATTGCAATAATATTAAATTTGTCACGGAATTATTGAAACACGAATGTTTATACAATATTAAATCGCTGAATTAAAAAAAAATTAAATGATGCGAGACGCTGCTATGCCCTCAATATCTCAGGCAATGGGAATGGCCGGTTTCGGCGCAAAAGAAGTGGGTATATGCGAAGTTAAGAAGCTTTAAGTCTACATATTACCAAGAAAAAAAAAAATTAAAGACTCCAGCCGGACTAGCATGAGCCGGAGAGAATATATCCCCGGAGAGAGGATATAATTTTTATCCCTTGCTTAGTTTTATCCACCCTGCGAGCATGGGCAAGAGACAAAAATTATATCCCCCGATTATATCCACTGACAAGAGGTAAAATTATCTTATCTCTATAGTATATCCCCGTTTGACATAACGAGTGGACATATATCTCCCCGTCCGTAGCATGGGGCCAAGGGAAAGAGAAAAAATTATCCCTTTTTGACATTTCAAAGGGACAATTTTATCCTCTTTCGCGGACGTGGGTTTAAGTTTATCTTCATACCATTTTAATACAAAAAAGATGTCTCGAGCCTATTGCAACTACATTTTCGTGTCAGAAATTGAAAAACAAGAAATAGAATTACATCAGAGAGCGATACGTGATCAGAATACTTAATCTATTGGAATTCTCCGACAACGAATTTCTACGCCGGTTTCGGATGCTTAAAGATTGTTTTGTATTTGTGTAAAGAACTCTATGAGGCTTTAAAGCCTATTAATTCTGTGGATGGACTACCAGTGCATATTGAAGTAAGCATCTATTACAACCACCTTGTCCAAAAAAGTCTCAATAGCTCAATCATCATCATCAACAAGTCCACTGCTGAACATAGGCCTCCCCCAAGTAATGCCACAAAGCACGGTCCTGAGCCACCTGCATACATCGACTTCCTGCATGTCTTACCAGGTCGTCACTCCATCTAGTGGGGGTCGCCCTACACTACGCCTACCGGTACTACCGGTAATAGCTCGATGCCATGATTTAATTACATAGGTTGTGTCAACAATACCCAAAGCGAGGCCATGGTCAAGTCAAATTTAATGATAATAGAATCGGTCTATACTATATTTTAGGTAAGTATTATAACGTTTTAAAATAAAGTTATCAAACTTAGTAAAGTTACAATTCAAAGGTTTAAATTAAGAAATATGTTAATTCTTTAGCAAAGCTTGCTAAATATACCATACTCATGATTATAAAATTATTTATTCCTTGTTTTGTTTGAAATCATTACATTTTTATTCTTCATGCTTCATCATTTTCAATTAAAATTAAATCTTTGTGACTTAGAGTAGACATTAATTTTGATGTGTTTTGTAATTTTCTTATAATGGCAGTAATTGCGGGGATAAATTTTTTTTTAATTTCTTCAAGAGGTTACACCACCTCCAAAGGGTCTGTATTGTCCAGTTTCACAATTGGCTTAATTCTACACATATTTTTTAATAAATACTATCACAAGCGATTTGATACAAGCAATGTATATTTAACTTAAATATTATACAAAATAAAATAAAGAAAGAATTAGAATAATAGAAAAAATAAAAACAAGGCAGAAATACGCTTAAATTAAATATAACAAATATTATAAATGACATATTGTTTAACAAAAATTATGAACAGTTTAGCAATGTAATAAACAAAAGGTAAAAGAAAATATAAGTTAATGTAAATCTACTTAATCTTAAAACTAGTTTATAGCTAGTATAGTTTATAGCTTTATACTATGGTATATTATCTATGCGCGGGGATAAGTTTATCTACTGTCGATATTATATCCACCATAGGCCCATGCTCGCAGGGTGCATAAAGCTTTGACATAGGGATAAGACAATTTTATCCCCTGTCAGTGGATATAATCGGTGGATAAAATTTTTATCCCCTGCTCATGTTAGCCCGGCTGTAGGTCAGGGGCTGGAGCCGTATTATTTTCAGGCTTAAATTTTTTCCTTGTTATAACTTTAAGACACATTTTCTCACTTAAGCGTTTTTAGGAAATTGGTGTGCACCAATATCTTTGCAATAAGGCACTTCACACATCTTTGGTATCTCATTATACAATTGTACCTTTTTTTTTATTAAAGTTTTAAACTTTAAAGCTATGCTAGCGCCTCTTTGACAATTACCTACCCAATTTCACACTCGCAGATTTCACATAATAATGACATCCACTTGCCACATGTGTGAACACCAACTTGCTATTTGTCACTTGTCATTTGCCGCTCGCACTTGTCACTTCTCAAAATGTTAACGGGGCCTTAGGCCCGGTTTACATTTTGAGAAGTGACAAGTGCAGTCACAACTCAATAATGAGAAGTGACAGTGCGTATTCTATTCCCACTTATACTTGGCATTCCCTGTTCACACAGCACTAAGACTTGTTATGTGTCAGTTGTCACTTTTCATTACTCAATGTATTTATTTATTAAACAAATGATAAACTTGGTAGTTGAAAGTCACTATCATAATAATATGGTATTCCAATTCCAATCCAATTTTCTAGTGGTAAGTAGTAGTATTGTATTCTATAACGCCGCCAGTACTTAATACTTCTAAAGATTAATTAATCGTATATTTATAGGCTAGATATAATTATAAGTGTGCCTGATAAAGTCATGTTAAAATTGAATCATTCTCTATTGGACTAACTAAACAACAGCAAAACAACATTAGGACGTTAATGGTTGTAAACACTGTGATAAAATTCTATCGTATCAAACGTTCAAACGGTTAATGAGTTCAGTAGGAAAAGAACAGTCATAAATTAAAGCAAAAAATAATAATATTTGTTGTTTTAATTTATGACAATTAATAATGTAAAAAATACATGTATGTATTTCTGTTAGCTACTTATTACACATTACACGTTATAAATAAATTTATTATCGCTTAGTATTCAAAATAAATACTGAGTCAGAGATCGCGTCATACACCCGAGGCGAACGTCTAAATAATACGAGTATAGGTGCACAACGCACATCCACATACATCATAAGAGTTCATTATTCCTTCATCCATTACATGTATTATATATATTTTAATGTGGTAGAGCCATGCTGTAGCTATATTATAGTTGTAGCACGAATGGGTAGGCTCGACCGGAGTAGGACCACGCTTTCAAAGAATACCAGCGTAAAATTGCAGCTTAATTTTACTGTTTGTAAAAAAAAGGTTTTACTCACTCACTCACACTCTGAGTGAGTGAGTAAAACCTTTTTACTGGAAACTAGCATTCCATCTTAGTCCTCAGGGATGACAACCCATCTAAATTTTGATGCTTAATCAAGAATAAATGTAGTCTATGAACCACAGCATTCATTTACCATCAGGTGTAATGTTTGCTCGTTTTTCACTCTTATTCTATAAAAAAGACTTATCTAATGTCCACTGAACGTAGGCAACCCTCTTCGTATTGTCATGTCATGAACGCAGGTCTCGGGCCTCGGGATATGCCCCCATTGCCCGGATTTTCCTCATGGCCCACGACTATGGGCCAGTCCTAGGAGCCTTTTCTAAGCTTGGTAGTCAAGATGGATTAATCCGTAGTCAGAAATTTTTTTTCTCGTAGTCGGTTAACTACGGTAAAAAAGGAGGTTGTCCAGTAAAATCGGAGTTGGCCTATCAGCGGCATTGTGGGTTGTTACTCGACTCTCTAATCGCTATAGAGAGGAGTTCTCTTGGAAGAGGTCGCCCGTCCGGGGGCCGTTGAGGTGTTCATGTGGCCCGTTGTCGGCGCGGTCGAACATGCCGCGTGCCAGTTGGCCCACAAAGTCGGTGATGGTCTCGACTTTCAGATCGGCCGCTTTGACGTCGTTCCGGACGTAGCGACTTGCTCAGACGATCGTCCTTAATGACAGGTTCTTCTGGGCCTGCAGTCGCCGCCTCAGAGGGCCGCTCAGAAGCGCGTACCAGGCCGGAGCAGCGTAGCTGATAATGGTCCGGATATACATCTTGTATATCCGGAGCTTGGTCTTTGTTGGCAGCTTGGATGCCAGGACTGGCAAGAGCGTCGCTCGCGCACATCTGGCTCTACGGATGACGAAGTCGACGTGCGCAGTCATACGCAGCGTCCTGTCAATCCGGCACCCAAGGTAGGTCACGGCCTTCTCGTACGCAATCTTCTGGCCATTGAGGATCAGCGGATGTGGTAGTTTTCTGAGACGGCGAGTGAGCAGAGCGGTCGACTTACCAAAGTTGACGACCATCCACCACTCGTACAGCCATGGTACTAGTACTCGTACAGGTCCAGCAGACGCTGCATCCTGGCAGTGGCTATGTGGGCTCTTCTGGACGAGGTGAAATAGACGCTATCGTTCGCATATTGCGCCAGCTCTACGTCGTCCTCCCACTCTTGCAGCCTGCCTGCCAGTGTTGGGATGTCGTTAGTATAAGCCGCGTACAGGACTGGAGACAAACAGCTGCCCTGTGGAACGCCGGCTCTGATGGATCTTGTTGCGGACTCGGCGTCCTCTACACAGACGCAGAACTGCCTGTCTTCCAGGAAAGACGCCACTAGCTGCAACATAGCAAGAGGGACACTGGTCTGTTCGTGTAGCTTGTATAGCAATCCTGAGTGCCACACCATGTCGAACGCCTTCTGTCGCTTCTGTCTCTGTAATGTCGAGAAAGACGCCCAACGATATGCGGCCACGGTTGTGCTCTGCCGCAAGCAGGTGCAGCACTCTAGTCAACTGTGTGACTGTAGAGTGACCCCTCCTGAATCCGTGCTGCTCCGGCCGAAGTTGGATGCACGGACGGAGACTCAGCACTCTTACTCTTAGCAGCAATCTTTCTAGCAGTTTAGCTATGTGCGGTAATAGCGTGATCGGCCTGTAGCTGGCAGCTCTACGCCTGTCCTTCCCGGGTTTCGGCAAGACGATGACTCTGCCTTTCTTCCAGTCCTCCGGGAAGTGGGATGTCCGCAATATCCCATTGTAGAGTCGACCAAGCTCTACTAGGACTCTATTGGGCAGCTGTCGGAGTGCAGCGTTGGTAATCCCATCGTGCCCCGGCGCTTCCTCGTTGGCAGGCGGGTTACTGTCCTCCGTAGTTCAGCGGGGAAGATGAACCACTCTCCTGCAAGCGGTGGCGCGGGCGACGACAGGAACTCCTGTACGCGACTTTTCTTCCGGGCATGAAGCTCCATGAACTTCGCACTTGCTGGGTTCGACATAAATTGCTCCTCGAAGTGCTCAACTAGGATATCCGCTCTGCCCTTGGCATCGTAGCATCGTTCACCCGCGCTGTTGGTCAGCGGACAAACGGGAGGTCTGGTTTTGATCAACTGTCGGTTCAGTTTGTAGAGCGACGCGTCATGCTCTTCAGCTTTCCATATGCGCCGTTCCCAGGCCTCTCCTCTGTAGGCCTGGACTGCAACCGACAGTTCCTCCGATAAGGTGTTTAGTTGCGTCTTTAGTCTAGGGCAGCGAGTACGCGCCCAGAGCTTCCTCAACGCTCTTTTGCGCCTGATCTGCACGCATATCTCTCGCGGCAGATCGTCTCGCCTTGCAGTGATCGGGACAATCGTAGAGGCTGCGTGGAGGGCCTCCTAGATGTTCTTGGTGATTCTAGTAACAGCGGCCTCTACGTCGTCCGCTGTGCTTATAGGATGGTGGACTGGAGGTCTCTCCTGCAGATGTTGACAGTACAGCCTCCAGTCGACACGTGTCTTGAATGCTCTGGGCGGCGTAGTCACCGCCTTTAGGCCAAGGGTGGTCAGAATCGGGAGGTGCTGTGAGTTCAGGTCGTACAGCACTTCTACCACTATCGGGTAGTTGACGTTCCTAGAGAGCACGATGTCCAATACATCCGGACGTCTCCTCTGTCTCCGGACGTCGATCTGTCGGAACGTGTGTCGGTTCTTCGGGACCTAAAACGTCGTAGTTGTTCTTCTTCGCGTCCTCGTAAAGTTCATGACCCGGCGGGTTGATCACTCTGGATCCCCACGCCGGGTATTTGGCTTTTAGGTCCCCGGCGATGATGGTCGGCGTCTCGCCTTCCATTACCGTCCGGACGTCTGAGGAGCAGAATGGAGTCCCTGGCGGGCGGTATGCTGCGTAGATCCTTAGTTCCTCGCCCGCCGCCTCCATTTTTATACCGATAGAGCGCATTGTCTGGTATACAGGTAAATCCGTCCCTCTATAGGCGGCCCCTTGAGAAGTGACCTCGTCCCTTCTGTATAGATGGTAGTTTGGCAGCTTAATGTAAGTCCTGTTGTTGGGCGACTGTGCGGAGTTCATGCAGCTTCTGCTGTATTCCGTCCGGTTTCCAATAGAGGAGGCGCAGATTACTCTCCTCTGTAATGCCGGGCCAGGAGGTCAGCTTGCCTTGCCAGCGCCTTCATTACCGCCGTTATCGGATCGGTCTTATGTCGGCCAGCACTTGACTGCCGACCTCGATGGCAATGCCAAACAGACGTTGTATGGCATCTGCTGTCTCGAAGCCGGCTGTAGGTGTTCTCCTATATGAAGGCGTTGGCACTGGTCTCGGGCGTTGGTCTTTTTGCACTCTTTGCTTGTGGGTAGAGCGGGCTCTATTTTCTGATAGAGCCCTTTCTGGCACTCTACCCACGCTCTTCCTGGGTATTTAACCTGCGCCTGTGAGGCTACTGGTCCTGCTGGTGTCGGGGTAGAGGTGACAGCCTGAGGAGGCTGCAACTTCTTCCTACTCCTCGTCTGCCGCTCTGTGGCGGCATTAGCGGGAGGCTGTAGAGTCGCCCCGGTAGTTGCCCTTACCTCTGCGGGTTCCACCGTTTCCATAGTTATTACGGGTGGGGGGGGCTGGTTGCCTAGCCTTCCCTGTTACCGTAGCCCACCCGTCCTTCTGAATGGTTACCGCTTTTGGGCGACTCTGGGGGATCTTTTTCGGGTCCTCCGAGAGTAGTCCTGGCAAAGAAAAAACTTAACTACTTACTTAACGCGACGCCCGGTGCGGGCTCCTTCCGCGGCGAGACAGGTTTTCTAGTAGGAATCTGCGAAAAGGAAGACACTACTCTTGAGCGTTCCGGGTTCGCCAGACCACTATATACTGGTGGTTTTCTTGACTTAGCGGGGGGCTCCCCCTTATCCTTGCCTGACATGATGGTACCCTACCTATCTGAGTCAGCGGTAATCTTCTACTAGGCCCTATCTAATAACCAGCCGATCGGTAGCAACTGTTGCGCGACGCGGATGGTGGTGGTGACAAGAGATGAGCTTCAACACTTTGGGCACTGCCTACCCCTTTTATAACAAAAGGGTTGGGGAAAGTGCGGTGGTGGCACTTTAAGAACGCGACTAGGCATAATAGACACGAGCGTCTTAAAGCGCCAAGAATCTGCCTAGGGGCCGGTGACCTCAACGCCTCACGGAATCAGCGGACTCGACGATCGGCGGAGTATGTCGTACCGGCGGTTGTATGTGCTCACTGTTAAACACAAACAACTCACACCTAGGAGGTTTTTCACTATTATTCTATAAAAAAAGACTTATCTAATGTCTACTGAACGTAGGCAACCCTCTTAGAGTGCTTCTTACGGGTGATATATTGCCATAGTTACCAGGCTAAGCAAAAACCTATTGACGTATATTCTACTGCTTATCACAGACCTCTTATTACTTAAGTTATAGTACAGGGAGTAATCCGCCACGCTGCTTTGGTCCGAATTGAAGGCGATCATAAAAGCTTGTATTCAATAGACCGCAGCAATTAAACCATGTGTGGTTTCTGGTGTAGGGCTGAAAAATTTACTTTCCTCGCAGAAATGACTGGAGCAACTATGTTTTATGACCGTTTTAAACATTCTCCATGACCATCTTGACATTTTAATGTCAGTGCAAGATGGGTGCCAAGAATGCTTACACTGCATCAGAAACAGTATCGGGTCGAGTGTACGCAAGAGTTTTTGAACCTGTGTAGTAAGAACAGGGATGAAATTATGAAATGATTTGTGACTGGGAATGAAACTTGGATTCATCACTATGAATCTGATTCAAAGCAGGAGTCCATGCAGTAGCATAAAAAAGCACACCACCGTCTAAGAAGTTCAAGGTATTATAATCGGCTGGAAAGATTATGGTTTTAGTTTTTTTGGGACTCAGGGAGGATTTATTGGTCGGTTATAAAGATAAAGGTGTCAATATTACGGGACAGTATTACGTTACGCTACTAGAAAAATTCTTAGATACGATAAGAAAAAAGAAGAAAAAAGTGGTCTCTAGGTGTGGTCCTTTTAACGACGCACCCGTCCGCAAGAGTAATGTTGCGATGAATTTCCTTACACAAGTTCTTCTTCGAAACTTTAAACCACCCTATTATTAAGTTCTAAAAAAGCCTCGGGGAAAAAATTACAGTACAGTACAGACGAAGAAGTGAAATCGGCTAATAAGTTATTTGAACGGTCTGAGAAGTTAATAGGATAGATAGAGATTATTTCGACACCAACTTTCTCTTTCATTCCGCGAACTTTTTGACCTCCACTCGTATGTCATGGGTAGTCTAGTCGAGAAGCGAGTTTCTCGTGGAAAATCGTTACATTTGTGACAAAAATATGTGAGATAACTTATTCAAGGCGAAATCAAATATTGAGAAAGACGTTTTTTTTTTGGAAATAAAAGTTTTAATTTGTTATTAACAATAAAATAAGAAAAATGAGAGTCTCAGCTTTTAGTTAATAATTCAATAACTAAATAGGTTTCGAAAATCGGAAAAATATCCTTAAAGAGGAGGAAATTTCTTAATAAACGTCTTGACTACTGGAGCTCTAGCTCCTTAAACAACATTTTTTATGATAATTGATAGAATCAGGCGTTAGTTGAAGAAATTCATTATAATAAAGATATTAATAGTAACTTTGCAACCATCTGCTCAAATAAATAAAATGGTGTGTCTTATCTAGTTTGACCGCGAAGTAGTTTAGCGGTCAGCCGCCGTAGATTTTACACCACCTGAAGATGCCTCGTGTAGAGGCGAAACACGTGTCGTATTATCGTCGATGGTGTGTCTTTCCCAGAATAGTGGTGTTGGATGTAGTGGTGTTGGGAGTAGTGGTGTTGGAATAGTGGTTCTGGGATTAGTGGTGACGGGATTAGTGCACGCAATTGAGGGAGGGTGGGAGGTGCTCTTCAAACTAGGTAAGACACATCATTTAATTTAATTGAGCAGATGGTTGCAAATTTACTATTAATATATTTATAACAATTTTTATTTAATGTTGAAAATGGGATACTGCGCAGCTGCTGTCTCACGGGCGCGCCGACGCTTATTTCCATCCAAAATTACCTGCTGATCCACATAATGAAATTCTAAAAATAAGTTTTTTTATCCTTCGGTGTAACAACAGAGTGTAAGTGATTCCATCCTAGTCCTCAGAGGTGACTACGCATCTGTAGCTTTCTTTTTTATAGAATAAGGGTGACAAACGAGCACACAGTCCACCTGATGGTAAGTGGACTCTGTGGTCCATAGACATCTACATTTATCCTCGATTAAGAATCAAAATGCAAATGCGTTGTCATCCCTGAGGACTGCGAAGGAATGCTTATTTCTAGTAAAAAAGGTTTTTGGTTCTCTACACTCACCAAACGAAAGCATTAAGCTGCTATTACACCCCGGTCGAGCCGAACCATTCGTACCACAACCGTAATATAGCTGCAGCATGGCTCAATCGTGTTTAAAAGATATCGAAAATACTGTAATAACTTACGAAAAAATTAAAACGCAAATAGTATATATAAACACTACAATCCCTGACAACACGTTGAGCTGAGTTGTTGTAGAACTTGTGCGTTTACCGTATGAAATTCTGTGTTTTATTTTCACCAAAAACATAATTAGTTACCCATTGTTTGACGTGACTTGTCTTGGCCGGAATAGGTATAAAGTTTCTTGTTTTTGTGACATCAAGTAAATTCAATATACTAACCACGTCTTAATAAGTTTCACTCAAAAATTACGCTCTGGTGGATTTGGGCGCTTTGGATACGCAGAGCTCTCTTTTGCGCGAGGTCCGTAGCAATTGCTACTCTTGCTATGTGGTTAATCCAGCACTGTGTGTGAGACCAAATAAAATAATTTATTTGGTGGTTTTTGGTACTATATGACAATTTTATTCATAAATAATAATCACAACGGTGAGTACCCGCTCAAAATCGAAATTGCCTTATGTGTGTGTGTGTGGGTTGATGTCACAACGCTTTGTCCGGACGGCCGAATTTTGACCACAACATCGCTCGGGAAAGCGCACTTAATCTTCATTATCTCAACCATTTCTTAAGACTGGAAAATAATAAGAATATCATTTTTCTTGGAATTTTTTCTGGTTTTGTTACAAATACATAACAACAATCGTTGGTCTTGTCAATTATCATACAGGTCCTACTCCCCGAAGTCTCATGCGAAGAACGCTGGCTATGTTTTCTCGCTGTGAATCCTTTGAGCGAGAAAAGAACCAGCCCTCTTATCACCAGCAGCGATGACCAGACGTAGATACTGTTCCTTTAGGAACTTCATCGTACATGAACTTCACGGATCGTTAGTTCTACAGCAAATGGCACAAATATGTAGTCATCTCTCACTATACTTAGGTATATGTCCTGGTGTTATGTACTCATACACCAAGTTTCGAAATTTTAAAGTCTATTTACTTGAACGAATAAGCCGTTTCTACTATTCCCGGCTGAACGTCCGGCCGTTTGCGTGTGCATGTGCGCGTTTGTGAGCGTGTGCGTGTGCGTTTGCGTGTTTTTTTTCGAGCGTTAAAATAAGCGGGAAGAAATGGGTTAAGGCGGGAAGAATATGCGGTTGACCCTAACAGGGTCAGCCGCAGTTGAACAGCAGCCATTGCGTTGCCGTACAAAAGCAGCACGCCCTTGTTTAATTTTCTTCACCTTTTTTCCTCGCAGCTTTCAAACCTCCATTATAAAAACATCCTACTTAAAGCCGAACTCAACATGTTCAAGTAATATAATGAACAAAAATACAACTCAAGGGGCTGGAATATAATATGGAGAATGAAAAAAAAATTGTTTTTTTAATTAAAATTAGGAAAGGATTCCCTTAAAATATTCAAATCTAGTAATTTAGGTATTTCATTATACGTTTTTGAAATTTTATTTATTAGATCTGTTACAATCCGGTATTTGTTTACGTTTTAAATAAGTTATTGTACTTATTGGTTGGTGCATGGTTTTCACAGGGCAAAAGACCAAGCGAATAGACCGAGGCTTCCAAACTTTGTTGAGGAGGTTTAGTTAGGAAATTGATAAAGGCGCGGAACTCGATGTTCTTCGTTTTTCAAATTTTCTTCCTGATTTACTTCTTTAATGAATAATAGCTTAATATACAATGATGCGATTGTTTTAAAATTCGATATGTATACTGATAACGATTATCCTTACACCCCTTTTGTTTCGTCTTAATCTTAACCTTAATAAGACTCTCAATAAGTTTAGTTGACTTTAACTTTAAGCAAGGCAATACCTTGCGTTGTTGACCCTACCACCAGCCTTTTAGTGCCTATTTCAACTTTCAATATTCGTGCTATTTTAATCAGAGCGCAGTACAGTAGGACCTCAATAATCGAAACACCCAAAGTTTACACCCTACTCGGATTAATGTGGCTTTCGGATTATAGCATCTAGATATTATATCATCTTCAGGGTTAAAGTCACCCAGATCGTGGCTAGAAGTTTCCTCTGGTTTAAATAACGAAAGCCAAAGAGGCTTCCTAAATTTTTTGACACTTGTTGCCAACATTAAGCCAGAGAAAATAGAGCTCTATCAAATATTTCATTGTGTTAATAAATTTCTGATAATGTGCATTCTGAATCTACTCCCTGCTGACCAAAAACTTATACTTTTTGACCCATTCTTTGACTAAAGGCTGTACAGTTAAGCGGCATTATAGAACAATGAAATTTTCGTCCACTGACTGCAGATATTCTTTCGATCGGCACTGCCCTGTTCTGTGAGACAATGAGCAGGTGGTCGTTCGGATGAAAGAGGCGTTTGGATTATCGTGGGTTCGGATTATGGAGACTATACTGTATTCATAAAACCATAAGTTTGAATCGATAGATTATTTATACAAAAGTGTAATGCGTATTCCATCACTTTTTGTGTAATATTTGCCAATTGTGAACCGATGCATTCTTATTTATCCCTTCGTCTGTTGAACGCTGGTATCCCGACGGATGTCAAGATGGCCGATACTGTTGACCCACCGGTAAACCAGCGCAAACTAGTAAGACACATTTCGCGCTAATTTTAACCGTTAAAATATTTCTCTCTCCTTTTTTCATGTACCAAAATGCTAAGGAGTAAACGGGCTAGCAATAAATTACACCTTTTTAGTCTCTGTAGAAATAAAGGTTGACGTTTTTGGCAGTAAGTAGTAAGTGGGTGATTTTTTATTATCTCTAGACGCCTTTATTTTGAATTTTTTGTTCTAAGCATACATTTATTTTGCTGTAAGTTACGACATGGTTTCATGCAGATGTTAGAAAATATAAAACTTGTAGACTTTCTAATACCATTCCACTAAAAAACCAGTACCTTTTCAAGTGCCACAAGTTGGGTCTGTTTTAAGTGCCCTTTTTGTTGAGATGTTATTCATTATATTTACAACTTATTACTGTAACCAATGATACCTCTTTTTATTTTGACTGTAACAGTGTTTTGGCCTCGTAGCCGAGAACTTTAAGTTACTAGAACAATAAATGTAATGTTGTTATTTTAAAGCGTAACACAATAGAGCTCTAAAATATTAGACCCATTTTTATGACTCACAGAGCGGTACAATTTTCTACCTAAGTATGAAAAAATGTGTTGTGTAAAAATATTGTATGACACTTGCAAATTTTAGGCTTTTAATTTGTTTAATATATTATAAGCTGTAAATAAAAATAAAAATAAGGACCAAATATCTTTTTCGTTTTATTTCGTAAAGAAAAAATATAAACTTTTAGACGTTGCCATAATTAGATTGAAGACTGCAGCTGCAGTTTAGTCTTTTGATGAAGAAAATTTAAAGAAAACAATAGAATAGATAATAGTGAGTAATATTTAATTCAGAATTATGAATAATTTCAATTAAAATAGAAGATATTTGAATCTAAAGAAAAAAATGCCAAAACCAAGCCTGCGTGTGTTGAACGACCGGGAAACCATCAACAGTATCGGCCATATTGCGAAATTTTTGTTTAACAGACGAAGGGTTTACCACGTAGTGGGGCGATTCACTATAGGTACTCTATCATGCAGTGGGGTCGTAAGAAACGACAAAGGAAAAAAACAAGAGATGCTTTCCCACCACTCAAGGTAGTAAAAAACTTGCCAACTAATACGACAAAACAAAAATACCCCAATCATATATATATATATATATATATATATATAGGTAGTCATTTAAAAAATGTTTAGCAACCAACTCTGGATAGGTTGTAGGTGATATAACAATCGCGCGAATATAATTATAAATACTCCAATTAACTTGAAAAACAGGCTTACCAGTTGAGCAAGCTTGAGCAATCCAGGTAGCGTCCCAAGGTAACCACTGTTGACGAACATAGCGTTGCTGGATGATGTTGTTGTTGTCCTCATAATGGTTACCGTGTGCGACATTTTGGCTGATTACTGAAAAGTAAGGGAAAACATTTCATATACTGTGCATAATGCATATTATACCTATTTACGGTCTACCTATAAATGTAATATACTTAAATGATAAATTATAACCAATACAGTTTAATAAAGGTCAAATTTAATCCACGAAATGGTGGAAAATGTTTAAAGATAGTGCATTGAATTAGGTTTACTAAAACCAATTGTACTGCAAGTCGATTTTGAAATAAGTATACTATTACGTATGTTATTTATTTCATATCAACTATTCGCAATTCGGCTTTGCACGGGTGATTAATGTACCTCGACAACAGCGCCATCTAGAGGGTCCAATTGTAAATATAAACCTCCCAGGGACTCAATCAAACGCACACAAAAATTTCATCAAAATAGTTCGAGATTTTGGTTTCTATCCTTTACTTACAGGAAAAAAAACGCACGACGTACATTATTGCAAGCTGATTACGCACATACAGCTACATGGAATTATAACGCAACGCACAAAAACCAAGAAACCTCAGCCATAGTAAGGCAATTGCAAATGTCTTACTTAACGCCTATTAACATACCAATAGCAATTAATAGATGAAAGGAAACGTTTTAATTTCCATATTTTTGAGTTAATATCACTCCACTTAAACTTGTGTCTGTGTATGTGTCAAAATAAGTATTGTAACACACCGCTTTTGTTTTTTTATGGAATAAGGGTGGCAAACGAGCACTCAGTCCACCTGAAGATAAGTTGCTCCCTGAAGGTAAGGATGCTGCGGCAAGTAGACATGATTCAAAATGCAAATACACTGTCACGTAAGGACTAAAATCGAATGCCTCGTTGACAGTGAAAAAGGTCTCCGGTTATCTGAATTCACCGTGCGAAACACGGCATAAATGGACGACACACACGGTCAATTCAACTGATCAGTTCAAAGTAGCACTGTTGATATTTTTTAAAATATCGGATTTTCGATATATCGATAGTTATAAATAAATCAATATCGGAGTTATATATATATATATATATATATATATATATATATATATATATATATATATCCTGGCATCCACGCTCCCACTAAGGACGAAAGTAACTATCTACAAGGCCTACGTTCGCTCACTGTTGAATTACGCAGCGCTAGCCTGGTACGCGCTAACATCGACCACACAGCGCAAGAGACTGCAAGCCCAGCAGAATCTAGCGCTCAGGACGATCTTGGGAGCAGGCCGCTATGTCGGAATTGACCTCATAGCCAGGGACCTTAAAATCGAGTCTATACACGAAATTGTGACCCGTACTGCGAGACGGTTGTTCGACCGCGCAGACAACGAGCCAAATCCTCACCTGCAAAACCTGGTACCATTACATGCGCGCCCACCTGATGGGTGGCCACTCCCACCTGAACTCCTACGCTCACCGCCCGGCGAGGGAGCCACCGGGGACGAGTGAGCATTCCCGACACCTAGCCTGATGGCGTGAAGTGCGCAACATTCCTACCAACAAGCTGCGGGGCAGCACCCAGAACCGGGGAGAAGAGGGCCACCTCGAACCCGTAAACCTCCTCAAGGAGATGAAACATTACATTACATTACCCAGCGTAGCTCTACCATTTAGGTACAAAATTTTTTTTGTGTCGTACTTTCTATCGTAACTCGGTTTAATATACTCCTTCCTTGCTCAATAATTCTATGCAAAAATACAAATGTCAAATATTTTTATCGTCAATTTGCAACTTAAACTTATACGAAATCATGATCAGTTTTAAATCTGGCAGAACCATTTGTAACTTACACCCATGTTATATTTTACGTTACTTATAAATGTAATATATCTACTACTAGCCTATTAATCCTTAAATAACTTAAATAAAAACTCATGTAAACGTTTCCTACTCAGAATATTTATAAGAACCTATTCCTATACAAACTAAAGATACATAAGCCATAAGATACATATGTCTACATAAATATTTTAAATATAGTACATAAGGTACATATGTCTTATGGTAATGCAGTGGAGCAACCGTTGTCCTATCCAAAAACGGAGTGCTACTCGTAGGTCAACGTGTTGAATAAAAGCGTGACGCCAGGCCTCGCTTGTACCGCCGAGGCCGACTGCGAAGTGCGAATAAATAAACGCCCGCTTATACACCACATCAACATACCAATAGACCTTGGATTACAGATATACACAAACTTTACAAATCGGTCAAAATCAGATCACAGATCATAAAATAATCTCACACTATAAGATTTTATGCACAGGAAACTGTTTATTAATTGTCTCTCCAACAAAAAAAATGTAACAAAATTAGCAATACCGAGTAAATTTTTTAATTGAACTACGAATTTTCTGACTAACAAACGAGAATAGTCTATGTATTACATAAAATAGGATATCACTTAAATCTTTTACTACGTGAAAATTTTCTATCTGAAAATTCCTTTTTACTATATATTTGTAATTCAAACAACAGCAATCAAAATGTAAAAAACATCTATGAATGCAGCAGACATGTTCTTATTTGGCAAAATCAATTTCCTCCCTCGTCTAGACAGTTATACAAACAACTATCAAACACACTATACACTTATCCATTACTTATCCCTTAAGTTCCTAATTGTAAAATAATTCAATAATATGCGTGTTAATAACTTAACACTTAGTAGGCACGACGTATTGAACTTTAATAAACATGTCTTTGAAATTAAATACGTACTTCGTAAGTTTGGTTAATATTTTACTGCTATTAACTGCTAATCACGTAACTTTACGTCAAGATTATTGGCAATATTCTCTCCGAATGTAATCTATTTTACGAACTCAGGATGCCTATTGTTAATTTATTTATGAAGTTCTATAAATTTTCTTGGTGTTAATTGTGTTTCTAAAAAATTATTTACTTACTTATATATCTAACATCGTAGTCATTTGTATTCTAATCTATTCGGCTTACTACTGTGTTGCTGCAATTGCCTTTTCTTATCAAATTGTATAAAAATAATAAACATTGCACATCCATACGTGTACAAAAAACCAAACTATTGAGCCGATGTCCTTTCTATTAAATTAGCATTTTACTATCTCTTAATTCAGAAAAAATATTTATAAAAATAATATAAGCATTTTTTATTTACTTACGATTTATTTTATCCACACAAACAACGAGATATAAAACCGCGCGTCGATGAAAGCGTTGGAAAATCAACTGCAGATCGGACTCCAGCTCCAGTCCGATGACTCACTTGTCGTCGTGCGCATGCGCGTAATGGCTAAAACCAATACAAAACATACCTAATAGTACTTATGTTAAAATATGAAATATATTAAGATTTGTAGTAAAAGGATCAGTAATAAGTGGACAAATTTAATATTAATACAAAGAAATACACTACTTACACTCATTCGACACCGATGTTGTCAAAAGTAAATGACTGCCATTGTGTCAAGGCTTATTCAAGGTGTTCCCAACTTCATAAGTTATTCTTAGTACTTTGAATGATGTCATCACGAATGATTACGACATCTTGTTGTAACCACGAAGAGTATGCCACTTGTGAGAAAGCCCGTTTTACTCAATTGCTGGCGAATTCCGAATTATGATTTTTTTTATAGGATAAGAAAGTTCGCCTAATGGTAAGTGGTTGCTGCGGACCATAGACATCTATCCTCGATTACGAATCAAAATGAAGGTGCGTCGTCACTCGTGAGAATTAAGATGGAATGCCTCGCTTCCAGTAAAAAGGGTCTCCGGTTCTCTACACTCACCATACGAAACACAGCAGCATTAAGCTACTATTTTACGCTGGTATTGTGAGAGCGTGGTCCTTCCCCGGTCGAGTCGACCCATTCGTGCTACAACTATACTATTAACACCTATAACTGCGATATGGCTCTACCACGTATAAATTAATGTGTTTGAACACTTAGATAAACATTAAAAACACATTTCTACCAAAATTGTATTTAATAGCAGATAGTTTGGTTCTTTTAACGAAATTTTTAAAGCATCTGATCTGTTTTAAAGAAGATAAAAATAACGGGAAATACATACATACATAGTATATATATATACATATATAGTATACATACTAAGTAACCATAAAATTTACATCTTTTATCTACAGTCTTATTACAAAACACTAGTCAGCATTTTCCACTCGACTTCTTTATTGAAACAGACTCTAATTTAAACCTGAGACGAATTATAAACCACTTTATAAGTGGTGGTTAAAGTAAAATCTTACCAAGAGTGGTTACAGGGAATATTAGTAATACATATTAATAGCATTGCTAATATAATTATAATATTTGAAAAGTGTTAAATTAAAAAAAATTACAACCGACAATAATCAATATAAATAAAATGAGACCATCATCAAAGTATTCGAAGTCAATTAAAAACGCATTATTAAGGAAAAGAACGGAAGGAACGGAAACTCATTATTAAGGAAGAAGGATACCAGGTTTCAAATTAAAAAAAATCATCAAAATCTGTTGACCCAGGGAACAGTTCTGAGATAACACACATAACAAAGGCTATTCCCGTGTCCTATATCGAATACTTAAACAAAACGAAGTTAAAGGTGAGTTATCTTCGTTTTACTCGATGTGGAGCTTATAAAATTGACCGCATGTCAAATCAGAGAACGCAGAATGATCACAACCCACCCTCAATTATTCTAACCTAAAAACTACGGTTTGATGTCTAGGTATTAGCTCTACCACACGGTGATAAACACTTATTAAACGATAATTTGTAAAGGCATCAATATTATTTTTATTAAGTTTTATAAAACTTCCGCAAAGCTTTTTGTTCCTACGGATTCGAATGCTAAAGATCGATCCAGGCAGTTTAAAATGTATGAAAAAATTTACTTTTAATACAAATTAAAAGTCGAAAAAAAACTTAAAATTCTTCAAAGAACTTAAAATTAAAACAATAAAAGTGTTAACATTTTGAAGTCGATACTAAGACATATTGTACAGCGGAATAAAAGCTACAAATTTATCTATAAAAAATTAAAATTCTTTTTATACATTTGAAGTGGGCTTTCATTTTTTATTGAAAGTAATTTTTTACCCTTTTGATTGAATATCATCCAGTGGGAGTCGTAAAAGGCGACAGAGGGTAACATTTTTTTTAATAGGATAACGTGACAAACGAGCACACAGTCCACCTGATGGTAAGCGGTGGCTGAGGCCCATAGACATCTACATCTATCCTCGATTACAAATCAAAATGCAGATGCGTTGTCACCCGTGAGGAGTAAGATGGAATGCCTTGTTTCCAGTAAAAAGAGTCTCCGGTTCTCTACACTCACCATACGAAACAGAGCAGCATTAAGCTACTATTTCACGCTAGTATTCTGAGAGTTAATATAATAAAATACTCCGGTTGCCAAGCTGCTTGCTAACCGTATTAACTATTGCAAATATCCCTCTATGAGACAATCTATAGGGGACGCCTATATTCAGCAGTAGACTTTAATAGGCTGTAACGGTTAAGTAGACTGCGTAATATCTGAATTGCGATATCGTCTCAATAGTTACATTAAAAATGTGTTTCCCTATTTTAGCACCCTTAGGGTGAAATATTTTCTCCGAACTATAACTTACCACTCCTGAAATACTTAATAAAAAGGAATAACCAAAATCGCGTAAAAGCGTTTGTATGTACTTAAAACAAACATACAGTCGAATTATTAACCTCCTCCTTTTTTGAGGTCGGCTAAAAAGGATATATGTAAAGTAAAAGCTTACATTCACATGGGGGGCCTGCAGCAGGCTACAGGCAGCTGGGAACAGGCCTTCTCTCATTCCAATGAGGGTTTTTAGAGCAGTAAAGAGTCAACCGATCTGCCCCAGTGCGTGCTTGAAATATGTTTTGAATTTGATACACATGCAGGTTTCACAGTGGCATTTATCTTCAACGCTGCGCTCGTGGTAAAAAAGCAATTTAAATTTAAAGTTAATAATGTCGTTAATGCAGGTGGGAATTGAAGTCAGTTTGCTCACCTACTATAAAGTTTTAATACGAGCGCTTATTTTCTGAGCTCTTTTACAGACAATTTTTTTTATGTAGAGCAAGGGTGACAAGCGAGCACTCAGTCCACCGGATGATAAGTGCATGCAGTGGCTCGTAGACATTACTTATGAAAGTCGCCACCCCTGAGTAACTATTATCTAATTTTTGTCTCTAGGGGCTAAGATGAAGTGCCTCGTCTCAAATCTAAAAAGTCTCCGGTTCTTTACGCAACGCAGCGAAACGCAGTTTATGCTGCTATTTAACGTTGGAATTCTGTAAGAGCGTAATCTTTACCCGAGCCGACTCATTCATCCTACAAGCATTACATAGCTGAAGCATTGGCCTTCCACGTCTTATATAACTAGATGTATGTGTATGATATGATACCTTTGTTGCTGTATCCAAACCAACATACATACATCTCTCAAATAAGGCAGGTTACGGGTTAAGGGTTACGGGCTAAGATTTCTGAAAAGCTTACACTTATATTTCTGATACTGTCTGTCTCTGTTACTTTGACAAACAAAAGTTATAATTATTACGATTTATAAGTTATGAGTTTGTTTATTTCAAGATAGGCTTGACAGTCCCATTCAGAGACACTGGATCCTAATGCATATGCAATAGTGGGACATTCAAGTTTCTAAAATGATTGCTCTTACATTGTATTTTTTTTACTAACATAGTTTATGTAAATTACTAACAAAAATGTATATGGATACGTATATCTGAAATAAAAATTATTATTATTATACCTTAATATTATGAAGAAGAAAGATTTTGTTTGTTTGTTTGTTTGTTTGTACCAAATAAGCTTCAAAATACTAGACCGATTTTAATAATTTTTTACCAATAGAAAGCTTAACTACCACAAAGTAACATAGGTTTATTTTCAAAAAAATTGGAGCTCTTTAAGAAAATTGTAACCCAAAGTAGCAAAATTTTGCCTATAAAATTCATTATTTGGCGTGCGCTGAGAAAACTTGATGATACATAGAAATTATGTGCTACATGATTAAAGTACTCATTATTACCTTCAAAAAAGTCCGCGTAAGGAATATATCTAACTATCATAATTAAGTCACAATAGTAGCTTTTGTGTTCTAAAATTTAATTAGATCACCGGCCGAAACAAAAGACGGGTACAGTCGTATCGTGAAAGTGTTAAGTAATAATTTGTACCTCTTTTTAAAGAGCTTATTCTATTCTTTACTATAGTCATACATATTTTGTCGGTAACGTTGGAAATTTTAATATAACTAAACTTTGAACAAAAAAAATATTTCTTTTGCTCAAAGTTTAGATTAAAGATAAGAAATGTTCATATTTTGTGGCAGATTGCGCAAAAACTATATATGATATCGCTTTCGTATGTATAAAAGGTTGATAAAAAATTCATCATGGATCATTTCGTACCTCCACACGTTTCATGTACCGTGTACAGTTAGTTATCTATAAAACTGAAAAAAATCGAGTTTTGGGGCACTTTCTGGGGCATTCATCCGTGAGGGGGAGAGAGAGAGTGGATAAAAGTTAACTTTGCTGTATAACATACATATGCCGATAGAATAAAAGTACTACATTAATTTTGCCAATTTTTTAGCCAAAATGATTGAACTAAATGAGCGAGGTGTCATGTCATGTCGCGCGGCGCAGATACGTGATATACGCGGGCGAAACCGTATGGCACAGCTATATATAATATTTTTAAAACAAAAACAATTTTTATAATTTTTGTGTCTGTTTTTCTGTTTGTTCCGGATAATCTCCGAAATAGCTGAACCAATTTTGTCAGGACTTTCACTGGCAGATAGCTGATGTTATTAGGAGTAACTTAGTCTTATTTTTATTTTAGAAAAAGAATGGGGGCACTCGCAAAAAAATCAAATACATGGGATTCAATCGTAATAAATTTCACGCGAATGAAGTCGCGGGGAACAGCTTGGCCTTATTATATCTCCCATCCCTGCTAAATACGTATCCCAAATATACAAATTCATCTACTTGCTCGATCAACTCCCCTTTTATTCATATTTCACATATCGTTCTACTTTCTTCTCTTTCAAAAACCATAACTTACGTCTTACTTACGTTTACTTTCATACCCATCATTCAATGGTTTGATCATTACTGTAGCATTCATTTGCAACTCGGCTGCTGACGACACAAATATAACTTGATCATCGGCATACAAAAGGCATTTGACGGTTAACTCACCCATTCTAAATCCGCATTCTTCAGCTTTCAAATTTTCCAAACAACTGTCCATAAATAGGTTGATCAGCCACGGGGATGTGACATAGCCTTGTCTGACACCTTTATGGATACCAAACTAATTCGAGTAGACCCCGTTGATTCTAACACAAGCACTAGAGTCCCTATAAAAAGACTTTAATGCCTGTATCAACCCAGCATTCAACCCAAATGAATTCAGTGTCAGTGCCATAACACATCCCTATCTACTCTGTCATAAGCCTTTTCAAAGTCCATGAATGCACAAAAAACTTTTTGATTTTTAGCCAAAAATTTTTCCGCGATCATGCTCATAGAATGGACTTGATCTGCACACCCCATTCCTTTTCTAAATCCCACTTGCACATCCCGAATTATACCGTCAGTTTCTTTCACAACCCTTTCAATAAGTACCTTAGCATTCAGTTTTCCCACAATGCTAAGAAGGCTGATACCACGGTAGTTTTTGCGATCCTGCTGCGAACTTTTTCCTTTATATATTGGGACTAACACAGCTTTGCACCAGTCTTCTGGTACTCGCTTCAGTTCCCAGCATAAATTAAACAAAACAACAACAGCAAGCCTGCCATCACTTCCTCTCTAGCCTTTAGCATTTCAAGTTAAACTCTATCATATCCGGCTGCAAAAAGGCTGAAAGCAGGTAAGTTTCATGCTTTTCATTACTTTCATTATTACATCTATACTTATATCCCTATCTCTTTCCTCTCTTCTTTCGAAATTTCTATTTCATTTAATTCACACGTTTCACATATTCACACTCATGAACACGCATTCAAAATATTCCTTCCATCTCTTTAAACTCAAAACTTCATCATTCAGAATACAGCCATTTTCTTCTCGTATAGCATTCATTCTATACGAGACGAGAATGGCTGATTTTATTTGATCTAAGGCTGCTTTGAATATCGCCTAGCAGTTCTTACGAGTTTGGAGAACATTTTAATATTTGCCTGGAATTTTTAATCAGATATCCTTCTATCATTCTTATCCATTCTGTCTTGCTTTTTCCTTTCAACTACTTCTTTTACTCTCTTATTTAAAATAAAGTCTAAAGTCTGCCTTTTTTTCAATATCATCATTCTTACCGCCAGATTACCAGCCTTCGTTGTTAGTAAATCTAGCTATGCTCTCTTCTTTGCTTCAACTTCCATACGTACTTCATCATCCCATCATAACGTATTATTTTTCCTTTCATTCGTTCTCGTATTAACACCACATACTTCGGTAGCTGCATCCACCAAATCTTTCTTAACATTTTGCTGTATATTCTCCAAGTCTAACTCATTCATACACAATTCATTCAAGCCACTTATATTTTCTTTCGAACTACATTTGTATTTGTTTTTCTCACCTTCATCTTGTAACCTCTCTGTTCTATTACGCTGTAACGCAGTGGTAGACACAGATGTCCGATGCCGCCAACGTCTGAATAGAGCATTAATTCGGCATAAAACCAAATAATGATCCGTCCCTACGTTTGACCCCCGGTAAACCCTTGTATCTACCACTGCGCTCCTTATTGTTTCATCCACAATTATGAAATCTATCATGCTTCTATCATCACCTCTTTACCAAGTACACATGTAAATCTTCATCATTCTTTTCCACACATACGGTGAGGAGGCTTTCACCATTCTCATTTATACTTTCATCACTAAACGTTTCCAATATCATTTCATAACCAAGCCTCTTAGCCCCAACTACTCCATTAAAATCTCTTGGCATAACAATATTTTCATTTCCCTTACATTTCGTTAACACCATCCTTACCATCTCCAAAAACTGCTCTCGGATATAAGTGGACTTAGACATATCTGGAGCGTAGACTCCTAGCACAAACAACTTCTTTAAGCCGACTTTCATTCAGTTACACATTTATGCTCTTTCAAACACGGCCTGGTGCTGCAATGTTTATTTTATAACTTTGGACTCAATGGAAAGGCGTGCTAAGAGTCTTATTGGTAACCCGAATTTGGTTAAAACCAATCTTAATAGCCTTGAACACAGGCGCAAAGTGGCTAGCCTTTCGGTTTTTGCAGGCAGGAATTGCTTAATTTAATTCCTATCTCTCCCTTACACAATCGGACTACCAGACTTTCGGCCAATCTCCACCTTTGCGTTGTTGACTTACCTCGCATTCGAACCAAACGGTTTGCTACGTCGTACATCATGCGTACAGCAATGAGGTTGAATAAGTTGCCGGCATCTGTATTTCCATCCGATTACAATGTGGGTGTCTTCAAGGCAAGAGTGAATAGGTTTTTATTAAGTCAATGCGCTTCACCATCTTAGGTTTCATCACCACTTACCGTCAGGTGGGATGCGGTATACATTACATGCCGTGTGTAGTAATATCCTTTTCTTTCGATTTCGTCTCATTTACACATAACACATCTATTTCTCTATCATAAATCATATCGCATACTTCATCCATCTTATCATTCATTGCTCCACATACATTCAACGTCAGCATTCATTCATTCACATACATTCACGTTCAGCCAGACGGGCTTCTGCAATCCACTTTTCACCCCTCCGGGAGACAGAGCGTGACGGGTGGCGAACTTCATCGCCAGGTTTCCCCCCGGAGATTCTTCGCACCCCTGCCCCATTAATGGGGCGCCGGGGAAAGATATTTTTAAAGCTGTTAGATACACTCGCACTGGTTGATAAAGCTACTGACCATCAGTAGCTAAGCATTTAATAGACTGCCAAGCGTGACAAAACAAGTCTAGACCCAGTAAACAAGCTAGACTAGAATACACTAATTCCAGCAATGAATAGGCTTACGGCCTGGCTACGGGGATCGGCGGCGCGAACGGCGAAGCGACAGGCGGGGCGAAATTTCGCGCGGCCCGATTTGAGGGCCACGGGAAGTCACGTTTGCCGCCGCGACCAGATAGGCCGAGAGTGAAATGTCTTTATCAAATTTATCTCGATATTGCTTGGAAAGTGATTGTTTTTTGATTCAAGACATAATATTTGGATGAGATTGCGGAATGCTTGATTTGAATAGTAATCGGGTTATAGATGGAGAATTCCATAACAAATAGAATGCATCTAGAAAAAAAAATAGCGAGTAAATACCAGAATGAGTGTTGAAACCAGCGATTATATTCTTGTTAATATTCAACCAGAATTGGGAGATAAAAGTCAATGCGGATAGAATTTTAAGTTGTTTTTGTCGGCCCGGCATTTTTTCGCGGCGAATAAAACTAAAATATTTTGTTCCCTATACTATTCGCCGCGTCTGCCGCCGCGATTGCCGCCCGACTCCGTGGCTTGCACCGTACTGATTCATACATTTGTTTCATTCGCCCGCCGCGCCGCCAGTCGCCCGCGCGATTCGCCCGGTAAATTTCGCCGGTCGCGTCTCCACTCGCCGCTACGCGTGGCATGCTTCATACATTTCTATACATTAGTTTTAGTCGCTAGACGCCTCGCCGTTCGCGCCGCGCGTATTTTCGCTACGGCGAATGTCCCGTGGCCAGGCTGTTAATGTTGTTACTGTTCTTTAAAATAGCATCATTAAATTAACTAAAAAAATAATTTAAGAAAAACTTTACTACGAAAAAAATGTTAAAATAAACTTTATTCACTTTTTACAAATTAGTTATAATAACTATTGGGCGTTGAATGTCCTTATAACTTAGGTAGGTACCTGCTGACATTTACAATATATTCTCATTCTATCATAAAAATTAAGTTTGGAAACATGTGTGTAAAGTGAGACAAAAAGTATTTTTATTTGAGTTAATATGTCAACAATAAAAACAATACATGTACTGTGAGACGACAATAATAATTTTATAGACTTGCACCATAACCAGATCTAGACTTAATATATATTGTTTTTATAAATAGTGAGTAAAAATAATTACTAATTATGAAACTACTCCCTACTTCCGACGAAATCCTTCACAACCGTAGCAATATGTGATTGTATATTCCTTTTGCTTTAAAAACATTCATTTAGTAATTATAAAAAAAAAAATATTCAATATATTACTTTTGTGAACCCTTAATAAGACTAGCTATACTAAAAATAAGTATTAAATATGATAACAATCATATAACATCGTGTCGTACATTACGAATATAAAAAAATGTGCAGTTTGTGATAAATACAATTCCAACACGTATTTAGTTATAGTTAAGTATTACATTAAATCGTAGATATAACATCATTATAAAGTCATAATGTATATGCACAGTCAAAATGAACACAATAAATAGAAAATGTTGAATTATTTATTAAACGTCTTATTTCCTATGTAGGTACAAAATCTATGGCCTTAGAACTCTTTTTAATAATTATTAACTTAATTCGTTTTTTAAGCAAATATGTAACATATATTAAATTAACTAATTTTTAAGTTAGTGATAATAAAATGCAGAGGACGTAATTTTGTCAATGTTATTTAGGGAAAATATAAATCTCTTGTGTGTTACGATGACTACTGTACAAAGGAAAACCATATATGGTTCCAGTGTAAATATTATATTAATAAAAAACAACAAAATATTTTTCGGAATTTGGCGCCCGAAGGCTTCTGCGCAGGCGTAGATTTCTCACGATGACACCGCTAAGCTTGCTCTGTGCTCTTGGAACAGCAGGTAAGAACTGCCAGCATATGCGAGGGTATTGAATAAACCAAATACCTGAAGACAACAAAAATTATTCATCATTCATTCATTCATTACAACATATGAGCTTAAAAGTCCACCGCTGCCTCATAGGTCTCCCCTGCCTTAAAGGGGGGATTCCCCATAGTTAAACATAAGCCACGTTGGGCAAGCGATGGGGTAAACACAGTTATTTTTATTATCAGTTGTTAGCTGGAAGATGATGTTGACCAGCCTCTGTTTCAGTTTTCCTCTGTCGCCTCTCATCGTCATCGCCTCCACATCCTCCGACCTCTGACACCTCGACATCCATGATATGGGGTGAGAGATTTTCTTACGCTGTTACCAGACGGTCCCAACAAGAATTGTTATTAGTGGCCAAAAGAAAAATATAATATGAAGATAAAAAAGGTACTCGATTAATATTATGCCTCTACCTATGAAATTGCCGTTTTTTATGAAAAAAGTTTACGTAATTTTTTTTCTATATATTTTAATTCTGTAAATCAAAGTAGAATTCTTAGCCAAACTTTTGAAACAAGGGTTTGAAAAGGCCAGTACTGCAGAACGGTAATTATAAAGTTAACTTATTATTGTTTATTAAATAAAACATAAACGGATAATTTTAAATGCTATTTCGTACATTTTCATACACATACGTCTGAAAATCCAGAAAGATCACATGATAAGTCTTTAGAGTTATCATTTTCCGTAAGGTTATGTTATAGTCTTTGTTCGAAAAATCGATAAAAAGTGTGATGAGTACTTGAATTCTTTTTCATGTATCAAAATATCAGATCAAAATTAAAACCAATTTAAAAAAAATTTATACGTAGATATCATGTCCAATTCGCTTGCCTTATAGCGTTTCTCTTTTGCCATATAGTGTTTATACTTTAATATTCCGAACATAGCACTCAACGTCTCTTAAGACTAAGTGAAAGTACGTATTTTGTAAACAGAAAATGAGTTCAAAGAAAGTGCATTGGGCCAGTACCAGATAAATTATTTATTTAAAAATGTGTCAGGAGAGTGAAAAAAAGTAAATTATAGTTATATGTAATATAATAAAATATGCATTCTTACATTCAGCCCAATTCACCTTTCATATATTTTTTTTATGAAAGAGATGTAACAAATTAGCAATTATTACTTCGCGCTGCTCCAGTGCGTTTTGGCGGACTTCACATTCCCGAAATTAATAAATTCCTCCAAATATTATATTCTTCAGGTAACATCACGATGTTTTCCTTAGGATTAGTGGTAGGTAGCACATACATTTTCAGTTGAAATGAGAGAGATAAAATAAATGTAATTACATATATTATCAATCTTAGGTCTATTTCTGTTATCAATTTTTTAAGCTGAATCATTTGATTAATTTCATATTAATTAATAATAGCTAACAGGCATTAGGCTGGTTTTTCTCTCATGCTTACCGCCGGCGCTGACGGTCGGCGCGTAGCTTGTCAGCGCTGATCGGTCAGCTCGGACCGTTTTAGTATCGCACAGATCACCGTGAAGTACAAACGCAAATAATATCGATGTTAGTGAAAACTGTTGCCGTGTACTATTTAGCAAAGAAAAAACGTCTGACAAAGAAAAAACTACACGTTAGGGGGTTTTATATATAAATGTTGTATTTCTCGTCCCATAAACATTTTCTTGATCGCACTTCGTCAATTACTCGACCGGTGTATATATCACGATTGCCCATGATTGTATTTGTCGGTACGTGCGTTCAGCGCGACACGAAAACGCTACATATAACTACATACATATTAACCCATCAGCGCCGACCGTCAGCGTGCGGTCAGCATGACAGGAAAACCAGCCTTAGACATGACAGTGAAACAAAAGTTTAACATGATGTGAACAACATGACAGTAAAATCTTCAAAAGTTTTACTACAATATTACATCACTTAGACATTATTTTTTTATTTACATCCCGTAGACGTGATCATAATATTATGTTAGTATAACAACGAGTTCTTCGAAATGAAATGCCAATGTTCAGCATCGAAAGAGCAATGGTGATTTAAATAAATAATCTCAAAAATTATGATTAAAAAGTTACTACTTACAGCAGCAGCGACATTTTTCGCGTAAGATCCATATACAGATGTGAACATCACTATGAAGGCTATTAAGAAGAAGAACGCCTCGAAGGTCGTACTGATCAATTCCTGAAAAAAATAAAAAATAAAATAAATATCATCAATATCAGTTTTAATGTCGGTTTGTGTACACTTTCAAATTCGACAATTATGTTTACTCCGTACCCAATTACCTAATTATATATAGCTCCATTTATGCCTAGGGGGTAACATTTAATTATTTGTTGCAGCTGAACTATAGTACAACCCTCGTTTTTATACGTACCGTATTATCCGTACGTACAGTATGGCCTATGTTTTGTTACACATAAATTTACCAATTTTTTTCGAAAAAAAATGTGTAATAATGATAAAACGTATGTGTCCATATTTATTAAAGTGTAAGTGATTAATTAACAACAAATTTATTCAAAGTGGCCGTCTTTGTCTTGATACAGGCTTTTAATCACTCTAACAATGAACCTATAATACCTGTACTATTATGGATTCCGTTCCTTGATTAAGGCACTGTCTGTTAAGGATAATGAGCACGTAGCACTCTTCCAACAACTTGCGAAACTTCTTTGAGTCACTTCAAATGTACGCAGTGTCCCATCTATCTATCTTTTTTGATTGGATATTTCAATCGTCAAAACATATTTAATCCATTTTAATTTTCAAATCAATTTATTTTGATTTATAAATTAGCACATGTCTGGCGTACTGACGACAAACCTAGCTGCAGGTTTTTTTTAATATTTGGCCTCAGTGGGAATCTTTATTTCACGAGATAGTATGTTTGTTCCTTTTTTTATATATCTATAATGAAGTTAACAAACCAGCACACAACGTGATGGTAAGTGGATGGATCCTTACATATTGGTCTAATTCTGGCTTTAGTAGCGTTCACAGCCATACAGCATGCGATCGTTCCAATCTTTTATGGTTGAAACTCAGACGAAATAAAGAGTTTTTATTTCGTCTGAGGGTTGAAAGGAATTGTTGGTGCACTAGTTGGGCGATACAAAAACATACATTTAATGCCTATCTTTTGAAGCATCAAAATACCTGACGACCTCATACCTCATACGTACTGCTTTCTTTCACACCTGACTCTATAATGTCGTTGAACAATCAAGATGAAAAATGATATGTGAAACGGTGGCAAATCGATCTAAGTTTCCATCGTAATATTTACTATTCTCCAAATTTGAATACATAAAAAAATATTTACTTTTTAAATTTTATCATTATTTATGGACAAACAGTTATATTCTTAATACAAACATGTTAATCCCTAGGGATAACAACGCATCTATGGAAATATTTGTTTAAAGGTCATTGCAAGTGTCTATGGGCTACAGGATCTATTTAGCATCAGCTGTACTGTTAACTCGCTTGTTACTCTATTATTATTATCTACTATTAATAATAAATAATCATGCTAGCTTTGTAACTCAGACAAGTTAACAACATTAATTTCTATACTAATCTATAACTAATCCGACTGATCCTTACCCTGTAACAAACATATACTAAGACCGCTGCGCTGACAACATTAGGTAACTAAAAAGAAAAATAACAGTAGATTCCTTACACCACAAGCTATTTAACAAAGAGCTTATTTGAATAAAAGTCGTCATATTCGCAACTTTTTTATGTTATCGTTAAAAAGTAATATTCCTTATTTATATTTTATATTTTTATTACATTATAAAGTAATTACTTTTTATAGCAATCCAACGAAGTAATTCCCCTATGATACAACAATAACGTTTTCATTTGTCATATTACGACGATATCGACATAACGCGTTAGTTGCCGTAGTCTAGTCTACATGACATAATTTTGTGATGTACTGTATCGTATTATGTAATATAACATGTTTATATAACATCAAAAACACAATGACAAATAAATCCTTTCTCATCTTTGTTTCAAGATTTAATACTTACAGATAAAACCCAATTGATGGGAAGCTTCAACGCCTCTCTGATACTCAGCAAGTAGACAAAACTCCACATTAGTGTGGTGATGAAGGAGGTGACCGCAACAAAAACGTACCACGAGGATGCCCATGGCGAACCCAACGCCATACAAAAGATGCCTAATATCTGAAAAAAAGAAAAAAAAGACATTTTAACCCTATTTTCTTCCAATCTCTCTATAAAAGTATATTCTAAATACACATCATCATTTCAATTGCATAGAAAACCCAGTAGTAAATATTAGATCTAACATTTTGTTATATTATCGTGTGTGGAAACCAATAGAAGAAGCAATATCTTACTTATTAAAACCCTAATTACAAATTATACCTCTGCTCAAGCACACCAACCCTTCTACCTGAGTAAGATCAGGTAGGTAGCTGGAATCACAATTAAAAAAAAACAAAAGGTTTACCATAACGAACTATGCAACTTTTAGTTTATAAAAAAATGAACAAGAACTGTTTAAATTTAGTAAATTGGATGACGCAGATGTTTTGTACACTTAATAAAAATTAAACAGTGTTGTGTAACGATCTGATACATACCCTTTAGAGATATGAACTTTTTAAATTTTTAACGACATGACTCATTACTGATACATTATTATTTACTAACGAGTACGTTATCTTGACATGTTTTTTTGTTGTTTAATCAACCTCGACAGTAATTAAGTTATTGTCGAGTGAATAGGTAAGTAATACTTACATTTTGTAAGTATGCAAGTTTTAAGAAATATAGCTTACTATGCCTTAGAGTATTATACACATAAATAGCGAAACTTACTTCTAGGTGCTATATTTAGATAAGCGTTCTCGACGTTTTTTTTAAACGGACATTTCTTTCTTCTACAAAATTTTTACGTCATCTGACCATTTTTCGCCCAAAAATGAAATTCTCCTTGTATAATTTCCTCCCCACTACTATCCCTCTTCCTATTATTAAGGTATCCCTGTCATTATTAGCAAACTATTAATTAATCTGTGGCATTAGTATTACTCCCTTCATAAAGAATTTCGGCAGGAACTTCACCGTCGACGGATTGTTGCTCCTTTTTCATCGTTTAAATAATGGTTTGAAGTAGATTTTGATACGTGAAATTGATGCGATTTTGTGTATCAAATGTGAACTATTAGAGAAAACGACGAAACAAGTGTTTCGATGTTAATATAAACCTCAAGTTAATTTGATCGCTTAGGTGCCTTATGAACCTATGTGGCTGTCTACATTGACTGTCCGCTGGGTTGAGCTATCATTAAAATTTCCCAAAAACTTTGCAATGTGAAGTATCACCATATTGTGAAGAAAAAAGTCTATAAAAACGAACATCCCGAAAAAATGAAAACATGACTTTAAGGACAAGTATCCAAGCACAAAATCTTAATATAAAAAATCTATAAAATATGTTTTACGATTATTTTATACATACTACTTATATAATAACTTTAAATACAGATTTTATATTCCTTCTGTGGGGGAGGCCTATAGTCTGCACTGAACTTTTATAGGCTGTAATGAATTTGAATGAATTAATAAATAAAAAAGGTGATGGATCTAATATTATAATTTTATTTTTTGTTTTAAATTTGGGAGTTTCAAATAAAAAGTGTTTACCTATAAAACTTACGTAATAATTTTGCTATCTTTCCCATTACTGATTTACTGACATGACAATGGTAGAATTCTTTTTCCGGCAGCCAAAAAATAAGGAGAAAATGAAAAAATTTAACGCCAAACTTTAAAAGACAAACCTAAAATAGAATTTTACAATATGATCAATATTGTAAAATTCTATTTTCATTTCACAGTTCATTCACAACAAGAAAGAATTGTATTTTGCAATGCATTTAAGAGTGATCGCTAAAGTAGCGGTATATCCTAGGTAGTAAATGACACAGACGACTATGGGTAGTCTGTACCATTAGGGCAACGGTGTTGGATAAACTTAAATACATAGCTTAACACAATACTGGATAATACGTGGACTTTAGAAAGAAATACTTACTAACAGACCGTTAGAGACATTACAAATAAACACTGTTGTTTTTTACTTCTATTAGCTACTGTTGTATTTATCTATACATATAAATAAATTTAGTGTCTCTCTATAATATCGAAATAGTTGCCTTATATTGATCTGAGGGGGTTATTTGTATGCCCATGCTGCAACGATATTATAGTTGTAGCTCGAATATGACAGTTCGACCGGTGGGGCGTTAAATAGCCGCTTGATGCTGCTGTGCTTCGTATGGTGAGTGTACGAGTGAGAATGAGTGAGAACCGAGGTTTTTACTGGAAACGAGGCTTTCCATCTTAGTCCTCAGGGGTGACAACGCATCTGCATTTTGATTCTTTATTGAGGATAAGCGTAGATGTATATGGGCCACTGCATCCATTTACCATCAGGTGGACTATGTGCTTGTTTGACACCCTTATTCTATGAAAAAAATACGTGCGTGCTAATCTTTGGAATGGCTGAACCGATTGTAGTGAAACTTATAGAGAGCAATGGAAATAGAAGTGATCTAGGCTATATTTTATCCGAAAAACTTGGCCAAAAAAACTTGGCCAAAAAACTTGGCCATTGGCCAAAAAAATGATAAAATAAATGGTTTTTGATTATTTGTATTAACCAAATAACGTCACATTAAATAGATCTTACCCAGGTGAAGCTATTTATTATTTACCTACTTATTGATAAAAAAGCCGCCAATCTTAACAGACTGGCAAACTGACAAATGTAACACACAGGCACAGGCACAGGCCTCCTCTCATTTCTAAGCTAAGATGTTTTTAAAAGTAAGAAGTAAGTCCTTTTCTATTACGTCCTTGTTTCTAAGGTTTTAGGGCAAGGAAAATGTCCGCCGCGCTGCCCCAATGCGTGTTGACATAATTTATAAATATTTTCATGTTTCTCTGTTCCCTTGCACGATTAAAAATACGAAAGTTAATTAATATTAAATGACGCTCTTTAGTCTTTAGATGTTTAACGTCAGTCTTTTCATTCAAAAATGTCAGGCATAGGTAAATGACGCTATAGAGCCCAAGTACTGCCTCCACTCTGCCACTTGGCACATAGGAACCGGTTTTGTATCGCCAGTATTACAGCCGGAACGACCTAGCCGTCGCAATACTAGCGAGCAGGTGTTATATTTTCTAGAAATTCCAACCGATAACCGGCAATTCTTTATTATTACTTAATATGATATACAGAGTACTTACGTATAAAATCTAGTCGTAATGTAATATAAATTTCTCTAATAATGTCATTAATTCTTAATTTAAATGTAATAGGTATCAAAGTACACTATTTTAGAAGTGCTTGTATTATTTCTGCATTATAATTTTAATAATTTTGGTAGGTATTGTTTAAAACTGATTGTTTCGATACATAAAAAATGTAGACACGTAACCACAAACAATCAGTCGGATATAATAATATATGTCGTGAGAGACGTGCACAACCGGTGAAAGTGCGTAGCCAGCCTCGCTGCGCATACCGCATACGTATAGGACACGACCGCCATTCCTAAACCTCTATCAAATATCAATGGGTTCGCAGACCATCAACGCTTTTACACGATCAAGTCTCGCTCTAAATAACGAACGATACGTTGCCGGATTTCCGATGCGGTGTCAAGGGATACGCAAAACTTTAAATGTAGGTTTGTATGTTAGTGATTAGATTTTTATGTTATGTTTACTATCGAAGAAGATGCGTCGAATTAATGCATCTAATTTACTTACAGCTAAAAGTTAGAGAACATTGATAAAACAGGCGCTTAAATTATGTTAGAAAGGTTATAATAAGATTAATATACTTTTTGGGTAAAACAATATTCTAATTGGTCATTGTATGTGATGTAAACTTCCAAAACTAAAACGGCCTACATAATACAGTGTTCTTTGTATTCTGATTTTGCTTATTGTTACACTTTTAAAAATTTAAACGATAACTTGCCTTGGTATCGTGCCTAGAAATTTCCAGTTCAAATTACTGCAAGGCGATATTCTGCCTACAAAAATGCTGATTTTGACATGGGAGTGCCTTTGGAAAAATAAGTAATTATCTGTCAATTTGGTATATCCATAAATCTTGGATACCGCTATTTTACACAATATTTAATTTTATATTTACACGTATAAACCGCAACTTGTGAGAGTTTACGTGGCCTTTGATATAGTAATTGTTGTAGGTACGTTATAACAATAGAAGCTAATCCATTTGCTTGTCATAGGCATCAGCGCAAAGCATCGGCGCCATGTTCTCACAACTTTATTCATTTACCTTACTCCTTAATTACTAAAATCTTTTTTGATGTGATGTTATCAACATATGACAACAATTAAATAAAGTTAAAAAAAATTATTTTTGTATGTATGATGAATCTTTTTGAAATTCTGTTTTCGGCCACTTGCACTAAATTATTTTTGCAGACGTAATAAAGACTGATGGCAATACAATAATTTCGTGACTATAATCGAGTACCTATTCTCACTAGGATCGGAAAAGCTTACGATCAACATGTGTTAAGGTTTTCTTAAACTCTAATATATTATTGTAACTAGCGACCCGTCCCTTCGCACGGGTGCTAAGTAGATACCTAAACGTGGTTTCAGTTTGGAGTGATTAATAATATTTTATTATGATTATAAGATTATGCATGTATCATACATATCAAACAATGCCAATATATAAATATCCTTCCTCTTGAATCATTCTGTCTATTGGTGAAAACCACATAAAAATCCATTGCCTAGTTTAAAAGATCTAAACTTACAGACGGCGAAAAGCGACTTATTTTATACTATGCAGAGATTCAGTCAGTCAATTTTTTACTCAAATTAAATACTATGTGATTCTTATCCTTTGCATGTCACTAAGTGGTAGGGTACCCCTCTTACGTATTTCTTCCGCTTGAAGGCTTGTTGGCCGTTTGTTGGCTGCTGGCGCCATTGCACTGTAGCTACTTACCTTCAGGTGGACTGTAAGTCCGTCCGATCCATTTAATGGAAATCTTATTTATCCGTTTAGTTATAACGAGAGAACAATAACCATTAAGCGCCCGTTTTATCTTTAAAATAACCACAGAAATCGTAATATTAAGACAATATTATTCTGTGAAAATAACATTCACGTCAAAAACCGAATCCCCTTATTTTTAGAAGTCGGTTAAAATATATACACATTCACATATGATATAAGTTCTAACTGTATGATTTACTTATATATATATATATATATATATATATATATATATATATATATATATATATATATATATATATATCTTATAGAGGTAGGTAGCATCTAAGGTAAAAACGCAATCGCAATACAATAGACAACTACGTCTATCCTCGATTAAGTTTCAAAATGCAATGCGTTGTCACCCCTGAGGACTAAGATGGAAAGCCCATTACCAGTAAAAAGGGTCTACCGTTCTTCTTCGGCGAAAATTTGGGTTCGTGGGTATTTTACATACGTGTTACGTAGGTGAAAGTAACAAAAATGTTTGTTTTTTCTTTATTACGCTTTGGCTCCTATCTAAACTTCTTCATTAACTCTTAAAAGTACAACGCTGGGGAAGAGCGTCTCCGATTAGAGAAGATATGCTCTCTTCAGGCAATTTTTTTATTTGTTTATAGATTATAGGCAACAAACGAGTACACAGACCACGTGATGGATAGACATCTGCATTTATTCTCGATTAAGAATCAAAATGCAGATGCGTTGTTACCCTTGAGGACTAAGATGGGATGCCTCGTATCCAGTTCCGTCTCCATGCTCTACACTCACCATACGAAACACAGCAACATTAAGCTGCTAATTTACCTATTATGTGAAAGTGAAGTCTTCGGTCGAGCCGATCCAATCGTGCTAAAACCATAATATAGCTGCAGCATGGCTCTACAAAGTATTGGTGTTGCAGTACTAGACCTTCCACACCTTTGACGGTGCTCCCCTGCTAGCCAGTCGGAGTATTTACGTATGGCGTAAACGAGGTGGTTATACCGGCATCTATCGAAAGTCATGAGATTTCTCTAGCACTTCCCATAGTCGCCTCTTACGACATCCTCGGCACGAATTATTATATATTAACATAGTGTAAAAAAAGTCATTTTAACTTCATTCTACTCCTTGTAGCTTAATTAAATTACTTAAGTAATTACCTAATGCTATGTTACATACATATGATAGCGCAAATGATTAAAGCCTCATTAGTCAATATGCAAAATACATTTCAAAATAAGACACAGCTTACATCTAACTTCGAACTGTCGAACGCTTGTTCACTGACCGTACTACCGCATGCCCGTCAACTGTCTGCCCGAGGGATAGGAATTGGTTAAGAATTGATATTATAAAATATTTGAATAGGTGCATGAATTTCCCGTGTATCTAATTACACTTTACACGAAAAAGAAGGACGATAGAAAATAGTTTCCCGTTAAGGTTTTCATTTAATTAAAAATTATGTAACAATTCCAAATAATGAGCGGCAGGAAATGAAAGCTACTATAATTCATTGTTTAGACTGTAATTGTACTTTATAATATCACTACACAAAAAATGAAAAGGAGCATTGTTTGATATTTCCATTTCAGAGTATTGAACGAATAACCTCGGTTATCACGACAAGTCTCACTTTGTATTCCTTGGGTAAAACTGAATTTTCTCAGAAAGGAAACCTTGACATACTCTGCGTGTATTAAATTACATGATATTCAAACTTCGGTCTGACATTTACTGTTTATTCTCTAAGATTTTCACGAAATTCATACATAATAAACGATTAAACGATAGGTACATATTTTCAATTACTTATGTGTCTAGATTTTTCCATCAAGTTCAGATTAGTTTTGTAGATGGTACTTATAGGATTCTTTCCCTGCCTGACCGTCCACCTGGGTAGGTACTCTAATTTCCAATTCCTGGCGCCAAAAGTAATGTTTGCACCGCCGTGTTCTAGTCTGGAAGATATGAAGAGCTAGTATAGTTATAGGCTGCGAGGCATTCCATTTTAATTTACAGATGTGACAACATATTTATAACCTTTTTTGTGACCATCGACTGCAGTAGCTACCAGGTGGACTGTAAGTTCCATTGTCAATTGAGTTTTAGGAAAAAAAAACATTGTAGATACCGAAAATGTCATTATTGCCATCGTGTTTTCAGAGACTTATGTCAAAATAAAAGAAGTGTTGAAGTTAAATTCGACAGTCGACCGAAGACATGATGTAGTCGGTATAGTGTACGAGTATTATTGGCATTTAATACATAAATTAAAGAATAATTAACTAAGAGAAAGAACGCCTGTATTCATAACACAAGATTATGTAAATTTATAATCAGTGATATAATAATATGTAAATGTGTACTACTGGCGAAACTGCAGAATTATTGCTGCCGTGTTCCGGTCTGAAGGTTATAGAACCAGTATAGTCACGGACTGTGGGGCATTACATCTTAGTCCTTAAAGATGACAGACAACGCATCTGGCTGGCAACACTGGCTGCAAGTGTCAATGGACAACAGCAGCTACTTACCATAAGATATACTGTAAGTTCGTTTCTCATTCAGTTAATTTTTTTTTAATTTTCCATACGTAATAACGCAACAATGGACGACATTGAAACTACTTTAATCGATCAATAATTAATATAATAGTAATATCGATCGTAGCTAGTATCTACGGCTATACAAGAATAAGAACAGTCGTGTAATAATTTCAAACATTATGAAATAAAAGTTTTATACGGTCTATTATCTATTTGTAGACGATTTTACCCAGACTAAACAACAACGATTTTATAATTCTGAATATTGACAAACAAGACGAGTTGTATACCAAACACGAAATTTAATGTACATTGTTACTTTTCCTTCGTCTGCACCTCTTTAAAAAAATAAGTTGGCTTTCTTTTATTTTATTTTTTAAATTAATTAGTGGAAGAGCAATGCTACAGCTGTATTTTGGTTGTATCACGAATGGGCCGGCCCGACCGGGGTAGTCCCACACTACAAGTATCACAGAATACCAGCGTAAAATATCATATCGATGCTGTTGTGTTTCGTATGGTGATTGCAAAGAATCAGAGACCCTTTATACTTGAAACGAGGCATTCGATCTTAGGCCTCAAGAGTGACAGCACATCTGCATTTTAATTCTTAATCGAAGATAGATATAGATGTATATGGGTCACAACAACCACTTACCATCAAGTGGTTAAGATTAGCTGCATGTTATTTTAATTTATATTTATCCTAATGTGCTCAGATTTATTTATCATAATATCTAAATAAATTATTCGCACACATAAAGACGCATTTGAATTAAATTTGGTTACCTCCAAGGGTAAAAGGTACCGCGGAATGTTGGAACTCTAAGGCCGCACGGATTAATTACAAAATATCGTACATAATATTAAAGCAATTATTGTAAAAGCAACTTTGAATAAAAAAATCAGGATAAAGTGTTCTTTTACAATCAGTATTTTGTACAAGTACCTTTTATCAGTTTCACAATTAATTAATAACAAAGTAAGTCATAGGTAAGTCATTAAGAAATCACAATATTATGGTTGTAGCACGAATGGGTCGGCTCGACCGGGAAAGAACCAAGCTCTCACAGAATACCAACGTAATAATGCTTTGTTTCGTATGGTCAGTGTAGAGATCCGGAAACTCTGCTTTACTGGATACGAGGCATTTTATCTTAGCCCTCAGGGTTGACAACGCGTCTGCGTTTTGAATTTTAATCGAGGATAAATGTAGATATATCTATGGGCCACAGCATCCACTTACCATCAGGTGGACTGTGTGCTCGTTTGTCACCCTTATTCTATAAAAAAGTCAATAGAACGGGCTATGGATGAATTAAGAAAGAACTACTACATTCATAAAATTTTGAAATATCACTTGTTAGTAGGTATCCTTAGATCATACTGTTGTTTCTATGATATGAGGGTATATCGGTAGTAAATAAACATTATTCCTAAATTTAAAAGAATAATCTACACGAGATCCGTCAAAAGAAAATTAGTAATCAAGCTTAAGTCATAATGGAACAGACATATAGCTCAACGAACCCAAAACAATAGAGAAAAATGGTTCTCGAGCGCCAGCCTCGTACCACATGAGTAAAGAAATTATCTACTCATGTGCTCGTACTGGGAAGCTAAATGTAAGACGCCTTCCCACTGGACCGTGAGACGACCTGGTAAGACTTGCAGGAAGTCGATGGATGCAATTGCATGCTCTAATGATGATGATTACCGCAATAATTGACTATCAACAATAAAAAAGAAAATATCACAAGAGTGGTAATTTTCCAACAATCAACACCTTAATGTCTATTGTAATTTCTTATAAAAACATTAGGATTTTCTCCTACTCCAAAAACTCTTAAAAAATAAAAATTGGAAAGAAGTACGAACTTAAACGGAAGAAAACGTCAAATAAAAATGTAAAATTTATTTTTATTAACAATATAAAATGCAATCTTATGACGAAAATAGCTTCATAATCAGTGGCGTAGCTACCTAGGGGCTAGGCGGGGCAGTGCCCCGGGGCCCTCAAGCTCAGGGGCCTCCGAATCCTTAGCAGAAAATCTCGATCGAACCGAACTTTTAAAAATTTCTCCCATTTTCAAAATAAATATGACTGGTTGCAACCCGACTTTAATAATGGCAACTCAGTTTAGAGAAATTCGAAAGTTATACCTAGGGAATTCCCTCAAATTCTTTCTGTGGGTTGGCAGTGTTGTCAATTTGACGGATAGCGATATCTACGTTTTATTATTGATCGATGTGCGTTTTATTGTGAATTTGAGTCAAGATTTTTCGAGAACGGTTAAAAAATTAATGTTGTATCAGGAGTAAGTAAACTAATATCAATAAACTTTTTAGTACTGGTCAATATAGTAGTTAAATTTTATTTGATTTTAGACCACTCATATTGATGTCCGTTACTTCAATAAATCATGTCAAATCTATAGATTTCGGCTACTCACTGTATAACGCGAAATATCGTGAAAAAAATGCAGGTCTCCTGCAGTAGGTGCATTAAATTCAGGCCCGCGCGCGAGGAGATCGTTCTTGGTCTCCACCTTTAAATGTGGTAACACTAACGGCGGTAAAATGTTCGCCGGTGATTCCCCAACGTCTTGTAGCGTGACACTACGTTTCTCCTTTCTTTTACTTTTAACGTCGTCGGTGAATAGTGAGTACCTACGCGAGCACAATCTAATATGAATATTGCATAAATAAATTAAAAAACTAATATTATGGACAAAAAGAAGAAATCCAGTGGTGCATTTAAACACAGAAAACGACAAGAAAGAGAAGATAGTGAACAAAAATTTCCTTTGGGAAATTTTTTTTACTATATTCTATTATCCAGAAGTACTTGTAGAAAAAACTTGTCAATTTTGATTGACAAGTTTTTTCTACAAGTACTTCTGGATAAAATATTTCTATTGATAGTGACTCAAATAATGTGGTAACTGCAGTGTTGGTTGAGAAGCCTACTGAAGAAGATTCGACAATTGTTGCAGTTGGAGATACCTCCACCGTTGATCATGTAAACGTTGATGATGTTTGCATGGCACATATAAGAGCGGAGGATTTGGAGGAACTACAGACCTCTACATTTTCTGAAAATGTGTACGATGAATCTTCTTATGCCTTGGGAAACTTCACGAACAAAATATTAAGTGATAACGAAAAACGTCAAATTCTTGATATGGGGCCTTTACAGCCTTCAGGACCTTTTCCAACAGACATCAACTAGAACAATAGGTGTTTTTCAAAATCGTACTACGTTTCAAGTTCAAAATACGGACCAGTTAATCGCTTTTGCTTGTGTTATTCCAAAATACTAGACGCTGCCTATTGTCAACCCTGCTGGTAATTTGCTTCACAAAGGAATAATGTTTGGCCTAACGCGGAGTACGTACATTGTGCCATTCATAATATAAATTTGGTGATAAAATGATGCCGTTAGTTGTGTGCAAATACAGTTTTTTTCGCAACGATGCAAGATTTTTATAACTTTTTCGCAAATATTATCAAACGTTGGGATCTACTGTCAAAATTCACTGGCGAACGTAGTGAAGCAGAGTATCAACAAAAAAGCTAAATTTCGAGTTCGTGTTGCTTTGCTAATTCATTCACAGTGTATTGAATGGCATGAATTATGCATTTTATACGTGGTAGAGCCGTGCTGAAGTGATATTAGTAGTATAGTTGTAGCACAAATGGGTCGGCTCCACCGGGGAAGGACCACGTTCTTACAGAATACCAGCGTAAAATAGTAGCTTAATGCTGCTGTGTTTCGTATGGTGTGTGTAGAGAACCGGAGACCCTTTTTACTGGAATCGAGGCATTCCATCTTAGTCCTCACGGGTAACAACGCATCTGTATTTTGATTTGTATTCGAGGATAGATGTGGATGTCTATGGGCTGCAGCATCCACTAACCATCAGGTGGACTGTGTGCTCGTTTGTCACCCTATCCTGTAAAAAAATGCATCCGAAATTTTACAAAAATGCGACATCAATTTGGGCGAGGCAAGTAAAGCTTTAGCAGAGACCATAGCAAAGTTGCAAATTTATAGAAATGATTTAGAACTATTCAAGTGCAGGTCAGTGAAACTGCAAGAAAATACGGTATAGATCCCCATTTTCAAGAAAAAATGCAAAGGTAAGTTAAAAACCATTTTGATGAATAAGCTGCTGATCACTTGATTTCCAAATAAAAAAGAAATATTTAAAATTGAGATTTTCAGTAATGTACTAGACCCATTAATAGCTCAATTAACCTACACGTTCTACTCGTATGCGTGCAGTCTGTCGAATATTCGATTTTCTTACACCAACATTTTTATTACATGTTGATGAAGCAACTTTATTAGAAGTGTGACGAATTCCAAAGAAAATATTCAGATATAATAGACCCTAGCTTTTCACTTCAATTTATTAATATTTACCACCTAGTTTTACCTCAATTAACTCAAGCATGGACTGTTCACCAATTATGTGAGGAAATAATGAGCAAATATGGAGTACTAGATTGCGACCTAACGGAAGTATTTACAGCAATGTTATTTTTGATTATTATTCTTTACAATTCCTATTTAGCAAATTTAAAAAAAGAAATAGCATGGGCCAAACTCGACTCCGACATTTATCGCTATATAACAATTGAAAACGAAACCGCATCATGCCTGGATTTAACCGAAGTCATTGATACCTACTTCTGCGAAAAGAGGCTAGGAAAACATTGTAAATATATTTGCTATTTAGTCAGTTGGTAGGTCCGACCTTTATATAATAAGCCTTTGAATCTTTTCTATTACATCTTATTGCCCAATACCTACACTAAGTATTAATTGTATTTTATGTTGTTACTGTTTAATATTTTATTAACTGCCCTGCAGCACGAAAAAGAGCTGATGATAAAGTAAGCTTAGCGTTTTTAAAGTATTTGTACCTATATTTAATATTTTTACTTGATAAAACCTAATCAGTTTAGACAGCAGTGGGGCCCCATTTTTTGATTTGCCCCAGGGCCCTTGGTTACCTAGCTACGCCACTGTTCATACCTACTTCTTTTTGTGTCGTACGTTTTCTTTTCAATATGTAAAAAGCTTGTGTGGTAGCAGTTATTTCAAATACACACTGCAGCAAACTGCTTTAAAATTATTTATGAACTTACATAACACAGTTATATAAAACATAACATCATTTAAATGCGAATGTATGATTTTTAGTAATTGAGTGTAACTGTGCCGAACCGAAACTACTACCACTTTCCTTTTTGTTCTCGATTTAACTTTAAATAGCATAACATTAAGAAATTGTATAATTGCTAAAAATTACCGAGTTTTATGAAGTAGATGCAGTTTAATACTCAAGATGTGTTCATTGCTAATTAAAAAACCTAAAACTATGTATATTGTATATAGGTTCGTGACGTGACACGTAAAAGATACGACAGAACGCCTTTTAAAAATATTTATATATAGTTATATATATATATATAATCTTCACTTGTTTAAAAAGTAATATATAATATTTTATTATCTCATACAAATTTCACAAAAAAAGGATACACGTGTTATTTTTTTTTAATTTGAATAAAATCAGGTATTAAATTTCTTTTTATCTCGTTACTATATATTTTAGAACTCTATTACACTAAAAAGTCTTTAAAGTTAATATAATAAATAAAGTTACGTAACACTTGCTCGAAAATAATACCTTGTTTGATATCCGAACGTTAATTTTAATTATCACGGAGAATTAACTCCTTCTAATAGGATAAGTAGCTCAATGGAGCCTATTTGTCTGGTACGCATGTCAAGGGTCAAAGATCGTTCACGAATCTTACCAATGACGTGGTCCAGGATGTCTGTGTTACCATTGTTCATTTAATTAATGACTTTTGTAACTTCTCACATCAACCATACAACGTATACTATCTACCTACGCAGTTGGAGTACACAAAAAGAGAAATGTTGCTTTACAAATATTATATTCTTTATTTATTAGTAATAATTTTCTGCCGCGTGGTAGCTGATTAGAGGCGTTAGAAGGACAGAAGACGGAAAGCAGTGTGCTGTTGCCAACACGTTTGCCAGGTGTATAAACTATGGCAAATGTCCCCCTATGAAATATTTTTCTATTATATTATTTATCGTATTTGTAGAAAACTAAGATATGTGAGGGTAATGTGGTCACCTTAAAGTGAAGTGGGCGCCAAAAGCAGATTTCTCACACTCTATATGGACTGTTATCCGCCGCTATTTAATCACACAATATTTATTTGATATTTCTTTTTAAAATGATATATACTCTTTTATTGAAAAATAAACCCATAATTCACTCACGTATTTACTGGTGAACACATAGCCTGAATTAAATTGAAATTGATTTCATTACATTCGAATGAAACTGCTTTTTCACTTAGTGGACGTACCTAAAAATGTGGGTTTTGAGGAAACTGCGATCTTTTTCTATCGAGCCAAAATGTGTTAATCGTATTTTGGCCACAATAAGTCACTAAGAAAAATCTTTAACAGCCATAATGAATTTAAAAAATGTGAATTCGTAGTTTTTAATGACAAAAAATTGAACTTTTAATGCGTGAAAAATCACCTTAAGCTTTTCCGCCCTATAAAACCAAAACTAAGAGGAGGACAGAGACATAAACACAAAGTCGTATACTTACTATAAATAATATATTAAGAAAAAACAACAAACTAGCTTTGGCAATATTAGAGACGCTTAGAAAAATCAACTTAAAAATATCTAACTACACTACACCATACTAAAATCGACTAAAATATTAACTATAATGTAAATTGTCAAAATGGCGTCGACAAAGCTACGCCCTTTTCCTATCTGTGCAAATAAGGCTAGGTTGAAGGTTTTTGAGTTTTAGGAAAGTGACCATATTAATCGGATGACCATATTATCTTCACGTACTATATAATTTTTTGTATTTAAAATAAAATTGTATTTGAATTTGTATTAATGCAATGTCGCTTTGTAAGAAAATAATAATTCATTATCATTGCTGCGTCTCATTTTCATTTGTTTCCCTGACCCGTTTTTTCGCCCAAGCGTCACGAAACTAGCAAAATAGATAACAAGTGAAGAGCGTCCTCCCGAAATAACTGAATGTTGTCGAAGCAGCGTGTAAATATAAACGGTAGTACCGAAATGCGAATACGAATGCGCGACATGATATGCGTTAATTTTTAAATCGACAGTATTTATGATAAAACATGCATCGATATTTTGATGGTAAGTGGTTGCTGTGGCCCATAGACATCTACATCTATCCTCGATTACGAATAAAAATGCAGATGCGTTGTCACCCGTGAGGAATAAGATGGAATACCTACGTTTCCAGTAAAAAGGTTCTCCGTATCTCTACACTCACCATACGAAACAGCAGCATTAAGCTATTATTTTATGCTGGTATTCTATGAGAGCGTGGTCCTTCCCAGGTCGAGCCGACTCGTTCATGCTACAATCATAATAGCTGCAGCGTGGCTCTTCGACGTCTAAAAATATATACTATATAATCACAAATAAGACTAAAGAGTTAATAGTTGTTTTTAGTTAAAAAAAAATATTTTATGCTTTAATCACTTGAAGGAGAGTCATGGAAGCATGGATAAATAAAAAATCGATTCAATCGTTTGTTTACATCTCATATTGTCCCGCTAATAGCACTTAGCACAGGGACGCCAACTTATGCCTTCCGTGCTATTCGGTTGCATGAATATAATAATTTCCTTGAACATTAATCTATATATATAAAAATCAGTTGCTATCCGTTATTCTCGAAACTCGAAACTCCAAACTCGAAACTGGCTCGACCAAATCTAATAAAATTTTATGTGTGTATTTGAGTGGGTCCCTGTCCCTGGATGATTACCGCCGTGGTAGCTCAGTGGTTAACGCTCGCTGTAAATAAGAAGGAGAATGGGTTTGAGGGTGAAGGATGTGAGGAAATGGTCTGAGGATAGAATGAAATGGGATGGACGGGGACACTTCCTAATTGAAATGAGGGGAGGCCTGAGCCCAGCAGTGGGACGTATATAGGCTGTAACTTTACTTTACTTTACTGGATGATTCACATTTACAATCGGATCCGGTAGGTAGAGCTATTGTCCAGATTCAGAAACATAATAAAAGAGTAGTGTAAACAAAACCACGTAGACATTTATTACACGAGATAAGAATATAATTCAGCTGCGCATTTATGAATCACAGACGTTTTCATGCACGTTAAATAATTTAACTACCTATACAAAATAACCATCTACGTTGCCAAATTGTTTATTACCTCAGTACGAGGCAGCCTCGTACTGGTAAGCGCTGTGTAGAGCAAAGCAAAACTCCGTCCGTTCACATAATGCTTGAATGAATTCCGAAAAAAAGTCTAAGCCAATTGAAAACATTTGAAAACTATTTCTAGGCTATGACAGTTTTCATAAGCACGATAGGATGAACTAGATGTCCGCGGTTGCACCTCAGCCCACTGTTTCTGAAATTCCTTTTTCAAATGTTAATGATAATAGGTTTAAGTGCAGCATCTAGTTGATCCTGTAGGGCTTAGGAAATATTAATTTGTCCTAAAATTGGGTTTGACCGGTAAGAAATTGTTTTGACTGCTTTCGTCGATCAAAAGTTGTTACAATTTAAAAACAATTCGGAGTGCAACATATTTTGTTTACCTAATTATTCTGTAAAAAGAAGTGCTTTTTAATTGCACTATGCGAGATTGAGTTCTAAGTTAAAATGTGTAAAGTATTTACACATTATTCTAAAATATACGAGTACTTTTGAACGTATAAGCTCGATACATCTCGACTATTTATATCTAGTAAATTTTTTCCATAGATATCTATGTACGGAACATAATAAATGTACAGAGTAACTCGCTTATTTGCGTGTTCTCAACTACCCGACTGTGTCGCAAATGCGCAACACAATACACCACATTAGAGTTTCAACATACAGTTTCAGTTTCGTAAGAGCTGTAAAGTATGAATAATTTTGCAAGAAATTCTATTTGTTTGTATAAATGTATGTTTGCTACTTAGTCCTCGAAGCAATGACCACGAGAACTATATAAAACGCATAAAATGCAATAAGCAGATTATTACAATCAGGATCAGAATTTTTTTATTTGTGAAACACACATACAATAGTTGGTCATACATTTCATAGAGCGCTGTTTTGTCGTAAGACATACAAATATTTTCACAAATTAAAAAGCTTAAAATTAACATTTTTTCATAATTATAATAATTATATAAAACGGATCATTAAAAGAAAGGGGTATGAAAGTGAACGCAAGTAAGACGAAGGTTATGGTTTTTGAAAGAGAAGAAAGTAAAACGATTTGTGAAATAAGAATAGAAGGGGAGTTGATCGAGCAAGTAGATGAGTTTGTATATTTGGGCTGCGTATTTAGCAGGGATGGGAGATATGATAAGGATATAGAACGACGAGTGAATGCGGGAAATAGAGTAAATGGGGCCTTGCACTCTATTGTGAAGAGTCAAAATGTGTCGAAAAAGGCACGTATGGCAATTCACAATGCTGTGTTGGTCCCTACTTCAACATATGGTAGTGAATGTTGGGTGTGGCAGAAGAAGCACGAGAGTAAAATGAACGCAGTAGAAATGCGGTCGTTAAGGAGTATGTTAGGGCTGAATCTGAATGACAGGGTAAAAAATTGTGTAATAAGAGAAGAGTGTGGTTTGCAAGATGATGTTGTGACCAGGATTAAGAAAGGAATGCTTCGGTGGTTTGGTCATGTGGAAAGAATGAATGAGGAAAGAGTGACAAAGAAAATTTATGGTGCAGAAGTGAATGGCAGAGTCGGAAAGGGACGTCCTAGGCGAAAATTTATCGACCAAATTGGCGATTTATTGAAAACGGGCCAAATTAGGAGTACCCTTAACCGACGAGCATGTATGCATAGGTGTATGGATGTGAAGGAGGCAAGAGAGGTGTGTCAGGATCGTGCCAAATGGAAGTCTGTAGTCTCTACCTACCCCTCTGGGTGACAGGCGTGAGTGTTTATGTTATGTAAATAATATTCATAAAATTAGATAAAACTGATAACAAATTGCAAGCATAAGATTAATAATATTATAATAATGTATCGTTTAAAAACTCGTCTAATGTATAACATTTGTCAAGAAGTTTTTGCAGTGCTATTTTAAATATTAGTGGCATTATTTGAATCGCGTTGCCGGGAAAGTTAACAATTTTAATGATTTCAAATAAGGTACACAACTGTCTGTCGATTGTAGACCACACATTGATCTAATGCAGCGTTTTTGCAACCTAAGTACAGTCTCTCTGTCAGCTGATTGTCCCTTAAAATAAAACATTAAATTTAACAAATTAGCGGTAGTGTAAGTTGCTAAATTAAGAAAGTGCATCATAACCCCCTTTAATTCTAGGCAGATCTATTGCAACATAACTAACATTACACTAAAGCTACATCATCGTCATTATTACAACCCTACACACAAGTCCGCCGCTGGACATGGTCTACTTCTACACGGTCTATCAACTTTCTGCATATCTCACCCGGTTGTCACTTTTTTTATAGAAGAGGAAGCAAACGAGCATACGGTTCACTTGATGTTAAGTGATTACCGCCGCCCATGAACTACTGCAACACCAGGGGAATTACAGGTGCGTTGTCGGCTCTTTAGAAAGGAGTAAGCTCTTTTGAAAAATCGCCGGTGGTAAACTATCCCACAGAGAGATCGTACGCGGAAGAGAACTCGTAGTGAAACGTACATTGGTGGACCGCCAAGCATCCAGATGGTGTGGATGGTATCGGGAGGTTTGCCGCGTAGTGCGTTCATGTAATTTGGCGACTGGGATAAATCCGAACAATTCCTCAAAGCACTCCCCGTGGTAGATGCGAAAGAAAATGCAAAGAGATGAAACATCTCTTCGCAGCGCCAGTGAATCGAGCTGATCGGAAAGCACTCGTGAGAGTGCCTTCCATCTAGTGAGAGGTTATCCTACACTTCACTAAGCGGTACGAGACCGCCACTCGAGTACCTTTCTTCCCCATCTGTTGCCAATTTTTCGAACTACATGGCCGGCCTATATTGCCACTTCAGCTTACTGATCAGTTGAGCTATGTCGGTTACTCTGATTCTACTGCGGATATCACGCAGAGAAACTCCGGGCACAGAATTCTTCATACCACGTTGCAACCTTGAGCTTTCACAGATGGCCAGCAACGAAGGTTCACGTCTCAGATCCATACGCTGTCACTGGCCCCACGTACTGCTTGTACACTCTTGTTTTCAAGTTTTTAGGTATACGTGACGAGAAAATGTGCCGAGTTGAATCCGTCAAGTGATCTCTCGGTCGAAGTTGGACTTACCTAGTCAGACAATTTCTCCTAGGGATATTCATCAACAACTCCGAGAGTAGTGCTCCCAACAACTACCTACCTGAATAGGTGATATAGACGTTACACATGAGTACCACTATGCGTTTAAAATATGTTAAAGTAACAGACATAATTAAACTTTTACGTATTTTTCTTGTATGTTTTTTATATGTTCGCAAATTGTGAACCGATTTTAATGGTTCTCATTTATCGAATAGACTATCCCACCAAAAACATAAAATGTGAAAAGGGGGCCATGGTCGGAACAAACGATGTCGGTGATTGTCAGCTTCGTCGATAAATGAGTTGAGATCTGAACGTGCCCTAGTCTCCATAACAGTTCCAAAAAATTGTACATTTAAATAGATCCTTCTATTTAATTTAAGCAACTAGATACTATGGTACATGTCGCCTTTTTATTAAAAAATAGAGTTAACACAACAAAAAAGGTGGCGAAACAAAAAAACAATTGTTCCTTACTTGTAATTCACAGACTTATGACTTTAAAAGCAGGTAAACAGAATGTTGTTTGGATATCGAACAAGTGAAATGATGGGAAACGACAGGCTGTCACACCGGACCGAGGCCGAGGCAAGTCAAGTCGGCCAACGCGGCCTTAGCCGGACCGATGCGTTAACACCGGAGCTACTTTCATTTCGACGCCAGCTTTCACCTGACGAAACTCAAATATAAGCTACGTTTGCTAAATTTAATCATTCAATAATGTCTACGAATATTTTTCAAGGCGAAGCCAGTCTATTAAACAGTTTAAAATTTCCTAAGTAAAGTTTTAAATTTGACCTTTTTCAACTTTTATAATTACCCTTTCAATATTTTCCAAATATCAAAAAATTACGAGTTTTATGCAAGCTTCATAAATAAAAATACTACTATGACAGCAGCAATTATTAATTCAGAAAAAACAATTATATTTTAATAAAGTCGTAAGAAAATACAGTAGGGAAAGCTATAAAAGAGAAAGAAAATTCATAAAATCAAACAACAGAGGAAGACGATTCAGACAAATAATATGTGAACATCTGCACAATATTGTAATAAATAACATTGCTTAATTATACTTTTATCATCATATTGACTCATTTACCGACCACTGGGCCTAGTACTAGTAGTACTTGACTGCTACTGTTAATACTACATAACATATAAATGTTGGATCCGACTAAGATTCGAACTCGGGTTTGCTTGGAGCCAACACTTGTACAAAACCACAAACTGTTTGTTTTCGAGTCTGGTTGTGCAACATTGTGTCTTTAAGCAACTGTGATACTGATATTGCATTCAAGCTAATCGCTGACACGATGTTGATAATCGATTAAGTACGGAATCAAAAACACTTTATCTGGATTTGAACAAATGATTTATAATAAAATATGAAAATAGTGAATTATCAACAGCACTACGCGTTACGTCAAACGTGGGTATGATAGAGCGGGTAAGTACCTCGTGTTCCTTTTCTTTTCATGCCTAATTATTTTTATTAAATTCAAAAAGATAAGTTTTTGCCAGTGTCGAATAAGAAAGTATCCTTTATAAAAAAAATATCCTTCACAATATACTGTTCCGTCAAATTGCGAAGATTTTTGGAAAAGTTTGACGCCAGCTTTACCCAGCAGACACTGAACAGTCGATGACGAAAGTATCATGTTCTTATGGCGCAGACTCCTAATAAACAAAATGGCACCACTTTTAGGTATCCAAATCCACTTTAAATTAGAACCATTGTGTAAGCGTAAAACAAGAGCAACAGGCGCAAGTTGCTGCTAAAACTCTTACTACTGCGTTGGTTTAAACCCAGCAAAAGCACATGATCGTCTTAATACAATATTTGAAAATCTCATGAGTAACATGAACAGAGTACGAAACCTATCCAACTGCAGAGAGGTGTAAGACAGGGTGAACTTATATCCCCGAAACACTTCACCGCTGCATTGGAAGACGTTTTCAAGCTACTGAACTGGAAAGGATACGGTATTAATATTAATGGCGAATACATCACTCACCTTCGATTTGCCAACGATATAGTCCTTATGGCAGAATCACTGAAGGAACTAAGCACTAAGTTCAATGACCTCAATAGTGTCTCCCAATGGATAGGTCTTAAGATGAACATGGACAAAACAAAGGTCATGTTTAATGTCCATGTCACGCCTGTAGTTGTTGGAAGCACTAAGTTGTTGCCTAGTGCGTTTACCTGGGACAAATAATCCTACTAGGTAAGTCCAACTTTTTTGTTTCAAGTACCATAAAAATTTTACAAAGTAATAAGGTACAGTATTTTATTATTATAGTATTATATAACAATAGAATAGAATTGAAACAATTGTCGCCACACTATATGGCCACGTATTCTCATCCACGATGACTATTAAATCGGTCCGTTAGATAAATACAATCACTCAAAACAATAATGAGAATAGGGTTAATTTAAAATTATGAAATGAGATTTTACAGCAAATTCAACCGGTAGATACATCTTAAGGTCGTCAGCGAAAAGCAAGCATTTGGCGTCATTCACAACACTGCAGATCGTTCGGCATTAATTTAAACTCGAAAAGTATTCCCCATATTGCTGCCTGTTCTTCATGTAACTAGCAAATAATTGCATTAAATGTGAAGTCAAAACCAACGTCATTATCGACCAAGGCAAAAGCTTTTTTCCACCCACTTGTACTTCACTGTCCACTACCAGCGCGATATCAGTCATATAGTTCAGAAGGTTTCTTGCGGTACTCCGTATCCATTGAAAGCCATGCTGAGCATCTGTCAGCTGCGCGGTTACCGGTGAGAATACACTTTTATGGATAGCAGACTCCAACGCTTTCGCCGGTGTTGACTTAAGTTTTAACCGCTGTAGTACACTTCCAACTTCTTCCATATGTGTGATACTTACGTTCACTTCTAAATCTGTACGTTTTGGTACTATACACCGATTGGAATCCTCGCGAGTGCTTCTTTCACCACTTTTTTCAACCATTAACGGCCCTCCAATCTGTAATATTGACTGTGAGAGTCTATTACCCTTTTGAGATTTAATATAGTTCAAAAGTGTCTGGTTCTTAATATAGGTGATGCTAATAAAGTGTCTTCTCAAGACCTATCATCGATCGATTCGATATTGTCTTCCGCTGACCCACTCGATTTACACATTTATGTAGAATCGCTTTTAATTTTATTTTGCGAATTTTTTTTTAGGCGTGAACCACTCGGGGTTATAATACGGTTTACTTTTTCTGGAATGCGTTTATTGTCTTTTTTTTCAATTTCGTTCATATTTCTAAATTCCGTATTTTTGTTAGAGCTATAAAATAATATGATTTCCTCAATCTTTGTACATCATTTAATGTTCCAAAAAGGAAATTTTGGGAAATTTTAATGTTATTTAAATATAATGATCCAGTAAAAACTATTTAACCAACCTGTGAAAATCACTACAGGAAAGTATTTGAATACGTTAGATAGAGACGCGCCATCGGCTAAGATAAGATAACAAAGAATAGAAATTTCGTGTAAAATATAAAACAAGATTACATGCGTAAAGAAATAACATGAAAAAAATAGATAATATGACAACGCTTTGCTTACATTTTTACACATTTCACTTCACATCATTACAGATTTTATCGTTTTTAATTTTAACTTCTTTAATTCTCAATGTTTCGGACATTTTACAGCACCGATGGTCACGGGTTCCTACGCGATTAAATCCGTGAAAAATAGTTTTCTTTAATGTATTCCTAGTATTCGCGTAAGTGTTAGAATCATATCGTCATTTATGGAAGTAGTTTCGAAACAGATTCGTTGTAAAGCTACAAAAAGATCTCTATTCTCTACCAAAACTTACTTGTTTTAAAAAATGAAAAATCGAAGATAAATCATAATAAAAATTGCTGCTGGTCGGTTAACACAATACTAGGATCCACCCTGGATGTCCCTAATACCAGTCACACCCCTAATGCCAGCCTTTTCGCATTTTTACTTTGAAATTTTAAATTATTAAAAAAGGTTTCTAGTGGTCTTAACTACAAATGTTAATAATAATTTTTATTGATATTTATGTATATTTATCTTTTCATTTTAATTTATAATTATATATTTATAGAAACCAACCAGATGAGAAAACTATACAGATACCCCAAAAATAATAATAATTCACTTTAAGCGTGCATAAAACACGTCGCAGTCAGTTTGCGACGTGTTTTATGCACGCTTGACCAAAGTGCTTGACAGCCTTTTGTCCGGTGTGAATAAGGCACACGCATATAACGGCTGGGTCATGCCTGTCCTCATGTATACCTTTGGCATACTCAGGTGGACTCAGACTGAACTTAACGCCCTGAATAGAAAAGTCCGCACTACCATGACGTCCCATAGGATGCATCATCCGAGATCGTCGGTAATGAGGCTGTAGTTGCCGCGGAAGCATGGTGGTCGTGGCTTCTTGAGCGCGCTCACCATGCATAATCGCGAAGTGTGCAGCCTCCGTGATTACTTCCTGGCGAGATCGGATGATCCATTCTATAAGGACGTCATTTCTTGTGATAAAGGACTTACCCCTCTATCCTTAGCCAACGAGCAATGGCAAGACCCGGCAGTGCAGAGCATTTCCGACCGGGAGACCGTATGGAAGGAGAAGGAGCTCCACGGGAGGTTCTACAAGGCTCTACATGAGCCTTTCGTAGACACAGTAGCCTCCCTCCACTGGCTACGCTTTGGTGATCTCTTCGGGGAAACCGAGGGTTTTGTCTGTGCAATACAGGACCAGGTTATTAAGACCAACAACTATCGGAGATACATCCTAAAGGATGGCACCGTCGACGTCTGTCGAGCATGTCGCCATCCCGGGGAGTCACTTAGGCATGTCATATCCGGTTGTTCTTGCGAATAAGCCTGATATTGTGCTGATGGACCGGGCACAGTCAAGGATATTTTTGGTCGACATTACAATTCCGTATGACGAGAACCTCGTGAAAGCCGAAACAGATAAGCGAACAAAATATCTGGACCTGGCTCACAAGGTGACCGACATGTGGGGTGGTTGGCCGACCGAAATTATTCCTGTAGTCGTCTCTGCGAATGGGCTAATCCCAGTCAGCCTCTCGGGTCATCTGAGGCGGCTGGGACTCCGTGACGGACCGCTCCGGGCTCAAATGCAGAAGGCGGTGGTCCTCGATACCACCCGCATCGTCCGTCGGTTTCTTTCCCTTTCCCCCTAACCCTCGGCCGTTTGGTCTCTCCTGCCGAGGGCTTCCATCTGGTTGGATCTTTATTTATTTGTGTATTTTTTGTATTTATTTTATGTTATTGATATTTATGTATATTTATCTTTTCATTTTAATTTATAATTATATATTTGTAGAAACCAACCAGATGAGAAAACTATACAGATACCCCAAAAATAATAATAATAAACTTTATTAGCATAATTACATTACTTTCCTTTACAATAAGCTTTTTACAATATGTTTAAAATAATGTTGTCCTAAGCTCACAAATCCTACGCAATGGTAAACGCAAATTTTAACAAGTTATGGATAAAATGTTACCAATTAACACTTTTTTACATTACTTCATCTTTTTTTTGGGCTTTGCGATTTTCATGAATATGACTGAAGACAGTATGCCTATAGTGATTTTATTTGGCAAATATTTTTTAAAAAAAGTAAAAAAGTATTTGACATCAAAATTTTTATCGCAAAATCACGTAGTAAAGTCTGTATTAAGTATCTATCTACCTATATGATTAAAATGGGTTGCTATAATAATAGAAATAAAACGGGTTATAAAATATTAAAAGAGTATAAATTAGTGACTATATTTTCACAAACACACGGTCTTGTACGATGTAATGTCATTTACACTACAAACGACCGTCAAGAATCAAGATTCTTTGACGTCGTGACGCAAGAGACCAAACGTCCTTGGTTAAGTTATGCATAATATCTACAATGTACTAGCTACAGGCTCGGCGTAGGTACTACATTCGTAATGTTCCATGTGTACCGTATTTCTTTATTTGTTTACCGATATATTTGTAGATATTCGTCATAATTTTTAAAAGATTCTAAATTCTAAACCGCTATATTCACTACATTCGTGCTTACTGCTTATTTATTTTGATAAAAACAGTGACACATGTTAATAAGAAGTGGTAATGACTCATAATTTATAAGAATACAATCCCAGCCTTATTAAGGTTTTCAGTAGGCGGATAGTATTATTAACCGCGTGACAAGTAGTGAAGTTACAGCCTATATACGTCACCACCACTGCTGGGCACAGGCATCGTCTCATTTCTGTGAGGGTTTAAGGGCAAGGAAATGTCTGCAAGGAACTTCACGTCTTCAAAATATTTTTTTCTTACTTATTTCTCAGACAAGAAGCTTACTTTCATCTCGATGTTTTCCTTCACCGCCGAGAACGTGGGAAACCAGCACTTTTTTTTTTCAGCATTGCAATTAACAATTTCATTGGTGCCGGTGAGGATCGAACCCGGGTTGTTCGCGTACTGTGAAATTTACAGCGAGCGCATAGTCCCTAAGCTATCACGGCACGTGATAATTAGGTACTATTAATTAAATAATAAGGCACTGTATTTTAGTATATTTTCAATTAAAAAAATACTACTACTACTAGTACTAGAAAGAAGTTTTGAAACAAGTGATTGCATCTGTGTTTCTTTTTATCTCTTCATAGTTGCTCCATGATCTGTTTATATTTATTTGTTTATTTTATGAAGTATAAGAAAGCGATAAATACAAATATATTTTTGTTTAAATGCATAGCATGCTACTCGTATAATTTGCTACTTACTATTATTATATATGATAAACATGACTAACTTTTAAATCTATTTGCACTTGGTAACTTTCGATAGTTGTCGGAAGTTGATAATGTGATCGAAATGGGTCAGAGCATCATGCGTACAATAGATCAAGAGTGATTGACAATTATTTTTTGATATTTTAAGTGTGCGCGGTCTTCCAAGTATGTTCTTTAAAATTCATGTTTCAAAGTAAAAATATAAAAATGTGTTATAATGACTTAATTTTTACGGTGGTAAAAAGCGATCGATATAAATATTGTGGTTGAAGTATAAGCGAATAAATTGCCGCCTTTTTATACTGCTGATGTAATCAGTTTTCTTTAACCTCACGAAAAATTACTCATAAGTTAAAGGTGCCCTTTCAGACGTAGGGTATCGTTTCGTCACGCTTATCCTTATAAGAACATCTGTGAAAACATGCAAAAGCACAAACAGTCGAATGATATTAACGATATGCGGATGCCCAATCAATTATTTTACTTATATTCAAACTTTTATTAACCCTCAAAAGTTAAAATGGCAGCTTGTAGAAACAGGCTGGAGAAAATAAGAAGGCAATATATCCTTTGCAAAGCAAATGATATTAATATCATTACACATTGCTTGGTAATGGTTGGTTGATTTTATTGGTTCATTTTATTTTCACCACGTGTGGTGTTTTAGGTAGTTAGGTACATTTGCGTTTTATTATAAATCTAATTTTTCAGTAATATGCTACGCTTTCAGTTCGATTTAACGCAGTAGCGAAATGGAGGTATGATAATAATTATAAAACAACTTAATTTTAACATAAACCAAAATAATTATAATAATAAACCAACAGTACCTTCAACTAAATTACTGTGTTCTAACCGTTGACTATTTATTTATGTAAATTAAACGTATTTCTAGAGATCTTTGTTTTACCAGTTTCTTTATCTGCTAAGTTTCAAACTGCTTTAATTTAATTATTGGTAGATTCATTCTTAAGGCTTATAAATATTTTAAATTAAAAATGTTGTCCGGTTCTCTACACTCACCACAAGAAACACAGCAGCGTTAAGCTGCTATTTTACGCTGGTATTCTGTGAGAGTGTGGTCCTTCCCCGGTCGAGCCAACCCATTCGTGCTACAACTATACTATAACTGCAGCATGACTCTACCACATATAAAATATATTAAATTACACGTCGTACAAACAAAATAAAACATTGCTAATGGGAGTTAACAAGTACATAACACTACGAAAAATTTGTGAAAAGATTTTAATGCTTTTAATTATTATCTTTTTAAAACACTACAGTGAACACACTACGTTTACACTGAACGCAAGTTTTTATCCATGTACACGAATACATAACTACTACGTAATTACATTTAATGGTACCCAGATAGTTTGCTCACAAATATTAACTAATGGCTTAATTATGAAACAATCACCATTCATATTAAATAATGTAGTGATTTAATTTAAAGTTGAAAAAGGTAGGTATTAACTAACATGGGGTTAACCAACTTATTTTGTGTAGTTAATACATACTACTCCAAACAACGTTGTTAGTTGAAATTAATTTGATATTTCACCTTGAAATTTATTTTAGCCTGTAACCTTTAACTTGCTTTTAAGAATAGTAAAAATATCGATATTTATAAAGAAACTGTATGCGTAACTCTTATATAAAAAACTGTGTAAGACATTTTAAGTTATCATTTAACACTTATTGCAAATACGTCCATCTAATTTAAAACGTGGAAACGAAAATTGTCAAATTCAACCTTAAATAAAAAAATATGGGTGCGATTCGTTCTCCCACTCACTATCAACTTCCCACTCGATAATAAATTATAAGTTCGATTTCTTTTCCTTGAAATAACTAGGTACATAATCTGATTATGATGCCATCTGAACACAATTGATGTAAATTAGTGCTTTATTTTCAATTTCACTTTTATAGGTTGTATCAAAGCAAGGATACAGAAAACTTCCTAATTTTAAACTTCTTTCGATTATATTACGGGTGCCACACCTCTGTTAAACTAGTATACCAGGTGCAAACTGCACGCACAGCTACCCTCTAGCTACACTACTGAGAGGGGGTTATTTATTGTATTGTATTTTTAAGGTATGCAACACGATATGTTGTTTTCCTATAAAGCTGTAAAAATTAAATGGCTAACAGCGTTAACATTAGCCAAATTAGCAGATTATTTACTAACAAATAGAATATACTTTAACGGTAGTTCCCTACAAATTTAAACTAGCTCAGTTCTAGTAGGTAATGTCAAGAGCGCTTCTAGAATCTTTTTTATTTTTATATTAAAAAAATAATAGCGAATTGTGTGATATATATATATGTGAAATATTTAACTGAACTTACGAGGGTGGATTGAAAAGTACTCGGCCTAACACAGATCCATTCAATTCTAAAAATCAAATCTACCCACATTATTTAGTTTAGTTCAGACTAGTTCATTGTGTGAAGTTCGAAACGTGTGCGATAATTAGTTGTGATTTTATAAATTTATTAACAAAGTAATCGGACATAATTTCCGCGAATGGAGCAAATCGAGCAGCGTGCCGTCATTAAGTACCTCCATAAGAAGGGGCTATCATCAAAAGCCATTCATGATGACATGGTCAGTACATTAGGCGATTGTGCTCTGTCATATTCATCCGTCAAAAAATGGATAGCAGAATTTAAGCGTGGTAGAGAGAGTGTGAAAGATGAACCCCGCTCTGGAAGGCCTTCGACGTCAACTACTGACGAAAATATTAAAAAAAGTACTTGATTTAATAATGGGAGACCGCAGATTAAAAATTAGAGGGACAGCCGAGATTATAGGCATCTCTTACGAACGAACTCAAAACATCATTGTCAACGAGTTGGGTTTCCACAAGGTGTCTGCGAGGTGGGTTCCGCGACTGCTTTCAGTTGAACAAAAAAAGGACGCGATTGACTATTTCACGCGACTGTTTGGAGTTATTTGAAGCCGATGCAGATGATTTTTGAATCGTTTTGTTACTATGGACGAAACATGGGTTCATTACTGTACACCGGAAACAAAACAACAATTAAAACAGTGGAGAAGACCTGGTTCACCACCCCCTAAAAAAGGCTAAGTCGATTTTGTCGAAAATAAGGTGATGGCTTCAGTATTCTGGGACTCGAAAGGTGTGATTACGATTGATTATCTTGAAAGGGGTCAGACTATAAACTCTGATTACTACTGCACCTTACTACGTCGTTTACGAGAGGAAATAAAAGAAAAACGTCGAGGAATGCTCAGAAGAAAAGTCCTGTTTCATCAAGATAACGCCCGTGTTCACACGTCAGTACAGTCAATGGCTGAAATTCACAACTGTGGCTTTGAACTGTTACCGCATCCGCCGTATTCACCTGATCTGGCACCATCAGACTTCTTTCTGTTCCCTTACCTAAAAAAGCACTTGGGAGATCAAAGATTTTCGACAAACGACGAGGTCAAAGCAGCTGTAGACGCATATTTTGACTCTAAGGAAGAATCATTTTTTTTCAACGGTCTAAATGCTTGGAAGGGGAGGTGGCAAAAGTGTATTGAACTTGATGGTGATTATGTAGAAAAATAAAAATATAACTGATTTAGTATGTGTTTATTTTCTTGGTTAGGCCGAGTACTTTTCAATCCACCCTCGTAGATTCCCGAAAATTTTAGCAACGTTTCGATTCGATTTACTAAAAAGATTAATTTTGAGTTAATATTTTTTTCAGATTATACTACATGTATTAGGATGTTACATTATCTCACGCTGAAGACTAAATTCAAGGTAGAGTGACTTTAATATTTTAACGATTTAATACCAGCTTGGTTGATACATACTATGTAATTTGTGCTCTGTATTTTTATTTCAAGTTCTTGCTTATTTCAGTTCCAAGAGATTTTTTTTATAAACAGAAAATCTCAAGTTACACGATCTTTTATTCGTTATGGTTAGAATGAATTCGATCAGCAACTAATTTCATATGCGCTTTTATATGCCAATAAAAGACAATTGCATCACAAAAATAGAAAAAATATCAACTAAACAACGCTAAGTACTTGGTATAAAATATTTATACCTAATTACAACAATCATAACAAAACAACGAACTTACGAGTACTTATATATAAAAAATTGTGTTCGCAGAATCCAAATTTTGTTTTTTATAATTATTATACGTAAGCTAAGTTACAGGTTACGGGTACCTACGCTTTGTAAGTTACATAATATTAATTATTGCATATGTGCGGCTTTGGCGTAGTCAAAAGGTGATATCAGCGTCTTAGCCAAGTGGGCGATTGGAACATGATGTCTCTCGAACTAGTCACATCTACAGGTTTATGGATTGAATAATGATCATTAATTTTAATGGATCTTTAATAGTTAAAGTTCCAAATTGTCTACATTCCAGTGCCTTTTAAATTTATAATAAATGTCATTTCCAATTACTGAGCTGGTCTAACTTAACTAGCGCATCACTTAACCTAAAAAACTAACATATTAATATCAATAGCTAACTATTCGTCGTTTCATTTGTAAATTAAATACCTAATACCTACCTAGGGTATGCTGCAAAGTTCTTTACAAAGTACCGACGTTATTTTTACAGTAGTTTAATAGTTCTTTAGTACCTATTCTTTTGAGATGAAATATTTTTTGGATATTCTTTCATTTGACGCCATACCCAATCATAATTGCTACAAGGATATTATTCGAACATAGTGAAATAAGTGCAAAAATACACAGCTCTCTCGACGCAACGCGTACGTATGCTCTACTTTGCTCTACCTCTCCCACAAACTGCGCTTAACCCATTGCATATTCTACCTACTAACCTCCATGGCATCAAACCTTTCTCATCTAACAAGACAAGCGGTATAACGGTTTCAATAACTCGTATAGAAAACTACACGTTACTAAAAACTGTAATTTCAGCCACCTGGACTAGCCGGCATAATTTAACATCACTAAGCGACATTCCCTTTATGAAATCATACCTGTTGACATTTTTTTTTCAAAACAATATGACATAGTATTTTTAAAACGCTTTTATTGGCTAGCCCTGCAAGTATGCAGGTGTATGTGTGTAAGTATGAATGTAATGGAATTCTTATTTCAGTTTTCATCCACATCCGGACATCTGAATAATTTGAAATTTTACAGACGTATTAAGAATCGATTACAATACAATAATTTCAGGACTATGATAATTACTATTGTTCATTCTAAACTATGACCTAAAATTAACTACTACATGATCATCACAACTTATGATCAGAGTTATTTACCTTTTTTAAATTCTTTATCTTTAATATTAATAAAAACGCAATTAAATCAAAGTTCGTTCGCTAAGTTACTAAGGATTATATTAAAAAATTTCAACAAGGAAAAAGCGACTAAAAGGTTTATACACAGATTTTTACATGACGAATATAATCAATGTAACTTTTTTTAACAATATTCTTTGACGGAATATAACACTTACCAATTCAACAACTTTTAATATACCGGGAGGAGATTTAAAATAATCTATGTTAATTTTGATCCAGTCCAGCGGTCCGCCTTGCTGCTGCGGAGGCGTTTGTTGCGGAGTAGGCTTGTTGGGGTCCACGGTCACCACTGTCTCGGGAGCCATCATCCTCTAAAATAGGTTAATATCCTCAAAGGTACAATAAGCAAAACGTTCCAGGTGCTTATAACACGAACACTGTCACTCGAAACTTAGTGCACTAATCCGTATCTAACACATTTTTGTTGAGAAGCAGCGAGCGTCGTACCGTTCGAGCGACGAGCGACTGGCGAGTGGCGATAGCGAACTGGCGTGGCGGGAATGAGAATGGCAACCGAAGCCCCGAAGCCGCCTTCGTCGCACCACAAACGAACGGCAGTTGTCGACGCCCGATGACGGAATTTTATTTTAGACGTAACTAGTCGCAATCAAGCGACCAGTGTTAAATTCGAGCGTATTCTCAGCGATACACCAATTGTGAATGGGGTTCAAAATTACCGTCGATACATTCCTAAAATATAAGCAAGAAATTTTGGTATTGAGGTCATTCTTAGTCTTAGATATGTTACAAATAAAAAATATATACCTCTTATGATTAATATCTATAATAATGCTACAATGGACTATAAGTACTTACCCGTGTCATGTACTCGTACTTGGTTGAGGTCTATGTCTATTGTACTTCAAAGCTGATGATGATGCTGATGAAGATAAGTACTACTAATGTAGCAAATTTAAAAAAAAAAATGATCTTTGGATTTTAATTTTTAATGACTAAATACTCATTCATGCCTCATTTAAATGTCCTAGAAGATAAAATATTTTGATATAGGTAGGTAATGTTAGCCACTCTTCTTGTAGCTATCGTAACAGCTCACTCAGTGACGAATTTTACCAACAGCCTACTAGACTAGAGTCTAGGGCGGCAAATTTCAGACAATTTTTTTTTCATATCTTACACAACTTAAAGGGATTTAATTTTTAAAAGGAAAGCTAAAGAAATATTTTCTGCCATTATCTCGAAACTCAAAAACAAACAACTGAGGCTGCTAAATTTTGCACAGAAGCTTGTTGCTTCTTCACATTGCTTCGAGAAATCTACTTTTTTTATAACTTTAACACAACGCTGGCAAAAAATATTATTTAAGTCCAGAAAGGTAAAACGCTAAAGATAATAGATCTGACAACTAAAGAGGACGCATGTGGAAGTTTAAGAGATTCTTAGTACAAAGTCCGTAAAACTTTGGAATCAATCAATCAAGGGTGATATAATAATACCGAAAAGCCTTTTGAATTTTGAATTTTGAAAAACTGAAAATGGCGGTAATGGTTGTCGTGTGGGATGTTAAAGTGAATATTCAAATTCGGGTTTCTACAGTAGATTAATTTGATCTTTACAAATTTAATAGAAGGTTTTTTCTTAGCTAAACGAGAAAATTTTAAGTATTTAGAAGAAAAGACGATATAATTAAGCTTGCCGAATTAGTATACAAAAGACATTGGGATAAAGACAACCGAAAAGGAAAACAATTTCAAACATCCAATGAAAAAATGAGAATAACTACGAGTTATAATTTCATGGTTAAAATATTTCTCATTGATATACCCGTATCCGAATTAGAAAAACGGCAGGAGGCCTTCTACAGATTCAATTAAGTTTTCGTTTTTGAACAAAATGAGTCAATTGTTATCATCAACCCTAATGGAAAAAGCCTTTTTCTTGGAAGAAATGTATTCTTATGATTTAGATACTGATTTAGTTTAAGAACGCACACTTCTTCATTTCTTCTGAAAGAATTTTATTGAAAGCTGATTCTGGATCATTGAAAAGTCTATCTTCCTGCGAAAACAGAATTTGCAATGGCTTTATGTACACCAGCGACAAATTGTTTGGGTGAGAAAAGCTTTTCTTGCTTAGAACGGGTGAAAGATTATCTAATAATAATAATCTTTATTGAAGATCTAAGATCTGTCATAAGCCAAAAAAGCTAAACGCTTTAGCGCTTTTGTGCATAGAGTCAGCTAATAAACAAGAATTCATACGACGATATAATTGATGATTTTGCGATTAAAAAAAGCCCAAAAATGGAATTGCAAATATCCTTTCATAACTTAACTTACTGAATTTTATCATCATCAGCCGGATTGTTACCAGATAATTAAATATAATGTTTTTGAACTGTAAGCGCAATAAAAATTCTTTAATTACATTTACCGAATTGGATTTCTCTCCAACGCTGTCCAAGGAAACTCCTGTCAGCCATCTCTTCCATCTCTGACCAGGGAGGACGACTCACTGGCTCATGGCGCAAAGGACAAAGCCAATCTGCTGGGCTTTCTCTTTGCATCCAATTTAATTCTTGATGACTGGGGGAACACACCGCCGACCATCCCACGTTTTGATTGCTCCATGCAGGATGTGCTGTTTACCCAGCGCTCGGTGCTGGAGTGATGTGCAGTTTCGTGATCACTTGAAAGAGAAGGCCAAATTGGCCTCTAAAAAGGTTGGCGTGCTCAGCAGAGCAGGACAGTATTTCATGCCGGCACACCGCTTGTAACTTTACAAGTCGCAGGTTCGGCCGCACGTGGAATACTGTTCCTATCTATGGGCTGGGGCTCCCCAGTGCCAGCTCCTTCCATTTGATCGCATCAAGCGCAGAGCCGTTTGAATCATCGGCGACCGAGCACTTTCCGATCGGCTTGACTCACTGGCACTGCAAAGAGATGTTGCATCTCTTTGCGTATTTTATCGCATTTACCACGGGGAGTGCTCTGAGGAATTATTCGGACTAATTCCAGCCGCTCAATTTCACTATCGCACATCGCAACAAAACTCGCGATACTATCCGTACCATCTGGATGACTGGCTGTCCACCACTGTGCGATTTAAAAGAAGATTTTGTCCTCATCGCACAGTCGCACATCCTCCTTGTGGAATTTTTCCGACTTAGGGGCCTTCAAGAAAAGAGCCTACTCCTTTTTAAAAGGCTGGCAACGCTTCTACAATTCCCCTGGCATTGGATGGCGGTAATCACCATTAGATGGACCGTATGGTCGTTTGCCACCTCTCCTAAAAAAAGATTCATGGATGCAATAGAATAAATAGTACATCGTCATCATTACAAGTGCACTGCTGAATATAGGCCTCCCCAAAGGAGTGCCACGAAACACAGTTATGAATCACATATATCCATCGACTTCCTGCACGTCTTACCAGGTAGTCACTTCTTACCAGGCGGACCACCATACACTACGCTCACTGATATTACGAGAAAGAAATTGTTCATGTAAGATGTTATTTTATATCTTGCATTCCAGACCAGTCACAAGTGCACAGGGCCTGATTTACCCACAGGATAACTAGGCTGGAGCCTAGACCGCAAGGTTAGAGGGGGCGGTCGCTGAACATGCCTTTGCAAGCACTACTAATATATAGAATAAGCTTGTTGCTCTTTCTTTACTTTTCGAAGTAAACAAATAAATACTTAAATTGTAAAAATGCGACTGAATTTTATTTGGTACCTTTTGTCTTTCGTTGACAGACTGGAGGGGATTTAATGATATTAAACTGAGCAGTTTAAAATCTTATAATATCTTATAATAAGCATATTATATATAATAAGCATATTATATATAATAAGCTCTTTTCTCTTCCTTTAATTTTATTAAGGTGTTTTGCCAAGGTTATTCAAAAGAACTTCCGTCAGCCATCTGTTCCATCTCTGCACAGGGAGAACGTATCACTGGCCTATAACGGAAAGGAGAAAGTCAATCTTTTAGGTTCTCTTTTTGATTCCAACTCTACTCTCGATGACGGGGGTACAAACCGCCGACCATCCTATGGTGTGATTGCTCCATGTTGGATGTGCGGTTTACCCAGCGCTCAGTGTCTAAACCATGTCTCCCTGGGCGTCAACAAGTCGAGTGGGCCTGATTGAGTTGAAGTGTATCCCCCCCAATTGTGCTGAAGATAGATGCTCCGGAGTTAGCACCGATTCTAAAGCTTCTTTTCCGGTACTCCTACAACCTAAGCGTAATCCTGAACTTATTAATGACAGCTTTAGTGGACCCGATCTCTAAAAAGACGACCACTCAACCCGTCCAACTACAGGCTTAACACTATCGCCTCCATGTTCTCCAAAATACTGGAATCCATTGTAAACTGCCAGCTCATAAGGTACCTCGAGGACCACCAGCTGGTAAGTGCTCTCAGCTAGTTCTAGTTCTAATTTTCTCTATCTCATAGATGAGCGGAAGCCGTATTGTGCAACTGGATCATCAGTTTTCTTGCAGATCGGAGTATACGCTGGCTACGAGCCTGTTGTATATCAATGATATATAATTGTTAAAGGTTGCAACACTGATGATGCTTTTTACATTATGTATATTGTCCATGCTAATATTTATCAAGAACACGTCTTCGAATATCGGAACTAGCTTGTGTTTGAAGTCGAGTCTTTAAACAAAATCTCGGATTGGGTACGACTCTAGTTCGGTTTAAGCTTCATTACACAGGTTTACGCGTTTTCCTTTAAAAACAAAACCCTTTGTAGTATGGCCTCAATTTTAGGTCACTCCCCGCATTGCCTCAACCAGCATCAGAATCCTCGATATCGACGTATCGAATGTCGTACAGTTCCGCGGTCACTTGAAGGAAGGCTAAGTTGGCCCCTAAAAAGTTTGGCGTGCACAGTAGAGCGGGACAGTATTTCATGCCAGCACACCGTTCGCAACTTTAAAAGATGTAAGTTTGCTCTCGATGGCCGACTTCTCACTAATCGGCTCGATTTAGTGGAAGGTTGCAACCCATTGCATTTTGTAAAACATTTTCCACGGGGCGTGCTTAGACAAATTTTCCGGATTAATTCCAGCCGAAAAAATTCCACCAACGCATATTGAGCCAAGAGAGTCGTGGTAGCTCAGATGGTTAGCGCTCGCTGTAAATTTCACAGTACGCGAGCAACACGGAGTTGATCCCCGCCGGCACCAATAAAATTGTTAATTGCAATTATAATTGCTGTTTTATTACGTGCTCGGCGGTGAAGAAAAACATCGTGAGGAAACCTGCATGTCAGAGAAATAAGAATAAAATAATATTTCGAAGACATGTGAAGTTCGCCAACACACATTGGCTCAGCGAGACGGACATTTCCTTCCCCTGAAATCCTATCAGAAACGGAGGCTTGTGTCCAGCAGTGGGATTATAGGCTCTAACTGTAACTTAAAAAAATATGTTTAAATCGATTTTGCGTCAAAACTTATTTTTTGTTCAATTCAACCACTCCAAAAGATTATAAATAAAATAAAAATGTTATTGGTGTGTTAATAGCATGCAAATAACCACGCAGGCTTAATAATTATTTCGATATTACGGTCATCTAAGCGACATTAGCGTAATGGCAGGGCGCGGATCGCGAACTCAAATGGTCGTGGGTTCGAATACGCCATTTGACTGACTGGGGCTGTGATTCAAATCAGGCTCAGCGAGTGCAGCATTAAAGATGCGCGGTTTGTGTTTTCTACTACTGCGCTCGTATGACCAAGCGTGTGGTTAAGCTCGTCAAGCCTCAAGTCCAGCTGTGAATTATCTATAGGCTAACAAAACTAAACTCAACTAAGTGTAAAATCAATTCTAAAACAAGCGTTACTAAGGTCAGCATGAGGATCCTTCATCAGACAGATACATATTACATTTTCATCGAAGTTAAATAAGTATATCTGATTTCAGCTCAATTGGATGTGAAGTTAATAAAAAGCTTGGTAAAAAGATAGTGTAGGTACTTAGAGTAATCAGAGAGAATATTATATTATAAATTCAAAAAGGAATTTCAAAAAGGATATTGAGTTACTGGAGAAAGTTCAACGTAGATTTTCAAAGGTCCCTAAAGTATTGAAAAACATACCATATGAAGAAAGGTTGAATAAGCTTAAACTAACGATACTGAAGGATCGCAGAGAACGGGGAGACTTGATCGAAGCATATAAAATTATACATGGACACTACGATCTGGAAAATTTTGACAGAGATTTACTCCAGTACTCAACAAACACACATCTTAGGGGACATCACTTCAAATTAATCAAAACCGTGTCACATAATAACCCACACAAGCACTTTTTTAGCCAAAGAGTGGATGAAGCATGGAATAAACTGCCATCAGAAGTATGCCACAAACTATTAACCAATTCAAGAACAGATTAGATAAACATCTAAAATAAGAATAATTACACGTTTGAAAATAGGATACGGGCTTACATCAGTTGTTTCAACTGCTAGCCTGTTAAGTAATAATAATAATAAATATTAAATTATTATAATTTTGTGACATGGTAGAGCCATGCTGCAGTTATATTAGCTAGTTGTAGCACGAATGGGTAGGCTCGACCGGGGAAGGACCACGCTCTCACAGAATACGAGTGTAAAGTAGTAGCTTAATGCTGCTGTGTTTCGTATGGTGAGTGTAGTGAACCGGAGACCCTTTTTACCGGAAACGAGGCATTCCATCTTAGTCCTCACGGGTGACAATGCATCTGCATTTTGATTCGTAATCGAGTATAGATGTAGATATCTACGGGCCACGGCAGCCACTTACCATCAGGTGCTGTGTGTCACACTATCCTATAAAAAAAATTAGATACACACATTAAATGATTATAAACGACGGCAAGATGATTATCATAGTGTGTACTGAAGCGTGGATTCAAGGTTCGACTATCAAATCACCTCGGACTCAAGTTTGATTGTTGGTCCGGATAACTATTGCAGTGTAATTACGCCACTGTCTTTATTTTATGTCACCGTCCTTCAGAAAGCACGTAAATTACTTGGTCCTGGGCCTGATCTCTCTCCGGTCGTATAGGATTGCCGTCCCATTGGACAATGAAAGTGAGAGGACAGAGTGCTTGCGCACTATAATTTTGTTATGCGCTAGCCCGGAGTTCGTTTCGTTCGTTCTTCGTTAAGAGTTGAGACCGATGGCCGTGATCGAAATTCGGTCATTTTAATTTTCATGGCACTGTGTAGCTTTTTTCCCGATTTTATTAGTCTAATTTAGGGTTTTTCAAACTGTGTTGACAAACGAACTTCGAGGGGCGTTCAATGTATTCTCGGTATTAGGGTGATTTGCTAATAATGTGGGTAATTAAAAAAAATCATTAGCTAACGGCACTACCTGAAGATATAAATATGAAATTTCGTCTTGATAACTTCATTACCTCTTATGTAACCTTCAGTCATACTGTACTCTATCTCTATCCGAATGACGAATTCGACAGTATTGAAAAAAATCGAACACCTTGCGGTGATTGAATTGCATGAAATACTCAAAAAAATACATGAAGAAATGGTGGCCGTTTGCCAAAACTCTGCTCCTTAAATTTCACAGCCAATCACAGCAGCTACAGAAGAAAATTATTGAAAAACGTGTATATATTAAAAGATGGACAAGTAAAAATTAAGATGTTAGCAGAAATGACTAACCTATCCATTGGTACCATACAATACACAATATATTGCATGACTATCTCAACCTCTCAAAATTCAGTGCAAGACGGATGCCGCGAATGCTTACTGTGCTTCAAAAGATGATGGCGCGGATTGACTGTGGTAGGGAGTGTTAGAGTGTGTGGTGACGAGCCAACAAGTGTTGGAGTTCACCACTATGACCCTGACAGTAAACAGGAGTCTATGCAATAGCATAAAAAGGGATCAGACAGATCAACAAGTTCAGTCACTCCATCAGCCGGTAGAATCGTGGCCAGTGTCTTTGGGATTCCGATGGAACTCTATTGATCGAGCACACAAAAAAGGTGAAAACTTCAACGCAGGCAAATACTCAAACACTTTACGTTTGAGAGAAGCAATAAAAGAAAAAAGAAGAGGAAAGCCGGCCAAGAGAGTGCTGCTTCTTCATGACAACGCACCAGTTCACACGGCGCAGCTCCCCAAGACTGCTGTACGAGACTGCGGGTTTCAGGAAATTAACCACCCACCATACAGCCCTGATCTAGCCCCCTAGTGATCACTTTTTATTGACAAACTTAAAAAAGACCTTCGGGGAAAGCGATTTGCTGACGATAATGAACTCAAGTGAAGCTGCAAATGAGCATTTTTAAGGCCAAGACGAAAAATTATTTTCAAAGGAATAGAAAAGCTTTTTTTTACGATTAAGTATGATGCAATAGCGATACGATGCGTCTTCGGTGAATTACTTTGCGATATTAATTGTGACGTATGATATTTGTTATCTTTGTATAAACGCCTCTCGAAAATTCTTCTGTATGATGTTAATGTTATAGTATATAAAATATTGAGAAAAAAATCAAAGCTACATCTATTCAATAATCCAGTATAATTACAGACTATATTAAAAAAATAAAAAATATTTTATAATTTTATCTTTTCTTTTTTCTAGCTTTTTATGTCTCATCGCATCACGTACGTACTAATTGAGAAGTCTCTATTGTTTAATATGCGCATAAGATGGGCGTAGTAACTTAGTATGCCTAACATTTATGTCAAATAGGAAACGGACAACTATAAGGAACTGTTGACCAAGAAATGTAGGACACGTAGGTAAATACACAAAATAGTTAACACTATCTCGAAATGACCGTATCGACAACACATAAATACTTGAAAGTAACCGAAAACCCCCCAAATTAAGCTTGAACTTTATTAGACACTTTAGTGTTTTACCTTTTATAATACAAAATATTTTAAGGTGTATTAAATAACAATAATGCAATGAATTTTGATTTAAAAAAACAACGAGAAATATTGATTTCTATTTATAAAATTACATTATAAATTGAATGTTTCAATTTTAAGAATTTTTTTTCGCCTGTGCATCAAATCATCAAAACGCTGTCCGCCATATTAGAAACTGTCGTGACGTCACTGATCACGCCTAAGCGTTATGTGTTCTGTGTTACTGATTAAGAGAACCTGCTAATGTGTTGTGTTATTTCGAAATTTTTGAAGTTATCATTACGATGATTGAGTTTTATTACAAATTTTATTCAAAAGGCATCGTGGAAGACGAATTTGTAAAAGCAGAAAGTACTTTTCTACCAAGGATAAATAAATTGATGGTGGCAAAATTTTTTGCATGCAATCCCAATTTTTGTTCTGCTGAGTTGAGGAATGTTAAATGCATCTATTTACCAACTTTTGTTTATACAAAAACACTATACCAGCAGGCAGAGTGTATTTTTGTTAAAACATAGTTTAGTAGCTATCATAGTTGTAATTTATCTATAATTTCTATCATTAGCAATCACTAGTAATAATATCTAAATTAACGTAATTTATTACAAAATTTGACTGGTGATACCGTTCACCTCATGGTGTTTTGTTTTGTATAAACGATGCTTAAATATAAGTCATACTTACATCAAAATGATCTTCACAAAAGAATAGTCTAGTTTTCGTAGACAATGTATTCGGGTATCTATCTTCTTGCCAGTTTTAACCAAGTATTTCTTCTATTTAAATCAGTTGGCAGTTGAACCCATAACTTCTTATGCTCGTATTTTTGCTATCAGACATAACAGTACAAAAATATAGATGATAACTCATTATTAAGCATTGAAAGTTTCTTATTTCTTAGCAAAATCGGCAAAATTCTAGGACAGTGACGTTACGAGTAGAAACAGCATGGCGGCCAGCGTTTTTTCACGCGATTTAAAACGATACATTAAAAGTAATTTTTATGGCACTATTCGGTTTAAAAAAATTATATATAAAAATTATAGTGGTTCATTATCACTCTAGGATTCATCTAAAACAGTTTGAAAATGGTGTGATACCCTATTTTCCAATTGTTTTTATTGACGTTTGACAAAAAGTTATCGGAAAATTAGAAATATAGTAATAAGGTTATTAGTGAAAACTTGTATTCAAAATACTTTAAAAAAATTACGTATAACATCAGCGCTTAAGCCATGCGCATTTGGATTTACTAAGGTTTGATAATTTTTTGAGATAAACTATACATATTATACTATATCATGTCAAATGCTTTTGAGAGATCTGTGGCCGTGGAAGGAAAAGGGGAGGTCTCCCGCCGGGCAAGGTGTTCTGCCCGGGGAGCGGCCAACACTCCATGTGATAGTTCGGAGATGTCATATATATACTGTTTATGATTCGGAATGTTGATAGCGTGATTTAAGCTTCGGTGTATTTCGCTTGTGGCGCGACGACAGCGCCGCTACATCACCCCCCTGCTCAGACCGGAGGTCGATAGTGCAGTCTCGTCGACGAATGTGCAAGTGCCAGGAGATTGCCTTGTAGTCTGCGGTGAGTCGAGAAGAAGGCAAGTAATCTGCGAGAGTGCCGTGAAGCAGAGGCGAGCAGTAAGGCTCAGAGCCGTGCCGAACACTGTATAGCGCAGAGAGTAGCTTGAAGGAACAGGAAGCATTATTATTCCTGTGCTGCGATGATCCTTGTGAAGCTAGCTGGCTTGCAGGATATGAAAACTGCAGACGATATCTGCTCGGGAGCGAACGGGTGGGGTATTTTATGACGATGATAAAGCTTGAAGTTACCGAAGGTTGTTGGTTGCGTGTTCAGATCACGTCGGGGTCACCACTGTGGCCGTGGAAGGAAAAGGGGAGGTCTCCCGCCGGGCAAGGTGTTCTGCCCGGGGAGCGGCCAACACTCCATGTGATAGTTCGGAGATGTTATATATATACTGTTTATGATTCGGAATGTTGATAGCGTGATTTAAGCTTCGGTGTATTTCGCTTGTGGCGCGACGACAGCGCCGCTACAGATCTAAATAACAGACTAAAGACATAAGACAACAGAAGTCAAGCCGACTGTCCAGAACTTTAGCAATAACAGTTATTAGTGAAATTGGCCTGTGATTGGATACATCTAAGTAGTCTGTTCGTAATAATTTTTCAGGGAGATAGCTATGAGCCAACAAGTTGAAAACAAAGAAAATACTCGTGTACTCCACTGCTTACTGCAAGTGCTCGATGCTGAGGTTATCGAATACTGAGAAGTTTCCTGGCACTAGGTGCCAGATGCAGGTTTTTAATGACGGAAGCGACGTCCTTTCGCAGTAAATCTAATGCTCAACTTCAAAACGTAGCCCCCTGCAGACTGCAGCTGCACCTCTGACGGCGCTTGTCCTAAGGACGCCGTCACTGACAATTTTCTGAAACATAACGATTATGATTATGGTTCAATTTATTCTTTGTACTACAGAACTTCCTAAAATTATTTTTAGATATTCCGCAACTTGAGAGTAATTACATACATCCGTAATGATGTCCATTTTTATCCGTGGTTCATTATCCTGTCACCATTTTACTTGAGTCTTAAAAATGCCGTTCTTTATGAGGAGGCATCATTGTATACTGGATGACCTTTTTTACCCTCTGGAAAAAAATGGGGTGTAACATGTGAACGGAGTAGAAGCCTACGGCACTGATATTTTACAAAAAAAATAAAAACAAAAATTTTGAATTAAATAAATAATTTAAAATCTATCGAAATTCAAATTATATCAATCCTACTTCACGAACGGCAATAAAGCTATAAATTTAGTAGGCATCTTTTACCTTGTAACTTCGCAGGATCACAGGCTCAAGGACAAAGGGCAATGTGAGTATTCAATAAAATTTTCATAATCAAGAAGACGTTTGGGTCCCGTCCAGCTGTCAGCTGAATAATGTTGAGAGAACCGGCGATTCATAATATTTGATGACTTGGTTCCACATAGGACTAATCTAAGATTTTTGCAGCAGGTTCCTTTCTGAGATGGAGTAAAAATTGGTTTAGTCATGTACTAATTCTTCCGGATCTGATTGTCCATGTGGAATCGATGTTAAATAGGTAAATTATATCGAGAACAATATTTATTAAATTTTGTCATTTATTTTGTATATTATATTTGCTTATTTAATATACTATTACATAATATTATATCACAATTACATTTTAATGATATTTTTATCTGAATATTTTAAAATTTATCTATGTCAAATAAAAAAAAACATACCAAATGTATGTTTAACAAAACTTATTAACATTACATATAAATTACAAATATGTTTATTTAAATTAGAATAAGAGTCGTTCATAAATGCTGGGCATGCAAGAGTTAAAAATGGACGAATTTATACCACTTTGACTTTGATGTGGAAACCTAAAAATAAAATAAAAGAATAATAAGCAGATTTAAACATGAAAAATTTTGTCTAATTATAAATTTATATATGTTTCTACTAAAAAAATGTGTATACTAATATATTCATCCTATACTTAAGTACCCACAGAAAAGTCGCATCTGAGCATATTAATTCCATGACACGATAAGGCGTCTTAGGAATAATTTGTTTCATTATTAATCTATAATACTTTTTTATTGATTAAGTATCTTATTAACCGATGAAAAGTAATTCCTTGGTTTTTACTGACATTTCTTGAATTATTTGTGCAATATGTAAGTACATACGACGGCATATTTTTATCAAGAGATTTTTTTTTTAAATCAACACAACACGTGTCAACTCTACAAGCGCGTAGCGAGTGACTGCTGACTAATTAAAGAGCGGTGTACGCACCGCAGTTGAGTGGAACAGAGTAACTGAATGCAGTGTCGCCTCTAGTACGTAGTACATAATAGCTCAATGAATGTAAATAACTAAAATTAAACGACGTGACTTCAGTGCAATGATGCAAACATGACCTCAAAGATTGCGCAAGTAATTTACGAACGATGAAAAAGTATCTTATTCCATGCTAAGCAATTTCAATAATATAACGAATGTTTAAGCATAAATGTACTAATTTTAATTTGTATCTCACCTGTCATAGTAGAAAAATTATCCATATTTAAATTCTGTATCGACTTACATTTATTTAGTTGTTTTTTAAAATCAAAATTCATTGCATTATTGTTATTTAATACACCTTAAAATATTTTTTATTATATAAAGTAAAACACTAATGTGTCTAATAAAGTTCAAGCTTAATTTGGGGGGTTTTCGGTTACTTTCAAGTATTTATGTGTTATCGATACGGTCATTTCGAGATAGTGTAAACTATTTTGTGTATTTACCTACGTGTCCTACATTTCTTGGTCAACAGTTCCTTATAGTTGTCCGTTTCCTATTTGACATAAATGTTTGGCATACTAAGTTACTACGCCCATCTTATGCGCATATTAAACAATAGAGACTTCCGTGATGCGATGCGACATAAAAAGCTAGAAAAAAGAAAAGATAAAATTATAAAATATTTTTTATTTTTTTTAATATAGTCTGTAATTATATTGGATTATTGAATAGATGTAGCTTTGATGATTAACATCATACAGAAGAATTTTCGAGAGGCGTTTATACAAAGATAACAAATATCATACGTCACAATTAATATCGCAAAGTAATTCACCGAAGACGCGTCGTATCGCTATTGCATCATACTTAATCGTAAAAAAAAAAGCTTTTCTATTCCTTTGAAAATAATTTTTCGTCTTGACCTTAAAAATGCTCATTTGCAGCTTCACTTAAGTTCATTATCGTCAGCAAATCGCTTTCCCCGAAGGTCCTTTTTAAGTTTGTCAATAAAAAGTGGTCACTAGGGGCTAGATCAGGGCTGTATGGTGGGTAGTTAATTTCCTACAATATATAAAATTATGGTGAAGTCTAGTTTACAATAAAGTCTAATAATTATTTTCTTAAAGTGTAATGTGAGAGCTTGGTGTGAGAATAACATTGTATGCATAGCATAAGCAAAATAACAACCTATTTTTTTTTTCTACCATGAAGCACTCGTAAACATTTTAGTTTTTTTTTAATGGTATTGATATATAAATAAAATAATACAGTAATCATTGCTGTAACATCAGGCCCAGCTTTCTATGAACTTTCGCCCGTCTTCTTTGACACATTTTTCCATACGATGGAACCAATCATTGAAGCAACCATTCCATTCGGAAGTTGGGGTCTCCAAAATGGCCGTTTTGTAGACGTCCACAGCTTCTTCAGGTGATGAAAATCTCTGTCCACGCAATTTATTCTTTATTTTAGGGAAGTATAGAAATCATTAGGGCTTAGGTCGGGGCTGTACAGCGGATGGTCTAATAATTCTATGTTTTCTTGCTCTAAAAACTCTTTTGTTCTGTGTGCGGTGTGAGAACTCGCATTGTCGTGATGGAGGATGATGCGGTGGTTGCAGTTCTCTTTATGGAGTTCAGAAACGACCTGTGGCAAACAAATGCTAGCATACCATTCTGCATTAACCGTTCTTTGTCCCTCAAGAGGAATAGTCCTAACATGGCCGGTTTTGCAGACAAACGTGGCCACCATTTTTTTTTTTTGCAACACTCCGTGAACGAACAATTTTTGTTGGCTTTAACTCATTTTCGAACACCCAAACTCGTGACTAGTTTTTTGCTTCAGGTTCGTACGCGTATATCCAGGATTCATCACCTGATACGATGTTGTATACAGCATTTGAGGGTCCTGCCTGGAATCTTTCGAGAGTTCTGACACACCAAGAAACGCGAGCCGCTTTTTGCTCTTCACAGAGCGAATGCGGTATCCATCGGGAAAACAACTTTTTTACACCTAATTGTTCATGCAAGATTATTTGTATTTGACTCATGCCAATGTCTAAAGTTGCCTGAATTTCGTGGTATGTCACATGTCGATCTTCCTCAATCAGCTTACGCACAGCATCAACGTTTTCTTGGGTGACTGCAGTTTTTGGACGACCTTGACGGGGATCATCACTGAGCTTGACACGTCCACGTTGAAATTCAGCAAACCAGCGATAAATTGTGTTTTTGGATGGGGCTTCATCACCAAATGCAGAAATCATCCGGTCAATACACTGTTTTTGTGTTAAACCACTTCGAAAGTCATAATAAACCATCCCTCTTGAATTTTCTCGAGTCAATTCCATTTTCTCAACGACTAAACAAGTTTGACAAAACCTTGTGACAAGACCGAGAATTTTTTTTTAAATAAATAAATGGTATTCATTTTTAAAACCAAGGATTACCAATTAAAAAGATTTTAATATGACAGGAACAGTGGAAATATTCCATTCCCAATACTTTTATTGCAGCCTAGTAAAACAATTTTTACTCCATCTCAGAAAGGAACCTGCTGCAAAAATCTTAGATTAGTCCTATGTGGAACCAAGTCATCAAATATTATGAATCGCCGGTTCTCTCAACATTATTCAGCTGACAGCTGGACGGGACCCAAACGTCTTCTTGCACCATGGTCGGTACTATCTGTCACCGGTTTGACCATTTCACATCTTGTGTTGTCGAGATGGCATTTCCCCTAGTCTACATCTACGACTTAAAAGAGCAATATCATTATGTTGCTATTTTACACAACATTCAGTGAAGTGGTAAGTGGTGGAGCTTCGCACAACTATCAATCTGCACTGCAGCGTGGTACATGTACGTAAAATTTTAACGAAGCCATCTCATAAAGAATAATAGGATCAGAAAGTTCACTTACTGACGTAAATGAAATTTCAACTTACATTTCACCTTAGCTTCTCATTGATTCTGTTCTGAAGTAAAACTAAACCTAATTATTACGTCAGTATGTAACGTGCTGGTCCGATCATTTGTCACTTACAATAGAATGTACAGATAGCGCGCGAGTTGAATGCCGTCGGGGCCTGAGGTGAAGAGCGGAAGCATCTCCCCCCGCCATCCGCACGCCGCGTCTCGCGCGCCTGCAGTGTAGTGATGAACTGTCCTTGACAACTATCATACGCTTACTGTGTTATCGTGTTAATATAAAGTTATAGCCGCGTGTTATTTTTGTTTTTAATGATGTCTGATCCGTGTACGTCAAGTTCTGTTACAAAAAAACGATTTTTATTCATCGCCAAGCACGGGAAATGGCGAAAAATGTTCTAGACATGTGTGTTAAAGAAAGGCAGAACAACAATTTAACATTCACATTAAATAATGCTTACGATCGCGCAAGCCGTTACACTGGATTTTCGAAGAGAACATTGTCTGCAATTCAAAATGAAGCCAAAAAGGTCTTCTTTGTTCGCCTTCTAAAAAGAAAAGACAGTGTAACAAGGAGACAAATTTAAACGTCGATGATTTTGATCGAGATGTTATACACAGAATTATTGAAGAATTTTATTTAACAAAAATAATTGTTCCGACCTGCATTAAACTCCTCGCAGCTATTAGAGAAAAAATCGAGTTTCCATGGGGAGTGACGAGTTTAAGAAAATTGTTAAAAGCTATGGGATATAGATGGCTTAAATGATATAATAAACGTAGAATTTTGGTGGAAAGACCAGCTGTCGAATATGCACGGTCAATTTATTTGCGGAAAATTCGTCAATACAGGCAAGAAGATCGAAATATTTTTTTCTCGATGAAACATGGTTAGACAACAACCTCACATTTAAAAAATGCTGGAGAAATGAATTGATCGACGCCGTGTTGACGGATACAAGCTCCACGAACAGACTCCCCAAAAACCATTCCAACGTTACTGATTTGGTGCTGGAAAGTCCCAACAAAGTCCAGCGCCAAATCAGTAATGTTGGAATGGTTAACCAAGAACAATATCGAAGCTTCACTTACTATGAGAAAAGATCAGCTCTTTCACTTGGTTCAGTTACATAAACCTACGGAAAAATCTTTCAAAATCGATGAACTCATCAGAAGTTAAGGCCATATCGTAGTAAGACTACCACCGTACATGTGCGACCTCAACACTATTGAGTTGGCTTGGGCAAAAGTAAAAAGAATTTCCTAAAAAGGTTACCTAAAAGAAGTTACGGAGCTGGCTTTCTCTCAGGTCACAGAGGAAGATTGGCGTGGCTTCGACGATCACGTCATAATTTTAGAAGAAAATTATTAGCAGAGATGGATTAATGGCAGATACCATAGATCGATTCGTAATTGAGGTCAGCGATGGTGAGGATAGTGACACCGATTCAGCCAAGTCTGCCATTTCAGAATCTTATGCTGCATAAATTATTATTTTTTTTAATTGATTTTGATGTGTAAAATAATAAAAAATGTGTGATAATTATTATCTTGTTTTTTTTTAACTTAAAACGTTAAACTTAAAACAATGTTGAAATTTATCGACATATTTTCATAATTAATTCTAATTAGGTCACAGCACTATCGCATTCCTGAGCTCTGCATTCAACTTGCGCGCTATCTGTAACTATGTTTAATGTAGTGAAACCAATATTACCTGTTAAAAACTGGTAAAATAATATAATTTAGGGAGCGTGATGCTGAACATAAATAAATACCATGATTTTTGTTAATCTCGATTTCATATAACAAAATTTTGCTGTAAAATTCACATATTGCTCTAATAAAATGTGTTGAAATATAAGTCATAGAATGTTATTGAATAAAATCTATGATGACACTGAATTTACACTTTGTATAGACGCCAAACTAAGTTACAATGATAGGAAGATCAAGAAAGGACATTTCGTAACTGGTTGAAATAAGAATGTAATTGTGGCTTGCAGGACGGCTCGATTGTATTTTCAAGATTGGATACAAAGACGCAAAGTGGTAAACCAACTTCAGGTGATATACTTATGTGAACGGAGTAGAAGCCTATGGCACTGATATTTTACATAAAATAAGAACAAAAATTTTGAATTAAATAAATAATTTAAAATCTATCGAAATTCAAATTATATCAATCCTACTTCACGAACGGCAATAAAGCTATAAATTTAGTAAGCATCTTTGACCTTGTAACTTCGCAGGGTCACAGGCTCAATGGCAAAGGGCAATGTGAGTGTTCAATAAAATTTTCAAAAGTTTAATTCAAAATTTTTGTTTTTATTTTTTTGTAAAATATCAGTGCCGTAGGCTTCTACTCCGTTCACATGTTACACCCCATTTTTTTCCAGAGGGTAAAAAAGGTCATCCAGTATACAATGATGCCTCCTCATAAAGAACGGCATTTTTAAGACTCAAGTAAAATGGTGACAGGGTAATGAACCACGGATAAAAATGGACATCATTACGGATGTATGTAATTACTCTCAAGTTGCGGAATATCTAAAAATAATTTTAGGAAGTTCTGCAGTACAAAGAATAAATTGAACCATAATCATAATCGATATGTTTCAGAAAATTGTCAGTGACGGCGTCCTTAGGACAAGCGCCGTCAGAGGTGCAGCTGCAGTCTGCAGGGGGCTACGTTTTGAAGTTGAGCATTAGATTTACTGCGAAAGGACGTCGCTTCCGTCATGAAAAACCTGCACCTCCTAGTGCCAGGAAACTTCTCAGTATTCGATAACCTCAGCATCGAGCACTTGCAGTAGCAGTGGAGTACACGAGTATTTTCTTTGTTTTCAACTTGTTGGCTCATAGTTATCTCCCTGAAAAATTATTACGAACAGACTACTCAGAAAAAATTATCAAACCTTAGTAAATCCAAATGCGCATGGCTTAAGCGCTGATGTTATACGTGAATTTTTTAAAGTATTTTGAATACACACAAGTTTTCACTAATAACCTTATTACTATATTTCTAATTTTCCGATAACTTTTTGTCAAACGTCAATAAAAACAATTGGAAAATATTTAAAATATAGATAGATACCCGAATACATTGTCTACGAAAACTAGACTATTCTTTTGTGAAGATCATTTTGATGTAAGTATAACTTATATTTAAGCATCGTTTATACAAAACAAAACACCATGAGGTGAACGGTATCACCAGTCAAATTTTGTAATAAATTACGTTAATTTAGATATTATTACTAATGATTGCTAATGATAGAAATTATAGATAAATTACAACTATGATAGCTACTAAACTATGTTTTAACAAAAATACACTCTGACCTGGCCTGGTATTGTGTTTTTGTATAAACAAAAGTTGGTAAATAGATGCATTTAACATTCCTCAACTCAGCAGAACAAAAATTGGGATTGCATGCAAAAAATTTTGCCACCATCAATTTATTTTTCCTTGGTAGAAAAGTGTGCCGTGTAGTGGCGGTTAAGAATATCCACTACCCCATATCTTCCCGTGGGTGTCGTAAGAGGCGACAGAGGGAGACAGGCAGGAGATGGGCAGCAGCGTCTTCCTGATGACAACTGTGACGTAATAAAAAACTGCGGTTGCCAACCCGCTCGCCAAGCGTGGCAACTATGGCAAATACCCCCCAATGAATAAATACACAAACAGACGGCCCCCAGTCCCCGGCGGCCCCGCTATTCCTGGCTACGGTGGCGACCATGGTAACGGCGGGGCAGGGGGTGCTAAGAATCTCCGGTGGAGGTTCGGTTGCCACCTACGACGACTCGACCTGGCAACATATAACGCACGCACCCTGAGGACTGACGAGAAGATACTGGAGCTGGAAGAAGAGGTAGACAAGTTGCGCTGGCATATTATTGGATTATCCGAGGTCCGAAGAGAGGGGGAGGACACGGCAATCCTCGAGTCCGGCAACTTGTTCTATCACCGGGAGGGCGACCATCTGTCCCAAGGAGGTGTCGGATTTATCGTCCACAAATCTCTCGTCAACAACGTTGTAAAGATTGGGAGTGTGTCGACGAGGGTCGCGTACCTGATACTCAGAATCACCAAACGGTATTCGCTGAAGGTCATTCAGGTTTACGCACCAACCTCGGCACATCCCGATGAGGAGGTGGAGGAAATGTATGAGGATATTTCCAGAGCCATACATTCCTCCAAAACCTACTACACGGTGTTGATGGGAGACTTCAACGCAAAACTGGGCACAAGAGAAAGCGGTGAGCTGAAGGTAGGGAAATTTGGAGTAGGGCAACGGAACCGAAGGGGCCAGCAGCTGGCCGACTTTATGGAGAAAGAGGAACTCTTTATGATGAACTCTTTCTTCCAGAAGCGGCCCCACAGGAAGTGGACCTGGTCGAGCCCCGACGGTTCGACAAAAAATGAGATTGACTTCATTATGACGACCAGACGCCAACTGTTCAGTGATGTCTCAGTGATCGCAAGGGTGAAAACTGGCAGCGATCACCGAATGGTTAGAGGCACACTGAACCTAAACGTTAAGTTGGAGAGGTCTCGTCTAATGAAGTCAACGCTCCGTCCCCCTCGTGCTCTAATCCAGAATCCCGAAACCTTTCAGCTCGAGTTACGTAACCGCTTCCAGTGCCTAGAAGATTGCAATGCAGTGGACGATATGAACGACAAGCTCGTGGAAACTGTCCATGCGGTCGGAGCTAAGTTCTGCAAGACCCGCCCCAGAAGAACACAAAAACTCTCCGATCACACTCTTAATCTCATGGCTGTTAGACGGGAGATGAGGCTGCAATCGTCAACAGATTTGACAGCATACAGGCAACTGAACAGACAGATCTCCAAATGCATACGGCGAGACTTACGCAACTTTAATACTTCTCGTATTAAAGAAGCGATCGAGCGGAACCAGGGCTCCAAAGTCTTTGCCAGAGATCTGTCTGCCAGAAAGAGCCAACTGTCAAGGCTGAAGACTGAGTGTGGCAACATCGTTTCCGGGACACCTGAGATTTTGAGTGAGATTGAGAGGTTCTATGGGCAGCTGTACACATCATCGTTGGAGCCACACGCAAGTGTGAGTAACGATCCAAGAGCAAGTCTTATCCGACACTATTCCGATGATATCCCGGACGTCAGTCTAAGCGAGATTAGAATGGCTCTCCAGCACCTTAAAAACGGCAGGGCCCCAGGCGAGGATGGAATTACAGCGGAGCTTCTGAAAGCGGGTGGAACACCGGTACTTGAAGTCCTTCAGAAGCTCTTCAATTCCGTCCTCCATGGTGGCACTACTCCAGAGGCGTGGAGCAGAAGTGCGGTGGTCTTGTTCTTTAAGAAAGGCGACAACGCTCTCTTAAAGAACTACAGACCGATTTCCCTTCTGAGCCGCGTCTACGTGCTGTTTTCGAGAGTCATTACGAATCGTCTCGCACGCAGACTTGACGACTTCCAGCCTCCCGAACAAGCCGGTTTCCGAAAAGGCTTCAGTACCATAGACCACATACATACCCTGCGGCAGATTGTACAGAAGACTGAAGAGTACAATCTGCCACTTTGCCTGGCGTATGTGGACTATGAGAAAGCCTTTGATTCCGTCGAAATTTGGGCGGTGCTACAGTCCCTTCAGCGGTGCCAAGTTGACTGTCGGTATATCGAAGTGCTGAAGTGTTTGTACAGTAGGGCTACGATGGCTATCCGAGTACAGAACCAGAGCTCGAAACCTATCCAACTGCAGAGAGGTGTAAGACAGGGTGACGTTATATCCCCGAAACTCTTCACCGCTGCATTGGAAGACGTTTTCAAGCTACTGGACTGGAAAGGATACGGTATTGACATCAATGGCGAGTACATCACTCACCTTCGATTTGCCGACGATATAGTCCTTATGGCAGAATCGCTGGAGGACTTAAGCACTATGCTCAATGACCTCAATAGTGCCTCCCAACGGATAGGTCTTAAGATGAACATGGACAAAACAAAGATCATGTTCAATGTCCATGTCACACCTATGCCGGTAGTTGTTGGGAGCACTATGCTCGAAGTTGTTGACGAATACGTTTACCTGGGACAAATAGTCCGACTAGGTAAGTCCAACTTCGACCGAGAGGTCAATCGACGGATTCAACTCGGCTGGGCAGCGTTCGGGAAATTACGGCATATCTTTTCGTCAGGTATACCTCAATCTCTAAAAACTAGATTGTACAACCAGTGCGTGTTGCCAGTGATGACTTACGGATCTGAGACGTGGTCCTTCACTGCTGGCCGTATGAGGACGCTTAAGGTCGCTCAGCGAGCTATGGAGAGGGCTATGCTCGGAGTTTCTCTGCGTGATAGACTCAGAAATGAGGATATCCGCAGTAAAACCAGAGTGACCGACATAGCCCAACGGATTAGTAAGCTGAAGTGGCAATGGGCCGGCCATATAGCTCGAAGAACCGATAACCGATGGGGAAGAAAGGTTCTCGAGTGGCAGCCTCGTACCGGTAGGCGTAGTGTAGGGCGACCCCCCACTAGATGGAGTGACGACCTGGTAAGACATGCAGGAAGTCGATGGATGCAGGTGGCTCAGGACCGTGCTTTGTGGCATTACTTGGGGGAGGCCTATGTTCAGCAGTGGACTTTTGAAGGGCTGTAATGATGATGATGATGATGATGGTAGAAAAGTACTTTCTGCTTTTACAAATTCGTCTTCCACGATGCCTTTTGAATAAAATTTGTAATAAAACTCAATCATCGTAATGATAACTTCAAAAATTTCGAAATAACACAACACATTAGCAGGTTCTCTTTATCAGTAACACAGAACACATAACGCTTAGGCGTGATCAGTGACGTCACGACAGTTTCTAATATGGCGGACAGCGTTTTGATGATTTGATGCACAGGCGAAAAACAATTCTTAAAATTGAAACATTCAATTTATAATGTAATTTTATATATAGAAATCAATATTTCTCGTTTACTTTTTACAAAATCTATCATAATTTTACATGCTGTAAAATACCTTATTCAAAAGTACACGACTCATAATGATCGTAAAAAATTAAAAAAATCTCAGTTAACCAAACTCGGCTATACACCTACACTCACTACTCGGGGATACACCTTCAGGTCACTCCCTCAAGTCCGGAGGCAGAGGCGAATTAAAGGTCGACAGCGCCCTAGGCTAGCCTAGCACCTCATCGACGCCTCTAACAGCCACATTATACCTATTATAAGTTAAAACTACTAATTTTGCAAATAAACTATATTATAATTTATAATATAGTTTGATAATCGCAAAATAATTAGGATACGAGTACCCTTAACAGGTGGTTATAAATGAAAAATGTGATGACTCTCTCATTCTTTTTCGTTTAAAAACATCCACGCGCGCCCCTTTTTAACCTTGCGCCCCTCGGCACGTGCCTAGTTTGCCTTAGGGATGATTCGCCAACTGTCCGGAGGTAAGGTCTCATAATAAATAACAAAACGAGTCCAAACTCAGCACACCTATTACTACTACTACTTTTCGAGGAGTTCCAGTTGCATTCACCGAAGTATACATTCAGATGACTCCGTCAATTCCGGGGGTAAGGTCTCATCATAACTAATATAACGAGCATAATCTGGGCACACCTAGTTCTACTCGTCGAGAATTTCCAGTAGCAGATACCGAAATACACTTTCAAGTCACTCCATAAAGTCCAAGACGTGTAATTGTATTTATAAATAAATTCTACGTACTTTTAGCGAAACAATATATTGTTATAAAAATCTGTGATTATAAAAATAATAAATAATATCTAACCGTCATCAAGTATGTGTCGATTATACTTTCAAGATTGGATGCAAAGACGCAAAGTGGTAAACCAACTTTAGGTGATATAGGGGAAGATGGGGGGACACCGCATGTTTAAGAAAAAGGCACAATAAATAAATTACTCTGTTATTTATTGAGATAATCAATATCACAAATGTTCGAGTATACGATAGGCATAACTTTGGTATGAAAATATTTGCAAACTTGAACAATTTTAATCAAAAATTACAAATCCGAATTCACCCCACACCAATGGGTCAAACGGGATAGGCATTTTATATTACAGGGGTGAATACAGATACTAACAATAAAACAAAATACTCAAATTATTCGCAGTTTTTGCATACAAAAATAATAATTATTGCTCAGAACATCCAATGCAACTTTCGTCAGCCCATTCAAAACAAGCAGTGCTTTGGTACTATTCATCTGTGGACTTAGTTTGACTTACTTTTCACCACAAAACATACACTCCGAATTCTTTTGATTGTTTTCTTAAATAGTCTTTTTTACGATACCTTTAAATTGCCTTCAAATTTTATTTTGATAACTGATTGCGTAGTTTTTCCAGCCAGTTCATTTTTATACGGCAATTCAGTCAAATTTGCTGTTTTTCCTCGACGCGTCGATGGCCGGATGTTCTTTTTTAAAATGAGGAATCGGCATGATATCTTTCGGTGATACAAAACTTATAGAATCTGAAAACATTTGTCCTTCTGTAGATGTTCCTGCTTGTGGGGGGAGATTTTATTTGTGGTTGGTAAAAATGATATTTCTGTTGTCTGTGATGGTGCAAAATGTACGTCTGTAAAAATATTGGGATTCGGTTGGCAAATTCCGGTTTTGGTGAAAGCAGACACTGCATTTTGCATGGTAGCGGCACGATTATAAGCAGTTCCAAACAAAAATGCTATGTAAATTAGGTGACAACACGCCCCGGATGGTTTCGAAGCCATTACTGGATTTCTTGCGAGTAAAACGTGCTCAACGGCCCCATAAAACCAACATCGAGTGGCTGTAAGCGATGCGCGCAGTGAGGTGGCAAGCAGAGCATTATGACACCATAAGCACAAGTTAGCTCAATAGCTTCTAAGTTTTTAGTGTGTGTGGCGTGACCATCTAAGACAAGAAGCACGGGATTTTCTTTTCTTGGTTTTACTTCTTTGGATTTTCCACGTTTTATCTTCTTTATACGATCTTCTAATGAACTTTTAGGTACATTATATATATTTGACGCTAAAAGATATCCCATTCTACCTCCCATCACCGAATTTATGGCTAAAAGTCTGTCTGACTCCGACCATTGAACCCTATTTGACTCTCTGACATATGTTCGTGGCATGATGAAACTCACACTCTCCAAGAAGTAAAAAAAAATAGAAATCAAAAGGAGACCTAAAACATACGCCCACAAGACCTATCGTATTAATCGGGGTGAAATCGGATAGTCGAAGTCACCCCGTCCGCATCCCGTCCCATAGGTACCATGTTTGAAATTGTAATAACTAACAGGTTAATGGCGGTTAGTATAGCGCATATCGCCATATTATAGCGCGCTATCTCTCCATAACGCATAGCGCGTGCTATGTAAGTAGTCGCCATGACGGCTCCGTGGCGCAGTGGCTTAGCAATGAGTTACAGCGCTAAGGGCCGCGGGTTCGAATCCCTCACGGAACAAGAATTTGTATTGCCTACAAATAATTGTTCCGGGTCTGGATGTTTGTCCTTGTGAAATTTATGTTTGTAAACTGCCCCCACGATACAGGAGAAAATCCTAGTGTGGAGATAACGTTTTTAAAAAAAGAAAAAAAGCCATGGCGCTATGACGCTATGACGCTTTGGCGCTATTCATATCAAGTGGCAATTAGTTCTAGCAGCAGCGCTATTGGGAGTAGACGTGTGACGCAAGATTAAATCTAGCAGCACGCTATTCATCGCGCGCGAACTAATTTAGTGTTAGACGTTGTTTAGTTATTGTATACTGTATTTATAAGTGATCGAAGGACACAGTTGTTTACAAAAGAAGCCTAACTAATGTTTTAAATGTATATAAAATATAGATACAAAAGTGTATATAATAGTGTTTGTAAATAGTTGATTTTTGTATATAAAATCAATAAACTTTTAAGTACACCTTTAATTGATTTATAATTTATATTAAGATTAAAATAACGTTTACATCAATTGTAATAAAAAATGATTAATTTTATTTTGTTTTTTAGAAGTACATGCCATAAAAATATTTTTAGGATTATAAAAATTCGTAAGTAAGCCTGAAAAGTATGAAAGAGCATTTATTGATTTCTCTTTACCACTATATTTTATTTTAATCTAAAATGCGACTTATTACGAAATAATGTTCTTATATAGCACGCGCTCTATCCAATGAATGCCACGTAATGTAGCGTGCTCAGAGATATAGCGTGCTTATAAACTTAACGCGCTTGCTGGCCTCCTACACGCTTTCTTATAAATAGCGCGCTATAACATAGCGTATTTAATAGCGCGCTTAAAAATTTATAGTTTATCGTCTGTAGCGTGGTATTGATTTATAGTCGTTTTGAACAACTTTATAACAGGTTATCTTGACACTCATAGCGATACCAAATACCGTTTTAGAAATTTAAATATGTATTAATTCTTTGAATATACAACTGTTTATCGTAGCATATAGCTAAACTAAATGATAATACTTTCAAAATAACAAAATATTAGATAACTTACCTTTGTATTTAATTTTCGTTTATAGACGCACGCGCAGAGATGTTACCGACGCCACCATTTGCAACCGCACTGAGTAGGGTAAATTGGGAACACTTAATTTCTAACGCTCAATAATAATAGAAAAAAGTCGCAGACATAATCAACTTTTACTGCAACATAAAGTTTGCTTATGTATCTAGTTACTAGTGACAATAAAAATCTTAAAAACAACGTTTTATTAGAAATATGAATGAAAACAAAAAACATTGCCATTCATATTTACCCCATACCCTATGGGGTAATTGAGATCATCCTGCGGGGGAAATAGGAACAGTATGGTTACTCCAGACAGGTCAAGAACGACATAATTAAATCTTTAAAATAAACTAAAATTATTAACTTATGTGGCACATATCACACACGTAACCTTACTAGTATCATCGGTAGTACATTTTTCATGAGCCCAGAGTTAACAAATGGTCTACATGATCCAATATTCTATCGGTGGGGATTCATGCTTTTCGTTGCATATTACACAGTGAAATTCGTCTTCGCTTTCATTTCCTTGTAAAGCCTTTTTCAAATTTTTGACTCTTTTACCATCGTCTCGTAGCTTCTTTTGTGTAGTTTTAATGTCATTTTCTGTTTTTTTAGTAGAAATTTTCCGTTTTTAGCTTTCCGTCCACTTTTTTCATTTTCGCTCTAGTTGAATGTTTATTGATGTACCTGATAAAATCTGGGAATGCTTCTTATTCTTTCGCTTAGAGGTGGTTCCTGTTTTAGGAATAACAGGTACATTGATAATTTCGGCAAGAGGCACAAGAGTGAAAGGATGAGGATTATTAATGGTAACGCTCAAATCGTTGTTATTTTCTGGAATAGAAGTGGAAGTGTTGGTGTGTGACTATGGCTGACAGTGTTAACGGACTTATTCCAACTTTACTCAGCTGCAGTTTCATGAACATCGCACTCTTGAGTCGGACTGGTGTGACATTGGTCAATTACCGTATTTTTAAAACTGTCTTTAAATTTGTTAGGATCAATAGGATGAATTCCAGCGGCTTTAAATCCATTGAGAGCTTTGCTTATGTTAGTTGTTTTATTGTTCCCTTTTGTAAAAGTTTTCCAACCTCATAATCGCTTATTCGTTTGACAGGATTGTCAACCATGTATAGCTCACATTCTTTTTTGTATGTCATCTTCAGTGAATTGAAGATTCAGCTGCATTTTGTGGGATACATTGGGTGGCGTATGTAATTTCGAGGCTACTAAAGTAATTTGTATCGTTAAAACATTATTACACAATCACCCAGAAGCATGAGGGATAAATAAGAACGCAAGGGGTAATTCGGAACGTTCTCAGTTACCCGACTAACGCGGTTCCCAATTAACCGCAGTAGTCAATATAAACAAAATGTCTGCCACCTTCAACAGTATTTTTCGTTAACTTCAAATCACGTGGTGTTTGAAAACAGATAGTACGTTAACTGACAGTACCGAAATATGCAGTCTTTGAATTTAAAATTTTGATATTTACATTTATATAACACACGACAAAAAATATAACAGAAATGCAAAAAAAAAATTATTAGTGCTTTCACTCACTATTGCGTACGCACAGAGGGGCCTTGGATGCGTCTGTTAAACAGGTGCAGGACGGGGTAGTGTGGGGGGAAGTATTACCTATCTAGTGGTTCCCAATTACCCGCCGTTCTTAATTCCCCCACTCTCTCCTAAGCGCTCGCACGTATTTCTCCATTAGCTAGAACGAGCCTGCTATACGCGGAATAATGAAATAGTAACTATCTGGTTTCACCCTCAATCCGGTTTCCCCCCACCTTCCCCTACTGGATGACCTTTTTTAGTCTGGAAAAAAATAGGGTGAAACATGTGAACGGAGTAGAAGCCTATGGCACTTTCTTATAATACTAAAGTGACAAAAAACTTACAATCCACCTATAGGTGTCGGATTTATCGTCCACAAACCTCTCGTCGACAACGTTGTAAAGTTTGTGAGTGTGTCGACGAGGGTTGCATACCATATACTCAGAATCTCTAAACGGTATTCGCTGAAAGTCATACTGGTTTAAGTACTCCAAATTCCAGTATACGGTGTTAATGGGAGAACTCGATGCAAAACTAGGCACAAGAAAGAACGGTGAGCTGAAGGTAGGGAAATTTGGGATAGGGCAACAGAACCCAAGGGACCAACAGCTGGCCGACTTCATGGGGAAATAGAGACTCTTTATGAAGAACTCTTTCTACCAGAAGCGGACCCACGGACAGAGAAACTGTTCGAGCCCCGACAGTTCGACAAAAAATGATATTGACTTCGTTATAACGACTAACTGCAAGTGTTCAGTGATCTCTGTGATCGCAAGGGTGAAAATTGGCAGCGATCACCAAATGGGTAGAGGCACACTGAACCTATACGTTAAGTTGGAGAGGTCTCATTTAATGAAGTCAACGCTCTTTTCCCCTCGTGCTCTAATCCTAAGTCACGAAACCTATCAGCACGAGACCAATCGACGGATTCAATTCGGCTGGGCAGCGTTTGGAAATTATAACACATCTTCTCGTCAGGTAGTTAGTTTACGACGGGCTGTTTTCCACAACTCCACGTCTAAGCGCGTATTTCGCGTGAAGTTCAACAGTCCTTTGATGTTGCAAGCAACCTCGGGAAGCGATCCCGGCGTGCCGAGATGTTTAGCTATATGAAGCAATTTCATGTCAGCAACACGTGAGCCGCCGTTTCTTCCTCTCCCATGCATCCTCCGCAAAGGGGGCTGTCAGTAACACCTATGGTAAACAAATGTTTGTTAAAAAAGCCATGTCCTGTGATAGCACTTGTTACTGTCCTGATCTGTGGTTTCTTCAGTCTCATTAGAACATTGGTTAGACGACTGTTTATTTCAAGCAGGGCCTCCCTAGCTTGTCTACAGTCTACTAATTTTTTCCAAAGCTGAGCGTGTAAATTATTGAAGCATCTACATACCAATGAACGAACATAGTCAAAGGGGACTGGTATTATAGATTCCGGACCTATAGTTGCCAGAGCCTATCCCCTTCTGGACAGTTCATCTGCTGCATCATTGCCTCTAGATCCACTGTTTCCCTTGATCCATTGCAGTCACATTGTTGTGCTTACATACCTCATTCAATCGTTGTAGGCACTCATATATTAGTCCCGAGTTCGCCACATTGCAACTCAGAGCTTGTAGTACCGCCATACTGTCGGTCAGTATTCTGATGGAGAAGTCACCTTCCTAGCATCTATTGCTATGGCCGCTTGGATGATACCCATGCATTCAGCCTGGAAGACTGTGTTATGGGTACCCAGTGGTGTGCATATGTGGATATTAAGGTCTTCAGAGAAAGCCCCAGACCCCACACCTTCATTTGTCTTAGAACCATCCGTGAAAACTTTAAGCTCTTTTGGTCCCAATCCTTCCAGCAGTTTCCTTCAATTGTATCCTGTACTTCTTATCGAATACAAATTGTTTTGGGATCCTACCATACTTGGCTTATAAGATAGGAATTTTTGAGTAAACTCTGTCAATTATACCTGGGGGACTCTACTCTTACTTAAAAGATTTAGGGTCTTGAGTCTAATGGCAGCTAAAGTTGCTTATTGTTGTATATGTAGATGAAGCGGTGTTAGCTCCAGTATAGCCTCTAAAGTTACTGTTGGTGTAGTTCTTATGCAGCCCGTGGCAGCCATAAAATCCAATCTCTGGTAACGCTGAAGCTTGAACGAATTAACCACTGGACCCGACATATAAGCGGACGTGCCTATACCGGTCTTGTCAGTAACCAGGAAATTCTAGCCTTGGTCGTTTATTTTTGCGTCAGTCTCAAGCACTTACTTGTCAACAAAACATCTCCTAAAAATGACTAAACGTTCAGTAAAAACTATAGCGGCGGAAGCAGCACTATTTCTTTTCACTTGTAAGTACATTATTTTATTACATTTATGGTTATTTATCACAAAACTTAATTAAATGTAAAATAAAATTTTGTATTATCCAACTATGTTAAATATAGTCGATATTTCTATGTATTGTTGACATCTGACAACCATCACAAAGTTGCTGCATTATACCATTCAGAACGGTGACTAAAACTGTGGAGTGAGTCAATTTGACATCGACTATTGCTTGACCATTTCGAAAATATATAGATATTTGACGATATGACCGAATTAATGATGATGTTATTTGTACAATACAATAACACTTAAAAATACTTATACATATAACAGTATCCTACAATCTGATGTCATTAAATTTATAATAATAATTTTTATAATTAAATAAAAATATTATAAATGCAAAAATTATAATTAGTATCTGTACTTAAAATATTTAAACACATAAATTACACGTGTGACCCAGTATAATTTCCCAGTGACCCTTCTCGGAAGAGAAAGTGGGTAGAAGCAGTTCGTAAAGATGAAACCTGGATCCCGACGAAACACAGCGCCATATACAGTGTACATTTCGAAACTGTCTGTTTTAATACTAATGCAAAGAAACAGAAAATGACACCAATGAAGGCAGTCTCATTGCCCATAAAGACAAGGGAAAACTGATACTTCCCTCAAGTGATACCATAGCTATTTATTAGCACTGCGAACTCAAACTTAGGAAGGGTGTTCAGAATAAAAGACTAAAAAAAGATTACACAACAGAATTTCTTCTGCCGAAAGTAACAGAAACATTGCTGCAACTTCCATTGTACGAAGACATTCATTTCCATAAATTTGAAAATGACGACGTGAATCACGTCGAAGAATTAACGAAAGCCGTTGCTGAAAAGTATTTAAACATTAAAATTGCTTATATAAGAAAACAAGCGAACACAACAAATTCTAAGAAAAACATTTTAAGAAAGATACATAATAAAAGTCAGTAAACCTACTAAAATAATTTAAACTTAACAAAATATTGGACGTTTATCGTAACTATAATTAAATTAAGTCCATAAAAATGTCCTGCTTCTTTTATTTTAATCAAAATTTAAATACTGGAAGCTTACCTCACCTTCATTATCCCTTTATTTCCTTTGTTTTACAGCTTATTTACCATACGCCTTTTCTTTCTCATTCGTTCATCGATATATTTTATCGACTACGATCAAGCACTAAAAATGGAGTAAACTTCTACGAATCTCGTGTGTTTACATTAACGTAATAAAATCTTCGTGCGCGTTATTCTCCACTCGGTTGAACGAGTTTTCATACATTTGTGTTTTATGCATAATATCATCATAATTCGTTCAAGCGCTGAAGCTTTCGTATAGTGGTGACTTCATTAATTTTTGCCCACCATACCAGAGAGCCGTATGTGATCATGGGCAGAATTACAGTTTTGTACAGCCACAGTATAATTTTTGGCGTCAAACCCCATCGTTTGCCAATCATGTTTCTGCATTGCCAGAAAGTTAAACTAGCTTTGTTGATTTTGTTTTCTATATGTTTATTCCAGTTAAGTTTACTCTCTAAGCTAAGACCTAAGTATTTTACCTCGGAGGACAGCTGGAGTTTTGTGCTGAAAAGACTTGCGAGATGATAGTTATTCAGCATTCGTTTTTGTGTGAACATTACTAGAACCATTTTGTTTGGATTAACGGTTAGGTCATATTCCCTGCACCATCTCTCCACAATACGGAGAGCCGCTTGGGTCAGGTCGCACACAATGCTTGCTGTCTTCCAGAGACCATCATTGTCAGATCATCTGCATAACCGACTGTGCAGAAATGATTAGCATTTAATTTGCTTATGAGTTCATTAATGACCATATTCCACAGGAGAGGTGAAAGAACCCCACCCTACGGGCATCCTTTCATGATCTGAATTGTCTAAGATTCACCAGCAATCTTTATTGTTCGTGTACTGAGCATGTTTACTATCCAGTCAATCAGTGCCAGTTCAACATTATGTCTACTTAGAGCACCTTTTATGCTGGAAAAGTTTGTTCTGTCAAAAGCACCTTCTATGTCTATGAAGGAGCCTAGAGATATTACTTTGTTTTGGATGGCCTCTTCAATCTTTGTTATTCTTCGATTTACCTAAGCTATAGGCGTGTTGTTTTTCGTGTAGCGGTAAGTTAATTAGCGCCGACCCTCTCAACTCCCGTTAACACATCCTCTCCATCGTCTTTAGGAGAAAGGATGTGAGGCTAATGGGTCTGTAGGATTTAGAGTCTGTATAGTCGTTCTTACCTGGTTTGTGTATGAAGTGACTTTCACTTCCCTCCATCCCCTAGGAACATATTTAAGAGCCAGACATGCTCTCATTATGGCAACAAGTCTAGAGTATTAGGACTTTACACTCCCACTGTAGAAGTGCCGGGAATAAGCCGTCAGGACCTGCTACCTTATAGGGTATGAAACTATGAATGGCCCAGTGGATTTTGTCCATCGTCACCACTCTTTGTGCTAAGTCCAAGTCTTCTTTTGTTGGTGTCAGTGCATCTTCATGCTGGTTCACCCTTTCAACTACACAGCAACCTGGGAAGTGAGTATCAATCGGGATGCGTTGGGTTTCATCCGCGATGTTGGGTAGCTTCCGTCGGGTTTCTTTAGAGATGGAACTTGGCGTGTTCTATTTACTGCTTTTACAACCAGTGCATGTTGCCAGTGATAACTTATGGATCTGAGACATAGTCCTTCACTGCTGGCTGCATGAGGACGCTCAAGTTCGCTCAGCAAACTTAGGAGAGTTATTCTCTGGGCTTCTCTGCATGATAAATTTAGAAATGAGGATATTCGCGGTAGAACCAGAGTAACCGACATAGCCCAATGGATTAGTAAGCTGAAATGGCAATGGGCCGGCCATATAGCTCAAAGAACTGATCTTCTTTTGATTGCGAAGGCCTTCGATTGGGTTTGGCACAAAGCACTCCTTTCGAAGCTTCCTTCCTATGGGCTTCCCAAGAAATTGTGCAATTGGATCACCAGCTTTCTTGCTGATCCGAGCATCAAGGTCGTTGTAGATGGTGCAAACTCTGATTACTAGCTTATTCATGCTGGCATTCCACAAGGCTGTGTGCTGTCACCAACGCTGTTTCTTCTGCATATCATTGATATATTCCAAACCGGTAACATTCATTGCTATGCAGATGACGGCACTAGTGCTCTGTACACTACGCCAGTATTTCTCGGAAATATTGGCGTAGTGTACAAAGAAAACGTCTCAGAGTACCGGGACAAACCTGTGTCTGAAGTCGAGTCTTTGCTGAACAAAGTCTTGGAGTGGGGGCGACTAAATCTAGTCCAGTTTAACCCTCAGAAGACACAAGTTTGCGCGTTAACCGCTTAAAAGAATATTTGCCCCCTTTTCTATAAAAATGAAAAAAAAACCGATGAGGAAAAGAGGTTCTCGAGTGGCAGCTTCGTACCGGTAGGCGTAGTTTAAGGCGATCCCCGACTAGTTGGAGTGATGACCTGGGAAGCCATGCAGGAATTCGATGGATGCAGGTGTCGTGGAACCGCGGTTTGTGGCATTCCTTGGGGAAGGCCTTTGTTCAGCAGTGGACTTGTGAAGAGCTGTAATAATGATGATGATATAAAATTTAGATAAACTTTAATAAGAATTATTCTGTGTATTGAAGTACCCTACATTTTTATTTTTATAGGGCCAGAACACATGATAGAGTATACTATGATAGAAAATGAATTGCAGAAATAATATAACACAATTATATAAAAATAATCTTGTCTCTAAATTAAATAAAACAAAAAGTACTTTTTCACATGTATTGCATAACCTTAGAAAAAGAAACCTAAAATTTTTCCTCCCAGATGTTTTCTCCTGGCTTCTTCATGGTCCATAATACCACCACTGGTTGTCAGGACAAGGTATCTGAAATAAAAAGTAAATAAATTTACACATCTATGTAACCAAATGAAAAACAAAATATTTTCTTTGTCCTATTAGCGGTCAACAATTGCAGTCTATTTCAGCTGATCATGCCTTAGTTTCTAAAACACCAATCAATCAATGGCAATTGATGGTAGAATGGATTAATCGACATTGATCGAGCTGCTGCTGCAAATAATCAACTTGAGAACCCACCTCCCTTCATCAATCGCTCCCTATTGTCCTCTCAGATTACATTTTGAAAGATACTGGTGATGAGCTAACAACCACATTGATTAATAACAATTATGATCGATGATTGAAAAACGTTTAATCAACCAGTATCTGTCGATCAGCTAAAGCTACCACACCAATCACTCAAGATCAATTGATTGGTGTAGTAACATCATTAGAAAATTAATGTTAAATATAATATAAATCAAAGATTAGAAATAAGGCCAGGACAAAAGACGAATTGCAACTGTGATAGTTGAATTTTTTTTATATAAGCTGCATTTAAACCTACTGTCACTGATATTACTAAATATGTGTAATCTCTAATAGTTGTTAGCTTATAGTCACTGGTATTACATGATTCGTACTTTTATATATGTATTTAACAAATTTATTACTTAGATTTTAAAATTATTACTTAGATTTAATTGTAACTAGTTTTAACCAAAAGCAACCTATTGTTATAGCCATTATTAATTTTAGCCATGTTATAGCCAATAAATAGTTATAGCCTAGTTATAGCCATGAATAAATGGAATATACTTAAGTTAAAGCAACCATAATCAGTTTCACCTAGGTAAAATCAGTAATCCCATAGCAGTTCAATTTAATGTAAGAAACACCCCAATTACAATACAATTATTTAATGACTATGGCTTAGTACTCTCACTTGGTACTCAGCACATGATCAATTCATGTAAAAAATTAAAAAACTAAATGCAACAACCCATTGATTTGACCTTTGTAGTCTTCTGATCCTCAAGTAGCTATGTCGGCTAGATTGAAGGAAGTTTCTCTCTACATAATGTCACAATTAAGTTTTAAAATTAACCAATTCGTTTTGAAGGATTGGTATTAATCCAATCAATCACTTAGGGTAGTGAGTTAGGGAAAATTAACCAATAAATAGCTAATACCCAGGGTATGTTCTGAAATGTTTCCAGTATACTGCGGAATACAAATGACGTCATCAATTGACGCCATATTGTATTGGCGTGCCATCGTCATATTGTGTCGGATATCCGGCCATACTAAAACAATTTTTAATTGTGTGTACGCTGAATGAAGCATGCCAGAATTTGTTTTTATTTATTCAAATACAAAAAATTATAGAATAATTGCTGGTATTTCCATTAGGAGAATATAATGATTTTTGGAGCACAAAATGACAAAATAATCGCCAACACTTTTCCAATATGGCGTAAATGTATGACGTCTTATACTGTCCTATGTTTTGGAATGTATCACCAGTATGGCGTCGATTCATGACATCATTTGCATTGGACAGTACCCAGTGTACTTCTATTTTGGAACATAACCCCAATATATTCAACTATATGACATTTACATGATAACATTAGATATGATTCCCAAAGCTTGCAACCAACTAATTCTCTATCTCACAGATATTATTTTAATAGGAATTAAAGTTTGAATGAGTAATATTGCTTAATTACATACATTAAGAAACTTTTTAAAAATGTTTGAAAAAGTACAGACAATGTTGTCTATAACAGACAACATCAATTTGTACTATTACATTATTTTTTTTGCACAATACTTCAAATGACAACCAACAAGAACTATTGGTGATCCGCGGTGATTGTGCTAATCTGAATAATTTGAAATCTTGCAAATTATTTGGATCAACTCTTCTACTGCAAAGAAATGTATTTAAGGGAAAACACTAAAAAAAGACAAAGAACATATACACATTTAAATACAATACTATTCAGTGTCATAACTGCAACTGTGTTATCTCCATTAACCTCTTGTTTGCAAACTGTTACTGTCTATATTCACACCCACCAATAACAATCATAGAAAAATAATGTCATTCATTAGTTGAGATATTTTACATACTTCTAAATTCAAGTGAGAGTAACCAAACATTACCTTTTTTAACCAAACATTATTATATATATACTAATCAAACTTTTTCCAACAAACTAAACTAAAAGTTACAAATTAAACTTGCATAATACTTTAATTAATATAACAAGATGTTAATCAAAATAATAATATAGATCCTGCACAGTGGGGGTGAGATAGTGACCCACCACATTTACACACTCCTCCGCCCCTTTGTAAACCAAGCCATACAAGAGCCTGGAACATGTCTCATAGCATCAAAGGAGTTACCATAACCAAAAATGGATGATGATGATGATGATGATGAATGATGAATTTTATAAATTTTTAAAAATCTCATTTTGAAATTATGTTTCATAATTTTTATGACAATTTTAACCTGATTTATGGGGAGAGAGTTGGGGGATGGAAGCCCCATGCCAAACAACATGGTACAGTCGAGGGAAGTGGGGCTCCTACTTCTGAGTAGTTTATAAAAAAATAACCACTAAGGGGATGGCGGGGTTTCGGGAGCGGGATTCACTCACTCGACCCCATCCTCCCCTTCTAACCTAACCTGTCCGAGTCTGGGTGCCCCACATCCCAGGCTCGTTTTGCTCATTATTGCACTCAATATAACTTCAAAATATTAACTTTAGTACTTTAATTTATAAACATAATTTATGGCTGCCACCATTTGTGAGAAAGGATCTTTGCGATATTTTGCATTAGCTGTATTCAACCGCCACAAATATTCCACTATTCACCAAAATTCTGAAACTCTAAAGCAACGGAATGACATAAAGTATGTCTGTTACTGTTAACAAAATGGCTGGCCTAGCAATTAATTTTACACATTTTTAAATCGATTCGAATCGAATTTGGATGAATCGATTCATAAAAAATCAAAGTCTTAAAGATTGAATTCGTAAAAATTGATCTTTTTTTGAATTGCGTTAAGAGTTTATATTTACAATATCAAAAGATAAAGTACAGGTAACATTAAATGATTGAATTGAAAAACTGTCATTCTTTATAAGTTGGAGTACATTCAATAATTGTAAATAATTTTATATTATAGTTCTTAATAAAACAGAAAAAGATTCAAACTTGATTCTCTAGGGTGAAATATCGATTCAGTACTATCGATATGACATTGACAGATGCAATGTCAAAAACGTGAGAATATTTAATTAATTATTTACCAATATTTTTAAAAAATACTGCTCCGGCAGCATAAATCGCTTGGGGGTGCTTCAGATAAACCCCCTTGAACCCCCCCCCCCCCCCACAGTCACACAATCTTGAAGACTTAATTGTAAACCCAACCCCAAGCTAATTTCAGTTGATGCTTAATTGCATAAAAGGTAGTAGTGATTAGATTTTCATTAAAATCAATTCCTTAGATTTATAAACAAAAAAAAAACTTACAAATAATCACTATATGGGAAGTTTATTATGAGATAAGGGTAGAACAAAATCACCCCATGCACATAAGATAGTAAAAAATGTAAAGCTGAGATAAACAATATACTCAATTGTACCTAATCGTCATAATTCTGCCACCAGTGGCAACAGTAGCATGACTGATTTTTAGCATAAAATAATGATATTACCGTATATTTAATATAAAATTATATTTGCATGCTGATAATATCAGCAGAATATAACAGAGAATTCTGTGGGTAAGACTTACCATCATGCCATAAAATAATATTGTTAACAATAAACAAATATAATATATACAAGTGAAAAAAATGTGAAAACTGGTTTCATTCCCCATTAAGAATACTATAAAATTATTAAGGAAAATGCATACTAATCTTAATGAAACATGGCATAAATTAAGAATTTGTATTCTGATTCCACCTATACTTTTTCAAGGTATACATAGAAATATTTTACTGAATTGGCTCTCTAAGTTGTCTAAAATACAAATCAGATCATGTGTATTATAAAGATATTTGTTTTTCTACTATGAGGGCATTATATTTACTCTAGGAAGTTATATACACTCAGGAATTGCGATGTCACAATTATCAGTTCACAACCTAATGAATTTATTTAAAGTATTTTATTAGCTTGAAAACATATTTTATTAAAATGGAAACGGACACTACTTACCCGAATTGTCGAGAAGGAAGCAGATTAGTCCATCTTTCAATATCATTGATAGGTACATCAAAACGGGGAGAGATAACCCCACATTTGTTCAACCTGCCTGTAAGGTTCACTACTATTTTACCAGCTCTGTGGTCATCTACTATTTCAAATTCACCAATGTACCCGTGCTTCATCATCACAGTGAGGAATTTGACAATAACTTTAGAGCAAGGCCGAATAAGCACTTGCCGTTTGCCCCGTTTTTCGGCATTGTGAATTGACTTTAGGGCATCACTCAGTACATTCATACGCACCATGGCTGAAATTTAAAAACAATTTTTATTGAATTAACACAGATTTGAAACACTTCAACAGAACACGGCGGAAACGTCAAAACAGACCGAAACAATGTAGGTTAACATAAATTTTAGATGTAAATCACCAAAATAGTGTTTAAAGGAGAATCGTCGTCAAATATTGTCACAACGTTTGTTTTATTTATAATTTTAAAGACGGTAAATATAATGATTACCTAGGATTATAAACCCGCCTCAACGTCCGGTAATGACAGGTTAGTCGAAAAGAAAGAGTAAAATCGAAATTAGTGTTACCAGACTATTTACCCCGAAACTGCCATGAGTAAAATAAAAATCTGCAGAAAGTGCAGGATATTCCAAAGCGTTAGTCTTATCATATCAATAATTACTATGTATGAAATGCAGTGCAATCTTGTAATACCTTGCTTTACTAAATGATTTCTTATATTCCAGTCAGGAGCCAGTCGGGATGATAAAAAAATCCTTAAATAATAGTTTTATTCAATGTGTAACGTTCGCGTAAAGTACGGTAATATTGAAAGGGAGCGAGGGGCTCTAACGGTTAGAGGTAATGTTGGCTCGCAGGATTTCTCGCTCTATGGAAGAGTTAAAAGTGACGCTTTTTAGATCAAATCTTGCACACGAGAAACTTGTGAGTCAAACGCATCAAATAATCGTTGAACACTCTACGAATCCGGTATAACAATGGTTTTAGGATGATGTTGGTTCTGTATGTTTTTGTAGTGCATCAGGAATGTTTGCGGAGTACCAAACTGATAGCTTCGAAGTCATCATTTGCAAAAAACGTTAGTAGAGTGAGTAACAGCTCCAATAGCATCCTAAAGAGGTTAGCGAATCAATTCACATCACCGCTCTGGAGGTGCTTTTATCGAAGAGTGACGATCACGGGGACTATCCTTTCTCCTGATGGTTATTCTTAGTACATGGAAATGTAACTTATATTTTTCATGTGCATTGTTATTTTTGTACCTTATTTAGTTTACTACTAACATAGTTTAAGTTACTTTACTAACCCATATGTATGTACAAGTTATACGAAATAAACAATTATTATTATCATGGGGTATCCTTAGAATATTCTAATCTGGTTGGGCTGAATAAATATATAATAGGAAATGATAAGTCTACATAAATATATTTTAATACTAGCTTGCTAGGCAGACGTTTTTCTGCCCTTTTCGACGACCCTTTGTCATGTCCTATTAAAAATACTTGAATTCGCAAAACAAAATTGCAGGCCACTCATGAGCAAAAAAACTGTCCTGTCTCTCAAGTTGGCCAAACTGTACACGGTGTGCAAATTTGATTAAAATTGGTTAAGTAGTTTAGGAGTTCATCGCGGTCAAACAACGTGACACGTAATTTATATATATTAAGATAAAAACATAAATAAATAAGAGCTCAATCAGATGGAAGCCCTAGGCAGGGGAGAACAAATGATGATAAAAACCACGAAGTCCTGGTCGTCTCAGATGACCCGAGAGGCTGACTGGGATTAGCCCACTCGCAGAGACGACTACAGAAATAAAATCAGTCGACAGACCATTCCACATGTCGGTCACCTCGTGTGTCATTTCCGGATATTTTGTTTGCATATCTGTTTCGACTTTCACGAGGTTCTCGTCATACGGTATAATAATGTCGACCAAAAATATCCTTGATTATGCCCGGTCCATCAGCACAATATCAGGTTTATTTGCAAGAACACTCCTGTTTGATATGATGGCCCCGTCCCAGTAGAGCCTGGAGGGATCATTTAAGTGCACGGCTTCCGGAAAATACTCGTAATAAGGCAGTTTCTTATGCACGAAACCGTATTTCAGAGCGAGCAAGTATAGAATTCTGGCTACTAGAATTTTCCACTCCGAAATTAGATATTTGAAAACGGGTAAAAACATCGAAAGAAATTCACATGTAAGCAAATTGGCCGTAGAACTAGGACAAGGTAACCTCCTCAGATTAAACGGACCTTTACCTTTTAAATCCAAATTAACAGGGGAAAGTCGAAAACGTCTCATATTGGACGGTAAACATGAAATAGTGAAAATGATAATTAGAGTAGTTCATCGATATTTCGGTCAGCTAATCAATAAATGGTGATGAACGAATTGAAGTAGATTATTTCGGACCCATGAGTGTATCCGCGGGAAGGTGACTTGAAAAGCACTATAGTTAGTGTCATGCATTACATAACAATCGGCTATGTAATATGATTAAAATGTTAAGAATTTAATTATTTGAATAATTTAAAGATATGTGCTTTGATAAGTAATAACTGATAGGATATATCGGTAATCAGTTTGATAGGGACAGTTGAATGCTGTGTATATATTAGACAAGAATAGTGATAAATAATAGAGAGGGAAGGCAAGAGCCTCCTATATAATCTTGAGAGTCGTGTATAAATGAATTTGTCAATTCACACGAGTGTCTATCATTGTTGAAAATAGTTTTAAAAACATAAAGTGATATCTGTTGTCATGAAAATTTTGAAAATGCATGAAATAAATGTTTTAGAAAGGTTTCGTAAGATAGTAAGTAAGAAATACGTAAAAAGTATTTAATTTTATTGATAGAACAACTAAATAATAATAGAAAATAAAGTTATACACGTGGTAGAGCCATGCTGCAGCTATATTAGTAGTATAATTGTAGCACGAATGGGTCGGCTCGACCGGGGAAGGACTACGCTCTCACAGAAAACCAGCGTGAAATAGTAGCTTAATACTGCTGTGTTTCGTATGGTGAGTGTAGAGAACCGGATACCCTTTTTACTGGAAACGAGACATTCCATCTTAGTCCTCACGGGTGACAACGCGTCTGCATTTTGATTTGTAATCGAGGATAGATGTACATGTCTATGGGCCGCAGCAACCACTTACCATCAGGCGGACTGTGTGCTTGTTTGTCACCCTATCCTATAAAATAAAAAAATAAAAAATATTTTATTTGTGAATAAATATTTTATTCGTGAATTAAAGTGTTGTATTGTTTAAGACCTGTGAAGTTGGCAATAAAGATTGTATTAATAAAGTTTTTATTCGATACTTAAGATCTATGACTCCAAGAAATTGCTTGTAAAATTGTAATATTTTCTTTAATATTTAATTAATTCTTTTTGTAATATTAATAATTTAATTACGTATTTTTGTAATACGTCTTCATTGTGCTTTATGTGAAATATAATTGTTTTATGATATTGTTATGGGCAACATAAAACGACCGCTCTGCTCACTCGCCGTCTCAAAAATCTACCACCTCCGCTGATCCTCAATGGCCAGAAGATCGCGTACGAGAAGGCCGTGACCTACTTTGGGTGCCGGATTGACAGGACGCTGCGCATGACCGTGCACGTCGACTTCGTCATCCGCAGAGCCAGAAGTGCGCGGGCGACGCTCTTGCCAGTCCTGGCATCCAAGCTGCCAATCAAGACTAAGCTGAAAATGTACAAGATGTATATTCGACCTATAATCACCTATACTGCTACGGCGTGGTACGCGCTTCTGAGCGATCCTCTGAGGCGGCGACTGCAGGCCCAGCAGAACCTGACATTAATAACGATCGTCGGAGCAGGTCGCTACGTCCGGAATGACGCCATAGCGGCCGATCTGAAAGTCGAGACCATCCGAGACTTCGTGGCCTGGCTGGCGCGCGGTATGTTCAACTGCGCCGACAATGGGCCACACGAACACCTCAACGGCTTCGCACCGTTGCACACACGGCCCCCGGACGGGCGACCTTATCCAAGAGAACTCCTCTCTATATAGTTAGAGAGTTGAGTAAAACCCATAATGCCGTAAACAGGCCAACACCGATTTTACAAAAAGACAATCTCTCTTTTTTTTGGGATTAAGCGACTATTGCCAAACCAATTTTTCTGACGCTACGAGGACCTAAAGACCCCGTCAATGTCAAATTTGAGGCCCCTAGATCTGGCACATAGTCGTAGGCCATGACGAAAATCTCGGATAATGGCCAAACACCGACTCTCACGTTTGACAACTTCCCTTTACAACCAGTTAACCAACCTCGGTCAAACCTATTTTTTTAACTACATTAAGGAATAAAGAATCTGACAATGCCAAATTAATGGCTCCCAGGACTGGCTCATAGCCGTGGGCCATGAGGTAAATCCGGGCAATGGGGGCCCCCAGGCCCGAGACCTGCAAGGCATAAAAATCCTATGCAGACGACACCACTGACAACCGCCGGTACGACATACTCCGCCGATCATCGAGTCCGTATAGAACAGAACCTTAGGCACCTTAATGCGCTCGTGCTTACTTCCCCTCCCCCTAACTCTTTAGTTACGAAAGGGCAGGCAGTGTCCCAAGTGTTTTAGCCATGCGCCTTCTCCCACCTATTATCCCTCGCGTCCCACGTCATACCGCCTGACTCGTTTGGTAAGTTCAGATAGGGCTGTAGTACATTACTCACACAGCGCTACTAGTGTAAACAAACAATACCATGTCGGGCAGGGGGGAGCCCCCCCTCTACGAGTACGTAAACCACCGAATCGCAAAAGAGTACTGGAACGGCCACTCCTCGTTAGGGACCTGTCGAACCCGGAGCGATCAAGAATTGCCACATCATTCTCACAGATAGCGGGCTATGAAAACGGCGAGAAGTTATACCCCACCGGAGACCAAGGCCTCCCTCCATGAAAAAAAAAGCACGTCGACCCTCACGATTCATCAGCATCCGCATCATCATCATCGTCTTCATCATTGGAAGATGAGGAGACCCAGCTGGTGAATAATTCTCCTCCAAAGTCGTCATCTCTACCGCAGCCACGCCCCTCCATCTCACCGGACCGATGTAGCCATGAAACTCGGCCCATTTCGAGCAAGGAGGTGAAGTGTCACACAACTGAGGGTCCACCTACGCGACCCTAGCTGCATCCGCCGGCCGATCATCGTCAGTGCAGAATACTAACCCGTCCGAGCTACTGCTACTAGGACTACGGTCAACGGCCCTCTACGAGCTACGTACACATGGCAGCAGCACCACCAGTGCTATGACCCAAGACGGCGGAAGAGTCCGAACAACCATTTAAAGAGATGGCAAAATATCCACCCATTGTCGCAGAATACCTCCCAGGCATTTCGAGGAGCTTAATAGAAAATTATTCCACCCTCCTAATGCCCATCCGTTCGGGAAAGGTGTTGGATTCACACCGCAGAGTCCCAATGAGTTCCGAACCATCCAGAGATACATGGTCGAGCTCTCAAAGGAACTACCAACATTGCCGTGGTACTGTTATACCCCGGAGGAGGAGAAACCCACTAATGTGGGCATCCGGGTACTGCCAGTGGGCACTGACACAAAACCAATAGAGGAGGCTATCACTCTGCCGGGGCTACTCTTGGAGGACCCGAAGAGGATTCTCCAGAGTCGCCCATGAGCAGTAACCATCAAAGAACGGGTGGGCCACAGTCAGAAGAAAGGGTAGGTAGTCAGCCCCACCTCACCCGAAATACCAATGGAAACGGTGGAACTCACTGAACTAAGGGCAACCACCGGGGTGACTCTCCAGCCCTCCGCTAACGATGCAACGGAGCACCAGCCTTCCAAAAAGAGGAGGTGGAGGAACAGGAAGAAGAAGTCGCAGCCTCCTCCTCCGGCTGTAACCTCTTACTCTACACCATCAGTACCGATAGCATCACAGACGCAGGTTAATAGAAGAGAGTTACCAAAGAACAACGTGGGTAGAGCGCCAGCAAGGGCTCTATCAGAAAATAGAGCCCGCTCTACCCAGAGAAAAGAACAACAAGTCATTAACGTCCCGAGACCAGTGCTTTCATATCCATATAGATCACTATTAGGTACTAGCAGGCGGCTCACTGGAAATAGGAACGAGCTGCCGCGAGAGATACGCGTGCAGCTGAAACATAAAAGAGCACTGAGGAAGCTCTGGGCGCGCACTCGCTGCCCCAGAATTAAAGCTAAGTTAAATCAATTAACGGACGCACTGTCGGTTGAAATCCAAGAGGAAGGCGCCGGGGCACGACGGGATTACCAACGCTGTACTCCGACGACTGCCCAACACAGTATTTGTAGAGATTGGTCGACTCTACAATGGCATATTGCGGACATCCCACTTCCCGGATGACTGGAAGAAAGGCAAAGTGATTGTCTTGCCGAAACCCGAGAATGACAGGCTTAGAACTGCCAATCACACGCCGATTATGCTGCTACCGCACATAGCTAAACTGCTTGAAAGATTGCTGCTAAGACGCCTCCACCCGTGCATCGATCTTTGGGCGGAGCAGCACGGATTCAAGAGGAACCATTCAACATCAACACAGCTGACCAGAGTGCTACACCTGCTTGCGGTCGAGCACAACCACGGCCACACATCGTTGGACGTCTTTCTCGACATAGAGAAAGCGTTCGACAGGGTGTGGCAATCGGGATTACTCTACAAGTTAGAAGATTAGACCAGTATCCCTCCTGCTATGTTGCGGCTAGTGGCGTCATTCCTCGCAGACAGAAGGTTCTCCGTCTGTGTAGAAGATGCCGAATCTGTAATAAGACCAATAGGAGCCGGCGTGCCACAGGGCAGCTGTCTGTCTTCAGTCCTCTACCCGGCTTACACCAACGACATCCCTACACAGGCAGGACACCTGCGCGAATGGGAGGACGACGTGGAACTGGCGCTATTTGCGGACGATAGCGCCTACTTTACCTCGTCCAGAAGAGCCCACATCGCCACTGCCAGGATGCAACGTCTGCTGAACCTGTTGACACCATGACTGGATGAGTGGAGGATAGCCGTCAACATTGGTAAGACGACCGCTCTGATCACTCGCCGCTTCAGAAGATTTCCACCACTACTTACACTCAGAGGCCAGGAGATCACGTACGAGAAGGCCGTGACATACCTTGGGTGCCGGATCGACAAGAACCTGCGCATGACCACGCACGTCAACTTCGTCATCCGCAAAGCCAGATGTTCGCGGGCGATGCTCCGTCTAGCCCTGGCATCCAAGCTGCCGAACAAAATGAAGACCACTATTTATAAAACATACATCAGACCATTGTTAACTTATACTGCTTTAGCCTGTACGCGCTCTTAAGCGATCGACAGATGACTGCAGGCCTAGCAGAATTTGTCACTACGGACCATTGTCGGTGCGAGTCGCTACGTCTGAAACGACGTTATAGCGGCCAACCTGAAGATTAAAAGCCTCCAAGAATTTGTGACCCGGCTTGTGCGCGGCATGTTTGACCGTGCTGACAACGGGCCACTCCAACACCTCAATGACTTTGCGCCGCTACATACCCTATCCAAGAGAACTCCTCACTACATAGATTAGTGAGTCGAGTAAAATCAACAATGCCACAGAAAGGCCAACTCTGACAAACAGTAGATAACCTCTTTTTTATTATAATTTAACCAACTGCGACAAATTTACCCGATTGTGGCAAATAGTAGCTAACAACCTAACATCGCCTTACAGCAAAGGCGCCCAAGACCAGCCCATTGTAGTGGACCGTGAAGAATGCCCGGGTAAAGGGGTATACCCCGAGGCCAGAAATCTGCGGGTTCTGCAATTCGTTCGGCATCAGCTACAGTTGCAAGTTATTATTCCAGAAAGAAACAGAAAAGATAAATTGAAAGTTATAAAAGTAGTGAAAGTTTCAATATCACATTTCTAAGGGGAATTTAAGAACAATTAATTTTTTACTGAAGAATTCTTCAGTGTTCACCCTGATAGTAGGGAAGTAAGAGAAAATACAGTTCAATAGAACCCAACGTGGTGTGGTATAGGATAGGAGGTCAATAATTGGTTGATCACTGATGCGAGGCGTGAGATGAAGAACTTGACCACCCTTTCAATTAGGTACTTACTTATGAAAATATATACAACTTCCAAGGTAAAATTCACTCTTATATCCTGCTACACAACAATTTACCACTGTAATTTAGAATTCTATGAGCTAAATCAGAACTCCCACCATAAAAAGATTTTTTATGGCTGCAATCAATTAGACAGGGATGCAGTCCTATTTAAGAGTGTGGCTCGATTTACCGTTTAGCAGCGTTGTATTAAAAACTGAAATTTATATCAATGGAACTTGGAGTTATTTTTGTACGGAACAAATTTTCTAGTGCACTATTGTCTTTTATTTATAATATCTTTGGTTTTGAAATGCTACCGTCTTATTACCAGATAGCTCTCGCACTTTTTGCTTATTTTCACATTAGCCATATAGCCATGGCAATTCTGGGGAAAAATCTGGTAACACTGGAAAATACTCCTCCCTGAGGAAAGTAGAGATGTGCCAACTCGGATTGAACTCGACTCGAGTTAACTCGAGTTGAAATTCACGTAACTCGAACGGTTCTCGAGTTACGCTACTCGACTTGGCAGGACGAAACTGAGCCAATTTGTTACAATTTTTTATATATTTCATCTTACGTCCAACTCCATGTTGTGCACAGAATAATACGATGCTGTCGCATGTCTTGGGAAAATAATTAATACCAAACTTTGCAGGTAGGTAGGAGTGAAATAAAAAACGTATTTATAGTACTATATTTATTTTTGGTGTACGACTTAGATATAGTAAGTACCACTATATTTTATAACAAAACAAATTATATAGACAATCTTCACAAAATAATTACTAACTCTATGACGTAAGTAAATACGTTATTAATAAATTAATAAATTATTTTCACCTCTATCGGGGAAGGACCACGCTCTCACAGAAAACCGGCGTAAAATAGCAGCTTAACGCTACTATGTTTCGTATGGTGAGTGTAGAGAACTGGATACCCTTTTTACTTGAAACGAGGCATTCCATCTTAGTCCTCACGGGTGACAACGCATCCGCATTTTGATTTGTAATCAACATTGAGTTACAATACCTATAGAGTCACAATCTCTAACTGACAATACTCAAAAAAATGTCCGAGCGCCGTTCCATATACCTATATATTTTGATATTATATAGTTCAAAATGACATTTGCTCGAATTTAGACGTTAACCTGCTTGTATAATGTTCAAAGTCGCTCGTATGCAATGTCATCATCATTCACTCAAGGGCTTGCGTACGAGCAGGGAACAAGGCATCAGTGGAGACGCTATTTATACTAATATTATTAGGAGTTTATAATAATTGTGAAATATGAGTTTGTGAGTTTATATGTACCTAGGAGAACTAAACAACTGATTTCAAAAATTATTACACCAATTTCTTTTTAATTTACTTACGCATTTTAAGAATACAAAATCGAAAGTTATAATAAAATATTACATTGTAAGCATTAAAAAGGAATAAGTTCTTACATGTAAAATGGGTTTTGCATTTTTGTTAAGCCTACTGAAACCTTTCGTTGTTGTATAAATGTCTGAAGCAGGAAAGTGATTAGAGCATACAACCGACCCTTTATATGGCTTGTAGTTTAATTCATTTCGGGCTTTTGCTATAATAACTGTCCATTCAGAGCATCTTATGGGGTTTCGAGGAAAACTAAAAACAAAAAAAAAACATATTGTAATTATACTTTAAAATAATAAAACTCTTTCGACCTACATTTTGTACGGAAAACTAAAAAATAAAACATTTAACAACATTGTAATATTAGTACATTAAGTTTAAAATCTGTAAAAATATTTATTGTATCAATCCACTCCATAGAACCGTTAGAACATAATTTGCGAGTCACTCTCGTACGCGTGACTATTTGTTTCTCTTTTACTCTTGCATATTTGTCTAACGTGTGAAAGAGAAACGTTATCGCGGCGCCGCGCGGTCGGCGGTGAGTGTTTTAGTTTGCTAATAAAATGAAAATTATTGAAATTTAGATGAAAACATGCACTGTGGATACATAAATACGTAAATTTGGTATGATACTTACCTAAAATATGAAACACCATCCTTTTTTCGCACGTGTCTGCTGTTATTTGGGCAGGAAATCACCGAACACTTTGGCATCGCGGACGTTGTACGAGGATTGTGGTCGCCTTACAACTAAACAAAAACTCTGCGCACTTCGCAGCGTGCGCCGAGTTTTGGCGCGGACATTTTATTTGTCTGTTTGTGACTCTATAGGTATTGTAACTCAATGGTAATCAAGGATAGATGTAGATGTGTATAGGCCGCGGTTACCACTTACTACCAGGTGGATTGCGTGCTCGTTTCATCCTTATCCTTTAAAAAAATACAACAAATTATTATTATTGCACAATTTATTGGCATTAAGTAATTTATTGGTATTGGTATATGCACGATAAACGAATTGTGCTCCCACTTTCTCGCATATTTCGTTCAATTACCGCCAACCCTAACTCGAGTTCCGAGTTGAGTTCGGAGGGATTATCCGACACTCGAATTAGTTCGAATTGAACGCAACTTGATGTAACTAGAACTAGTAAATCGAGTTAACCATCACTAGTGAGAAGTACTGTGTTTTTGTATGTATATCTGTGTATCACTGTGTGACTGTGTACCTGCGGTTTCGTACAACGCACGCGCTTGGTTCACGTCCTTCAAATAAATCCAGTGATTGTGAAATAAAGTTTTTAAAACTTTCAAAGTTTGTAATTTGTATAAAAATAATAAAATAAGTTAAATCCTGCTTTAAATTATTGGTCATGTGTTTTGTTGTGAGCGAATGAACATAAAATTGAAAACATGTACTCTTTAAGACTTTAAAAGGGCCCTTAAAGTTGAGTGAACTTTTATTCATTCCGTTGGAATCATGCAAATCCCACAGGTGTTATATATTATGTTGTGAGAATTAGAATCCCAGCAACCAATTCAAAAATGAAGTTTTCTTCAAGCTCTTTTCTGTGCGATATTTATTTTTGTCATGAAACAAGCTTAGAAACAATAGGTACTATTCTGTAAGTGGTGTACTGTTTACGGGTAATGGAAGAATTGGAACGGTTATCCAAGATGTATTCAAGGAGAATTCTTGGGGTTTTCTATATATCATATTGTATTCTTCAGTTAACAACTGCAGCTGAGACTTCAGGTGAGTTTTTTTTTTGGGTTTATACTTTACATTCTTAGTTTTTAAATTTAATTAAATTATTGAATGTTTAAAGGCAAAAAAAAAAATAATTCTTTTATTTTATAAATTAATATTTATGGTATGTTGATATTGTTACTTATCATTACACATTTTATTAGCTTTTCTTAAACAAGTTAAGAGTAAAAAAGGAGCAGATATTTATCCATTCAAAATTGGAGGCTGTAATCCATATTATACCTACATTTATTCTCTTCAAATTTATTATACACTTAAACTAAATATAAAAATATATAGTAAATAATATTTTATCTGCAAAGAAAATCAAGTTACAAAAGTTATTCTTCAAAGAAGAATATTTATATTCTAGAAAATGCTGAGTTCGCTCCATTAAGTAATGTGATGAGGTTCACTATGAATTCACTCTGGACTTTTTACATTATATATACTGGTGGTAAAAAATCCCAAGACCTGAAGTCTTGGGATTATTTTAACACTAAACCAACATATTGAGAATATGAGTCATTTTTGTCCACAAATATAGAATTTGTTAGTAAATTTTGTTAGTAAATCTATCATCTTGACAAAACTAATAATTTTTACTTTTTAGATGCCATTAGTATTTTGTACATTTTGCTTATTATGTGGACTATTTTCTGCAACTCTATGTTAAAAAAAGTTGCTGGCGTTGCTGCTGGGCACAGGTCTCATTTTTGATAGGGTTTTAGAGCAAGAAAATGCTTGCCGCACTGCCCCAATGTGTTTAGCGGACTTCACATGTCTCTGAAATATTTTATTATTCATATTTCTCAGACATGCAGGTTTCCTCACAATGTTTTTCTTCAACGCTAAATTAATGGTAAACCAGCATTTAAAATTGCAATTAACAATTTCATTAATGCCGGCGGATATTGAACCTGGGTTGCTCACATACTGTGAAATTTACAGTGAGCATATAACCCCTGAGCCCCCACAATTCTACATCTAAGCATGTATTTTGTGTGTGCTTATTATGTTACAATTTATTATGATAAAACATTTAATGGTGGGAGTTATAATGAGAAATAGGAGTGGGTGATATTTCAACCTGTTCTTTGATCTTTGTGATTGATACTTGTTCATCTTTTCTGTCCAATTGATACTACTAGTAGATGGACTAGAGGCACTGGAGAATGACTGATGGCTTATTAATCCATCGAAATCGCTTAACCTGAATTTCACTGACTAGTGTTGGGCAGAGCAAACAATCTGCTTAGTATGTCATGAACTGTTTTCTGCAACTACACTCCACTAGAAACTTCCCAATATTCCTAAAGGTTGTATCGATGCCACTCCAACATTCTTAGAGCCAAGAGTCCCTAATCCTTCTGCCTAGAGTTTCAAGTAATGATTGCCAGCTGGAACCTTTTTCGATAAGCATTAAGTCCTGGACTGAAGTACTGGACTTAAAAAAAGGCTAATAATCACATTAATGTTAAAATTAATTTATATTAATTAACTATAATAATTAAAAGTAACAATGGATATCAAATTCTTTATTTCGTAAACCTAGTTTTTTACTTCTTGAATAAATTTATCAATTGATAATTTTATTATATTTGAGAATAGCAATCCTCCTCGGTTTCATACAAGTAATTTCTGGATTTCAGCAACAGCCCACCTAACGGGTTCAAATATGAATCTAAACTATCTGGTTGAGTCAGTTTTGAGTCTTAGCAGGACTCTGTTACTATTGCTACCTGTGTGAAATAATTACCTATAATCATGCTCGTCTAAGCCGTCACCTAAGATCGTCTGAGCAGAATACTTAGTCAGGGCTAGCACGTTGTAGGCGATTGAATGTTAAAGCTTTTTAATATGTTAATAGCTTTTTGTAAATGCTTGTTGAAATAGTTTTTTTTTAGTGTTTAGTATAATTGATTGCCATGGTGTGGTGATGGTCGTGTAGTGACAGTTTGGTATATCCACTACCCCATATTTACCCGTGGGTGTCGTAAAAGGCGACAGAGGGAAACAGGCAGGAGATGGGCAGCAGCATCTTTCTGATAGCAGCAACTGTAAAACAAAAAAACTGCGGTTGCCAACCCGCTCGCCAAGCGCAACCCATGACCCCCATGAGCAACGACGCAAATAGACGGCCCGCAGTCCCCGGCGGCCCCGCTATTCCTGGCTACGGTGGCGATCATGGCAACGACGGGGCAGGGGCTGCTAACAATCTCCGATGGAGGTTTGGTTGCCACCAACGTCGACTCGACCTGGCAACATATAACGCACGCACCCTGAGGTCTATCGAGAAGATCCTGGAGCTGGAAGAAGAGATAGACAAGTTGCTCTGGAGTATTGTAGGATTATCCGAGGTCCGAAGACAGGAGGAGGACACGGTGATTCTCGAATCCGGCAACTTGTTCTATCCCTGGGAGGGCGACCATTTGTCCCAAGGAGGTGTTGGGTTTATCGCCCACAAGTCTCTCGTTAACAATGTTGTAAGTATTGAGAGTATATCGACAAGGGTTGCGTACCTTATACTCAGAATCACCAAACGGTAATCGCTGAAGGTCATAACGGTTTACGCACCAACGTCGGCACATCCCAATGAGGAGGTAGAGGAAATGTATGAGGATATTTCTAGAGCCATGCATTCCTCCAAAACACATTGACGGTGTTAATGGGAGACTTCAACGCAAAACTAATTCACAAGAAAGAATGGTGAGCTGAAAGTAGGGAAATTTGGTATAGGGCAACGGAACCCAAGGGTCCAGCAGCTGGCCGACTTCATTGAGAAAGAGGGACTCTTTATGATGATCTCTTTCTTCCAGAAGCGGCCCCACAGAAAATGGTCCTGGTCGAGCCCCGACGGTTAGACAAAAAATGAGATTGATTTCATTATGACGACTAAACGGCAACTGTTCGGTGATGTCTCAGTGATTGCAAGAGTGAAAACTGGCAGCGATCAGAATGGGAGGCACACTGAACCTAAACGTTAAGTTGGAGAGGTCTCGTCTAATGAAGTCAACGCTCTTGCAAGAATTTCAGCATCGAGTACGGAACCCAGGGCCTTCCAGAAGTCTTTGCCATCAGATTCTGTCTGCCAGAAAGAGCTAACTGTCAAAGCAGAAGACTGAGTGTGGCAGCATAGTTTCCGGGACACCTGATATTTTGAGTTAGATTGAGAGGTTCTATGTGCAGCTGTACACATCATCGTTGGAGCCACACGCGAGTGTAAGTAACGATCCAAGAGCAAGTCGTATCCGACACTATTCCGATGATACCTCGGACGCCAGTCTGAGCGAGATTAGAATGGCTCTCCAGCACCTTAAAAACGGCAAGGCCCCGGGTGAGGATGGAATTACAGCGGAGGTTCTGAAATTGGGTGGAACACCGGTACTTAAAGGCTTTCAGAAGCTCTTCAATTCCGTCCTCCATGGTAGCACTACTTCGGAGGCGGGGAGCAGAAGTGCGATGGTCGTGTTCTTTAAGAAAGACGACAACGCTCTCTTGAAGAACTACAGACCAATTTCCCTCCTGAACTGTGCTGTTTTCGAAAGTCATTACGAATCGTCTCACACGCAGACTCGACTTCCAGCAAGCCGGTTTCCGAAAAGGCTTCAGTACCATATACTACGTACGTACTCTGCGGCAGATTGTGCAGAAGACCGAAGAGTACAATCTGCTACTTTGCCTGGCGTAATGTGGATTATGAGAAAGCATTTGATTCCGTCGAAATTTGGGCGGTGCTACAGTCCCTTCAGCGGTGCCAAGTTGACTGTCGGTATATCAAAGTGCTGAAGTGTTTTTACAGTAGGGCTACGATGGCTATCCGAGTACAGAACCAGAGTTTGAAAGCTATCCAACTGCAGAGAGGTGTAAGACAGGGTGACGTTATATCCCCGAAACTCTTCACAGCTGCATTGGAAGACGTTTTCAAGCTACTGAACTGGAAAGGATATGATATTAACATCAATGGCGAGTACATCACTCACCGTCAATTTGCTGACTGTGCCTCATGACCTCAATAGTGTCTCCCAACGGATAGGTCTTAAGATGAACATGGAAAAAACAAAGATCATGTTTAATGTCCATGTCACACCTATGCCGGTAGTTGTTGGGAGCACAAAGCTCGAAGTTGTTGACGAGTACGTTTATCTGGGACAAATAGTCCGACTAGGTAAGTTCAACTTCGACCAAGAGGTGAATTGACGGATTCAATTCGGCTGGGCAGCGTTTGGAAATTACAACACATCTTCTCGCCAGGTATACCTCAAAACTAGATTGTACAAACAGTGCGTGTTGCCAGTGATAACTTATGGATCTGGGACGTAGTCCTTTACGATATGATGATATCTGCAGTCTGCAGTTTGTGATCATATCCTAGACGGCCCCAAGCATTACATCAGATTTGATAGACCACAAATCCTCGCGAAAGAACACCAATTCCTACCAAGAATAATACGTGAGGCTATTGAAATTAAAAAAGTATCCTAATTTCAATAGAGAAGGAGGCTGGGTCAATCAGAGGTGGGTGAATCAATAAAATTAAAACTAAACCCAAGCATACCACTGCAAGACCTCAAGACATAGTTCATTTTGCATAGATCGGACCATAAACAATAATTAAAAAAAAGCTGAAGGTACTCCGGGTTTAACAATGACATCGGTACGTCAGTCACCTCATTCCCCCGTGACCATGGGTGCTGGAAAGCACCCGAAACGTCGGGAATTAAAAATAAAAATAATTAAAATTAAACTCTATAAAATCCGTAAAAGTAGTTTTAATCAAAGTGAGACTTCTTACTATGTAGCCTTAATCCTTTACACCTTTTCTATATTGTATCAAAAGGTTTTGCGTAATATTTAAGTCGATATTCGCCTGCACAAACACAGCTCAATCAAGCAACCTAATGAACTTAGCAAACTTAGAGTGGAACTTAAATATTCAATTACTAATTAACGTCTAAATTTGCTTATGAATACAGACGTGTCCTATATGTACGTAACATGCCAAAGAAAATCTTGATATATAAGTTTTTCATAGTATATGAAGTCAATTTATATTATTAGCTTGTAAAGCTAGTAGCTGTAGAGCTTGTGAGATTATGTCTAAAGAAGCTTAGTAGTATTTATTATACTATAAGTACTTTATAATACTACAGAGCCGTGGTACTGCAAAGCCGAGGTAGCTCAGATAGTTAGCGCTAGCTGTTTTAACAGTACGCGATCAACCCGGGTTCGATCCCCGCCGGCACCAATGAAATTATTAATTGCAATTTTAAGTGCTGATTTACGACGTGCTCAGCGTTGAAGAAAAACATCGTGAGGAACCTGCCTTTCTTAGAAATAAGACAAAAAATATTTAGAAGACATGTGTAGTTTGCCAACACGCATTGGTTCAGCGCGGAGGACACTTCCTTGCCCTAAATCCTCTCAGGAATGAGAGGAGGCCTGTGCCCAGCAGTGCGACGTATATAGACTGTGACTTTAAGTTTAACTTTGGAATCAATAAAAATTGGTTATAGATATCTTAAAATTAACATAACTGCACAACTTTAAACATAAAAACATTAAGTCGAAAGAAACGAAACGCAAACTCACATTATAACTGAATTGGTTATTTAAATGTGTTTTGTTCTTGTTCACAACGATGGGAATATTGAACCAAGCGTAGCGGAATTTGATACAATGGTTAAAGATATTTTAAAATACAATATAACGTGAAACGTGCTTCTTCGCTAAAATGCCTTCTTCTGTATCAGGCTGAAATAGCCCACCGCTAAACCTACCTTGGAGAATGGAATGAGATAATAAGTATATTTATTTCTTGGATGTAAGATATTTCAATTATGTTTCTAAATATGGTTTTTCTGGCTGCAAAAATAAGGCAAGAGAAACTCCGTAGTTGTACAGTCTTTTTCATTTTATATATCACAAATCTGAAACATATTCGATAAATAAATACACTGAAATCAAGTAGAAAAAGACAAACCTACAAAAATGTAAAACCCGCCGAGTTGACTATCTAACCGTTCTGAAAACAAGTGGGGAAAGAAAATAATTACATATGGACGTGGCCAATTATTCAACAGCTTACCATCGGATGTAAAAAATGTCACAACTGTTTGTTTATTTAAATCTAAGCTAAATAAGTATATACCTAACTCAAAATTATTGTTAAATGTTATTCTGTGTAATATTGTTAAAATATAATAAATGTAGCATAATTTAGTGCAAATAGCGATGCAAGTATCTTAACTTCAACGTACTTGTACGATCTTTTGTATTATTTCAATCTTAAGTTCTCATCTAAATAACAGTTATTGTTTTTAATGAGAATAAAAATTCTTTGTACCTAAACATACTCGATAAAAACATATGATAAAATTTGGTCCAGTGCTTAGCAAACCCGAACGGAACAGCTCCCAAAAGCAGTACTTGTAAGCGACTGCCGTCATCCTCTTAAAGATCGACCATCATACAATGCCGAAATGTTTTGACTTGGCATGGCGAGATTGGATTAGTTTAAGATGTCTTGTAACTTTGTCGCTGCTCCCCGTTACTGATCTAGATATTTTTCATTTAGATTTATAGTAATAATGGATTTTCCTCGTCGCCACCACACGGCATAGGTTGCGCATGGGGCGACCTTTATAAAATTCTTTCCTGTGAGCAACTATGAATATCTCTATTTATAACTGAATATCAAGTATCAACATTAAATAAAATCAAATACATTATTCGAGACAAAAATACTAACATGCTAATAATAGATGATGATGTATTTTTAGTCCAGTCCTGCATCCGTCCCTTCCAAGAATGTGCCTATCTTTTTACAGGCTGGTTGGTGATCGTTTTAGTAATACTGCTTCTCATGACCAGTCAGCGAGATTTAATGCTATAAGAGGAAATAACCCAACTTTTTTCCAAATGTTAAAATTAGCTGCCCGCGGTGATGGTAGAAACTCATCCAAAAACTGTGCTTATGTCATAGATTCGTCTTTAATATAATAAGGCTATTGTAGTGGCGGTATAAGAATATCCATTCCCCATATCGTGCTGTGGGCGTGGTAACAGGCGATTAGGAGATGGGCGACAGGCTTTTCCTGATAACTCCGGTTACCAACCCACCTGCTACGAATGGCAATTATGGCACATATCCCCCCTTTGGACTAATCTATGGGGAAACCCAGCAGTGGTCTTTTATAGGCCGTAATGGATAGAAGATTTATATGGAATAGCTTTACCATGGGAAGGGCTTTTTGCTTTCACACATGCAACGCCGCTTGCAGAAGCTAGTTAGGAAATAAAATACCTAACATCACACAAAATTTAAAGTGACTATATGCAAATTAAATCTTTGAGTTTTACGTTGAAAAGTTTTCATTTCATTTCAGATGACTTTGAATAAATTACGAAGTTACGAAAGTGAAATCATGCCTAATTACGCTTACTTCAATACGATTTAGTAAACTTTCTTATTCTAACACTTGCATTTTGTATCGAGTTCTGTATGATGTTAAACTAATAGATATAATGTAAAGTTTAGATACGTTCTTTATTTCTATGGAGAAGTCTTTACATATAAAATTGCTTTTTTATAGAATAAGTTGATAAATTGACAACAAATGAGCACACAGTTCACCTAATGGTAAGTGGGTGCTGTGGCCCATAGATATCTACATTCATTTGTTGTCACCCTCCCCCATTCATTTGAGTAAGATAGAATGCCTCGTTTCCAATAAAAAGGGTCTCTGGTAGTAGGTAGGTAGTGTAAAGATTACTCACCAGACGAAACACAGCAGCAAAGCTTGACACCTGTATTCAGTAAACGGTGTTCTAACCCCGGTCGACCAACCCATTCGTGCTACAATTATAATATAGCTGCAGCGTGTCTCTACCACATATAAATGCTTAAGCTATTTTAACGTATATCTATAGTTATCGTAATGCCTAACGCTTTTTTCTTGACATTTATTATCCAGTTTACAAGAAATCTCATAATAAATATTAAATACCTATCTAGAAAAACTTATAAGTAATTTTAAATTCAATTTCTGTAACAAGTTAATCTAGGGGTCAAGACCTGAATAATTTTAAGGTTTTTGTCAGATCTAATAAAGATATTAATAGTTACTTTGGAACCATCCGCTCAATAAAATAAAATGATGTGTCTTACCTAGTAAGAAGAGCACCTCCCGCCCTCCCTCAATTGCGTGCACTAATCCCAGCACCACTATATCTTTATTATAATGGATTCCGCAAGTAACGCCTGATTCTATTAATTATTTTGTCAGATCTTTTGCTGTCACTGTTTGTCCAAACGAATGACCGTAGAAAAATTGACGAAATCGTATTGCCTGTTCCCAATGTCAAATTTCAAGCTGTTCCCATCTTTTCCGTCTAGCGCGGTCTTTCATTAAATTTTTAAAAAAAAAATATTTCTTTTTTTGTATATTTTATTTATGGGTTAAATCTACTTACTCTAGAGTGCAAAGCGTGATTTATTTTCGATTATGTCAAATAGAAACTTGATAAAATGTTTTTGGAATCAAACAAAGAAACATTACATTACATTAGTACCCTTCACTTTACTTTGGTCGTCAGTTTCTCTAAAATAAGTCCAAATAGTAAATCTCCTGCCGCTCATTAGGGTTCCGTAGTCAAATAGGAACCCTTATAGTTTCGCCCTGTCTGTCTGTCCGTCTGTCCGTCCTCGCTTAATCTCTGTGACCGATAGCACTAGAAAGCCGAAATTTGGTGCCAATATGTGTATCAATTACGCCGACAAAGTGGTAAAATAAAAATTGGAAAAACATGTTTTATTAGGGTAGCCCCCCTATATGTAAAGAGCGAAGTGATTTTTTTTTAATTTCAATCCTAACGTGTGATATATTGTTGGAAAGGTATTTAAAAATGAATAGGGGTTTACTAAAATCATTTTTTGATAATGTCAATAATTTCGGAAATAATCGCTCCAAAAGTAAAAAACAATGTGTCCCTCCCCCTCTAACTTTTGAACCATAAGTTTAGAAAATATGAAAAAAATCTGAAAAGTAGAACTTTATAAGGACTTTCTAGGAAAATCATTTTGAACTTGGATGGAAACACCCACTCATTACGGGGAGCAGTTGCAGGAGCGCGGAGCGCTGCTGGAGCGCGAACATAATGGATGGACCTTTAAACTCAAAGTGGAACACTTATTGTGACGGACGGAAAACTACGGAACCCTACACTGAGCGTGGCCCGACACGCTCTTGGCCGGTTTTATTTTTATCATATAATTATCAATTTTCACTAAGAATAAAATTCTTACGGCTCTTTACTTTATTCACTAATAATAAAGAACCGTGGTAGCTCAGATGGTTAGCGCTCGCTGTAAATTTCACAGTGCGCGAGCAAACCGGGTTCGATCCCCGCTGGCACCAATGAAATTGTTAATTGCAATTTTAAGTGCTGATTTACAAAATTTTTGGTGTTTTTTTTAAAAAAGGCCAATAAAAAATTTGGGGGGGGTTTTCTGGTTTATAGTATTAAATTTTATTAATTTTAATAATAATTTGGAAGATATATTTTCATAAATGAATTACGTAAAGTAATAAAAAAGATATATTATATTCTTAAAAATGTCAGTGTACGCCTATTTTTATTATATAGACAATTTTCAATTTATTCGCCAGTCATGCAGTACGGGGCGGCTAAAATATGAGACGACTTTATGACTGAACAACTCTTTCAGTCTTCGAGGACGCGAGCAGCAAGCCTCACAGAAATGCATTCACGAGCACGCACGTGAAGTACTCGAGGCGCATTTCGAATACATCCTGTAGCACGGACCTCTCAAACGCTTTGTACGCCGCAATGACTACACATATTAAAAATATTTTAATGTTATGAACAGTAACCATTCCACAACTATGTTTAGTACGAAAATTGCGCAAAAATTATCGAAACGTGAAAGTGAAGTTAGCCTAAATGTTAAACAACCGCATGTGACGCCACACCAACTCCCGTTCATTAGAACCTCAGACCAAAGCATACATTGTACTATCGAGAATTGTGTAACTAAATACGTTGTATTCATTTTTTCAATAGGTGTATGTGTTTCTTTTTTACTACAGTTGATAAAACCACTTGCTAAGTTGTATTATTTTGCGTTTTAAGAATTTTACTGGATTAATTTGTTAATTTGTATGCATACGTTAGAATTTCATACTAAACGCGACTCGAGAAACCTTTACTCGTGCGTACTGTCGATCCCTATTAATAACAAAAATGAACTACATAATTGTAATACTGGCAACAAACTTTGCACATAACGCTATCGTAGAATAAGACATGCACTATGTAACGTAAAATAATCTAAAATCGGTAATAAGGCTAAACATAATTTAAAAAGACCGTACGGAAGTGCTTTTTTAAGGCGCAAACAGAGTAGTCGACGAAAGCGACGCGGCAGTAAACATCGTCATAAAAGGCTTTGCTGTAACTCTGAATATGTCGCTAGCTGGAAGCAGCTGCTAGCAGCTCTGTACGGGGTTATTAATTTTTAAACATGTTGCTGGCCGTGTAAATACGGGCAATGAGGTATCATGGCACGGCGACAAGCTTCAATGCTTTTTACCTAAAAGGAACTACTGTCTTACATCCTAGTAGAATTAGCGTCTTTTTTTTTTTGAAGCTCTGTTTGATTTTTGTAGGCGTGGCGCTTGGATATATAATTTAGTAGGAATAACTCTGCGAGATTAAATGTGACCCACGTTGTATTTTCCTATTACGGTTTTATGGGATATAAAAGATGTCGTTTAGAACTTAAATTTTGTGTAAAGAAAATATTAAATATTAGTCTTAAAGACATGCGAGTTAATGCAGAGAGATGCACTCAAACTCGCACTCTTGCACGCAATCACGCACGCGCGTACGCACACGCACATACGCTCACTCACACACACACACACACACACACACACACACACACACACACACACACACACACACGCACACGCACACGCACACGCACACGCACACGCACACGCACACGCACACGCACGCACGCACGCACGCACGCACGCACTCTGTCTCGCACTCTTGCGCGCAATCACGCGCGCACGTACGAGGGCGGCACTGAAAATTTCGGAAATCAAGGAAGTGACACAACATTACAATTTAAAAATGTATTTATTGCTTTTCGAAGTATTCTCCGCGAAATTTGACACATTTTTCCATACGATGGAACCAATCATTGAAGCAACCATTCCATTCGGAAGTTGGGGTCTCCAAAATGGCCGTTTTGTAGACGTCCACAGCTTCTTCAGGTGATGAAAATCTCTGTCCACGAAATTTATTCCTTATTTTAGGGAAAGTATAGAAATCATTAGGGCTTAGGTCGGGGCTGTACGGCGGATGGTCTAATAATTCTATGTTTTCTTGCTCTAAAAACTCTTTAGTTCTGTGTGCGGTGTCAGAACTCGCATTGTCGTGATGGAGGATGATGCGGCGGTTGCAGTTCTCTTTACGGAGTTCAGAAACGACCTGTGGCAAACAAATGCTAGCATACCATTCTGCATTAACCGTTCTTTGTCCCTCAAGAGGAATAGTCGTAACATGACCGGTTTTGGAGACAAACGTGGCCACCATTTTTTTTTGCAACACTCCGTGAACGAACAATTTTTGTTGGCTTTAACACATTTTCACCCAAACTCGTGACTGGTTTTTTGTTTCGGGTTCGTACGCGTATATCCAGAATTCGTCACCTGATACGATGTTGTATACAGCATTTTAGGATCCTACGTGGAATCTTTCGAGATCTGACGCACCAAGTAATACGAGCCGCTTTTTGCTCTTCATAGAGCGAATGCGGTATCCATCGGGAAAACAACTTTTTTACACCTAATTGTTCATGCAAGGTTATTTGATTTGACTCATGCCAATGTCTAAAGTTGCCTGAATTTCGCGGTATGTCACATGTCGATCTTCCTCAATCAGCTTACGCACAGCATCGACGTTTTCTTGGGTGACTGCAGTTTTTGGACGACCTTGACGGGGATCATCACTGAGCTTGACACGTTCACGTTGAAATTCAGCAAACCAGCGATAAATTGTGGTTTTGGATGGGGCTTCATCACCAAATGCAGAAATCATCCGGTCAACACACTGTTTTTGTGTTAAACCACTTCGAAAGTCATAATAAATCATCGCTCTTGAATTTTCTCGAGTCAATTCCATTTTCTCAACGACTAAACAAGTTTGACAAAACCTTGTGACAAGACCGAGAATCTTTTTTTAAATAAACAAATGGTATTCGATTTTTAAAACCAAGGAGTTTTCAATTAAAAAGATTTTAATATGACAGGAACAGTGGAAATATTCCATTCTCGAAACTTTTAGTGCAGCCTAGGTACGTCTTGCCTGCCAGTATTATGACAGTATGGCTTTCCATTTTGGTTCTTATGTTATGTTATAGGTGGGGTTGGTAACGAGGTGTGTAGCCACTTACCATGGGGTGGCTGTAAGTTCGTTTATCATTTAAATTGCGTCTTGTGAAGTGAACTTTAAAAATCCTATTTAATGCTGCAATAACAGAATGCAATAATAATAAAAAATCTTGCCTAGTCATTGTAATGAAATGTGACCTCAACAATTAATTTTACTATGTACGAAGCCGTGTCCATGGCATGGCGAATAAATCAAATAGGTAGCGAATTAAACAAGAACGAATAGCTGGGTCGGTATCGTTACATTTCCCCAGCGTCGGATTACGGAAGTCGACACGACATTTCGGAAATAATCTGGAGTTCCGGTTGCTGTAACCACGCGACCTCTCCTCTATTATTAAAGCCGTCCAAATCAATCTAAGTATCCGCATCCGGTCTTCCTTTTGTTTTATGTTTCCAGGAATATAATATGATTATTTTTAAATAATTGCCTAAATATTTTTTCGTATGTATGCAACTTGTAATAAAGGAAAAAAATTAATGACTTCAAATTCTTTATCTTACTTCTGTTCTGTTACGAGCTGATAAAGTATATCAGCTCGTAACTGTCCGCCACTGGTGTGAAATGAACGTCTTTCATAGAAGGAAGTATAGTTTTTGGTAATCGCTACATTTGGCAGGCAAGAAAACAATCACACTACCAGATCTCTAGCTCCATCGACGCTGCTTCCTGAACAATTTCTGTATTTATGATAGGAGGTGTTATTTCGCTATTCATTGATGCCATTAGTTCCCTTAACTTTTCCTTTATTCGACTGGCAGGAGGTTCGGTTATGGATTTCTTACGCTGTCACCACCCGACGGTAAATACTCCATTTTCTATTTGTTAACTGGTCTTCTGATACTACATTAGGGCACACTGAAATGATCAGGAATAGAATATTTCGGTTTGAGTTACAATAAAACCTTTTTTAGAATATGAACACTGGCCTCTTAGAATCTTAATGACATGCAAGCAATTTAAAAAAAATGTTTGAAAACAAAAACTATGTTGGTTTAAAGTTGACACGTCGTTAACAGAAATGGAGCTCACGCGTCAACATTTCCGTGCCATAATTTATCACAATTTTCGTCGTGGGTTTATCTCAAGATAAATGTCTCAGCGAACTTGTTTCGATTTATGATGTTGAAGCACCGAGTCAAACGACAATATACCGCTGGTATCCTATAATATGGTTCCGACGCGGTCGTGTGTCGCTCAGCACTGTTTCTTCTGCAGGCAAAACAAGAACAGCGGTCACGCCTGAAAACATCGCAGCTGTGCGAACTATTATATTAGATGACCGTCATGTGACATACGAGCAGATTCAAGCTGTTATCTGTATCGGAATAACTGCAATTCAGTCGATATTACATAATGAGCAGTGTGTAAGAAAGCTAGTTTCCCGCTGGGTTCCCCAAAATTTATCCGAAGAGCAAAAGGCGGCTCGTGTAGATTGGTGCCGGAATACTCTAGACGCTTCAACCGTTTATAATATCGTCTCAGGTGACGAATCATGAATTTATTCATACGAACCTACGCACGAACGAACCGTCAGCAGTTTGGGTCTCCGAAGACGAGCTCAAACCAACGAAAGTGGTTTGCTCTTGCAACGCGTCAAAGAAAATGATCGCTACGTTTGTCTCGAAAAAGGGACATGTTGCTACAATTCCTTTACAGGAACGCAGAACGGTTACCGCTGAGTGGTATATCACGATTTGTTTGACAGAAATGATAGCCGAACTCCGAAAAAATAACCCGAAATGTCGCATCATCTTACATCACGATAATGCGGCTCGGAAGACAAATGATATTTTGAAGCAAGAAAACGTTGAGCTGATGAGCCATCCTCCGTATAGTCCTGACCTGAGCCCAAACGTTCTCTTTACATTCCCTAGAATGAATGATTTATTACGCGGTCAACGGTTTGAAGACCCTGAAGCAGCGGTGGAAGCGTACAAATCAGCCATTTTGTCAACATCAACTTCAGACTGGAATTACTGTTTTAATGATTGGTTGGCACGAATGGAAAAGTGCATTAAGTTGAACGGAGAATACTTCGAAAAACAATAAAGTACAATTTAGCTATACCGTGCAATTGGTTTTTCTTATTCCCATTCATTTCAGTGTGCCCCTCATATTGATATGTAAGTTTTGATAAAGATAGAATTTGTTTTCAAAAAAACGTATTTTTTATATAAGATTGTCGAACGAGCTAACACAGTCCAACAGTTGATATGTGGCTGCTGAAAAGTCTATGACCTGCAACTAGTTTCAACAAAGAAGTTAGATGAAACGGCTCAAAGTCTCTACTGGTTTTCTTACATTTTCGATGAATTTTGTGTTAGTTAGGAACCTTTCTTTTAGTGTTAGACTGGACGACGCGACGCTCTTATACACATCAAACGAGAACATGACAATGGGCTTACTACTTCCTTATGATTATCATCATACAAACCTACACAAGTCTACTGCTAAAAATAGGCCTCTTCAAGAAATGCCAAAAATCATTGTCACGAGCCTGCATCCATTGACGACGACGACCAGGCCGTCACTATATCTGGTGTGGGGCAGCACTATTCTTCGCTTAGTGGTTGTTGGTTCTTTGAGCTATATATAATAGCATATTATAGCCCACTGCTACATCAGCTTGCTCATCCTTTTGATGCTTCTTGGCAAAAGAAGTAGAGACGGGACTCCTAGACAGAAAAAAAGCCGTTACCAACCAACAAACATGGCGTATAACTTGTTTCACAAAGCAAAACGTAGCTGCACATAAGTTCGGTTAAAATTGATTGAGAATTCGTTTTCGCTTATCTTTTACGATTTAATAAATAAACTAATACTATATTTGCAATAAAAACTCTGAGAGAGAGAGTTCACTTACCTTTTGACATTAATTACCAACTTTTACCATTAAACAACATCTACTGCAGTGTAGGCGCGACCCTGTTTACAAAAGCTGTATTAACATTTTGATTATTTATAAGGAAGTAGTAGTGGCTGAAGAGAATTAAAACTGAAGATATGCAACAATTTTCCCGATAACAACTCGACAATAATAAAAATGAAATGAAGTATGAAGGAGGCCTGTGCTCATCAGTGGACTTCTGTAAGCTTGTAATCATTGAACCATCGTGTTTTAAGCCAGAACGGCTTAAAACACGGTGGTTTGTTATTATATGATCAATGTTATAATATTTAGTTTAATACATTTGTCACTATGTCAATAGTTTTTTCATATTTCTAGAAATCCTATTTATCTATGAACATATACGTCTGTTAATGTTATAGCGAACTTACAGGTGATGCATGTTTTTATGACACGTAAGTACGTATATAATAATATGGTTAATCATAATGCATTGAACAAATCCATGCCACGAATGATTTTTTTAATAATCAAAAAATTATTTCTTTGGAGAACATTAGTCAGGAAGGCATTTCGCTTATCTCAATATAACTTGGTTTAGAGCTTAAAAGGAAAATCACAAAGTCTGGACCCGATAGATGGCGCTGCTGTTTTTAAAAATATTTTATATTAACACCGTAAAAAGCCCGTAGTGAAATCGGAGTAAGACTCATAAAACTACCTACTGGAAAGGGCAGAGCAACGTTTTCCGGGTCAGCTAGTTAGATTATATAAATTTAATTTGACTATATATTAATATAATTGTAACTATTTAATTTAGATAATCTATACAAAGATCTTTATTAAAGGTTTAGGCGTTTAAATTCAAATGATTGAAATGATTTCTTTACGTTGCAAAGTTAATTGTTTCCATCCTCATTAGCTTGTAAGAAAAGGGAATGTTTTTTTGATAGGATAAGGTGACAAACGAGCACACAGTCCATCTGATGGTAAGTGGTTGTTGCGGCCCATAGACATCTACATCAATCCTCGATTACTAATCAAAATGCAGATGCCTTGTCACCCGTGAGGACTAATATGGAATGCCTCGTTTAAAGTAAAAAGGGTCTCCGGTTCTCTACACTCACCATACGAAACAAATCAGCATTAAGCTACTATTTTACGCTGGTATTCTGTGAGAGCGTGGTCCTTCCCCGGTCGAGCCGACCCTTTCTTGCTACAACTATACTACTAATATAACTACGGCATGGCTCTACCACGTATAAAAATGTTACAAAAAATTTTTAAAACCTTTTAGTAATCCTGCATTTTGAATGTTCCTCTCATCAGCACGTAGACATGCTGTAGGAACAAAATCTAAAACTAAGTTTGTCTAATGGTTAGTGGGTGATGTGGGTCACGGACACCTACCCACTTTCTATCATCGATTAAGAAACAAAATATATATATGCGTGGTCAATCCTGAGGGCTAACATGGAATGGTTGTTGTGAATATCTTACTGTCAAAACTGTATCCATTTTTTCATCCGGTAGTCATCATTCATATACCTAGTTTCAGTACATATAAAAATTATGCATTCATAACGAGGATTCATCAATGAACTGTTACTGCACAGTGCACACTGATGAATTCCGGTTTATTTAAGCATCATCATCATAATCCATACTATTATGTAAGCTATGCTGGATTGATCTTTTCGATGACATGACATGTCATGTGGTAAGTAAAGAGTACTTTCGTACATAATTGTCCACATTTCAGTCGTATTCAGATTCTTCATTATTTTATTGGTACTGTCATCGTATGTTAGCAGATCCCCTCCGCAGAGATCGTGATCCTCGGCGACTTTAACGCCGATCACGCCGAATGGCTTGGTTCAAGTTTATCCGATCATGCGGGGAGATCTGTTCATGATTTTGCCTTGGCATATAGTCTGACACAACTGGTTACTTCGCCTACGCGGATTCCATGGAGGATCATGCACCTTCCCTGTTGGACCTTCTGCTGACCTCTCACCCGGACGGATATCAGATTTCCGTCGAGGCCTTTTAGGCTTCTCGGACCATTGTCTTGTTCGGAGTGTGGTGCCACTCACGCTGAAATCGCAATTGCATTCTGCAGGCTGCCGCCGTGTTTAGCACTATAGGTCAGCCGATTGGGATGGGATGCGGTCTTTCTTTGCATCCTACCCTTGGGGCCGGTTTTGCTTCTCGCCGGACGATTCCAACGTTGTTGCGGATTCTGTCGCTGATGTGGTACTTCAGGGTATGGAACTTTTTATTCCTTCCTCTGTGGTGCCCATTGGAGGCAAATCTCAGCCATGGTTTGGTCGCTCCTGTAAAATAGCATCATGCTATAAGCAGGAGTGCTACCAAGCCTGGGCTGACGCATCAGCGTCCCGGGATGTAAACACCAGCGCTCTAAAAAAGAAGTATAATTCCGCCTCTAGGTCCTTCAAAAGAGTCATTGCCAAGGCAAAGTCAGAGCACATAGGCAGAATTGGCGAGAAACTAGTTCGCCTTCCTTCTGGAACCCGTGCATTCTGGTCTCTCGCCAAGGCTGTCCAGGGGAATTTTTGTCAGCCATCTCTTCCATCTCTGCACAGGGAGGACGACTCACTGGCCCATACCGCAAAGGAGAAAGCCGATCTTCTAGGCTCTTTCTTTGCGTCCAACTCGACTCTCGATGACGGGGGGAGTACGCCGCCGACCATCCCGCGGTGTGAGTGCACCATGCTGGAAGTGCAGTTCACACAGCGCTCGGTTCGCAAAGCACTCTTCTCCCTGGACATCCACAAGTCGAGTGGGCCTGACGGAATCCCCCCAATTGTGCTGAGGACGTGTGCTCCAGAGTTGGCACCGGTTTTAACGCGTCTTTTCCGGTACTCCTACTCCCTAGGCGTAGTCCCAAAATCTTGGAAGACGGCTTTCGTCCACCCGATCCCTAAAAAAGGCGACCGCTCAGACCCGTCCAACTACCGGCCTATCGCCATCACCTCCTCGTTCTCCAAAACAATGGAGTCCATTGTAAACAGCCAGCTCATGAGGTACCTTGAGGAGGATCACCAGCTGATTAGTGACCGCCAATACGGTTTTCGCCGTGGTCGGTCAGCTGGTGATCTTCTGGTCTACCTAACTCATAGATGGGCGGAGGCAGGAGAGTCCAAGGGGGAGGCATTGGCCGTTAGTTTGGACATTGCGAAGGCATTCGATCGGGTTTGGCACAAAGCGCTTCTTTCGAAGCTCCCATCCTATGGGCTTCCCGAGAAATTGTGCGATTGGATCACCAGCTTTCTTGCAGATCGGGGCATCAAGGTCGTAGACGGTGCAAGCTCCGATTGCAAGCCTACTAATGCTGGTGTTCCACAAGGCTGAGTGCTATCGCCAACGCTGTTTCTTCCGCATATCAATGATATGTTGCAAACCCGTAACATTCATTGCTATGCAGATGACAGCATGGTGATGCTCTTTACACCGACCGAGCCAATATTTCTCGGGAAAACGTCTCCGAGTGCCGGGACAAACTTGTGTCTAACTTCTGTCTGACAAAGTCGAGTCTTTGCTAAACAGAGTCTCGGATTGGGGGCGACTAAATCTCCAGTTTAACCCCCAGAAGACACAAGTTTGCGCGTTAACCACTAAAAAGAACCCCTTTGTCGTATCTCCTCAGTTTCAAGGCACTCCCCTTGTTGCCTCAGCCAGTATCGGAATCCTCGGCGTCGACATATCGAGTGACGTGCAGTTTCGTGGTCACTTGGAAGGGAAGGCCAAATTGGCCTCTAAAAAGCTTGGCGTGCTCAGCAGAGCGGGACAGTATTTCATGCCGGCACACCGCCTGCAACTTTACAAGGCGCAGGTTCGGCCGCACATGGAATACTGTTCCCATCTCTGGGCTGGGGCTCCCCAGTACCAGCTCCTTCCACTTGATCGCATCCAGCGTAGAGCGACTCGAATCGTCGATGACCGAGTGCTTTCCGATCGGCTCGATTCACTGGCACTGCGAAGAGATGTTGCATCTCTTTGCATTTTCTTTCGCATATACCATGGAGAATTCTCTGAGGAATTGTTCGGATTAATCCGAGCCGTCCACACCATCTAGATGCTTGGCGGTCCACCACTGTACGTTTCAAGAGGAGTTTTCTTCCGCGTACAACCTCTGTGGAATAGTTTACCACCAGCGATTTTTCCGGACCGATACGATCTGGGGACCTTCAAGAAAAGAGCGTACTCCTTTCTAAAGGGCTGGCAACGCCAAGCCACCTGCAATTCCCCTGGTGTTGCGGTTGATCATGGGCGGCGGTAGTCACTTAACATCAGGTGAGCCGCATGCTCGTTTGCCCCCTCTTCTATAAAAAAAATAAACTTCCTGGAGCTTAGTTTGACCTCACAGAAAGTTTAAGTTTGATTTATTAGCATATTGCTCAAAACATTCAACCTGATCTGTCGTTACACTTTTGTCACACCCTACCTCTTATATACTCTCCAGTTTCTTGGTATTGTTTGACATTGAGAATAATGACATACGAGCATATTGATACATGCAATTTTGGGCGCCTTGATTGTAAGTTTAATTTTTTAATTAAAGCAAGCCATTTTGACATTATTACATAGATTCGTTAAAATAATGTATACGACAACAAACAATCCTTGACAAAGAATATAAAAGGTCTGAAAATTGTTAAAAACAACAAACGTCAGCAAACAGCCGAGAGAAAAGCTAATGAAACTGAAGCAAAAGACGATTAAAATTCTCTTTTATATTTAAAGGCCAGTGGATAATGAGAATATTGTAGAATAAATCAACAATTTTTTGCATTTCACTAAGTTTTACCCGACTGCGCGGAAGGGTAATAATTTTTGGCTAGCTAGTAGCAGTCCGTTTCTATATTATCTGCTTGTCATATTAAAACAAATGATATCTCATGCGATTTCTGTCGTAATTACGTAAACAATTTTAAAATATATACATGAACTTCTGAAAACTTACGATTCTAGAATCGATAGATAAATTGGAGCATATTTTAATTATTTATGGTAATTAGATTATTAATTACATATATATGTATATATACACAATATATATATATATATATATATATATATATATATATATATATATATATATATATAAATTAATTGTAAAAACTTATAATTTAAATATGTAACAAGTTGTTAACAAGGGATCACAGCAGTTGGGTTCTTTTTTAATATCTTACTGTATTACTTATCGCCTTATTATAATAGTTTCGTATTCCTAACGAGTATGAAACTTTTTACCGAATTACAAGATGTTATCTTCCAAATAATAATATATATGTATATGATAAGAAATGTATTATGTACACGCACATACACACACAAACGCACACACATTATGTGTGTGCGTGCGTGCGTGTGTGTGTGTGTGTGTGCGTGCGTTCGTGCGTGCGTGCGTGCGAGCGTGCGTGCGAGTGTGTAGCTTACTTCAGAGAAGATAACGGGCAATTTAATTCGTTACTTGTTACTGTTACTATAATTTTGTCGAAACTTACAAAATACGTTTTAGTCAAGATTATTTTAAGGGAGTTTCGAATTATTATGTTGCCTTATTGGGCGAGAAATTTATGGTGTATCGCGCGGAGATCGGCACGTGTGCAGCGTTTTCAACATTTTACATGAACCCTGCTACGAACAAATCTCGTTTTATGTTCTTACGTATTCTGTACGAAGCTTAGAACTTTTACTGCTTTTAATCGATTCTTAAATCAATTATATATTATTCACCCGCACCAGCTTGTTTATACAACAATAGCGTATCGTATTTATTAGAAGTAATAATTTTTACAAATATCTTTTTTTTTTCTTTATTATGTTTCCTTAGATATCCTCCCTTTGTGGCAATGTATGGGGAGGCCTATGTTGAGCTGTGGACTTTTGATAATCTGTAACGGAAATGGATGCTAAGATGACTCTATTATAAAATTTTTACTATCCGTAGTAAAATTGGTTTCAGTATATTGCATCAGATTACTCAAAAATTGTAATCCATAGAACATAAAAACCCCTATTTGAAAAGCACGAAATAAAAATTAGAAGTATATTTTTTAAAGTAATGCAGCTTCCTTGCCTCATAGGGAGGATATTTGCTATAGGAGTTGACAACCGGTGTTTTTATATTATTAGCTGTTATCAGCTTAGAGCATACATTACATGGAGGGAGTACTGTGTGAGCAGAAAGCATGATCGGTGCTCTAAGGTTTAGGTAGAGTCTGTCTCTCTCGCACATGCTTCTGATTGTATTCAGCTGAACTGCGTTCATAGCGCATGCCCAATGAAACAGCCAATGACAGTGACTGTGCGAGAGAGACAGACTCTACCTAAACTCAGTCTCTCTCTCTCTACGCCGATCACGCTTTCTGCTCACACAGTGCTCCCTCCATGTAATGTATGCTCTAAGGTTATCAGAAAGATGCTGCTGACCATGTCCTTGTTTTAGCTTCCCTATGACGCGTTTTACAACAACCACTGGATTATGTGACATAGTGGATTCTGTTTCTCACTTGGATTTGTAATCATGATCCACGGGTGGAACCATGGACGTTTTGTCTCCTCTTCGAGCCACCTGTGGATTCATGTATAATATTTTTTTTCTCTTCGATCCTACGATTACCAAAATAAAGATGGTACTAGGCGAGCCGTAACGTTATATAAGAGGTGGTGACAACCTACCTACCTCGTTGGTTTAGTGGTAATAAGCGCGGTAGCTGATTTTGTGGTCCTGACTTCGAATCGCAGTTCGGGACAAAATTAGTTGTTGGATTCTTCTGTCATGCATGCCAACTGGGAGTCAGGAAATTGGCGATGTTATTCTCTTATTTTCTATCGTTTCTTCGAAAGCACGTAAGTTCATTGGTTCTGCACCTGATCTCTCTTGTGTACTATTACTCTGTCCTGTGCCTATGACTAGTTTCCGTTATGCCTTTATATAAGTGAGAAACCAGTGTTCGTAAAATCATGATTTTATACATTTTTATTAATTTATACATATTTTCTTTATTAACAAAATTTGTTTATTCCTTTGTTAAAACTCCCTGTTTATTTTGCAACATTGTACGCAAAAAATGTGCACAAATATAAAACAATAATTATTTTTTGCTCCCGACATTGATGGATTGAAGTGGCAAAGAAAAATATTATCTTAGGATCCCTTCACTGGTGGATCGAAGAGAAGAAAAATTACCTTTAGATCCACCTGGGTATGTTTGTACATAATGGTTTCAATTTCTTTTTTTTGTTTGCCCTTTTGTCCCTTTTTCATGTCCTATTAAAAATCCTTAAATTCGCAAAAAAATTGTGGGTCACATTAAGAAGTTGGTGCACATGGTGTGCAAATTTGACTAATCGATTTAGTAGTTTAGGAGTCCATCGCGGACAAACAACGTGACACGTAATTTATATATACATATTAAGATTAATAGGTGTAAAGTTTGTACCCCATTTTAAGCATTTTGCGCGCACGCAGTAATGTAAGATTTGGCATAGTTAAAGCTTATAGTACCCGGATGACCGAGCTTTGCTCGGTTTTTTTAAGTTACATTTATATACAAATTATATGAATAATAGTTTTTGATCTTATTGACATAATAGAAAAAACTGAACTTATTTGAATAAAAAATCATGAGTGCAATTAGTAAAATAATAAGAAGAAATAATAGATTTTCTCACAAAAGAAGGGAACTTGAAAAAAAAAAGGAAAAAAAGTCGGACCCAAGACGGGACGCGAAAGACGGAACTCCGATATCACGCCCGAACAACATCCCATCTGAGCTATTACGATCGTTGGTAACCTGTCAAAATTTACCTTCTTATATTGTAGCAGTTTCTTTATTGTCTGAAAACACGGACAAAAGGACATTTTCTAAAAATAAATCCCAGCTAAATCGATTTATTGCCCCGAAACTTCCTGGACACTAAATTTTATGAAAATCGTTGGAGCCGTTTAGAGATGATTATATATATACAAGAATTGCTCGTTTAAAGGTATAGGATTATAGAGAAAGAGCGCAGAAAGCTAAAATTTATAATAATGTGTTACAAATACATTAAATTAAATGAGGTACAATACAATACGCTACTCTTTATTGCACACCAAGAAAAGATAAATATAACTAAAAATGAACAAATAATGAGGGAAAAACAAAAGCCGGTCTTATTGCTACAAATCAATCTCTTCCAGACAACCCACAAGAAGAAATTAATAAAAAAAATTAACAGGTGCACTAAATTAAAAAAAAACAACTTATGTACTAAAAAGACAAAAATTTCAATGACTATAACTAAGAGGAGGAAGAGAGAAGAGTTAAAAAGACAAATAGTGTTCCTTAACCTGCATAGTTCATACTGCCAATCAAACATATAATTGTCGCTTCAAAGAGTATAATAAACATTGTCACTATAGCATTTTAAAACAATTACTGACAGATTGTCTGAATGAGCTGTAATATATTAATGTGCATTTAAAAATTAAAATATAGCTTACTTTATATCATCATCATTAAAGTCCACTGCTGAACATAGGCCTCCCCCAAGGACCTGTTGTAGATCAAGAGCACGGTCCTGAGCCACCTGCATTCATCGACTTCCTGCATGTCTTACCAGGTCGTTACTCCATCTAGTGGGGGGGGGGGGGTTTTGCCCTATACTATGCCTACCTGTACGAGACTGCGTCTCGAGAAACTTTTTTCCCAAACGGTTATCGGTTCTTCGAGCTATATGACCGGCCCATTGCCACTTTAGCTTACTAATCCGTTGGGCTATGTCGGTTACTCTGGTTCTACTGCGGATATCCTAATTTCTAAGTTTATCACGCAGAGAAACCCCGAGCATAGCTCTCTCCATAGCTCGCTGAGCGACTTGAGCGTCTTCAAACGGCCGATTTGCCGACGATATAATCCTCATGGCAGAATTGCTGGAGGATCTAAGCACTATGCTCAATGACCTTAGTGATGAATAAGATGAACATGGACAAAACAAAGATCATGTTTACTTTATATACAAATTTAAAAATGTAAACTTATACTATCTCGATAATACTTATTTGTATCAAATGTATATTATCAATATATACGGCATAATTTCGAACCCTGGACGGCCACTAGTTTAATTTAAAATCATAGCGGAGATCATCTTGGCTTGGCAATTTAGAACGTCGTATAAATATTAATATTTTATTTTATTTGTAACTTGTGTGTTGTACTTTATATAATTTGTTGTAAAATATATCTATTGATTAAAAATATTACCTGTTAAGTAAATAACAAGATTAGTATAAATCTTCGAAAATTAGGGATTGTTTTTATTATGTTTAGTTGGTATATTGTTTTAGGTTCTCTTTTGTCATAAAATATTTAGTTTCAAGTTACCTATATCATGTCAGTGTATAAAATCGACAAAGTAGCTGCACTTCATCAATTGTGTGCAACAACGTAAAAGCTACATACATAACTCGGTTGCACGAAACGGGACTATAACCATCTTAGTGGAATGAAAAACTAAAGTTCCCGTTGAGCGCCTCCTGATGAGGTTGCGAGCAAGTGACACGAATGGAAGGATCGATTAATTTCTATTTTTACTCGTGTTCGTGCTGCGAGCCTCAGCGGTCGAGCGCGCTCAAATGAAACAAAGGACGTCGGACATAGGATCCTAAGTCTGAGAGCGTTTTTATGTTTCAGAAAAATTTAGGTCATCCATCGATTGTTTCGATATAATAAAGGCGGATACTTCTATTGTAACGCAGTACTTTATTGGAATATCCTAAAAATTAATTAACTTCAAAAATTTTGTTACGAGTCCAATTATTCGTTGATCCTAAGTTTCTGTAACTTATTATTTTGAGACTTTCTCTACAAATTATTTTCCTTTATACTAAACACAATTTTAAGCTGGACAAATTTAGCTATATTGACGCAAACAATACTATACAGATTATATCTTAATATTTTTCACTTAGCATTTGGTTTTTTTTTTAGCTAAAATGATATTTATCTTAAACGATTTCGCCTTTTTCTTAATGAAATGAAACTCATAACAGTACGACCGACTACATTTCTCTCCTAACGCCATTTGGCCGCTCAATTTATTTTAAGGATTTTTCTTTGCCAGCATAAACTATAAAAAATTCTTCTTTCGCTTCATTTGCCTTCACTGTTTTTGTTTTAATAAAATTTAAAACTTTATAGTCATGGATGATTAAAAGCAAATGACTTTGATACATTTTCGCTGTTTTATTATTTCACGTTTATACTTACTTATTTTTATTTTCTTAACAACATCTTATACCGACGCTAAGCTCCATAGCAGCTTCTTAAATCACAGAATCTTTAAAGGAATTTACAACGTTCCTTGAACTGATATGGAGCTTGGCGCCCGTTTAGATCTCAACTCTTATCGACGAAGGCGATATTTCCGAGGTCTGTTAAGCTGGAATGGTCATTTGGGCAAAATCACTTAAATTTTTGCTAAATATTTAGTGCTCATTTAGTGCTAATTTAGTGCAGCAAATTTAAATTTCACGCCAAAGTAGCTTTATCAAAAATTAGAAAACTGCTAGCTTTTAATTAAGCTAGCAGTGTTCTACCTATTAAATCGATAAGCACTTAATACAGCAACAAATAGAAGCATCAATAATTTAGTGCTTATTTAGTGCTGCCGATATACACAAAAACAAATATTGGGAAAATATATATTTTTTTAATATCATAAATTCTGCTACTTTGACATCTTTAGCAGAGTATGTGATGATACCTTGACATCCAAGTGGATTCTTCCAAGATATTTCCGAACGAAAGACTTTTAGTCTGTACCGTACTTCGTACTTGGCCGCTTTTTCACATTTATATTTTTGGTGGTATATACCCTAATTAATTTTTGAAAAAAAAAATGCTTTTATTAATTTAAATAAATAGAAGACCATTAAAACATTTACGCTTCACGGTTTTCACTTTAATTTTAGCTAAGAAAATTATACAGTACCTGAACTAACTACACCAACACAATTTTCGACAATAATCTTGATAAAATTTGCACTTTTCAGAACAATGTAACGACAGTAATATTATTTTGTTAGTTGAACTAGGTGCTACAACTTTTTTTATTAAAATATAATAATTCTTAATCGAGCCAGAAGTTAACAGCTGTGTGTTGATTAAATTAAAAATGCAGTCTTTGTTTCAAGCTTCTTTTGTTTAAGTCCACATCGATAAAACTGCCAGTTCCGATGTAGATTTAACCATGCAAATTTATAAAATATATGACAATGGAAAAATATATACGTTTATTAAAGTGAAGCTGATAGAAATGTCAGTCATTTTCGTATCTTATTAAGCTATTTACAGAGATCAAAATACATTGTTTAATGCGTCAACAGTTTTGCAAGTAATCATTTTATTTTCTTTTAAATTCCCAAGACCGGTTGCGCTGAGCATTCCAGCATTATGTACAAGTTCCGTTGGACGACCGGCTTAGGGATTGTAGGGCTTGCATTGTTAGAATGCTGATATATTGACCGTTCAACACTTACACTCGAAATTATTTTCCAAAGCTTTGATACTTTTAAACGGAGATTTTGTTTAGTTTTTAAAAAAATATAATTTTCATTAACTTTTACATCCTCTACTGTTGACAAGCCTTTTTATGACTGTGCTTAATGCGCATTTTCTAAACATACGTATGACATAGACACACAAAGGCTTAGTTCCGACATTATTGCACTTGCACTAATTATTATCTATTGGATTGGGGTCTGTAATTTTTAGATTTTACGTCTACTATTCGTTCCTCATTATCAACATTCATATTATGTCCAAATTGTTACAATATTCTCTTTTTGGTAAACAAAATCTTTAACATACTCGTAAGAATTTATAAATTCGCATTAGATATTCAAAAATTGTACCTGTTTGTAATAGCTCCAAAGACCCGTATGGAGTAATCACAATAGAGACCATGTTGAAGGTTTGTATCTTTATATGTGGAAGGCTTATAAAATATTTGTATACCTTCCGCGGTTATATAAAGACCTAACACGTTTGTGTGTTCAATCAATGCGTGGTGTTTAACGAAAAAGATTGTTTGTCTCAAATGTATTATCGTTAATGTGTTATTTCATTTGAATCGCTCGCTTACGAATATTACAGAAAAAAATGAAAGAAATTTGCATAAATTATACTAAAATTTCAAGTCTTGTCTGGTCCCTAATTTTCTTTTTGGATAAGTTTGAGGTGGAAAACGCTACGAGTAATTTGAATTTTGAATCTCTATTTTTCACATTACATTTTATGATCACAAGTACCTACACTCGTCCAAATATGTATGAATTATATCAACTGTTATTTAGTGAATTTAAAAAAAATTAAGAAAGAAATACTAAAGTACAGAGCTGTTCGATTTGCTGTTCCTTGTTTTTATGTTGGTTTTTTTATAAGTTGTTATGTGCAAAACAATTTATATATTTCAATATTGACTCTGAGTGGTCCCTGCTACGGTGCTTAATTACTGCTCCAACCAGCTGAATTCACTTTTTACTTTTAACCTAGTTACGTTACTGACCGTGCCTCGCTGCCATTGTTTTGTTATTTATACTGGATTTGATTTAGATAGCTTTTGTTTAACTGATTATTCTTAAACCAATATTTAAATGTATTTATTCTATTAGAAAAAAGGTACTAATAGGATGGATGATCGTTTTGAGATTAATTTTAAAGTCAAAACATTTTAACTCAAAATTAGCCTTTACAAAACATTTTTTGTAAGTCAAGAGGCGTAGCCTTCGCTTCATCAAGTCCAAAATAAAATGTGATTTTTAACAGTTAAGATTTCTGTCGAAAAGTCTCCGAGTGATTTTTCCTTAGTATAATATTGTACATAGCACGAATGGCTATTTTCTGTGGTATAAAACTAACCAAACCGTGTAGTAGCGGCGGTAGCACTAGGGGAATTGCAGATGCACTACCGGCCTTTAAAAAAAGAGTAGGTTCTTTTCTTGGAGGTCCCTAAGTTGTGTCGGTCCGGGAAAATCTCTGATGGTAGTAGATTCTACAAGGAACTTTTGCGAAGACGTTTAATTTTTTTTTTTTTTTTTCTTTTTTTTTTTTTTTTTTTTTTTATTTTTTAAAATAAAAAATAAATAAAATTTTTTTTTTTATTCTTTTTTTTTTGGGGGGGGTGTTCCCCCCTCTCTTTTTTGCTTTTTTCCGTTCATTAACTTCTTGTAAGACGCAAAGTGGTATACCGCCAATTATCCAGATGGTATGGATGGTATCGCGAGTTTTTTCACGATGTGCGATGGTGGAATGGAGCGGCTGGATTTAGTCCGAACAATTCCTCTGAATACTCCCCGTTATAGATTCGATAGAATATGCAAAGAGATGCAACAACTCTTCGCAGCTCTAGTAATAAAAAAAAAAACTCAAAATGATCGCATCCAGCGCAGAGCGGATGATTCGAACCGCTCTGCGCTGGATGCGATCAAGTGAAAGAAGCTGGCACTGGGGTGTACCGGCCTAGAGACGAAAACAATTTTCCATGTTAGGCCGAACCCGCGCCTTGTAAAGTACAAGCAGTGTGTCGGCATGAAATTTTTAGAAGCCAATTTGGCCTTCCCTTCCAAGTAACCGCGAAACTGAACTTCATTCGATATGTCCATGTCTAGGATTCCGATGCTAGCTGACCTAACGAGGGGAGTGTCTTGAAACTGAGGAGATACGACAAAGGGATTCTTTCTAGCGGTAAACGCGCAAATTTGTGTCTTCCTGTGATTGAACTGGACTGGATTTAGTCGCCCCTAATCCGAGACTTTGTTCAACAAAGACTCGACTTCAGACACAAGTTTACTCCGACACTCGACAACGTATTCGCGAGAAATATTAGCCGGTGTATAAGGCATCGCCAGTAATGTCATCTGCACAACAATGAATTTTACTGGTTTGGAACATATCGTTGATATGCAGAAGGAACAGGGTAGACGATAGCACGAAGCCTAGTGACACCAGCATTCAAGTACTAGGGGTCGGAACACGTAGGTACCATCCACTACAACTCTAATGCTCCGATATAACTGTCTCGTTGGTCTAGTGGTTGTAGTAGTGCGACTGCTGATCATGAGGTCCTGGGTTCGAATCCCGGGTCGGGCCAAAAAATCTCAGTAGCTGCCCGGAGTCAGAAAGTTGGCGGTGTCTCACCCCCGTGCCTCGGAAAGCACGTAATGCCGTTGGTGTTGCGCCTGAGCTCTCTCCGGTCGTGGCGGTTTACCGTCCCATCGGGTTTTGAGAGTGAGGGAATAGAGAGTGCAGCTGTGCTTGCGATACACTTGGGCACTATAATCCTATCCTGCGCCGATGGCTAACCTCCGTTATGGCAGGCCGCCGTGGCCGAAATTCGGTCTGGAGGACATTGTTATTATTATTATTATTAATGCTCCGATCTGAGACAAAAAGAACATCGAATAAAAACTGCGTTAGTTGACCCGTCTGCCAAGCATGGCGACTACAACAAAATTCCCTATCAGGCAATCTATGTTCCACAGTGGACTTTTATAGGCTGTAATGGATGAAAATGGATGGTAGTATACCGACGCCATTTATTTGTAGGTTTTAATTAATTTTAATTTTTCTTTTCCGTGACTATTCAGGTCATTTCGGATGTCTTTAAAAATTCTCCTATTTCAAAATCAATTTTTTATTTAAATTATTTATTCAAAATAAAGAAAAGGTTCAAACACAACTGGCTCTCATATTTCTATTTGCATTACAGTTAAACGATAAGTACAGCTGCTATTAACGGACACTGAACCCCACATTTTAACGCATTGTAAATCAGATCTGTACAATTAGCACTCATTGAGGTGGAATGAAGGCGCGAACAAATGAGTTAGTAAAATTGTGCCAGTGCTCATGAAAATTCGTTATTTTTTGATGTACTCGTTCATAAGTTGATGCTGATGGAATAAGTTAAGAACGTTGTACATTTTTCTAATAATAGTCTTAAATAGTCCTCTCTTGTTGGACATGGACCTCCCTCCGTAAAAACAAACAATTGCTTAGCCACTGCGCCACCGAGCTGGTATTGATTGTTTTTTTTTTTTTTATTGAATAAGGGTGTAAAACGAGCAAACCGTCAACCTGATAATATGTTGTGGCCCATAGAAATCTACATCTATTCTTGCTTAAGAATCAAAATACAGATTGCGTTGTTACCCCTGAGGACTAAGAGTGAATGCCACGTTTCCATTAAAAAGCGTCTCCAGTTTTTTTACACTCAATATACGAAACACAGCAGCATTAAGCTGCTATTTTTTTATTTAAAATTAATCTACTTTTGAGTATTGGAGTTTTATACGTGCTAGAGCCATGCTGCAATTATATTAGTAGTATAGTTGTAGCACGAATGGGTCGGCTCGACCGGGGAAGGACCACGCTCTCACAGAATACCAGCGTGAAATAGTAGCTAACGCTGCTGTGTTTCGTATGGTGAGTGTAGAGAACCGGAGACCCTTTTTACTGGAAACGAGGCATTCCATCTTAGTCCTCACGGGTGAAAACGCATCTGCGTTTTGATTCGTAATCGATGATAGATGTAGATGTCTATAGGCCGCAGAAACTACTTACCATCAGGTGGACTGTGTGCTCGTTTGTCACCCTATCCTATAAAAAAAATATATGAGTTAAGTGACGGGATGAATAGATGGCTTAATTGACGTTACGCATTCTTTGCAAATGCAGACTTAGGTCTTCCTCTGCTTTATTTAGGGAAGAACCAAATCGATCACATTCACCCATCACCCTAGAACGAGAAGGTGGAATGTCGCGGCGAGCGGGGCGTGCGGTGAAGTTACCTACATACGCAACGCTATACGCATGTAAAGTACCCACTGACGTTGCGTGTCGAACGACCAACACCACCATTACATTTAAATTTACGTCATATGATTTCAAATTATTTTATTTTAAAATTACTAAAGGAGCAACTAAGAGTGGTGGTTTGTTAATCTGAGTTCACCTTGAAGAAATAAAACCATTTTTAAGTCCTTATATTTGGTCCATGCCTTTACCAAAGATGTCACGCGCCCACATTTGCGAGTCTGTGTGCTCCACACTTATGAATCCCTTGTAATAAACCCTTTATAAAATACTTTATAAAATATCACTGGTGGGTACAGGTAGACTTTTCATTTCTGATAGGTATTAGTAGTAAAGATGAGTGCGTCGTGCTAAAAAATATTTCACTTATTACTAAAAATCTAGGATGTGCATACTCGAAATATTTTTGTACATTCACACGTTTCCGCTTGCTTTTGCCATCGCCGATGAGCACATATTATATTACCATATAAAGCTAATACCGTAAAACGGGGTGAATAGCAATGATTTTCAACTTTGTCCAAAGAATTTGTTGTGAATAACTTATTTTTTTTACCTCAGGTGATTTTATATCATGTCCGGTACCACGTAAAAAGAGCTACAACAATAGTTTTTTAACTATAAGCATGGTTTTCCAGATTTGTAAAATATTTACTATTTCTATTCACCCAATGACTGGGGTCAATAGAAACGCGTAAAGGGGTGAATGGAAAAACTATCAGGGCTGCCACATATTACTTTTATCCAACATGCAAAAATGTAAGGTTCTGTGTTCAAAATTTTTTTTTGTAAATGCTTAATTAATTTCAAATATTGTGATTTAAAAAATTTATATTTATAAACATAAATATACTTGTATTTTAACTGATTTAATTTTTACGAAATGATAATGAACTATTTAATAAATCTAACAAGATACTTAACAGTTTATTCGTATTTTTATTTGAATGAAATAAAACAAAATACAAATCAATTTTCTGAATTAAAGGTCGAATATACGACGAAAAATATATACTTATAAAAATAATTATAAATCTTCTAAACTTATCAATTATCATAACAAAGTTATCACATGTAAATCAACTTCAGCCTACGTTATAGATTTGTATAGAACCAGTACTACTGTGTAAAAATAATAAAAATTCTTAAAGATTACCAAACTCAACTATCTAAGTCTTCTAGTTCACGTCATCCTCTTCTAGAACTTTTAATATTTCGTCACTTTTATTGTAGTAATTATTTATTAGGTTTTTCCTTGGCAATTTAATTAGATCTTGTACCGCTACAGTCTTGCTTTTTTTATAATAGGTAATTTGTATTTTTTGTTATACTGACCGTCATTCACTATCTCATTGGATACAATTTTTATTTTACTCTCCATAATGTCATCAGCAGTTTTTTCCGTACTGATCGTAACCTCTTCACATAAGCTATCAAAAAAGAGAATGGGTAGAGTTTTGATGTCTATATCATTATGTATTTTGCATTGTAATTCTTCTATGTTATTATAATAATCTTCGTAAGCCGCGACATTATCGTAATTTTCCTGTCTTGTATTTATGCATTTTTTTTGCCTGCGTTGTTATGTAATTCTTTCCTTTCATTATTGTTGTTATCATTATTGTTCTTGTCTTCTCTTTCTATTCTTTCCAAACTTGATTTTTTTGGTATTTCTTCGATATCTTTTCTTTTAGTGTTATTGTTTTCTATATTATTGTCGAAATTTTCTTTTTTTTTGTATTTCTTTTGCTTCCAAATACGGTATCTTAGTTTTTTTTCCAATCCTTTTACCTTTTCCTTTGTTAGGTTCTATTTTCTCAGGACAATTTACTGTTTCTTCATTGGCTTTTATTTTCAAGTTTGTCATTTCATTCTTTTTACCTTTTTCTTTATTCTTATTATTTAAACCTGATGAGCCACCAGTACTTGTATCGTATTTTGTTTTTTTAGGATTTTCCACACTGTAATCAATATCAGTTTTCTCTTTCTTTTAGGCTCAATGATATTCATGGAACCATATCTCATTTCTTTGAGGAGTGTTACTACAGAATCTTCCACAACACTTTGATTGTCTGCACCTAAGTTTCCGTCGGGAAGTCTAGCTAATATTTCATGTACATTTAAAGGGCTAAACCCTGTTTTCTTAAATCCAGCAATAATATTCCTTGAAGCATTTATATTAAGCTCATCAATTAACAATTTTAATAGTTTTGGAAAGCAACCTTTTGGAATCGTGGGTAATTGTCGACCATCTGTCTTTTTCTATTTTAATAATAATTGCCAGGCACGCTTCATTGGACGAAAAAATGGCACGTCCAACGGTTGCTTCAGGTGAGTTGAGTTGGCTGGTAAGAATACAAAATCGATATTGTGCCCTTTACATGTTTGGATCAAATCTGCTGATAAATGTGAAGACAGATTGTCTCCAATTAAGCACTTTTTGCCTCGTAAATCCTTAAAATAAGGGACCACCATATTTTGCACCCAGTCCCCAAAAGTGGTTCCATCAAACCATCCAGATGTCGACCTGTTATATCGAGTACCGTCAGGACCTTGTTGGACCCAGGAATCATATAAATGGGTTGCTTTGTATACTACATATGGCGGTAACATTTTACCATCTGCGGTACCAGCCATCATAATAGATACGGAAGCGTTGGTATGGCTTAAAACCCTTTCAGGGTACTTGCACTCCCGCTTGAGCAATATTTTCTTTCGCCCAGGGTCATCCGACAAATTTGTCTCGTCATAATTTAAAATGTTAGAAGTAGGTACTCCATTTAAAGATTTTTCAAGTTCGATGAAATATTCTTTAATCGTAACTCGAGATACCTTAGCTCTCACACGCTTGATATTTTCACAAACTCTTTGAGAAATCTCATTTTTGTGTCTTAATAGGAAGCTCTGCACAAAATTCGGTCCTGGAAAATTATTTTTAAATCTTTTATGGGTTATACCTATCTTATCAAGATACATTTTTATTATGTATCTGAGATCCATAGTATCTAGGGGATAACCCCATTCTGCGCATTTGTTTATGTTTTCTATTAAGAACACTTCAGTCTCATCGGACAAAGCTCTTTGGCCTCCTTGTCGCTTCATATCCCTGGTACTGTGACGATACAACACCGATTTGTGTATGCCATATTTTTTAACAACTTTTCTAATTTTACATTTCGAGAAGTTACATACTCTTCCACAGATTTTTTTATTATTTCCGTGTCAAATTTTTTATACCTTTTCCTTGTAGGATCGGGTCTGTACACACCTGGCATGTTGAATATACCTACGGCGGTATGTACCTGTAAATTAAAATTATAACTTTAAAAATATTATTTATTTATCAATCACTAAATCCACAGCTCTAAGATACTACCTATATATTATGGACTTACTATTTATTAATACTAAAACTATGAAGGTACCTAGTTATTTAGTTATGTTAACAGTTTTTGACAACCCTATTTATTTATCTATTGACCCCTCATTAGTTTCTATTCACACATTAAGCGTTTCTATTATTCCCTACTAGGTTTCCATTAAACCCATATTACTGTTCTATTCCCCCTTCAACAGATTCTATTAACCCCTTTTAAACAATAAATTTACACGTACTGTGATTTTAACAAATTTTTGAAGTTTAATAACGGATTCTCACTTACCTTCACTGAATTTTTAAAATTTATCACACAAGTAATAAGATAAACACATTAAACAACACAATTCACAAATTTTTAACACCTAAAATTAAGAGTTGCGGCAGATAAATTAAACGCGTTTACAGAAGGTAGACTTTGAAGTAAATTTTAAAGGATAAATGTCAATTTTGACATTTAAAACTTGTTGCCAACGCAAAGAAAAAATGTTGATGTGTAATAATTTAAAATTCTACCAAAATCCTTCAACGAAAAATAGTCAAATATTAACCTTGGAAACTTTATTGATATATTTTCTATTCACCCCGCAATTTCTATACACCCCGTTTTACGGTAACAATTTTACACACATCAAATCAGCACATAAATTGCAAATAAAATAACAATATTTAAAGTGAACGCTTATACTCTGATCTATAATAATTACGACGTAGTAATAACATGACCGTGCCGTGTTCATCTTATTACCGTGCCGTTTGTCAGCCAGCACATATCATCGCGAGAGTTTTGTAAGAAGACACTAAGACTAACGGTTACTGACCTAGAACTGCAGATATTACGCAGTATATATAACTTATAACAACTCAATAATAATAATAAAAATTGGCGTTGCCACCTCGTCTGCCAAGTATGGCAAATACAGCAAATATACTCAAATAGAGGAAATCTATACGGGAGGCCCATCTTCGTCTGTAGACTTGTGTCATGACATGACGAAATGAGGATAATTTACTAAAGACTATGTAAATACCATATTCATTATGTGTATACTATTGTCTCCAATTTAACTTAACGGGTCTTAAATATTCTTAAATTTTGTAAGCACGTTAATTTTAATCGATACCCTCGTGCGTCGGTCACTTGTAACTTGTAAGGCTTCCTTATAAAATGAAAATAACGCCTTCAAAGAAAAAAGGTTTCCCTGACCAATAAGGCAGAACGTGTAGCAAGAGTCAGGCGGGTGCAGTGCGTATCGCGTTACTCATGTTGTGCCCAACTGTTGAACGAATGCGACCGACGGACAATACGAGCGGAAACATTACATGGACGCTGGCTGTATAAAACAAAACTGCTTCCTTTATAAATTATTACATATTATAATGTTTTACATTATTACGTGTGTTTTTAATGTTGTTACTCGTGGAATGATCTCGTAAAAAAGTCCTAAATATTGTGATGTGTTCGGATATGCTTCTAATTTTTCTAAACTGTATAAACTACTGCTTGATTACAAATCGAAATCGTAACAAAATCCAAATTTCAGTACACATTATATCCATCACCCAAAGTATTACAATTATTATAAAATATTACTCGTAGGTGTTCTGGTTTTCATCAATCATCAACGATTCCATTCTTGCGCAGTCGTAGAATTAGCTTCACCTGAGATAATATTCATAACGCTGCTGGTATTAACTAACACCCATCTTATAATTGAAACAATTCTTTTTCATATCTTTGATTTGGTTACTTATTACTAGTACTAGCTATTATTCTGTGTTCGACGAATAAAAAAATGTGGAGTATTGCCGAATACCGCATCTCTACTTATTACTCCACTTTGTTGACAATATCCAAGTAATCACAGTGATCACTTGTAATCTGAACTGGCTTTTCCTAGAAAATAGTATTTATTATGTAACAATATATTTTAACAATGTTATTATTTAAGATTTGATTGCCCCGTTGGCTTAGTGGTTGTTTTACGATGCACTATCGTCGTAACGCGATTGCTGTCCAAAATCAGTAATTGAGTTTTTTTTTTGTCAAAAAATAGTTTGCGGTGTTTCACCCGCGTGTCAGGTGAAGAGAGGTTGGTCCTGCGCCTGCGATCTCCGGTCGTGTCGAGTTACCGTCCAATCGGACTATGAGAGTGAGGAAATAGAGTACACCTGTGTTTGACACTCCTGCACTAAAATCCTGTCCTGCACAGGCGGCTAGTTTTCATTGAGCCAGTCTCAATGAACCGCCGTGACCGAAATTCGGTCTGAAGGACATTAATATTTTTAAGACTATTAAATATTTACGCACCATTCATGTGTTCTTATTAAGGTAAACACACCTCATCGGTTATATAAATGATATTATTTACAATATTGCCTTCTATTGAAAAGTACACACCAGTTCTCCTAAATTCATCGATCAATTTATTTACTGGCAACATGAATAAAGATAGACCGTATCTCGGCACACACAACAACGGATATTTTCTTGTATATCCGCCTCCGCTCATCTAACGAATTAGTAATTTTGATATTTTTGATTCCACACATTTTTTTTAAAACGCAACATAAAATGAGCAATGGAATTCCACCATGACCATGAGACAGGCATCGCAAGTATACATTTTTGAGATTGATTGATATAACCCGAACTGTAATTTATAGTTTTAAAATATTCAGTAGCTTTATAACTTGTCGTCTTTGTACAAAGTCCTATCTAATGGCTCCTTGAACTTGGATCCACAATGGTGATCCACGGGTGGATCCAATGACACCACTTATTTTAAGCGCAGTGACAACGTTTGCTAATTACCCACCAGTTACAACAAGTGATCCAATTGCACAGTTTCTCGGAAAGCCCATAGGAAGGAAGTTTAGTAAGAAGCACTTAGTGACAAACCCGATCGAAGGCTTTCGCTATTTCCAAAGTAACGGCCAACGCCTCCCCCTTGGACTCTACTGCCTACAAAGTACTACTCTACTACTACCTACTCTCAACAAATACATTACTAATATTGTAAGCGTTTCTTTTATCATACTTAAAAATACATCAATAAGGCATTCAGCCTTAAATAGACAGTTAAAAATTCAACGCAGTAAACACTGTTTATTAATATATATTTACAGATAATAATTATATTTTTGTACAAAAATTAATAGCGTTCAACTTCTATATCATCTCGTAAAAGTCGCCAGCCGAGTCTCTCCCGTATTACTTGGCAGGCAGTATGGTGATCCTGATATCAGACGTCTCGCACTTTTGACGCTGGCGCCCATCCGCACGAGCGTAAACGAGATGGTTATGCAGCAATCTATCGGAAGCTATAAGTCTATAACATATTTCTGAAATTTCCTATAATCTCTCCTTACTACACCTACCATAGGACGAAATAGGGCGATGCATTCACATAAGCCGCCAAAACGTTTACGTAATGTTTTTTTACATGGTAGAGCCACGCTTCAGATATATTATTGTTGCAGCACGGATGAGTCGTCTCGACCGAGGAAGAACCACGTTCTCACAGAATACCAGCGTCAAATAGCAGCTCAATGATATTGTGTTTCGTATGGTGAGTGTAGAGAACCGGAAACCTTTTTACTGGAAACGAGGCATTTCATGTTAATCCTCAGGGGTGGAAACGCATCTTGCATTGTAATTATTAATCGAGGATAGATGTAGATGTCTATGGACCACAGTATCCATTTACCATCAGGTGGAATGTGTGCTCGTTAGCTACCCTTATACTATAAAAAAAACTGAAAAAAATTCGAAATAAAGTTGTGTTCGTTTGATATTATTAATTTTTCTATTGATTTTCCATACCATAATATAAACCAGTGCTTGAGTACAATTACTAGTCTCTCTCAAACATCTAAATAACAAAGCAACAAGTTCTCATCGTAATTCAAACTTGATTTGACGCGAAGACTTCTCAGAAAATAAAAAAATACCTTTCGAGGCTGCTACCTTAGTAGTTCGTATGTTACTGGTCTAGCATCGGGCGAACGTGCCTTCGCCGTGAGTCACGTAACGGAAATGCTACGTAAGTCGAAATTAATGCCTCCGTTTGATGCATCCATGTTTAAGACACTATTTCTGATTATCGAATAGCCTCTAAGTGGTGACCGGTGACGAATGCGATGTCTTTTAGTAGCGTACAAATAAAACGTATTTATTAGACAGTTAACGCTTGTTTAAATGCTGTGGTAATGAGGCACTGTAATAGGGTATTTTACACATTTTCAAAAATTATTTTAAATGAATCCTAGGGTGATAATAAACCACTATAATTTTTATATAATTTTTTCAAACCGAATAGTGCCATACAAATACTTTTAACCTATTCTAAATTTTCGGGTGAAAACGCTAGCCGCCATGTTGTCACAGTCGTCTATTCCGCCGGCTTTGCAAAGGAGTAAGATACTTTTTAATGTTTAATAATTAGTTATCATCTAAATCATGTTGTTTTGTGTCTGAATGCAAAAATACGAGCATAAGAACACCGGGAAAGTTATGGATTCAAGTGCTAACTGATTTAAATATAAGAAATACTTGGCTAAAACTGGCAAGAAGATACCCGAATACATTGTCTTCATAAATCAGACTATTCTTCTGTGAAGTTCATTTTCATGTAAGTATGACTTATATTTAACTACTGTTTAATACAAAACAAACATCATGAGGTTAAGGGTATCGCAAGTCAAATTTTGTAATAAATTACGTTAACTTAGATATTATAAGCGAATGATTGCTAATGATTGTCATTATAGATAAACTAAACTATGATAGCTGCTAAACTATGTTTTATCAAAATACACCCTCACCTGGTATTGTGTTTTTGTATAAACAAAAGTTGGTAATAGGTACTTACATTGATGTTTTAACATTCCTTAACTCAGCAGAACAATAATTACGATTGCATCTAAAAAAATTTGTCACCATCGATTTATTTATCCTTGGTAGATTAGTACTGTTACGAGCTTGAGGTTCGTGACAATAAAAATTGCCGATCAAATTACCTAAATAAACACTTTAATTTACTTTACACAAATTAAAACTTAAAACACTAATAATTAAACACACTAATTCACTTTATTCCGCTCCGAAGCTTCGCTTGTCTCGCCGAATCCAATACTGCCTCGATCGCATCTTGCAGCGCCTATATATACAAATTAGCAATGAAGCATCCGGAATATTCAAGTAAATGCTTGCAAAGCGACGAGTGTTCGAGTGTAGATTTTCTAGAAACTTAGTTCTTCGGTTTGAGACTAGATGGCGCTGTCGGTTGAAAGATTTGTGATGTCATTTTCTGCAAAGCTCCCCTCGCTCTCGTTCCTGACACTAGATGGCGCTAGTGTATGACGTTGACTTATTCACGCAACACTGCCCCCTCCTAAGACATGCTCGTCCCGAGCATTATCGGCCCCATAATATCGCGCCAGGCGATCCACATGGACGATCTTAGGAGTCCCTCTTGCGCCTTTCTGTAACGGCTCCGCAATGTCAAGGGCTGTCCAATCCCATGGTGCACCAACATTTTACAATTTCGGTGCTCCTCTACCACGTGTCTGAGGTCCCCGCACGGCCGCACAACTTGTACATGTACGACACCAAGCCTCGACATCGTCACGATAATGGACCAAGTAAAACTGTTCTCGGACCTTTAGTAGAGTTCGTTTAACTCCCAGATGGACTCTTGAACGACCATTATGGCACAGATGTAGAACATTCGGCACTTTAGCTTTAGGGACAACCATTTGCAAACGACAGCTGTCTCCTCGACCATTGTCCCATTTACGGCACAGGACTCCATCCTGAATCAGCAAGCTGTCCCATTGGGCCCAATAGCTTTTCGTGGTTGAACTCATCACTGAGACGTCCCTCCACTTAGGCTTGGTAGCACGGGTCTTCATCCATCCCAGAATCGGCTTGATGTCCGGATCTTCCTGCTGTGCATGTCGTAGGCTGTCCTTCCACCCGTTCCTGAGGTGTTCTGTCCTGAGCATCCTCACGGATACCACTTCCTTACTCTCTTGCCTACTACAATAGTTACAATCTTCAGGACAAGGTCTTCTTGACAATGCATCTGCGTTGCCGTGAGATTTCCCGCTGCAGTGTCTGATAGTAAAGTCGTATTCCTGCTGCTGCTGGGCGGTGCTGTTAGCCGCACTTCCTTTCTGAGACCGTTCACCTTCCCTTCCTAGGGTGTGCTTAGGGCAGCTGGACCGAAGATGGCCCCTTTCCCCACAGCCATAGCATCTAGGGCTGTATCGTTTATTGTGGTCGCGAACTGCTGCAACCTCCCTAGCGTGAGGTGAACGATGATCCCGTCGCCGCCAGGCAGTGCCGTTAGCTGCACTACCCTCCTGATATCGTTCACTTTCCCTTTCTGCGGTTCGCTTAGGGCAGCTGGATCGAAGATGGCCCCTTTCCCCACAGCCATAGCACCTTGGGCTGTATCCTTTGTTGCGGTCGCGAACTGTAGCTGCTGCAACCTCCCTGACGCGATGGGAACGATGATCCTGCCGCACGGCTTCCACTTCCAGTGCATGGGCCAAGGCGCCCTTAAGCGTCTCGTGGTGCCCGAGCCTCACAGCAGCTCTGACTTCCAGGTCGTGGATGCCGTCGATGAATGTCTGCACCAGGTTCCCTTCAATGAGCGCAGGTACAGACCGGTATGCTTTTCGCACCATCTTCTCCACTTCTAGAGCCCACTGCTGCAGGTTTTCGTTGATGCGCTGCACACGATCTTTAAGCTGCGCACGAAAGACGTGTTCCAGGTGAGCGTCGCCATATCTCGCCTCCAATGCCTCAAGGAGTTGCTCATAAGTCACTTCCTCACCGAGAGCTTCCAAAACTGTTAAGGCCTGGTCACGCAGGCCTAGTGTGAGAGCAGTGATGGCCCGATTTTTATTCCAGCCGTTCGCCTTCATAACAGCTTCGAACTGGATTTTGTAGGCTGACCAGGAAAAAGTCCCGTCGAATGGTGGCACCTTGAACCCACGTAGCGAAGGTTTGGTAGCTACTACGGGAGCTGTAGTTCCCTCCCCAAGTCTGAGTTCGTCAAGTGATTTCCTCATGTCAGCCATTACGTTGTCAACCCGATTGTTCACTTGGTCAATTCGGGTTTCAGCTTCCGACAGGCGGTTTTCATGTTGAGCAACCTTATTTGACCTTCGCTTGTCTCGCCAAATCCAATACTGCCTCGATCGCATCTTGCAGCGCCTATATATACAAATTAGCAATGAAGCATCCGGAATATTCAAGTAAATGCGCGCAAAGCGACGAGTGTTTGAGTGTAGATTTTCTAGAAACTTAGTTCTTCGGTTTGAGACTAGATGGCGCTGTCGGTTGAAAGATTTGTGATGTTATTTTGTGCAAAGCTCCCCTCGCTCTCGTTCCTGACAGTAGATGGCGCTAGTGTATGACGTTGACTTATTCACGCAACAGTACTTTCTGCTTTTACAAATTCGTCTTTCATGATGCCTTGCAATAAAATTCGTAATTAAGTTCAATAATCGTAATGATAACTTGAAAATTTTCGAAATAACACAGCACGTTAGCAAGTTCTCTTAATCAGTGATACAGAACACTAATACGTCAGTGACGTCACGACATGGCTAATATGGCGGACAGCGTTTTACCGATTTAAGGCACAGACGAAAAAAATATTCTTAAGATTGAAATATAAAATTTATAATGCAATTTTATAAACAGAAATCAATATTTCTCGTTTACTTTTTAGAAAATCTATCATAAATATATATTTTTTATTTTATTTTACATGGTGTTACCCTATTAGGTGTAATATTAAATAGGCAATCCCTTTCATAAATCAGTTGCTAAATAGTTATTGATAACTGCTATTCTAGAGGTAAATTATATTACAAAAATACACCTTCATGCAGTAAACTGCTTGTTATACATTAATGCATAAACCTCATCATTCATCATCATCATTACAGCCCTTCACAAGTCCACTGCTGAACATAGGCCTCCCCCAAGTAATGCCACAAAGCACGGTCCTGAGCCACCTGCATCCATCGACTTCCTGCATGTCTTACCAGGTCGTCACTCCATCTAGTGGGGGGTCGCCCTACACTACGCCTACCGGTACGAGGCTGCCACTCGAGAACCTTTCTTCCCCATCGGTTATCGGTTCTTCGAGCTATATGGCCGGCCCATTGCCACTTCAGCTTACTAATCCGTTGGGCTATGTCGGTCACTCTGGTTTTACTGCGGATATCCTCATTTCTGAGTCTATCACGCAGAGAAACTCCGAGCATAGCCCTCTCCATAGCTCGCTGAGCGACCTTAAGCGTCCTCATACGGCCAGCAGTGAAGGACCACGTCTCAGATCCGTAAGTCATCACTGGCAACACGCACTGGTTGTACAATCTAGTTTTTAGAGATTGAGGTATACCTGACGAAAAGATATGCCGTAATTTCCCGAACGCTGCCCAGCCGAGTTGAATCCGTCGATTGACCTCTCGGTCGAAGTTGGACTTACCTAGTCGGACTATTTGTCCCAGGTAAACGTATTCGTCAACAACTTCGAGCATAGTGCTCCCAACAACTACCGGCATAGGTGTGACATGGACTTTGAACTTGATCTTTGTTTTGTCCATGTTCATCTTAAGACCTATCCGTTGGGAGGCACTATTGAGGTCATTGAGCATAGTGCTTAAGTCCTCCAGCGATTCTGCCATAAGGACTATATCGTCGGCAAATCGAAGGTGAGTGATGTACTCGCCATTGATGTCAATACCGTATCCTTTCCAGTCCAGTAGCTTGAAAACGTCTTCCAATGCAGCGGTGAAGAGTTTCGGGGATATAACGTCAACCTGTCTTACACCTCTCTGCAGTTGGATAGGTTTCGAGCTCTGGTTCTGTACTCGGATAGCCATCGTAGCCCTACTGTACAAACACATCAGCACTTCGATATACCGACAGTCAACTTGGCACCGCTGAAGGGACTGTAGCACCGCCCAAATTTCGACGGAATCAAAGGCTTTCTCATAGTCCACATACGCCAGGCAAAGTGGCAGATTGTACTCTTCAGTCTTCTGTACAATCTGCCGCAGGGTATGTATGTGGTCTATGGTACTGAAGCCTTTTCGGAAACCGGCTTGTTCGGGAGGCTGGAAGTCGTCAAGTCTGCGTGCGAGACGATTCGTAATGACTCTCGAAAACAGCACGTAGACGCGGCTCAGAAGGGAAATCGGTCTGTAGTTCTTTAAGAGAGCGTTGTCGCCTTTCTTAAAGAACAAGACCACCGCAATTCTGCTCCACGCCTCTGGAGTAGTGCCACCATGCATAAACCTAACAATAAGAAATGCAGAAATCTTGTTACCTACACTTTTATTATGGAAATAACTATGTGGCAATTTACATATGAACCCATTATTAAGTAGAGATTTTTGATTAGAAAGAAATGCAATATGAGCAAAATTTAAAGAGTTCTAGGCCGTTAAAATAGTTTTATGCATAAATTTAAAAATCTTTATACCTATATAAAAATTACGTGTCACATTGTTTGTTTGCGATGAAGTTCTAAACTTCTGAACTGATTTCAATAAAATTTTGCACACTGTGTGTAGTTTGGCTCAATCTTGAGAGATAGGATGGTTTTTATCCCAATAAGTGATCCTCAATAAATTTTTTTAAAAATTTAGGGATTTTTTGAACATTTAGCTGGGCTGTAATAATGATGATGGTATATTTTTAACATTACTTAAAAGTCCAAATTAAAACAATAAGATTGATTTAGCTCACAGTGCATAACCTCTCATTAAAATTCGTATTTAATAGAATGGAACTAGTCTAATACATATTTATAATTATTGATCAAATAATATTAATATACAGGTCGACACGATTTTTGGATTTCACTTCGGAATGTAAAATTTTGGTCTCCTCCACATTACTAATAAAGAGAAAAATATTTTTTGATCTACGTTAGTTTTTGTAGAAACCAGAGCAATTTTTTAAGAACTTTAAAAAACTTGACTGATCTTTTATAATATATTAAAATTACAATCAGATTAATTTTTGCTAGACATTTGACTAGTTTTAATCCAAGAATAATTTTAATTATAGCATACAAATGTAAAATAATAAGATATCTTATTAAAAATTAATAATTTTAGTGATTTTGGGTTTGTATGGACTTTCTCGTATTAATCCCCAAATGTACGAGGGTGGATTGAAAAGTACTCGGCCTAACCAAGAAAATAAACACATACACATACACATACTAAATCAGTTATATTTTTATTTTTCTACATAATCACCATCAAGTTCAATACACTTTTGCCACCTCCCCTTCCAAGCATTTAAACCGTTGAAAAAAAAGATTCTTCCTTAGAGTCAAAATATGCGTCTACAACTGCTTTGACCTCGTCGTTTGTCGAAAATCTTTGACCTCCCAAGTGCTTTTTTAGGTTAGGGAACAGAAAGAAGTCTGATGGTGCCAGATCAGGTGAATACGGCGGATGCGGTAACAGTTCAAAGCCACAGTTGTGAATTTCAGCCATTGACTGTACTGACGTGTGAACACGGGCGTTATCTTGATAAAACAGGACTTTTCTTCTGAGCATTCCTCGACGTTTTTCTTTTATTTCCTCTCGTAAACGACGTAGTAAGGTGCAGTAGTAATCAGAGTTTATAGTCTGACCCCTTTCAAGATAATCAATCATAATCACACCTTTCGAGTCCCAGAATACTGATCATCCTTCACCAGCCATCACCTTATTTGCCGACAAAATCGACTTAGCCTTTTTTAGGGGGTGGTGAACCAGGCCATCTCCACTGTTTTGATTGTTGTTTTGTTTCCGGTGTACAGTAATGAACCCATGTTTCGTCCATAGTAACAAAACGATTCAAAAAATCATCTGCATCGGCTTCAAATAACTCCAAACAGTCGCGTGAAATAGTCAATCGCGTCCTTTTTTTGTTCAACTGAAAGCAGTCGCGGAACCCACCTCGCAGACACCTTGTGGAAACCCAACTCGTTGACAATGATGTTTTGAGTTCGTTCATAAGAGATGCCTATAATCTCGGCTATCTAATTTTTAATCTGCGGTCTCCCATTATTAAATCAAGTACTTTTTTTAATATTTCCGTCAGTAGTTGACGTCGAAGGCCTTCCAGAGCGGGGTTCATCTTTCACACTCTCTCTACCACGCTTAAATTCTGCTATCCATTTTTTGACGGATGAATATGACAGAGCACAATCGCCTAATGTACTGACCATGTCATCATGGATGGCTTTTGATGATAGCCCCTTCTTATGGAGGTACTTAATGACGGCACGCTGCTCGATTTGCTCCATTCGCGGAAATTATGTCCGATTACTTTGTTAATAAATTTATAAAATCACAACTAATTATCGCACACGTTTCGAACTTTACATAATGAACTAGTCTGCACTGAACTAAATAATGTGGGTAGATTTGATTTTTAGAATTGAATGGATCTGTGTTAGGCCGAGTACTTTTCAATCCACCCTCGGAATCTGCCATCATATTCTCGTTGTCCTGCCCGTTATAATGTCAAACATCTTGGTGAAAACGCTCTCTTTGCTTCACTGAGTAGGCCATATCTTTAATTTAATTCAGGTGAATATGTAGCATAATATGAAGTTTATGGGACATTCTGCAGCTTCCATAATTTTAAAGCTTTCAAACATAGTTTCAATCAATTCTTGATGATTGTCAGCTCTGTAGTTTCTGAAAACCATTCACTACTATTTTTAAGACTGTTCTAGATTTGTTTTTCGTTCGAATTGAATAATTGTGTGAATTGATCACTGTAATTTTTTTTAATTTGTGGTCCTACAAAAATACCTGCTTTTACTTTAGATTAAAATAATTTGGGAATGAATTACTTTAAATATTCGAAAGCTTCAGAATTTTGAAACCCAGAAAAAAAGTTATTTGTCGACCTTTGTAATATATTATTCGCTGTGTGGTCACACCATTAACGAATTCATCAATTTTCACTATTTTATTTTGTAGGGTATCGTTAAAATCTACTAGCCAAGGGATGAACCGGAAGATGTGTTGGTTTTTGATTGATGGTGGGATAATAAATAAATGCTTTATTGGGCTTGTTAGTCTGTAGTGTATAATTTATTTATTTTTTCTGTATTTATAATGTGAGCATGTTAGCGTGGATGTATCTTAGGCACTTGTCCCACCGCCGACGAAGAAGCGATTAGCTATCGACTATTTTCCCGCTTAAAAGGAAATAGCTCTTGTCTTATCAACAAGAGGTATCAAAGTTTATCTTTCTCGCTCAGCGATGCTAGCTTGGCGGTCAGAACTCAAGCCGAGAGATCAAACATTTTTGAGGTGGTAGAGCCATGCTGCAGCTATATTGTGGTTGCAGCACGAATGGGTCGGCTCGACCGGGGTAGGACCACGCTCTCACAGAACACCAGCGTAAAATAGCAGCTTAATACTGTTGTGCTTCGTATAGTGAGTGTAGAGAACCGGAGACGGGGCATTCCATTTTAGTCCTCAGGGGGACAACGCATCTGCATTTTGATTCTTAATTGAAGATAAATATAGATGTCTATGGGCCACAGTATCCACTTACCATCAGGTGGACTGTGTGCTCGTTTGTCACCCTAATTGTATTCAAAAAAAAAAACAGCGGCCATATTACTCTATAGCTCGGATCTGAGCGCACTACCTTATTGCTCAGTAATAAAACTATCGGAACTACATACTCGATTCTCTTTTCTGGGTTCTAGTTATTCGCTTTTCGTTCATCGTTGGCGGTGGGACAAGTGCCTTAAGCCCGGCAGTTGCAATATTTCATCGCACAAATTGAAGTCAAGTGCAATTTGAATTCAATTTCAATGAACTTAAATTAAAATCCTCCAATTGTAACTACAAGCCATACGGGTACTCGCAAACAAAGTCTGCTGCCTATAATGGACATATTTACGAAGTGCGAATATACACGACACTAGCATACGAGTGAGCTTGTAGAATGTTCTAATAGAAGCTCGCTTCAAGATATAGCCAATCTTGTCTGTGACACCTCTGACATATGGTAGTACAGCAGGCACACGCTCGACTGTGGCCGGCTTCACTCGGTCACTGTGACGTAGGCGCGGGACCCGAAGCTTGTTGTCGTGCAGAACTTGCTTGACGTGCTGAAGCTCGGCGGCCAGGTGTTTGCTGTCACAGATCCCTCGTGCTCTCTGTAACAACTTGTTATCCTCTACAAGATGCAGGAGTGTACAAGCTTGATTGTGAATGTGGTCTCTCTTATATAGGACAAACAAAAAGATCAATTAGGACCCGCGTAAAAGAACATATAGCTGATGTGAAGCATCAACGTTCCGGGAAGTCTGCAGTTTGTGATCATATCCTAGACGGACCCAACCATTACATCAGATTTGATAGACCACAAATCCTCGCGAAAGAACACCGATTCCTACCAAGGATGTTACGTGAGGCTATTGAAATTAAAAAACATCCTAATTTCAATAGAGAAGGAGGCTGGGTCAATCAGAGGTGGGTGAATCAATAAAATTAAAACTAAACCCAAGCATACCACTGCAAGACCTCAGGACATAGTCAGTTCATTTTGCATAGATCGGACCATAAACAATAATTAAAAAAGCTGAAGGTACTCCGGGTTTAACAATGACATCGGGACGTCAGTCATCTCAGTCCCCCGTGACCATGGGTGCTGGAAAGCGCCCGAAACGTCGGGAATTAAAAATAAAAGTAAATAAAAAGTAAAAATAAACGTGATAAAATCCGTAAAAGTAGTTTTAATCATGTATAGTGTTCGCGTAAATATAAGAAATCATTATTTACCGCTTTGAGTCTCGTGTTTTTTGTTTTTTATCTCGAGCCTAAATACAATTTTTATTGGTTCGCATTTTAAGGATAAATAGGGGCAGATTTTGCAGTTATGAAATATGTAATATCCATAACTATCAATATTACAAATTTGAACATCTTCTGAAATCCCCCTTCCTGATTATTCAAAAGAATCGCTAAATCCGAATTAAAATATTTTATATACAGAGTACTTTCAGTAAGTTTCGAGTCAGTCGTCCTGTATAATAAAATGTTTCATACAAACTGTAACAGCCTATATTAATCTTAGGGGTAGAATTTAAAGAAAATCTTTCTTAGTAGATGCCTACGTAAACAACTACACAATGTATTTACTATGCCAAAAGATTGGTTTAAATCTTTAATGACAATTACTTAATTTTAACCTTTAAGGGCGGTGTAATGAAAACTTAAACGAAAGTCATAATTTTAAACATTTATCAGCAAGCATCTGCGTACCAGGACAGTATAAATTAAATAAAGTTGGAGAAGCGACTGCGCTAAAAACTCCAGCGAACTGCCATCATTAAAACGAAAAAATGTAAATACTGTAATCCTATTTAGAATTTACTCATTAAATGATATTAGGGTTAAAGTGATATAGGTTTAACTTCACCTCAATTTTGTTTTGTTGTATAAGTTTACAGCCTATACCTACTCACACGCGAACAAATGCACACGCGAACACACACACACACACAAACCCACACACCCCCACACACACACACACACACACACACACAACGCACGCACGCACGCACGCACGCACGCAGCACGCACGCACACGCACGCGCACACACACGCACACACACACACACACACATCACACGCACACACGCATGCACACGCACGCACTCGCACGCACTCGCACGCACTTGCACGCACTCGCACGCACACACACGAGCGCACGCACTCGCACGCACGCACACGTACGTACACACACACTTGCACGGACGCACACGTACGTACACACACACACGCACGCATACGCACGCGCGCACACACACACACACACACCTTACACACGCACGCACGCACACACACGCACGCACGCACACACACACACACACACACACACACACACACACAACACGCACACGCGCGCACGCACGCACGCACGCACGCACACACGCACACACACGTGTTATACGGCGTTAGGAAATGTGGCTTGAAAACTTATTTTGGATAAGTTGACGGAATAAACTTGCCGGAAACTCGAGTGTGACGTTGATGTTAAGGGCTGATTTGATTTTTAATTAATAATTGACTCTTCGATGACTTGTATTCGAATCAAGAAATCGATATGCTGATGGTGTTGTAATGTGTTGAACACGGTAGAAGGATTAGTAACCTACATTTCAATCTTTTTAAAAATGGCATTGTCATAGGTTATTTCAATTATATTGCAATTGAAAGACTCTGATTAAATTGCACATCAGTATGAATCTTGAAAATAATATCTGTGAAAACCATAATAATTTTTAACGAACGTTAACACAATTTTTTTAGACTAACTTAAATTTAAAGTGTAGGGAATCTTCCTGGCTATGAACAAAACATTCAATTTCTTATTATTCGTTGAAAAAGAGGCTAGTAAACGGTCAATTGAAAGTGCACTTAGTACCACTTAGAAAGGCAGTGCTACAGCTCGAATGCCAGACAGAGATTTTAGCAGTCCGATAGCCGCCGCACGATATTATTTGAATGCCATGCACACACGTAATCACGCGACTTAACCCGCAGACTGCACGAATGATGGAAAGGGCCTTTTTATTTGCTGTTGCTGGCATTATATATTAAAAAAATTATTTCATGACATTACAGCAATTATAGTTAAGTTACTAGTTGCATCGATGTGGTTTCAGCAACGTATTATTTTAGAGCGCTACGACGGTGTGAGTTTCCATCCAGCAGGGTTACAAGAAGCTGTGTTCCATAGACATCAACGTCTATCCTCGATTAAGAATCAAAATGTAGAAGCGTATTCACCCCTGAAAACTAAGATAGGTGCCTCGTTTCCAGTAAAAAGGGCTTTCGGCTATCTACACTCACCGTATGGAACACAGAAGCATTAAGTTGCTATTTTACGCATAAAATCTGTGAGAGCGTTGAAGGAATGGGTCGGCTTGTACTGGGAAGAGCTCGTTGTGCTACTACCATATGTAGTTGCATTAAATAAATAAAATTATTGTTTATCTTTCGCTTTTTAGTCAGTCGCATCTAGTCGCTCACCTATATCACATATAGTCGATCACTACTTACCACCAGGTTGGTTCGTGTACGTGTTGTCGAGGACTGGCTATAATAAGTTAAAAAAATTATTTGATTACAATCTATCAAATGGTGTAATATAAGGCGACTATTCTGCTTCATTCTAAAGTTGCAGTAAAAAGAAGAGGCAATTTATGTCACGCATTTTAATACTTGCAAACTCACTTATCAAAACCTATGGGGTATATTCCACGACGCAAGAAGTAATGTCTCAAAGTATAGGTGAAGGAAAAATCCAAAAATCGTCGATTTGTAGTAATATCACATAAAAGTATTATGTGGCCCTTATGGCGATCCGAAGCGAAACAATGATAGTTTCTAAACCAGTCATATTTCCCTATAGAAAAATTCCAAAATGTCATCAATTATGAAAGTATTTCACAGTATAAGCTACAGAGCTTAGTCAGCTTGCTAGTTTAGATATATGGGGGCCCCACTAAAGTTTTGCGTTTAAAGTAATACCAAGAAAAAAGTGGAATCGACAAGGCCCAGTTCTTGCCCATTTAAAACACATCTTTAGATTTTTAATATTTGGTGTTTTTAATTTTGTTCACGTTTAATTGTAGTTATTTAACCATAAACCAATTTACTACGTAATGCTCGGAGAAGCTTATTCCTCGGAGAGGAATCTACTACGTTTATACGGAATCCTCGGAGCGCGAGGGCCGTAAATTTGAAAGTACGTGAACAAACAGAGTTCTAATCCCGTCGTCAATACTAAAATTGTTGATTGCAAACTGCTGGGTAAAGTAAAACTTACGTAGTAACATTATTTAAACTGTGGTAAAACATCGTACCAACCTAAGCGTTGCTCCACATTCCTGTGTTGCCTGTTGCTTTATTTGTTTGAAAGCGATAATGTGTAACGAAACTGTTTATTATGCTAATCAAGATTTCCTGTTATATTATAATTTTTAAATATATAATATATTGTGAGGCAGCCGATCTTTCCTCTTCCAGGCAAGAGTACTTTTACGAGCTTGAGGTTCGTGACAATAAAAACTGCCGATTGCAAAACCAATTAAAACTTAGAACACTAATAATTAACCACACTGATTCACTTTATTTCGCTCCGAAGCTTCGCTTGTCTCGCCAAATTCAATACTTCCCCGATCGCATCTTGTAGCGCCTATAAATACAAATTAGCACCGAAACATCCAGAATATTTAAGTAAATACGCGCAAGGGGCCGAGAGTTCGAGTGTCGACTTCTAGAAGCTTAGTTCTTCGTTCCGAGACTAGATGGCGCTGTCGGTTGAAAGATTAGTGATGTCATTTTCTGGAAAGCTCTCCTCGCTCTCGTCCCTGACAATACATGACGTCGACTTATTCGCGCAACAGTACTATGGCCAGCAACGTGTGTAGTACGCAAAGTAGTGTTACTTTAAAATTCTATTTTTTTTTTAAACTCTCACGCCTACCACCTAGAGGGGTACGCAGAGACTACGGACTTCCATTTGGCACGATCCTGACATACCTCTTTCGCTTCCTTTACATCCCTATATCTGCGCATAGATGCTCACCGGTTAAGGGTACTTCTAATGTCGCCCATTTTTATAATATCCCCAATTTGGTCGATAAACTTTCTTCTAGGGCGTCCCTTCCCGACTCTGCCGTTCACATCTGCCATATAAATTTGCTTTGTCACTCTTTCCTCATTAATTCTTTCTACATGACCAAATCACCGAAGCATTCCTTTCTTAATCCTAGTCACAACATCATCTTGCATACCACATTTATGTCTTATCACTCAATTTCTCACCCTGTCAAATTTTCACGATAAAAATTAAAATAGATATTGATTGTAACACTAAATGTGGTTCAATTGTTTTACGCAAAATTTCTTAGTATTCGGTACTACGTTTGGGGTTTGGGATAGAAATACTACTAAAAATATTTAGGAGAAAACAAAAATACTTAGGCCACCTGATGCCCTGCAGTTCACGGACAACTGTAGCCAACTTTAAATGAAGATGGCTACAGATGCCACCTCCGAGTTCCTCACGCCGTGCTGGCTACCCTACCCTACTATAACCCTTCAGACCGGTACTTAATACGTAACTACCATTATTTTATATACCATAAATAAGAAAATAGTGTTTACGGGTGTTTTACGGGTTACCTTAGCTTACCTACGTCTCTTAAATTGATCGTAGTGATTAATGCCTCGTTCAATAAAAATGGTCTTCGGATCTCTACACTCATCATTCGAAAAGTAAGTACGTGAAGCTGCTATTTCACGCTAGTATTCTATGGAAGGGTGGTCCTTCCCCGGTCAAACCGACTCATTCGTGTTATAACCATAATATAGCTGTAGCTTTGCTCTCCCCAGTCCCTTTTCAATATCTGACAGTCAAGTGCTATACCTCTACATAAGTTTTTGCCATGTTTAACCGATTTATCGCCAGAATGGAGTTCTACTCCGAGAAGACCGGAGTCCCTTTTTACTGGAAAAGAAGCATTCTATATTAGTCCTCAGGGCCAATAACGGATCTGCATTTTGATTCGCAAACGAGGAAGATATAGATGTCTATAGGCCACACCAACCACTTACCATCAGATGGACTGTGTGCTCGCTTGTTACCCTTATCCTATAATAAAAAGCAGTATATTGTTACGAACTGATAAAAAAGCAAACTGTTATTGCAAAAAATAATTTTTGAGCTCCTTTTCTGCATATGTATCTTACATATTTCTTCATAATATTGTTACGAGCTTGAGGTTCGTGACAATAAAAATTGCCGATAAAATTACCTAAATTAACACTTTAATTCTCTTTACACAAATTAAAGTTAAAACACTAATAATTAATCACACTAATTCACTTTTTTTCGCTCCGAAGGTTCGCTTGTCTCGCCAAATTCAATACTTCCCCGATCGCACCTTGCAGCGCCTATAAATACACATTAGTACCGAATCATCCAGAACATTCAAGTAAATACGCGCACCAATCGACAAAGCGCCGAAAGTTCGAGAGTTAGCTTCCAGAAGCTTAGTTCTTCGTTACAACAACAGATGGCGCTGTCGGTTGGAAGATTAGTGATGTCATTTTCTGGAAAGCTCCCCTCGCTCTCATCTCTGACAATAGATGGCGCTAGTGCCGTCGACTTAGGCGCGTAACAATATGTATCTTACATATTTCTTATGTCAAAGTGGTTAGTTCCGGTATAAAGGTTTAAATATCTCTAGAGTCCGCCACACCACTCCATTGTGTGTTGACTTTTGGCGGACTTTACATAAACCTAGCCTAAATATATTTAATTTTTTATATAAAATTGTTTCATTACGATGTTTTCTTTCACCTACGAGTGTTGAATTTGATACTTGAACCTTTAAACGGGTGAGATCCGGTTTAAAAGTTCAAGTACCTGTAAGGGTTTTAGGATGTTTTTATTCACCTCCGAGCATGCAGTAAATCAGTATTTAAATTATTGCAATTACCAATTTTATCGGTCCCGACGGAGATAGGACTGTTTATTCGCATACTGTGAAAAAAAAAAGCGCGCGCGATTATCCCGTGATCTATCACGGCTTTTCGGAATCCTTGGAAGGGTAATAGAGCCAATTTAATTACAAGCACTGTTGCCATTTTAGCGATTTTATCGCTAGGCTAAGCGAATTTTTACGACCTTAGCAACAAAGAAAAGCATTTTATAATACTTTACAGCGAGCGCTAAGCTAACACGTCAGATATATTAGTTACTTGTATCAGAGAGTATAAACAAAGTATATTTTGATTTGTGATTAAGCATTTTATAATTAAAAGATCGGTAATCCCACTATCCTACCAACTCATCTTTTCACTTAAGGATTTTTTATTTTACTTATGTAACGCAAATACAACCCAATCAAGTACAAGAAAAGATTTCTTTCATTGAGGGTACAGGTTTTAACACCAATAATAATATCGAGGCCTGGTATGTAGTGATATTTAATACAACTATCATATCGGCGGATACTAATGAATTGATGATCATAAAGAAAAATTATTGAGTAAAAATCATCTTGAAAATAATATGAAATTTGAAGTATTTATTAATAAGAATTTTACATTATTCTATATGAATGCTAATACTATATTAAATAAATTATTATATTCAATATAAGTAAAGTTACAGCCTATATACGTCCCACTGCTGAGCACAGGCCTCCTCACGCTTATGAGAAGGCTTTAGGACAAGAAGGTGTCCGCCGCGTGTTGTTCTCGAAAATTTTTTTGTTTCTCAGACATGCCGGTTTCCTCCCGGTGTTTTCCTTTACCGCACGTGGAAAATCATCACTTAAGAGGATACCTTGAAAATTAATCGAAGTTTTGGGGGCGTGGCTTATTCCTTTATCGGTGAAGTTAACGGACACTGCGGGAGTGTCAAAATGAAAGTGATGCAATGACTTCATAGTACGCAAATTGTGAGATAGCCATACCGAGCAAGCGCTCGGAAAAAAACTAAAGCGGGCTACATACGACACGATATCGGTGGCGATCTAGGGTGGAGTAGTGGGGATGCCTCCTAGATTGCCTCTAAATCGTGTCGTATGTAGGGCCATCCTAAGTCGTGGCCGATATCGCCTCCTTAATCGGCTGGCAGGAGCAAAAGTGCTTCCTAGATCAGCCGATGCTTCCTAGATCGGGGCACCGCCCCCTCCCTTACTGCGTGTGTATCGGGCGCATCGGCCCGATTTCTTTTGGCAGTCGCTGCCGGCAACCCTCGCGGTAGGAAGTTAACAAAACAGTGATACTGAATGACCTTTTTTATATAACAAAATTTTTACATTTTAATCATATAAACGGAGTAGAAGCCTATGGCACTGATATTTTACAAAAAACCAAAAAAAAGTGAATAAAATAAATAAATGATGAAAATGAAATTTTATCGAAATTCAAATCATATCCACCCTAGCCTGTGACCTTTTTTTTTTGAACATGGGGAAATGCCTACGCATACCCGCCTCGCGGGGGGCAAGGACGGGTTATGTCGGACTCGCACCGACTAAAACCCCATGGTGTTCCACCTTCGTCGCATATTGGCAGGGCTACGGGAACGCTTTCGCACACTTCCGCGGCCCTACCAGCGACTGCCGCCCCATGGCAGCACCTCCTCGGGAGAGGAATATTCCTCCGCGTTCTCCTTCCCAAGTAAGGCGCACCAGAACACATGGCACGCCTTCCTCCACGGCCTCCAATTGCATCTGCGCAACAGACGACCCCGCGTCCGATGCGCGGAGGCCATGGGACCAGTAAAAACGAGCACTTAAAAGTACTAGCCTTCCCGACCCCAGCGGCGGATCTGGTCTATGGCTCCGCCGCCAACCAAGATTCGGCTGCGGAGGATAGGGAGAGCGGCGCCTCGCAATACCGACAATCCTCTCCCCTCGCAGCCCCATCACCACCGCATCAACGGTGCGGCCCCGTTTGAGTCGCGGAGGATAGGGCGAGTGGCGCATCGCCATACCAACACTCCTCTTCCTCCGCGACTCCACATCGGCTGCAGCGGTAGAGGGTGCGGAGTCCCCACTCGCTGCAGTCCACCAGCACACATCCGAAGTGGGCTCTCCAAGCCCACTCGGAGTGGCCACCTCAGGCCGGCCCTTCACCTCGGGCCAGCCACGTAGGTTCCTCTTTGTTCACCGTGGGAGACCAAGCCACGGCTACTAAGCCCCCCGCCACGACAAGGCGGGAACCCGTTCGGGGGGGGTAGCCTGTGACCCTGCGAAGTGACATGGTCAAGAATGCCTACTAAACTAATTTTTTTTATTGCCGTTCGTAAAGTAGAGTGTATGATGTAAGTAAGGAGAAGATAAAGCCTCTCCTCAACAACTAACTCCTATTTCAACGCTATCAACACAAGACCGCACTCATATCTCTTACAACTCCACAAGACCACACTTCGATCTCTTACGTGCTTTCATCCTCTTATCAACAACTAACTTCTACTCCTTCACCATCTCCACATCAACAAACAAGTTATATAAAAGGGAGTATGTCCGAAATTAAAGGTTTCTTTATGTTTAAAAAAAGATATAAGCTATTTTATTTTCTGATAGTTTTTTTACTCCATAAATAACGATTACATTAAAAAAAAAGTATACATATTATTATACAAAAGTATTTTATTTCCTTGTTTGTTGTGTGTAATACATAACCAGATTTTGACCAAAGCAGAAATGAACAAAGAGAAGAAATAACTAAATAGCATAGGTAGGAGAAATTGACGTTTTTATATAAGTGGCGAAATCATTTCTAGAAGGTTATAAAACTGTCTTCATCCATCCGGAGAAAATTAATCACGTCCTTGGATTACAGGCCATTTAGTACGTTTATGTGGCTTAATTTTTATCTCTTTTGGAGCCATTTTTTCACCCAGCAACTTCTCTTTTTCTATTTTCGAATAAATTAACCGAGATGGCTAATGCCAAACCAACACGGTGGTGTTTTAAGAGAGTTGGAGGTATTTTGAAGAACTCTACCGCATATGCATTCCGCTCCAAGTCCGAACGCGTACTGCTAGGCAGGCCCGTGTGTAAGGTCTACCCCGATAAAAGCCCCGATTTTTTTCCACCCAAGATCGCCACCGATATCGTGTCGTATGTAGCCCGCTTTAAGCGGGCTACATACGACACGATATCGGTAGCGATCTAGGGTGGAGTAGTGGGGATGCCTCCTAGATTGCCTCTAAATCGTGTCGTATGTAGGGCCATCCTAAGTCGTGGCCGATATCGCCTCCTTAATCGGCTGGCAGGAGCAAAAATGCTTCCTAGATCAGCCGATGCTTCCTAGATCGGGGCACCGCCCCCTCCTTACTGCGTGTGTGTAGGCGCATCGGCCCGATTTCTTTTGGCAGTCGCTGCCGGCAACCCTCGCGGAAGGAAGTTAACAAAACAGTGATACTGAATGACCTTTTTTATAGAACAAAATTTTTACATTTTAATCATATAAACGGAGTAGAAGCCTATGGCACTGATATTTTACAAAAAACCAAAAAAAAGTGAATAAAATAAATAATTTAATTGAAATTTTATCGAAATTCAAATCATATCCATCCTAGCCTGTGACCCTTCGAAGTGACATGGTCAAGAATGCCTACTAAACTAATTTTTTTATTGCCGTTCGTAAAGTAGAGTGTATGATATAAGTAAGGAGAAGATAAAGCCTCTCCTCAACAACTAACTCCTATTCCAACGCTATCAACACAAGACCGCACTCATATCTCTTACAACTCCACAAGACCACACTTCGATCTCTTACGTGCTTTCATCCTCTTATCAACAATTAACTTCTACTCCTTCACCATCTCCACATCAACAAACAAGTTATATAAAAGGGAGTATGTCCGAAGTTAAAGGTTTCTTTATGTTTAAAAAAAGATATAAGCTATTTTATTTTCTGATAGTTTTTTTACTCCATAAATAACGATTACATTAAAAAAAAAGTATACATATTATTATACAAAAGTATTTTATTTCCTTGTTTGTTGTGTGTAATACATAACCAGATTTTGACCAAAGCAGAAATGAACAAAGAGAAGAAATAACTAAATAGCATAGGTAGGAGAAATTGACGTTTTTATATAAGTGGCGAAATCATTTCTAGAAGGTTATAAAAACTGTCTTCATCCATCCGTAGAAAATTAATCACGTCCTTGGATTACAGGCCATTTAGTACGTTTATGTGGCTTAATTTTTATCTCTTTTGGAGCCATTTTTTCACCCAGCAACTTCTCTTTTTCTATTTTCAAATAAATTAACCGAGATGGCTAATGCCAAACCAACACGGTGGTGTTTTAAGAGAGTTGGAGGTATTTTGAAGAACTCTACCGCATATGCATTCCGCTCCAAGTCCGAACGCGTACTGCTAGGCAGGCCCGTGTGTAAGGTCTACCCCGATAAAAGCCCCGATTTTTTTCCACCCTAGATCGCCACCGATATCGTGTCGTATGTAGCCCGCTTAAGTAAGCGCCAAACAACATTTTTTTTTATTTTAACAAAACTTCGTTATGGATAAAAAAACTGATTATTTACTATGCCTTAAAAATAATTCCATGAACTTATTCGTAAAAATATTGTGGTTTCATCGAGAAATGTAAATAATTAGAGCCTACTTTGCAATTTTTTTCTTTCGAGTAAATTACATGGTATCGTGTTTTCCTTTTATGCAATCCAAGGTCATATAGTCAAAAACCGTATACAAAATTTTGGTTTGTAATCTTTAAAACTTAAAAAAATTTGTTAAATAAAAAAACGCCGTATTTTCGTGGTATCACCTTAATATTGCAATTAACAATTTCATTGGTGCCGGCGGGGATCGAACCCGGTTTGCTCGCATACTATGGAATTTACAGCGAGCGCTAAGCCCCTGACCTACGACGGCCCTTTTGCAATATTACGGTGAATATATTCTATATGTATATCCACTAACTCAAATTACGTCCCACAACCCGACGGTAGTTACCTACTTAATTTATATTATCTTATCACACTATCAAAGTAGTTTGAACAGCTCATTTTGTTTGCGGTATCTTTGTAAATGTGTGTCATTTTGTACCTTTATAAATATGTAATAAAAATATTTCATTATGTGGTTCCAAAGCATTAATTGTTCTAAACGCTTCTAATTATGTAGGCATACAAATAATTGCGTTTGCTATTGAAACAGTTTAAATGCGATTTATATTATCTTATTATTGTAAGTAAACAGATATAAATTATTTTAAGGTACAATACTTGTACAGAAAAATAATTAAAGTGAGAAATATATATGTTATACTCAAGGAAACAGACTGTTACAGTTCTAATTTTAATTTTGTTTCTTTGGTAAGGTAAAAAAAAAAACTAAATATTATAATTGTTACGTTGTATAGGCTGATTATTTAACCGGCCCTAAAAAGAGATTTAAATTATCTGATAAGTAAAATATTTTTTTATTTAATATAGATTACAAGTAATTCTTATTGAAAGTCAATATTTTACGTTACCACTTGTTCGAAAAAAAAAACCTCTGTCCTAGGGAAACCAGCAAGAAACCTAGCGGGACTTTTTTTTAAATAAATTTTACAGTCGAGGGTCACAAAATATTTACAAAATTTATTTTAAAAACAGCTTTGAAGCGACCACCTCATTCCCAGGGGTTATTATCAACCATGTATTCATTTATATATGATAAGTTCGGTTATTTTAATATTATAAAATATATCTGGTTTTTCTTTGTAGTCCATGAACACCTGCAGCCAAGTTCGAACAGCGAAGGCTACAGGATCATTGTAACTTCTGCGAACCAAGATGGAATACCTCACGCCTGTAATTGTACTGACTCTATAATAAATAACAATAATGTCCTCCAGACCGAATTTCGGCCACGGCGTACTACATCAACGGAGGCTAGCCAACGGCGCAGGACAGGATTATAGTGCCCAAGTGTATGCGCAAGCACAGGTGCACTCTCTATTCCCTCACTCTCATAATCCGATGGGACGTAAACACGACCGGAGAGAGATCAGGCGCAGGGCCAACGGCTTTACGTGCTTTCCGAGGCACGGGGTTGAGACACCGCCAACTTCCTGACTCCGGGCAGTTACTGAGAATTTCTTGACAGAAAAACTTAATAATTGACTGACTCCATATATACCCCACAAATCGGAATATAAAAGTCAAGCACTGCTATTTAGCGGTAGATATAAATTATGTGCGTTTGATGATCGGTCAAGCCGAGGAGATAACAAGGGAAAGCTTTCATTGATTTTTAGGTCATTTAGCGGTTAGTCATTGTAATGTCAATTTCTTGTATTGGATATTAAAGAACGCCTCATTCTATAATTATCTGGACACTAACCCGCCGATTTAAGCAAATACTTGATACTTTAATATGAATAAATTTAAAATATCAAGTATTTGCGTTTGCGTTACTCCATGCCGGAGGGGATCGACCTACATTTCACTTACGTGCCACTCAAAAACCCTTCTTCACCATCAAATTTCGGTTGCTCTTGCTACATTACCGGCCCTATTGCAGATATTCGTATTAAGAATTTTATTACACAGGGACTCTTACCATAGCCCTCTCCATGGCTTGCTGAGCGAGTTTCCTCATACAGCCAGCAGCGAAGGACCACGTGTCATATCTTTGCGTCATTACTGGCTAGAGTCTAGAATAAAATTTTCACTGCTGCAATGGAACAGTGCGTCTAGCCGCTAGATGTACTGTTCAATTTCAGCAGTGAAATTTTTCGGGAATATGAAATCACCTTGTCTATCTTTCATATATGCAGTTTGATTATACTCTTTCTGTACTCTGGTAATTATCATAGTCATATTGTGCCTTCCCCAATTCTACACAATACATAACGATAGTCAATCTTTATATATTAAATATACATCCCTATCAGTTTATTTTAAAATCTTTGTAATATCCTTGAACTAGTTCTCACTGTAAACGGCGTTATCATAAGTATTATCTAGCATTCCATCATTACACGATTTTAAACAAAGATAAGAAATATGTGATAAAATTTATTGATAGATTTTCCGATATTTGGATAAAATAGTCGTGAATTTTTGTAAACCTGTATAGTAAGATCTATATATATAATATATATATAAGCCTCCCCGATAGAATTCCTAATATTGGGATTTTGCCATAGTTGCTACGCTTGGTAGGTGGGCAACCGCAGTTAGTTTTATAATTGTTAGTTTATAGTTGTTAATAGAAAGACCATGTTGGCCATCTTCTGGTTTGTTTCTGTCCGTCGCCTCTGATACTCACGTTATGAGACGGTATGGGGTAGTAGGTATTCTTACACCGCTACTACACGGGAGCTATGTATGTACATATGAATGTAATGGAGTTTATTTTTCAGTTTTCACCGACTTCAATTTCAAGACAATGACTTTGTATTCATACCAGGATCATCACACCTCATCATCAATGCTTTTTGCATAAGTTTTTTTAACTCTATTATTAGCCGACTTAATGAAAGGAGAAGGTTCTCAATTCGACTATACGCGCCTTTTTGTATGTTTGTCTTATCTCGCTAACATGATTTTGTATGTATGTACATAAATATCGTACGCGATATCTTCGTTAATTTTAAACAGATTTTAATGGTCCCTTTTTTTAAATTATAAGTAATTTAGACGATATTCAAGTACCTATGTGTTATTTCTTAGTCCACATAAAAGCGTCATCGTATCAAAAAATGGGCTCAATTAGACTTTTTATATAAAGTAAAAGCCGCCTTCAAACAACATAAACAAATAAAATAATTAGCATATGAGATTGAAATCATACACCTACCTACTATGTCTTAGCAGCACGTCAAGAACGTCAGCACGAAATTTCAAATGAAAACACACATATCTCTTTGATCATACGGCACGAACATCCAAGCTTGAACTTAAATAAATATATCATCTAGGTCGCGAATAACATTTTGTGTGAAAATATCCTGCAAATGAAGCCGCATTAACTATCGTGTTTTATTAGGACGATAAATCAATTACTGTTCCATGTTCGGGCCGATACAAGCAACACGTGTTGTTGTTAACTAGGCCGACTGCGCTGCAGTCAATCAATAGCACGTTCAAAGTAAACAAATTACACACGCCTTTCCAATAACGAGGTTTCTTTCGACTCATTAAATACACAAAAACGGTATTTGCTCTCACGATTCCGGACACGGTCCGTAGTGCAAATGCACATGATATGCTAGTTAGTCAGTTCGCAGTGTTAAGATACTATTTGTTATTTTATATTTTTTTAACTTCCCCCTAAGAAAAATGAAAATTTTCAAAAAAAAGGGAAGTTATTGGTTTCACCCCGATTTCGAAGATCGAGTTTTCATCAGATCTCGACGTTTTGAGATCCCAGGAAGCTATTCTGACTAATTTCACGTGGTCAAAACTGTTTTTTTTTTTAAATATAATTTTAAACGACTTTAACGATCGATTTCAAAAACTAATAAGCTCTTAACCTCAAAAATGACGTCGAATGCCGTTTGGAAAATAAAAATCTGTTCATTCGTTCGTGAGATATCGAAGGAGAAAGAATTAAAAAAAAACGTTTTTTTTTAAACATAACTTCGAGATTTCGCAACATAATTTGGTGAAATTTGGAGCGCTCTGCATTTGAAATTAGCGGGAATTTCCAGGGATGGCCTGCAGGGGCAACTAATTTTTTTTAAATATTTTAGACAATTTGCGATCAACCCAACTTTGATATTCCGTCGGAGTTACTGAATTCATAATTGCAATTTCCAGCATCTTAGACCCGAGACGTAGCAGTCAAGTACTCTGACATACGGTCCTCATTGTTAATTTAGGTTTAGTCAAAGAGAAACTTTCTGAGGAAACTTGCACGATCTAAAAGTAAAATTTATCCCGAAAACAGCACAATAACACAAAACACTGGAACAGCGCGGCGAAATATTCCCGCTCCATCCATTATTCTTTTATAATGAAAAGAGACTTGTGCCTAACATACTTATTTGCTTTTGTATAACTATCATTGTGATAGTTAAAATTAAAAAAAATAAACGACTCTATTCACATTTACTATTTTTCTTATCGACCATTATATTCAGAAGTAGTCTCTATTGTCATCATAGCTTACAATGATGAAACATGGAGACTACTTCTGAATAGTCAAAAGCTACCAAATGCTTAGACATTACACTGCCTAAAGTGAACCCGCAAACACAAAGGCGCTCTCTAGTTATACCCTACCAGCGCCTTATGTAATGATTGTGCGATCGGAAGATCAGAGGTGGGCTGTGACAATTATACATAACCTGGTCCAAATAACCAACAATTTTTGATAAAAATCCGGCACCGACTGGTATTCAAAATCAGAACCCGTGACCTAGTAGTAAAGTACTCCGTCCATTAAGCCAAGAAGTCTCCTACTGCTAAAAACAACTAGACGAAAACAACAAAATTATACCCTTCCGGTAATTTTCTTATGGTATTTACTATTTACCTTAGTCAAAATTTACAGCACACACGGGAAAGATGGGATTACGGATTAATCTTACGCCATTACCAAATTGACTACGTTATATACAATATAACCCCTAAATTATTATAATAAGCGCTCGCTTTGAAATTTTATAGTACTTGTGTAAGAAAACAAAGTTCCATCCCTTCACCAATGAAGTAGTTAATTACATAAAGGTAAGTGGTGAATTACCATGTAAATAGATAACAAAAACGTCGAGAATAAAAAAAATATTGAATACATATGAAGTACATAACATATAAAACGCACTGTTGATGCAGTCCCACTGTACTTCGATGCCTGGATGCATCGACCACCAGAAAGGCTCGCCTACAAACTGACACAGTTTTTGACCGAGCTTCGGTAATTGTTTGTGTAAGATCGGACGCGAAGAAATAGCAAACTGCTTCCACTGCGATGGACGGGACCAGGACTGCGCATCCTATGCGCTCGCAATATGTGCATCAACATTGGAACGGGTGCGGACGATCCTCGTGAGCCGAATCGGTCAAAATCTCTCTCTCTCTCTCGCAGCAGTCGCGTAGGCGATGCTGTTTAGGGATCCGGCGTGAATGGCCGTAGTCGCCTTCTGTTAATCTGTTATGGTCCAGAAGAAGGCTGCTGAGCGGTGTCGGGGGACACTGCTCAGCGGAGCAGACCCCGCTTGGAGAAGACTTCGCCAAGGCGTTTGTCACCGCCCTCCTCTTGACCAGAAACAGGTCCTCTGGCAATGTAACCCATGAAGAGGACACTGACTCAGAATTTAATTTATTAATAAAATTTAAAAGAAGTTTTCTTCCTCGCACAACTTCCTTGTTGAATCGACTACCATCAGAAATTTTTCCGGACCGATACGACTTAGGGACCATGAAGAAAAGAGCCTACTTCTTTTTAAAAGGCCGGCAACGCATTTGCAATTCCCCTGGTGTTGCAGTTGTTCATGGGCGGCGTTAATCACTTACCATCAAGTGAGCCGTATACTCGTTTGCCCCCTATAAAAAAGTGGTCTTCAAACACCGTGGTAGGACTGCGAGGGTCCTAGGGGTAACATGCACTACCTGCTTGACGTTGGAAGCACGTCTCACAATAGAGCAAAGCGAGAGAAGGATCCCGATTGCGTTCCGAACGGAGAGCCCTCATATACGTTAATAATAACCTCCGTGTGGATTTAGCTGGTAGGCGTCCGGTTTAAACTTTACTTTGCCCCCATGAAAATTTCTCCACGATATAAAAAAGATAGGCCACAGTATTTACTTAAAATTTGGTGAATTGTATGCTCGTTGGTCACCCTTACTTCTTTCTATAATAAAAGTAAAGTGAAGTTGTAAAAACCAATGGCATGACATCATCTGATAATGACCACGTAATGCTTTTCTTAGAGCTATCCGCATAATATGACCCTAGTTTATCAACATTAATTCACAGACAAACGCAAGATCCCAGTGCGTAAAGGCCTCAGAAAGGGTTAAATCTGTTAAGTCTGATCAAATCTCCGTTATAAGTCACAATAAACATCTTTATAAATGTTTAAGGGAAAGTTTTCGTACAAGGACAGAGAGTTTCTTAAATGACCTAAATCAAATCCAATATAGTTGTACGAAATACCTATGACGCTCTAACAGTCAATGTGTTAACTATTTTATTTTGCTATAGCTACACCTACAATTGAAATAAAGTATATACAATTGAAGAAGGGCTTGCTTCCTATCGCAATATTGATATTATGTATATGCAAGTAACTCGGTGCTATAGTTAAAACAAAACTGCTCTGTTTTTACTATGTCGGTGCTCAACTGCTCAATATTATTTAGATATTTCTATCCTAACCTGTTAATTTTTACAAAATATTACCGGCATTCTGCAAATTCTCAGGACTTAATTTTAGCAAACTCGAAATATACTTAGATTAATACGTTTAACGAGCTTAAGTTAGGTTTCACAAAGCGTTAAAGTATATTATTTTTACAATTTTCCTTCAGGAAATGTGATATTAATAAAAATAAGACAGTGAACGTTAACCCTCAAGTTCCTGCCACCTATATTTGTAACGCAAGTACCTGCCCGCGGTCACCTCCTACATTAAAACCATGTTTTTTTATGTAATATGAGTCCATAGTGTAATAAATAGTAAATGAAACGCACTTTAAGATTATAATAATGATATTGAAAAGAGAAAAACTAAATAACACCACATTTTCTTCTATGAAATGACAAAAACATTAATGCAGGCATATTTCTCTCAAAATTAACAATCGTCTTTAAATAATGTGATCAATCAAAATAAGAACTTAAAATTAGAGCAAATTGCACTTTTTTCTTAATATCTATAAACATTTGAACAAAATAAAGTTATAAAAATATAAAAATTATGAACATTTCATAAAAATTGCAGAGGGTAAAGTTCACAATTTTTCATGACAATTTTGGCACATTTTTTTGTCGCACTCCAAAGAGATGGGTTTTTTTACACATAAAACATAGGTGAAATGTTTTGCGTCTTTTCTTGGGATCGCAAGTTGTTTTACGTTTTTCTAGTTTATCTGCATCTGAACAGCTGGGCATTTCATCTTCAATTTTCAAAATGCGGCGTGTTGCATTTTATGTCCCGAGGAGTGTTTTCATAACCCTCTCGCCGTCGCATGTGTGGTGTTGTCAGCTCTCGTGCTAGCTGATTCATAAATTTGAATCTGCTTCCGGTTCTCTGTGTTTGATTGTGTGAATTTATGACGTAAGCATTTGAAGCAGATACATCCAGCAGCCGATAACAAAATTACCAAGGGCCATCTTTGCGTTCGTCGTGCCGTTGAATAATTTGATCACCTTTGATCCAATAAATCGACGCCAATTTTAGTTTGGTTATAATGCATAATAACTTCTGGCTTCTTGGTATTTTCATCTACGCTAGCCGTATTGTGCATACTAGAAATCGTAACCACGGCTTTGTTTTTCTTCAGTACAAAAGATGTGAGAATTATATCGTTTGTGAAACCAAAAACCGATGATTCAACTTGTCTTTGCCGCCTTGGTAAGAATTCTGGCGGTATTTCCCGTTTTTTAGAGTGCCCACCAGATTAAATTTTTTATCCTTCAGAAGGTTTAAAAGATCTATAGAATAAAACCAATTGCCGGCAGTAATATTTCTGTTTGAGCCTTCCACTGGAGGATAAGTCGTAAAACTGCTTGCGTAGATATTGACAACGTTTTTGTTCCGCTGTCATCCGAGGAAAAGTTATCATCTTGAGTAACTGGTACTCTTACACGCTGTGAAAACACAAATCTATTCTCACCAGTAGAATGATCTTCGTCGATTTACTCTGAAGATGAAATACCCACACAGTCATCCGACTCGCAGTCTTCTGTAGGCACGAGATTGTCAGAACAAACGGAGTCCACATCGCTGCAATCTTCGTCACGGGTCTCCTCTTCATCCGACATCTCTTCTTCCAACCTTTTTGTTATATTTTCGTCGTTTTTATTCAATGTGACACTAAAACAAAACAAATATACGTAATACAAAATAATCACGTAACTTCCTACGCGCGGTCACCATGACCGCTCACGAAATTTTTTTACTCACCCAAGCTAAGAGCATTCGTGACACTAACCGACGGGTAGAAAAGGTACATAGACGCACGCCAACGCGCGTAGCCGTTGAACGGAAAAAATCAAATTCAAATATTCGGCGGAGTCACGGTGACCTCGGGCAGGAACTTAAGGGTTAAACTGTAGACGATCATAGCCATCAATACGGTACACAAGAGCACGTTTTTGAGATATCTCCTATAAATTATAACGCTCTTATTATAACGGAAAACTTAACTATTCACCTCCCGATAACTAACTATATAACTTAGTTTAAATTTTTTCCTGAAATTATTAAAGCTGATGTGTAGTATTAGTCCCATTAGTACAGTTTTGCTTATTAATTTTATCGATATTATATTTTACCAATGTAATCTACATCTATGATATGTGTATATATAAGAACACGGTAATAAGACTTGCATATGCAAGAAGTGCATGCATAAGTATATATTACTTACATATACGAGGGTGACACTAAAAGTTCTTAGAAAATCAAAAACTGAACAAACTAGCAAGTTATTAGTTTTATTATATCTTTTCAAAACACTGTCCAATTACATCAATACATCCTTCGATCAACAATATCAACTAGATGTCGGGTCGGCGCAAGAAATCCATCTACGTAAATAAGAGCGCACATGAGACGTGAGCTCTTGCACGTGAGAGTGTAGCTCGCAAGGCAATAACGGGAAAAAGAACTTTATTTGTTATAACTTAAGATTGATTTCACACTAAATGTTATTTAATTTATGTCTTTTCATAGTTTATATTCATGCGGACAGTATTTAGCTATGATTTTGTACGTGACCCGTTATCTAGTTGCTATTGTTGATCGAAGAATACATCGCTGCATCCGATGGAACCACTGATAAAAGCACTTTACCCACTCGTTCTTAGGGGTCTCTTCAACGGCATTTTGAAACGCAGCCACTGCTACCTCAGCGTGCATAAAACGTTTTTGGTGACCTTGTTTATTTATTTATTTTTATGTACCATAAAAACAAATAAATAAACAAGGTCACCAAACAATCAATAGATTTTCAATTATTCTCCTAGTGATAAGCATCGTAGACAGCAATATGTCTCCCGGAAATTAAAAAAAAAATTAAAATACCGCGCTTTAATAACCTTTTTTTGTGAATCCATCCGAACTCAAGTTGTCGCACTTGTTTCTGTGATCATTTTTTAATTATTACTAGTAGAAAAAATCCAACATGACATTGACTGTGTGTGAAGTTTTGCTCGTTTTAGTTGAAAACACTACTTTGTTCATATAAAAATAGTACATACATATTTATAAGTTCAAAATATTTTCTTATATATAAATGTACTTTAGATAGATAAACTTTAATAAAATATTATATTTAGTCAAGAATTCACTTTGTGCATCAACAATTTACACACTATATGGCTTGTAAAAGCTTTTAGTGGTAGTGGAGTTGTTTTCGAAAGTGCTTAATTTAAAACTTACATTAAAGATGCTGTTCATAAAACTAGGGGCTCTTGTACTATCATCGTAAGCAAAGTGATCTGATGATAAATATGGTCGAGATATGAACCACGCCTAAGTATCTACACTGCTTGACCCGAATGAAATGACGTGGTTCCTAATTGACGCCGTTTTTTGTATCCAAAGCCAAAGCATGTAATGACTCATAAAAACGCATTCCAAAATGCTGTTCTTTAAGTCTTTGAATATTTTTATTGTGAAATTATGATGTAATTGGAAAGAGTTAATAATATTGTCATAGTAACAAAATACATATCTTAGGGTTGCTAACTGTGCAATAAAATAAAGTTTCGTACTCTTATTTTACTTTCGTTTTTGCCCTTTCTGCTTCCTATGATGAATCGGTACTTCGTGTGACTGGACTTGATTGCTTTTTTTTAAATAATTTCATTCCTATATTGGATATTAAAAAATGAGTAGATTAAGCTCAAAAAGTAACAAGAATTGTGCAAGTACTAATTTCAAAAAACTTAGTCCTAAGCAGATAGAATATGTTTAAGATGTAACCACAGGAAAGGTATAAACATTGAGAAAAACTCTACCCACATTATTATGTGATTAAAACTATAGCTATTGATCCAAATACTAAGCTAAGCTTTTGTTTGTCTTTATATAAATTCGAAAACTTCTTTAGTTAACTTATTGATTTACTGACGCGAATCGCACATTCACACACATTGCTTGTAAACTTTTTGTAAACTTCATGTTGAAAGCGCCGAGCAACTCCGTCGAAAACTTCAACACAGAACACGTTGGCAGCATTTCATGTAGGTTTTGCAAATCGAAAAAGTTCTTAAAAGCACTATTTACGCACACAGATGTAGATATTATAGCAGTGCTAAGCTTTACTTAAATGATTATAGACTGGAATGATATAAAATAATCTCTGTATCTAAAAATGAATTGCGGTCCGCTAATCTCACTCAAACTCAAAAACGGTTTAACAGATTTTGATGAAAATTTTTGTGTGTTCTTGAATGGATTTCTAGATGGCTTTTTTTGATTGACATTTTGGGCCCGGTAGGTGGCGCTGTTGTCAAGATCGAGTAATCACTCGTGCAAGGCCGGGGCGCGGAATGCTAGTATTGTTGTTGACAGCTGACATTTAGAAAAGAGGAGGCCTACAATCCTTTTTTTATATATTGGTCAGTGTGGTCATAAAGGTCCGTTTAAATGTTTCAAGCGGTCTTGTCTCATATGTGCTAGATTAATTAATTACTGATTATTAACAATATACAATAACAAACTTTTATTGGCATGTTATGAAAGTACATAAGGGTTAAAGTTCAATAGACGGTACTACAGGGAATAAGCTCTCGCCTACACGAGCAAACTAAGGTTCGATTTCCGCCGACACCAATAAGAAATGAAGAATGTAATTTTAAGTGCTGATTTACCTCATTCTCGAAGATGAGGAAAAAATCTTCAAATATCCTGCATATCTAAGAAATGAAAAAAGGAGGATATGATTTGAAGTTCGCCAAAACACGTTAAATCAAAATAGACATTTTGACAAATGGGATTTTAGATAAAATAAACAAATTTTTATCCTATTGTCCACCTTACCTGCACACATTATAATTTGATTGACAAGGCTCTGACGGCCGACGGATAGCGGAAAATCCTGAAGTCTTGAAAAGAAATACTGGTAACTAAAGCATTCTGGAAAGTTTTGTTTTCTATAAAAATGTAGTGTCAAAGTAACTTATAGTCCACCTGATGGTAAATGGCTAATGTATTCGATGTACCCACCTGTGTTAAAGTTGGCTGCAGGTCAGCCAACTTTAACACAGGTGATTTGAAACTCCTAAGGACCCTTCGGGTCAGAACACAGCTGTGCAAGCACTGGTATTCGACGACAGGAATAGGTGAGTGCGTGCTACTCACCCAGACGGGACTTCTAGGTTGAAATGAAGTTCTAATACTAGTAAGAGTATTTTCATCACTGTATTTTAAAAGGCTACTGTTAATGACGTAATCAACTAGTACTTTATTGTTTCCCCTTTTATTACCAGGAGAACAGTATACCTACGTGGAGTAGTGTACGGAACGCTATTAGCTGCTTTTATATGATTATAGCGTTCCGCGCCCGCTTCGCACGCACGGGTGATTTCTGCATCTCAACAACAGCGCCACCTACAGAGTCTAAAAGTAAATCTCAATCATCTAGGGACCCTTTCAAAATCAGTGGTGTAATTGTCAAAATCGGACGAGCTGTTTTTTAGTTTTAGCGAGATTAACGAGCAGCAATTTACATATTTTTATATACAGATAATAGAGATTGCACTCTAAATTAACAAATATGCTCTAGGAATCTTACTAAATCCCACTAACACACTTTTAAAATAGGATTTCGTATATTATAGTAGACAAATTATTTATTTATCGTTCCTTTTCTTTTGGTTTCAGCTCAAATGCAGCCCCCGCGTTTTAGTATGCAACCTTCATCCTTAAACAGCATCGTTCGAGAGGGCACCACGAAAATTTTACAGTGCTCGGCAGTGGGTGAGGAATTAATATTTCAATGCCTTTATGCTTTAGTTAACCTATACAACTTTTATAAATAATTGCATGTTTTATAGGTATTCCACAGCCAATCTACAGGTGGTTAAAAAATGGCGTTCCACTGGGTGAATTTTCGTCAGAACTCTTCTACAAAATTCACAATACACAGCGTCAAGACGCGGGCGCCTACCAATGCATAGCGAAAAATGACGTTGGAGCTATTTTCAGTGAAAAGAACAATATTGTCGTGGCGTGTAAGTAATGCACGCTTAATTTTACTTAACATTGTTATATTCCTTTCGTTATAATTTTTTTTTGATAAAAGTGTGCCTTTAGAAATTTCTCCAATAAGAATGAGGCATTTAGTACTATTACTTCTATCTATACGTGGTAGAGCCATGCTGCAGTTATATTAGAAGTATAGTTGTGGCACGAATGGGTCGGCTCGACCGGGGAGGGACCACGCTCTCACAGAATACTAGCGTGAAATAGTAGCTTAATGCTGCTGTATTTCGTATGGTGAGTGTAGAGAACCGGAGACCTTTTTTACTGGAAACGAGGCATTCCATCTTAGTCCTCACGGGTGACAACGCATCTGCATTTTGATTCGTAAACGAGGATAGATGTGGATGTCTATGGGCCACAGCAACCACTTACCATCAGGTGAACTGTGTGCTCGTTTGTCACCCTATCCTATAAAAAAAAATTACTTGTAGGCCATACAAATATTAAATATTCCTTGCGGGATTCGAGTCTGCAGTCCAAAGCGGCTTAGTCATTACAATATTAAAACCAAACTATACAAATTATCTAACAATGATAGAACATCAATATACACACTATAATTTAAAATCATTATACATTGCATTTTTATTCTTTTTATATTGAATAAAAAGTAAAATATTTTTTTTTCTATTTTGAGGCATTGACATAATATATTGAATCGTCATTATCACGAATTTTATTGATGTATTTATTTTACTTCTTGTTAACTAAAGGTTAAAGAATAATTATAAACAGTGTAAATATCGTAGAAGATTCGTAGATTAACGTATAATTTTTTCATATATTGCCATCCGCACGTAAGCGAAGAGAATAGGTACATCCTATTTTTTATTTCGGTGCTATTTTTGCTTTTGTTTTTCTATACTTATTGCCTTTGTTCCTCTACTGCCCTATAACCACTACGGCAGTTAAAATGCTATCTTATAACGATAAAGCACAAGGCTGAAAATTTGACTACGATAAGGGCCTAACATTGTTATTAATTCGATCTTTTTAATTTTAAACCGTTTTTAGCCTTGTAATTCAGTTATTGGGCGTTTGTCCTAAATTCATATACTACGCGAATAAACCTAGTTCGTTCTTCACCGTCTGAACTACTGAAATTGTCAATCACACTTTGTGCATTTACCATGTACGCCAACTTACTTAAATGCCGGAGAAATAAGCTTTCTCATAATCCTCGTGAGAGTGAATTTTCAAAGCATAGATCCCTTGGTTCATTATAATTCACTAACATCATAATTGACTCACTTAGTAGAACGATAAAGTTTAAGAAATTGCAAAATGATTGTTTTAAATTCGATAAATTCGCGTTGTGTATTTGAGCGATGGAACTTCGGATTATTATTAAATTTGGCCTTTTAATTAAATGTTGCTATATTTTCTGTTAAAAAGTTTGTAAAATATTGATTGCAGTTCAGGAACTTCGTCATTCATGTACTCGTATACATGTTTTTAACAATCACTCGCAATGATAATTTTCTAATATAAAAGAGGATGTCCTGAGGGACTGACTCATCTGTCAACACTCAGCCCAAAGCGCTAAACATAGAATTTGTAAATTGGGGTAGTAGCTACTTTTTATTATGTAGGCATCCATTAAGACGCGATTTTGAACAGTTTGTATGAAACTTTTTATTTTACAGGGCGATCGACTCGAAAGTTACTGAAAGTACTCTGTAAAAAATAATGATTACCCATTTTGTCATTTTTCAAAACAAACCCTTATGGAGCCAGAGGATGTTCATATTTGTAAGGGGAAAATGTAATTTAAGTATTTTTAACTTGAGAACTGGTGAAAATACTTGAATTAATGTAATAAAATATCCATTATAATATTTTAAGTAGTAGTAAGTATTTTTTTTTTCAAAAATGCACCCTTAAGATTTTAAAATGAGGGTGCAAAGTTAATACGAAAAATATTGTGTTAAAAATCACAGCGCGAGCCGCTGGACTTAGAATAGTTAAATTGGGACAATGGGTTCCTTTTATAACGTAGGCATTCAGTTTTTTTTAAACATAGGGTGACAAACGAGCACACAGTCCACCTGATCGTGGATGAACCTAATACGTGGTAGAACCATGCTGTAGTTATAGTAGTAGTATAGTTGTAGCACGAATGGGTCGGCTCGACCAGGGAAGGACCACGCTCTCACGGAATACCAGCGTAAAATAGTAGCTTGCTGCTAATGCTGCTGTGCTACGTCTGGTGAGTGTAGAGAACCGGAGACCCTTTTAACTGGAAACAAGGCATTCCATCTTATTCCTCACGGGTGACAACGCATCTGCATTTTGATTCTTAATCTATATGTCGTATATAAGGATAGATGTAGATGTATATGGGCCCCAGCAACCACTTACCATCACGTGGACTGTGCGCTCGTTTGTCACCCTATCATATAAAAAATTGACCAAAATCGGTTTAGCCGTCCACAATAATGATTATTCATACATGTTGCAATTTATTGTTATTTATATAGGTTAATAGTTAACTGTAAATAGCAAAGTTTAAATAATAAATGTGTTATGTTTACGTATTAAGAAACAAGGCTGGAAAACGGCGGCAAGCGGCTTTAAATAATTAATTATTTATTTCCTTCGTGGCACCTACGGTTTAGCCGTAACACTGTGTATAGTAGTGTATACGCAATGAAACGAATTTACCGAAGACTTAGAGAATTTAATTTACATGTGCTGAAATGCGCTGCCACTCTAATTATATTTACATCATTTACCGAGAACCTTTTGCTTCTAATTACTGTTCTCTTTCACCAGATCTAGAAAAAAAAGTAAGGTGTCAAAATTGTTCGTCTGATAACCAATGTCCCTAAAATATCATTATGTATTCTAAATGAAGAATATTCTTGTCGTGACTGAAATTGAAATGGTGTGTACACACTTGATAATTACTTAATATTCATAATACTCCCGTTTTTAGGTGAAATTATAACCTAAAAACGGGAGTATTTTACTACTACCACCACTTCGTTAATATACCAATAACAATGATCGATATCTATGCCTTATTTGTCTACTAACCAATCATAAGTACATAAGTCTAAACCGTATAACAGTTATTTATTAATTATTGTAATATTATTGCTATAAGTTTTATTGATGACACTATTTAGTAACACGTAAAAATAATAAATAATAATTACTAACTCTTAGCGAAATAAAAGAAAAATTATTACTTCCGCTTATAAGATGGCGCCTTAAGTTGTCCGTATATCAAATAAAAACGATTAACAATCACATAGTATAACTAATAGTAATCGAAATTTTTTTTAGTAAAGAATAATCTGATCCTGCAACAAAACATGTCACTATCATCACAAACATCAGTCTTTATACCCTGTGGTCATATATAATTTAGGTGTTTGACAAGTACCCATGAAATTTTTCGCTCGGCTAGAATGGAGAGTTAGGTCAATACATGCAATCTTTACTTTATACAAACATTAAACTAAATTTCTAGCCTAATTTTTGTAATTGTAATGACATAATATATCGTTTAACCTTTTCGATACTGTTGCATAAAAAGACGAGTCTTTTGAGTTCAGTGCAATTTTTCTGCTACTGTGGCTTTATGAGTAATTTCACAAGATGGCGTCAACAGCTAAAGTAATCTTTTTGATTTAATAATGGTACTTTATGATAATCTTAACAAATAAAAGACGGATTTGCTTACGAATTATTTTCAACATACTTTAACCTTCCACCAAACTCATGATGCCTTACAAACTGTAAATATATAACGTTGGCCAGCCTTTTGTAAAACGTAACTATTCGATTTTTTATATATTGATAAAGAAACTTACAGTTCATCTGAGGGTAAGTGACTGCTACAGTCCATGGACACCTAAAAACAACCTCAAACAAAGAAGACGACATATGCGTCGTCACTTCTGAGGACTACGATGTGATGCCTCACAGTCTGTAACTATTCTAGCTCTTTGTACCCTTCAGACCGGAATAAAGCAGCGCACGTAATAATGTCCTCCAGACCGAATTCTGGTCACGGCGGCCTACCTCAACGGAGGCTAGCCATCGGAGCAGGACAGGATTATAGTGCCCAAGCGTATGCGCAAGCACAGTTGCACTTTCATAACCCGATGGGACGGTAAACCGACACGACCGGAGAGAGCTCAGGCGCAGGACCAACGGCATTACGTGCTTTCCGAGGCATGGGGGTGCGACACCGCCAACTTTCTGACTCCGGGCAACTAAGAAGAATTTCTTGATGGAAAAACTCAATAATTAATTTTTTGGCCCGACCCGGGATTCGAACCCAGGACCTCATGATCAGCAGTCGCACTACTACAACCACTAGACCAACGAGGCACCGCACGTACTGCTGCCTGAAAATAGATAAGAGGGTGGAGAAATTATATTGTCACTTATTATATTACCATGTTGATGGAAAGTATGACAAAGACAGAATATTATGCAACCTTATGCAGTACCGTATGAAAGCTTTGGAATATTGTGTGAAGTCATATGTGAAAGAAGTAACAGTAAGTTTCTTTTTAGATATGGGGGTGTTCGAAAACAACATTGAACAAGAAGTTACAGTCGAGTCGGGCAAGGCTGCCATCTTGAATTTTCCGCACATAGAGTCGGAGCCACCTCCTTCAGTCATATGGCAGGACGAAAATGGCGAAAATGGTGTATTAAGATATGATCAAAAATATGCCATCACTGATAAACATCAACTCGTGATTTTATGTGCATCTAAGGAAGATGTAAGGTCTTACAGGTAAGAATTGTTTCAGTTTTTAAGTTCTTACTATGTTATTTGGCATGTATATATTTTATTAAAATGTATTTCCTGCAGAGCTCGTGCTATAAACACTCAATTAGGAAAAGTAGAAAATAGCCCATATATAAAACTGAATGTTTATGGAGACGATAATAAAGAAATAGCACCAGAAATAATTATAAAACCTCAAGATACAAAAATTATTAAAGGTCAGGAGTATAGAAATATTTTTTGCATTGCTAACGCGAGGCCACTGCATGAATTGGAGACATTATGGTTTAAAGATGGTATACTAATTGATTTAGCTGGAATCACGTACGATTTGAACGACCAATGGAATAGGACACTTAGTCTTATATCTGCCAACTTGACGCATACGGGACAGTATACTTGTCAGGCTAGATTAAAAACTGGAGGATTCGCGACTGTAACGGCGTCAGCTACAGTTACTGTATATGAAAAACCAACTATGTTATCTAATCTTAAATCTGAAACCTATGGTGAATTTGGAAGCACTATTGTATTGGAATGCAACGTGGAAGGTATACCATTACCTAGTATCACATGGTATAAGGACGCCAAGAAGATTGCGAGCGTCGGTGCTGGAGCAGGAGAGGCCGACAATAGCGATGTGGATGACGGAGCAGGCAGGTATAGAGTGGAAGTCGATCGATCGCTTATCATAAGCGATTTGAAAATGGAAGATATGGGAATATATCAATGCATTGCAAGTAACGAAGCTGGCGAGTCCTCTATATACACTTGGTTGAAAATTAAAAGTAAGTATGTGTAAAATAATCATACCTCTATTAAGTTACTTATAAATATTCCTAGGATAATTTTGTTTACAAAATATATAGGGTTTTTATTTTATAGAATAAGGTTAACAAGTGTTAAGCGGATGATGTGACCCTTAGAAATCTACATCTACGAGTATCCCCGATCAAGAATCAAAATGTAGATGCGTTGCCAATATTAACGTAACTTTTTAAATATACAAAATATAATAAATTTTGGTTTCATCATCATCATCATCCATCGTTATTACAGCCCTTCATAACTCCACTGCTGACATAGGACTCCTCCAAGGAATGCCACAAAGCGCGGTCTTCCTGCATCTTTTCGAGCCACTTCAACTTACTGATCAGTGATCACTCGGGCTATGTCGTTTAAGTTTTACTGCACATATCATCATGCAATAGACTCTCCAGGCTCGTGCGCAATTGATCTTCCTCAGACAGTGGTAAAGGATGGAAGGAAAGAAGCTTGAAACTTCTTGCAGTGCAGCGGTAAAGGGTTTCGAAGATATAATGTCACCCTGCCTTACACCTCATTGTAGTTGGAATAGGTTTCGTACTCGAATAGCTATTGTAGCCCTACTTTATAAACACTTCAGTATTTCGATATATCGACAATCGACTTGTACAAAGTAGAGAATTGTTCTTTTCGAGCTTTTGTGTGCTTTTTTCGAGGTTCTGTGTGTCCTATGTGTTCCATGTGATGCATGCATGTGGTGTTCTGGTCTTTTTAGAAACCGACTTGTTCGGGAAGCTGAAAGTCGTAAAGTGAGCGTGCGATTCGATTTGTGACTCCCCAAAATAGCACGAAGGAGTGCTATCATAGAGGTGTGAATATAGAGCTTCTTAAGGTATTTAAGCACCGGATTTCTAAACGCTTTCAGAAATTCTCCTATGACTCCATCCTCGCCCGAGCCCTTGCCTCGGTAATCTCGCTCAGACTGACTTTCAGGATATCATCGAAATAGTGTCGGAACTGATATGCTCTTTGATCGTTACTCACACTTACATGTCGCTCTAACAACGATGTGCACAGCTGTCCGTAAAACCTCTCAATATCACTCGAGCATTTTTGTTCACTGGAACAAAATATTAATTAAAACAGAATCATGACCCTCCGAGGCTGACTGTTGGATTCAAATATATAAGATATTTTTCAAGATAGCCTTTTTCCTTTACTAATATATGCTCGACTTCCCTTTATTGTCGACATTACACGCATTCTACGCTTTCGAACCTCGTCTTTCGTTATACGTACAGCAAAGGAATGGAATGATTTTCCATTTACTGTAAATCCATCCAGTTAATAGTAATTGGATGGAATTACAGCGTAACCTATATGACAACCACATAGGTGGTTATCATATAGGTTACGCTTTACTATCTTGGACTTTATCACCACTCACCACCGGATGAAAATGTAATCAAGTACTAGCTTATAATAAGTTAAAAAATATAATATGTAAGCAATATTCACCATAATACCAGCGTGAAATAGTAGCTTAACGCTGCTGCGTTTCGTATGGTGAGTGTAGAGAACCGGAGACCCTTTTTACTGGAAAAGAGGCATTCCATCTTAGTCCTCACGGGTGACAACGCATCTGCATTTTGATTTGTAATCGGGGATAGATGTAGATGTCTATGGGCCGCAGCAACCACTTACCATCAGGTGGACTGTGTGCTCGTTTGTCATCCTATCCTATAAAAAAAATAATAATGAAAAGCTTACAATAACAGTTTTGGAGCTTCATCATCATCATCAACATTACAGCCCTTCACAAGTCCACTGATGAACATAGGCGTCCCCCAATGTATGCCACAAAGCACGATCCTGAGCCACCTGCGTCCATCGACTTCCTGCATGTCTTACCAGGTTTTGGAGCTTACGAGGATTTAACTAATTATTGTGGATAAATCATTCATCTCATCATTTAGGGTAATTCGTATTCATATTTCGGAAAGTACATTAACATATTATATTATGTGATATACAAAAAATAGGTTTTTATTATCTGGTGAGAAAGTTTAGTCACTCGCACTTATCTAATTTCTACTTGCAACTCTCGCGCAGCGCGGAACAGTATACGCACGCCACGCAGTCACATGAAGTTGATTAGAATGAGGACATCAGACAAAAAGACAAAGTCATTCCGATTTGATACCGGCAGTAAGGAAAATCATTTGATGTACTTTTGCACATTATAATTGCAATTATGCTTTGAAAAAACAATTGTTTGAATTTCATTGTGTTTCTTTGTGATTAGCGTACACATATATTTTATGTTGTTGATTGTTATGTTTTGCTTTGAATTTGGTTTACAAAATACGTTATTTACACTCAGTAAGTATTTATTAATAACTTTGTAATAGTTTAAATTGCAAACTTTTACTTTTTCAGCTTTTTAGCATGTTTAACGACACAGGTGTTATATTTTCACACTAGGGGGTGAGGGATTAATTTTATTGAATCATTTTTTTATGATAATAATATAAGTTAATGAAAAAAAGTGTTGTATTTTATTCAGTAAATTTTTACTTTTATTAGATATTAATACGAAAAAGCATTGTGTTATTTTGATTTACAAAATACTGGTTCAATTTTTGATAATAAATAAATATGCTTTTAAGATAATTTTAGACTAATATACGTGCCAGAGAGATAAAATTATCTTTAATATCAATTTCAAAATATCAATTCCAAATACAAATTTAGTAAACCCACAGCAAATGTATTCTTGTTGTAAATAATTCAATACAACTGTAAAACAGCCATAGTTTCAAAACGACTCAAATCACTAAAAAATCCTAGTATGTTTCTGCTGAAACTTAATATTCAGAATTCTATACCATTGTGCTATGTTATTTTTCATTTTACAGTATTTATTTAGTATTAAGGGTCAAAATAAAATTATTGACATTGCCTACAAGATATGTCGTCTTAACCCCAGGGACGTACTGAAAAAAATATTAGTTCACCCCTAAACTACAACGCAACGTGGTAAGATTTGAAGGACACCTGCGGAACTTAAGAGCCCCTAAACAAACCCTCTTCAGTTTACGACTTGTTCGATTTACCGTCTTTTTTGATTGAGAATTCCAATGTACTTATTAAAAGTGTTCCATCTATTTAATTAAAAATCCTAACTCATGTTCACGATCTTTCCCGATATTTCTTTTCTCAGCTTGGAATTACTTGATCCAAGCTTATTTGGAATATATTTGATCAAATTTGAGTTTTTACGACGCTGAAACGAGAACAAAAAAGAGATCGGTTTTATTTGCAGAGAATTTTATTTTGCTTTAAGCTTATAGGTATAGTAGCATATAAATTTCAATGCATACACCCCGTAACATCTTTTTAGTGAATCGGATGTTAAATGAAATCTCCCTCTGGTTTTTAAGTTAACTACTATGAAATTAAAACTCATTTGAGTGTATCACAAGGTGTGAAAGAATCTCACTCATTTTGTTTAACTCAATTCACATTGAACTACGATTGAGTATTCATTCTGATGCTTGAATACGTCTCAATAGCCCCTGCAGTAGTATCACTCGTAATTTAATTAACCTATTTACCTTCTTTCCTCTATGTTCCCAGACATTTGTAGATACAACTTGAAGTATACATAAATATAAGTATATACATAAATACATAATCGTACACGATTTTTATTAGATAATTTATTAACCATTTTTTTATTAAACTACGATATTTATTAGAATATTATTTTTGTTAGATTAGCATTACATTTAAATTTAACATATACCTTTATCACATCTCTAATTCTTCGAAATCAACCTCTATAAAATGTTACTAAGCTTGCTGGAAGGTTCTGTAATTTTATATACATTTAAATTACTTAACATTGATATATTTATATATCAAAACACTTATTATCGATAAAAAACCACGTATGAAAGTGCAAATCAAAGTCGTAGTTATCCATTTGAGCGATGTATTTATTGTCATAGATAAAATTATTTACACATTATTTTTATTTTTAAAATGATTCTGTTTTTTTTATGAGCATGCATATATTTTTAGTGTTTTGAGGTCACTGTAATCACGTTTGAAAACTAATTTAGGTGTAAGGCGATAGTGTCAAACGTTAGTGTTTTAGTGCATAGAGTAGCGCTCGAGTTAACAGCAATGTGTGGCTTGTAGCGTCCCCGCCAGTAATGCAGAGCGCCCCATCGAACCTCACTGTGCTGGACGGAAAGGACGCCACCATCACCTGCCGAGCTATCGGCGCTCCCACTCCAAACGTCACCTGGTACTTCAACGGTAAGTTAATATGGCGCTTAGTTATCTGTGTATATAGGTTGAAGAGTTGACTACATTATATTTTTGTTAAATAGTTAAATACTAATGTAGTATAAATAATTTTGTTGTGTATATACAATCGATGCACTGTAAAGTAAGCACTTCAAACATAAACGTATTAGAATACAACTTAATATTAAAATATCACTAGGCTTAAAAAGTTTTTAAGTCTTAAAATTTTATAGCTTATTTTATACTGTTTATAGAGAGAAGTTACATTATTGACTAGGCGCGATAACAGCTTGTAAAAATCTTTTTAACTACGTTTTATTAGCTTTACTTAGATTTATGCCCATATGTATTTTGTTTATTACCCCGTGTGATGACGTCGTAAGTGAATCCATCACCGCCGTCACGTCACGTGGATATCGTAGGAGCCGACAAGATTTGATGACATCCGGCGACATCATGGCGTTACAAGTACGAGTAACGATATTTTTTTATTTAACGGGAGGGATAGCGATTTTGAAATATTGGTACGTAATGAATTTTAAAATGGCGTTTGAATGAGCTTTTTTAAATTGTCACCCCACAAGATGAAAACTAACCCCCAAATCGGAAATTCGATACTTAACCTCCTATCCATAACAGACAAACAGATAACACACCCAGGCGATCTCATATATCTGTGTTTCGCTTTACTTATTTTGGCACGGTACACACTAATTACAAAATAAAATTTTATTTTGTGAAATTTAATTCCTGGATGAATAAAAAGGTTTAAATAAGAAAGTTTAAGATTACGTATTGTTGTTAGACAATCGAAAAAATAAAAGTTTCAGCGGTTCTTAATTTCTTTAATCGCTTCTTTTGAAAGGGCTAATATAAAATTTTAACGTTTTTTAATGAACAAAATCAACTGTCTGGGTGCCATGTTCCCGCTAATGCATACGTTTTCAGCCTAAAGTAAAAAATTACTCGTTTCGATTAAACAGTTATTGCTAAACTACTGTTTGAAAAGTGAGGTATACTCACAGAATGAAGGTGTTAGTGGAAATTCAAAAAATCGGAAGTGGCACTATTAATATTTTTCCTTACGAAGTACGGAAAAACTTAAGATTATTTTAAAAGAAATCGGAAACACTATGATTAACAAGTGGCACATCCTCTTCAAAAAAAGCGAGACAATTACAGAGCGGATTAGCTTGTCGAAGCAAGCACTGCGAAAAATGTGAAATAAATTGGAAAATTAATGTTGGATGGTATCCGTTTAAAAAAAAAACAAATTCAAAACAAGCGCCATACAATAGGATGTTAAATACTCTTGGCTCATTTGTTTAACACTGGCATCTGACATTTTATAAATCATCGTAAAGGCCTTTAGCTAGCCGTTTACTGATAGATTTAAAAATGTAACATTTTCATTATTTTCATTTGCTAAATGCTTTTCTCGTGTGAATCTGGCTACTGAGCATAGCTCGCAGCAATAGAGCTCAGTCGATGTGGTTTTCGCGCCAAGAACTTAGTAATACATCTATAAAAAAAGTTTAGGGCATCACGAATGTTTTGAATTTTATTATAAAGTTGAGGTGATAAACGAAGTTACAGTCCACCTTATGATAATTGCAGTTCACAGACACATGCAGCCGACTTCAAACAAAGAAAGCAACAGATGCTTTCTCACTTGCGAGGATTTAGATGGAATGACTGACAGTCTGCAATTGTACTGGCTCTCAATAACCTTCAGACCTCAACACAGCAGCAGATACACGAAGCGCGCACTGCTGCTTGACGATAGAAATAAATAAGAGGGTAGTATCAACCTACAGCTCTGCAACCTATTTATAGAATCTTTTGAAATTTATGTTATACTACTTTTGCTTGTTAACGAGCAAAATTCTTAAGATTCAAAAGAGGGCTGGGAAGTATTGAAGATGAAACCATCGAGTTTTGACTCCAACTGCGGCCACTCAAGAAATATTCAAGCAGTCGAAACTCATTCAGTCAGTACACGAAGATTGCTTGTGAACGATTACAATTTTTAAGATTTAAAAGAGGGCGGGAAAGTATTGAAGACGAAACGATCGAGTATTGATTCTAACTGTGGCCACCCAAGAAATGTTAGAGCAGTCGAAACTCGATCGAGATAAAAGATGAATTATTACAACTTCAATGAAACGTAATCGAACACGAAGCATACAGAAATATAAATGGTTGACTCATTGTTCTGCAACTCGAGTCATGCTGTTACTATGGTGGTGAAAGATCAAAGGTCGGTTAACGCGCGGTGCTACGAGATGTGACAGTTTGTGATTCAAAAGTATTAGTAGCTTGGAGTGACAAGCGACGATTCTACTAAAAACGGTGTCAAAAATGTACCAGACCCGCCCCGTCATCCAGAACACATTCATTCACTTTTCTAATTAAAAGCAAGTGGTAAAATAAAAAATTTTGTACAACCGACTTCAATATAAATAAAATGAGAAAACATTAATGTAGTCGAAGTAAATTAATTTTTTTTATAGGATATGGTGACAAACGAGCACACAGTCCACCTGATGATAAGTGGTTGCTGTGGCCCATAGACATCTAAAAATGCAGATGCGTTTTCACCCGTGAGGACTAAGATGGAGAATGCCTCGTTTCCAGTAAAAAGGGTCTCCGGTTCTCTACACTCACCATGCGAAACACAGCAGCATTAAGCTACTATTTCACGCTGGTATTCTGTGAGAGCGTGGTCCTTCCCCGGTCGAGCCGACCCATCCGTGCTACAACTATACTACTAATACAGCTGTAGCATGGCTCTACCACGTATAAATAATAAGCATTACTAAAGATAACTCAAAAATTACTGGTCATATCATGATCATATTTATATGGTCATGAAAAGTATCAGCCTTCAGATAAAAAAAGAATAATCAAAATCGGTTCATTTAGAATAAAGTTCTGAGGTAACACAAGTCTCAATCCTTTTCTTGAAGTCGATTGAAAAATATTTCGCCATGTTGTTGCAGCGTAAGAGAGGCAGGGTCCATATTATCAATTATATTTTAAAAAAAAACTGTGGTTGTTATCCCAATGCAAATATCCCCCCTATAAGGCAATTTATGACCTATTTTCAGCGGTATATGATATTGATGGGCTGAACAAACGAATTATTATTTTTTATTTTGTAATTTGGTTCACCAACAAATGTTACACTAATACATAATATGCTTAATTCTAAGACAGTAATATAAACTAAGTGCACATTTAATAATAGGTAAACACCGCATGCTTAGTGCTTTTTCTACATTAATGACCATTTTCAACAAAAAAATCAATTATATTAATAAGTAAATCCCATATACACACAAAGAATGTGTCTTCACTTTAAAGCAAAAACGACGCATTGTCCGCTTATTTAATATTTCTGGTTTATGGAGGTGTCTAAAGAAAAGTGGTCAAAGCATTGACTTATATAGGTCAAAGGTATTAGATTTTTCAAATAGTTTAGACTTATAAAAAAGTGTTTTTCTTATTAAACGTTAGTCAATGTTTTGTAAACCTACGAAAGGCGAATTTAACGCTAAAAACTTTCTCTACCAGTCTGCCTTAGTGTGGTCAAAGTAATTAATATTAAAGAAATAATAAATTAAAAGTGAATTCTTTGAATAGAATAAACAATATAATTTTGTATATTTACTTTCCTTTTTTTCGTCTCAAAGATGTGCGCACTGGAAGCAGCGACGCGTATCGTGACGAGTTTCTGGACCTTTGTAGCAAGAACCAATAAGTTTCTGGTTCTTCCTAACGACTTGGGTTTAAAATTGTCTGTCTGGTCTGAGTCTAAGAAAGTTGTGATGCAGTCGCACAAAAAGGGCACTTCAAGCGCAAGTAAAGTGTTCCAGTGGGCTGGAAAACTCACGACTACAGTTTTTTTGGTTTCATAAGGGATTGTTTTGATCGATTACGAAGAAAAAAAGATATTTCTATAACACAAGAATACTACGTTGGGATAATTGAAAGGTGTACGCTGTGAGAGGGGAATAAGCGAGGAGAATTGGGCAAAGGCGTGCTGCTCGTGTACAACAACGCGTCTTTGCACAATGCATAGTATGTTACAATGCCTAATGTATGCAAGAAGAATGGGCTTTGAAAGTTTTAAACATCCTCGCTATAGCACAGATTTAGAAAAAGTAGTAATTATTATTACAAGTTAAATTATTATTATTTAAAAAATCCCTATAAATTAAAATTTATTTAAAAAAATTAAAAAAGAGATTCGGGAGAGAGTTTGTGATTTACGATGAGGTCGAGGGCTCGTTTTCTGGTTATTTTAAGGAGAAAGATAAATCATTTTTGTCGACAGAATAAACATGTCAATTAACGCCTCTGATAAATGATTAAAGGTCCAAAGGGAATACCTATGTTGAATAGGAAAAATGAATATAATAGTTCATAGGCTCCATTTCGCGCACTTTCTTACCTTTGGTCATGTCGTCAAATCAATCATATAACAAACACAATCAATACTTATATCGCTGATTCTTATGGCATCCAATGTAGAAAAACGATGTAGGTAATTTTTATTCTTATTAGATTTATATCAAGCCTGATAAAAATCTGTTATTTTAAGCATACATGTATAATTATAATAATTGTTTTTCATTTATGTTACTCAAAGTTCATATGATTTTGCATGATGGTTAATATTTTTTTTAATTTGATATTTTTTTTTTTGTAGTAATATTAGGTATATTTCTGCTTAACGAATAATCGCTCATTTTCAGATTCGCTAATAATAAAGCTGTCTGGCAGGCTGCAAGCCTTGGATGAAGGAGATCTGCTAATTACTAGTACAACTACTGCCGACAGCGGGAAGTACACCTGTATCCGCGCGAATGATGCAGGAAATGTTTCTGGAGAAGCTTACCTTACTGTACTCGGTATTACAGTTTTCATTTACCTATGCCATTAATCCTTAGTATTTGCCTCGAACACTTAATTTTTATTGAAAAGCGTGACAAAAACACGGTCTGAAAAAATTACGTTGGTGATTTTGACTCTTTTGGTGAGTTTGACAATTTTTTGGCTTCAATGATTTTGTTAACACTAAACAATAAATATTAATTAAGGCTTGTTATTCGCGAACGCTAGTAACCCGGGTTCGAACCCCGCCGGCACCAAAGAATTTGTCAATTGCAATTTTAAGTGCTGATTTACCACGTGCTCGGCGATGAAGAGAAAACATCGTGAGGAAACCTGCATGTCTGAGGAAAAAGGAAAAAATATTTCGAAGACATGTGAAGTTCGCCAACACGCATAGGGCAGCGCGGCGGGCACTTCTTGCCCGAAAACCCTCTCAGAAATGAAGGGAGGCCTGTGTCCAGCTGTGAGACGTATATAGGCTGTAACTTTTTAAGGCTTGTTATTCAACATGTGAAATTAGAGGCTTTTCATTTAAAGTTCTATCCTGTTAAGAAGGTGGTGAATGGGAGCATTTTGTTGGGTTGCATATTTACTTATTAGCTAATAATGCTACTTCCCACGGATTAGGAATTTTTCTGTTAGTGTTAGCCTCTATAGCAGGACTGAGGGTGATATTGGAAGAAAAATGCACAGTGTTGCTAATTATATTTTATATTAGCTGTCTACATTTAATATTAGAATAATCAAGCTTATAATGGTTCTAAATAGATTAGCCGACCTGAAAGAATCAACAGCGCCTATAAAATATCCAATTCCATTATGTTATTGGCATCTACAACTTGCCCTTAGATTAAATGGCGCGGTTAGAAATAAACTATAGAAATATAGTCCAATATATTATCCAATAGTTTAACAGCTAGCTATTTTTAATATCTAGTATTTTAGAACGGCAAACCCTGTTACATAAAACGTTACAAGATTTTAAACATGGGAATATTTTTCACATAGTATACCTTTGCTCCCAGTATCAAAACGTTCATCCCTATCTATTAAAATTGCACATAAAATTAATAGCCAATTAATAACCAACGCCTATATTACTTGCTACTCACGTTTACTTGCCTACCGAGTAGTTGCGATGTGAGATTATCCACTTCCCCATATCGTCCCGTGGGTGTCGCGAGAGGCGACTGAGGGAAACTGAAACAGATGATAGGCAGCAGCATATTTTTAAAAACAATGAATTATAAAAAAAACTGCTATTGCCAAGTGTGGCAACTATGGCAATATCTATGGGTGGGAACATAGAATACTATAATTACATACATAATAGAACGGGAGAGTGGGCGGAGCCCGTGTAGCCACTAATATGTCACTAACACCTCAATTCACACGTATAAACACGAGATGTGTTTTGACTTTACAATCGTTTCCATATTTCGCATGCAAATTATTCAGAAAATGCCAAATATCACGCTATTTACAAATAAATATGTAATAAAATCTGTCTGTCAACACAGCGAATCGGGTTTGTAGCAGTGATAATACGACGTAACTGCTTGTTTGTGTGCTCCCGGCGACGCCTATCGTCGTACAAAATAAGGTTGACAGCCATTCTATTGTGTATCATAGTATTCTATGGGTGGGAAACCTGTGCTCAGCAGTGACTTTTAGGCTGTAATAGATGGATGGATTACTTGCCACAGCCAATTATTTGATAAAAATGAAGGAGAACACAGTTCATTTGATGGTAAGTGAATACTGTGACCCACAGATACCTATGTTTGTCCTCGATGAAGAATCGAAGTGTAGATGCGTTGTCACCTCAAAGGACTTAGTTGGAATGTTGTGTAACTATGTATTTATGCTATGTTTAATCAAAAATTTTATAAAAAAAATAAAAACCGACTTCGAATAATTTTAGTTATTTGAATAGAATTAAATAATTTTCACTTAATTTCTTTTCAAGTCGGTGTTAGAACAGTGTATATCATTAAAGTCGTCTTATTAAAGTTATTTTTTGGTGCTTTAATGACTAAAACTATTTTTTTTAGGTTTTAACTTTTTATTAATAGTAAACATGTTTACGTTTTTGAGCGAACCAAGTAATATCACAAGGTAATAACTATTTTACTATGTCGTCAAAATTTTTATGTTTGTCGGCAGTGAGGACTCAGATCATTGCGCCGCCAGTTGACACCCGTGTGCTGCTGGGTCACACGGCGACTTTACAATGCAAAGTCTCGAACGACCCCAACGTCAAGTACAATATCGACTGGTTCCATAACAAACAGTATGTACCTTTACTTTCTTTTTTATAATATTATTTTTAGTTAAAAATATATGTAATTCTTATAATTACAATATTTACAATTATTATTAATTATACACAATATAAAAAAAGAAACTGTAATATAGAAAAACTAACACTAAAAATTTAAATTGTCAAAAAGTCCTGCTCCCCGTGGTATAGTGCCAAGAACGCTGGCTGCGTTTCTTCGCTGAATAGCTATACTTAGCCTTTGACCGAGGAAAGAACCAGCCCTCTTATCACCAGTAGCGACGACCAGCCGTGGATACAGTTCCTTTAGGACATTTCTCAAAGACTCATATTTGCGCCATTTACTAAATTCGGCTCTAAAAGAAGTACCCTTGAGATGAGAGGCCGCCAAAGTGTCAACGCAAGTAGCATCCCACACTAGGGTTTTATCTCTCTCCCAAGGGACCAAAGTCATACCGTCTGGTCTCTTGCCATCGTCTCTAAATATCCCGCAAGGCTCTAAAACCGAGGGGATATTTATGGAGACAAGAGCTCTTCGGAGGACTTCGTTCAAAGAACCGTGACGGGAAAACCTACCTGCACTTTTCTTGCATGAAAGTCCATGGAGCCCAAACTCATCGACGCTGCTACCACAGGGGCACTCGTGAAAAACCTTTATATTGATTATATTGATATTATACTGGCTAATTTCGATCGCAGTGGTAAGATATTAATACTCAAGTGATTATGCGTATAATATGTATATAGAAAATAATCTCTTAACCCTCTTTCACTCGAACTTGATAAACTCCAAGAATAATATTATATCTAATAAAACATATAATGATTTATGATATTTTTGCGAACCATATTAAATAAAACTAATTTTTCGGGGTTTATCGCGTTTTATTTTGTATCCCCGTGATCATCATGGGTATTCTATTTTTTTTTTAACGTCACGTCACAGAACTTAAAATTTAAACGCGATAAAATATAAAATTACGTTTTACCAATGATACAGTTGGTATACCTACACCAACACATGGGTTGGTTATTGTTTCAACGCGGAAGTCGACCCTCTGCAGTGAAACCGCAAGCTTCCGTACGCTGCGCGCCGTGCAATAAAATGTTGTTATAACATTGCCGCATTTCACGCTAATAATGATCCTGATTAATTACATTTATTTTAAAGTTTAATGTAAATAATAAATATATGTTGCTAGAATAAATTCATTTATTTTTTATCGAGTTATTTCAAATCTCAAATGTTGGTCTTAGGCACTAAACGCCAAATAAAAAATGTATTAGACGTTGGAGAAAAAGTAAAAATAAATAATGTTATTCTGGAACAAGTAACCTCTGCCCGTAATCTCGGCCTGATTTTAGATGGGGAACAAAAATTTATTGATTACGTTAATAACAAAATAAGGACAGCATTTTTTAAGTTGAAAACGCTCTACAAAATCAGACCATATCTTAAGGAGGATTTACGGATACTTTTATGTGATACTCTGGTACTATCTCAATTTAATTACTGCAGTTCACCCTTTGGTCCAAGACTCAAGTTTAACACAGAGAGGAGAGAGAATCTATTAACCCGTACTTAAATAAAAAGTGCTTTCTTAACGTTAGTGCTAGAAGGGAGCTTCAGTACGCTTGTACAGTGCATAGGGTAATATGGAATAAAAAGACCGAGTACCTATTTGAAAAACTCCTATGGATCAAAGACATTTCACATAGAAGCCTTCGTACGAACTCGTTAAACATGTTAAGTATGCCAAAACATAAAACAACGCGGTACAGAGGATGTTTCAAATTTGTTGCAGCAAGGATATGGAATGATTTGCCCCCTGCTATGAGAAATAAAATGAGTACGGAAAGCTTCAAAGCTAAATATAAATCAGCAATGCTGAAGCGGCAAATTGCTGCAGAAAACTTAATCATTACCTACTGGAAATACATAAACTTAAGGGACTTTTTTTAACATTATGATATAACCCTTATAAAACATCCCCGTGTATTATAAACTGAACAATCACGCGCACGCGCGCGCGTGCACACACACACACACACACACACACACACACACACACACACACACACACACACACACACACACACATACACACACACACATACATATACACACACACACACACACACACACACACACACACACACACACACATACACACACGCACGCACGCACGCACGCACGCGCACACACACACACACACACACACACACACACACACACACACACACACACACACACACACACACACACACAGCACACACACACACACACACGCACTCACACGCACGAATGCAAGAATTATTAATTAATAATTATGAAATTTCACAACCATACCAAATTCCAATGAGAGATGAGTAAATGAAAGAGGTGATTGGGGAACTCGAAATTCTCATAACACCCGTGTAACATCTCAGGGAAGAAGGAGTGCCTGAAAACCAGCGCTTCATGGGATCTAGTTCCATGTAAGCAAAAGCTGAGTCACCTCCGTTTGCCTAAATTAAATTAAGATTAAATAATTAGTTTATATGTAAACATGTTTTTAAAAGTGGCAACAAAATGATATTTATTTATTTATTTTGCATCGAACTTACGAATAAATAAACCGGCAAGAACGTAATTTGTAACATGGCGTAACACTCTGTAAATATATATGAAATACTGTAATATTTACTTAATACGGACTTCGAAAACGAATTAAGTTAGAGCCATCTCAATTTTCAAAGATTGTTTTTTAAGCAAAGAATTCTTTCTTAAAGAAGTACAGCAAGTAAACCTTACTTAAGACAATCGAGCACACATTCCACCATAAATATCTATCCTCGATTAAGAACCAAAATGTAGCTCGTTTGTCAACATTCACAGTAATATAGAAATGTCGCTGGTTCTTCAATATTTTTCGCTGGTATTCGTCATGAGCGTATTTACTGGTAGAGATCCGTTCCCGTTTCTTACCCTTTCACATATTTTATATTATATGCATTGAATTTGAATCTTAGAAACAGATGTAGCATAGTGCCTTGGTATAAATAAAAATAGAAGCAAAATTATCGCGCCTTGTTTAAGTATCTTGCATTTAACAGTATAATACAGAAATATCTACAATTCACAGCTTTTTTAAAATGGATCGAAGCTTCCCACAGCGAAGGCGCGCAAACAAGGTTTTGACTATTTTTTTTAACTTTGGGTGTCTTAAGTATTTACTGCTGTTAGTAACAAGAAACCTTTGCTCATACATGTCTAGATTCCGCGTCGCCTTATAAACAGACTAAAATTGATCTGATTATGTGCGTGAAATCACTGTCTTACTAGACTATCATAGATAAGAACTTTTTGATCAAGTTACATTCGTGCCAACTGACTTAGTCAGGGAGTCCAATTCAAATATGGAGAATATCCAAAAAGTAGGAAAATTTAAGGCCAAAATTCCATTTATATGCGGAAGGACCATTCTTCTACATACATGTGGAATTTTATTTCCAATAATATTCGACTATTTATTTATTACACTGTTAGAAATGTTTATTTTTTACATGAGCTTGAGCTTAAGGCAACCTAATTAGCATTTTACTTGATTCAAATTCAATCAATGTTTAAGTAAGTAATTAATTAAGTATTAATTATAAAACATTTATTATATGTAAAACGTTCAAAATAATTTATGACTTGGTGGCTTTCCATTCTATCCACTTGAAATCGACTTCATCGTACATTGTGACATGTGCAAGAATTTAAATAAAACAAAACATAGGATCACCCAAACGCAAAACGCAATTTTTTAGAAAATACGGCCTTTTTATTTTAAGAATTTAAAATTATTGTTTAAGGAAGTAAAAAAGTAAATGACAAGAACCTTTCTTTATTGCTACTATCAAATAATTAATAGGCCCTTTAAAAAAAGTTAGTCTTGTAATTTAGGATTAACATAATGTGATCTGAGATCAAGAAATATTACTGTGGCACTAATTTAGGGAAATTTTAGATTGTATTCCTTGCAACACTTAAAAACAACCGTGTCGCCTAAATTACATAATTTGATCGCGCAAATCTTCATTTTTTAATTTTTTAAATAGTTAGTGATGTTAAGATTTAAAACATATATATTAGTTTTAATTGAGATTGAGACTTCCGGTTGAGCCGTCTAATAGTGTAAACATCATAAAGTGTGCTCCGAAAATATAAACAAATAACGTTTTGAAAACCGAATAAACCTTTAAACTGTGCAAGTAAATTGAAAAATAAGGACTAAAGGTGCAATTAAAACAATAAAAATCGTGTGTGTTTTGCCTAGAACAAAACAAGTGCAAATAACATTGTGTTATTCTTACCCAAAAACAATAATTATAATCTTGTCTTGACATATAGCAGTGCTACCAACATCAAAGAACGGAACATCGTTTCGTCTCGCCATAGACAAAGTGTTGCCACATTAAATTATATAACTACCAAATTACACTAGTGCTGCCATACCTAAAAACAAATTACTACCAAAATAAAGAAGAGTTGCTAATATTTTAAAAACAAATACATAAATTTGAAATGGATGAGCAAATGCAATTACTATTTTCGAAAATAAAACTAGAAATGGATAAACAAACAGCGACTCTAACAGATTCGATCACAAAAGCGATACTAAAAAAATGGATGATAAATTAAAACCAATTATTGAAGAAAATCTGTATCTAAAAAATGAAGTGGAGATATTAAATGAGAAGGTAAAACGTCTGGAACTTGGAAAAAAGGAGAACAATTTGATATTCTACGGCTTCAAGGAGTCGACTGAAAATATTAACATAGCAGAAATGGTATCAAAAACTTTAAATGATTCGGATACTGAAATTCGTAAATCAGATATTAATAAAGCATTTAGAATTGACAAGGTAAAAGGAGAAGCACGCCCGATTTTAGTTAATATGCTAAATGAATGGAAGAGAAACGAAATTTTGCGAAATAAGAAAAAGCTACCAAAAAATATTTACGTAAATGAAGATTTCAGCAAAGATATTTTAGAAAAGAGGAGAGAACTCATACCTCAGCTGAAGGAAGAACGAAGAAAGGGACGTATAGCATTTATAAAATATAACAAACTGGTTGTGAAGGGCGAAACAGGTGGGATGCGAGATAAAAGGAAGAGAGATCAATCTGCTTCACCAAAGACAATGAATGAGACTGGAACGGCCGACTAAAAATTAATAAAATAAATGCCTTCGAAAGAATATACAGGAACAGATCACACTCAACATCAGATAAAAATAAAGAGTAGCAATTAACACATATCGGAAACCGGAAGATCAGAACAAACGAACTTAAAATATTTAACAAAACAACCAAAACAATCACACCTTCCCCAAGCCGGCTGGTGCCCGTGGGGGGTATCGACCAATCCCTTCCAGCTCCAATAAGAGAAAATAACGAGAACACCAAAACACAACAAAATAGGAAACTGTATATTTCTAATTTGAACTGCCTAACACTGAGAACACCAGAGAGGCTCACCGAATTAGAGCTAGCACTCTAAAAAATAAAGTGGGACATATTAGGTTTAAGTGAAGTAAGAAGATTAGGTGAAAGTATTGAAGATCGAAAGGAATACATTCTGTACTATAAAGGGAAACAAAAGGAAGTTATGGTGTCGGCTTCATGGTTAAAAAACATTTAGAAAGAAACATTGATGAATTCAAGGGTATATCAGAAAGATTAGCTGTACTTAATATGCATCTGCCAGGCTATAGGCATAAGTGGTCAGTTATTCAAGTATATGCTCCCACTGAACAATAGGATGAATTAGTTAAAGACCTATTCTATGACCAACTATCATCAGTTTTACAAGAATCACACAAAAACATTTTAGTTATAGGAGATTTTAATGGGAGAATAGGCTCTCAACGAACTGGCGAAGAACATGTAGTAGGAAAATTCGGTTTTGGAATAAGAAGTAAAAATGGAGAAATGATGATTAAAATGGCATTGGAAAACAATCTTGCGTTCATGCACAGTTTTTTCGAAAAAGATCCAAGGAAAAAGTGGACCTGGTTATCTCCAGATGGGTCATACAGAAACGAAATAGATTACATAGCAACTAACAACAGAAATTTTTTCCAAGATATAAGTATTCTAAGCCAATTTAATTTTAACACCAACCACCGCATGGTGAGAGCAGTAATAAGTAGTATAGAACCGAAAAAAAGTAGAAACAAATTTAATGTAAAAATTAACATTACAAAAACACAATATTTAGTAAGTAAACCAAAAAATGAAGTGGAAGAAAAATATAATAATGTAATAAACGAAATATATGGTCCGGTGTTAAAGAAATTTCCAAAATCCAACACTACTCATACCGAAAATGAAACTGAAAGATTAATAGAAGAAAGAAAACTGCTCCTAAAACTAGGTAAAGACAAACAAAATCTAATGGCGATATCAATATTACGCAAAAAATAAGTAATAGCATCAAAAAGAACAGAATTAAAAAAAGAACCAACGTACTCAACTACCATATAAAAATACAGGAGGAATCAAAAAAGCTTTAAAAGAACTAAAAGAGACAAAAACCTGGGTACCAAATATTAAAAATAAAGCAGGAAAACAGGAAACGACAAGAAGAGCTATAATACAGACAGCAACTGATTTTTTTAGAAAACTTTATGCAGCAGAACAAAGTACCCAAGATATAACTATAAATCTCGATGACGATGACGACTTAGAAGACATACCAGTTTTTCTACAATCAGAAATAGAAAAAGCTGTCAACAGTCTTAAGAACAATAAGGCACCCGGAGCAGATCAGATTACAAATGAAATGATCAAAACCTCAGTTATGTCACCGGAAAAGCTAAGAAAACTCACAGAAATATATAACTTCATTTTAAGCACGGAATGTATACCATCTCAATGGACGAAGAGCACAATCATACTATTACACGAAAAAGGAGATAGAAACGTAATTCAAAACTACAGGCCTATAAGCTTCGTCGAATATTTACAAAGTTTTCTCTAAACTGATTTTAAACAGAATAACAGGGATAATGGACGAAGAGCAACCTATAGAACAAGCTGGTTTCAGAGCGGGGTTTTCAACAACAGACCATATGCATGTCATTAAACAGCTAATAGAAAAATGCCAAGAATACGGTAAACGGCCTTGTACATCGCATTTGTAGATTATAGTAAGGCATTTGATTCCATTAAACATGATTCACTTTGGAGGGCACCAAAAAAACCCAGCAAGGAGGGCCAAAAAAATATATACGTATAATTAAAAATATATACGCGAATATCATCAGTAGCAGAATGTTAGCTAAGATTAATAACGATAACCTTGCTCCCGTATTTTACAATGGCACGTTGTTGCCATTTTGTAAGTCTGTCAAAAATCTTGGCTTACATATATACCATACTTTAAGATGGGAAGTTCAAGTTGCCGAAACAAGCCGTAAAGTAACTGCCACCTTACGTTCTCTTTGTCGTCTCAAAAACTTTCTGCCTTTTAAAACTAAACTTTTGCTAATCCAGACTTTGATATTACCCATTATTGATTATGCAGATGTGTGTTACCCAGATCTATCTCAATATCTTCTCGATAAGTTGGAGCGCCTTCTCAACAATTGCATTAGATTCATTTTTGGCTTACGTAAGTATGACCATATTTCCCAGTACCGATCTAAGCTTAAATGGCTATCTATTCGTCAAAGGCGTAGCTCCCGAACTTTGCAAGTATTACATTCACTTTTAAATGACCCCAATTCTCCCTCTTATCTTAAGGATAACTTTCAATATTTGTATTCCAATAACGATAGAATTTCCCGTTCCCAAAATTGTCTTAAAATTCGTATTCCACCACATAGGAGTGGTTTCTATAATTCCTCTTTTACTGTGCAGTCTATACTGTTCTGGAATGCCTTGCCTGTTGATATCAAGAAAACTAATAACAAGAATTATTTTAAAGGATTAGTTCGAGAATTCTGTCGTAAGAATAATACCACCTGACTATCCGACTATTGTTTTTGTGTTTTTTTTTTCTCTTTGACTTTATAAGTAATATTTTGTATAATGTATTTTAATATGTATTGTGTTATTTTATTTTTTGTCTCATAATATTTTATTTACTTATAGTTTTGTATAGAAGTACCCGTTTATATATTTATAATTTATCCTGTATTATATATTAAGTAAGTATGTATATTTTACTAACTATATATTTATTCTATTCATTTGCATTTTATTTTGTTTTATATCATTATTATTTATTTATGAAGTGATTTATTACACCTGCCACAGTCTCTCAAATCATCCAGGGTTGACTGGCAGAGAATGCCATAAGGCATAAGTGACAACGCTAATACACTTCAACATATTCTTTATGGTCTTACTATGAATAAATCGAAAACAAAAGTAATGACAAACAGGGAAGAAATTGACATAAAAGTAGATTATGAAGATATTGAATATGTTACAAAATACACATACTTAGGGCAATTAATATCATTTAGAGATCATACAGACATGGAAATAGACAGAAGAGTAGCTTGCGCTTGGAAAAGATACTGGTCCCTTAAAGAAATATTCAAAAGTAAATACTTTCCTATAACAGCCAAGAAAAAAGTGTTTAACTCCTGTATCTTGCCATGTCTTACATATGGATGCCAAACCTGGGCGTTGAATCAGAAACACCTTCTAAAACTGAGAACATTTCAAAGCGGAATTAAAAGAAGTATGTTGGGCGTGACGCTAAAAGACCGCAAAAGAGCAGAAGATATTAGATCTACAACAAAGGTGGAAGACATAATTAAGAAAATTAGACAGTTAAAATGGCGATGGACAGGCCATATGGCAAGAGAAAGCAGGATAAAATGGACGCAAATCATAACAGAATGGCAACCACGTGATGGCAAAAGAAAAAGAGGTAGACAAGAAAAAGATGGACAGACGATATCAAGATTATTGGAGGGACGATATGGACTAGAAAAGCCAACAACAGAGAAGAGTGGAATGAGCTGGAAGAGGCCTATGTGTCACAGGACACGCTGATCACTAAACTTGGAAAACCGTTATGCTAGATTATAATTAAGTTAAAACAATCATATACTATGTAAAACAAAATGTTTAGAATCAGCAATAAAGGCTATTAGTTTTAATTAAACAATATAATAAAAAAATTATACAAGTTTTATTTTATAGTTTACAATAATGTGACAATAAGTAGTCGTTGCTAAGATACATCATTTTTAATATTTCATATATTTTCTTAACATCCGCCTTCCTTTTAGAACCTCATGCCCATTTTATAGTTAATTCCAAAACTCGTGGCTTGTATAAAGGTTTTATTAATATATCAGCAAGCTGGTCTTTAGCACATGTTTTCAGCACCTCTAAATTTCTTTGCTCAACACATTCTCTTACAAAGAAGTGTCGTATACGAATATGTTTCGTTCGATTGTGCATTTCAAATGGTGGATCATGGGCTAGCTTTATAGCCATTGTCAAGATAAAGTCTGGGAATACTTTCACAACTATCAACTAAAAATCTTAATATTTTATCCATCCAAATGATTTCTCTTGCTGCTTCATTAGCAACTAGTTCAGCTTCTGTAGATGATAAAGCTACTCATGCTATTGCACCACGGCACACGTGTAAATGCATAGAATACCTCCAGTGCTATGATCACTTCCATGATCTGCATCACTATAGGATAGGACTCTAAATGATTGCAATTACTAACTCTTGTAAATTATACCATACTCAGTTGTGCCTTTTAAATATCGCATTATGCGTTTCACCTTAGCCACGTTTTCTGCTCTAGGATTATGTTATATCTGGTCGAATTCCAGTCATCAGATAGGGTAAGGAACGCACGGCTTGAAGATAAGGCAATGATACTTTTGGATTAGTTTCATTGTTGAAATTTTTGTCATTGTCAATATCCTTCGTTATCGGTGTAGCAGTTGGTTTACATTTCTGCATACCGAACCGTTCAAGTAACCTTTTCGTAAATCCCTTTTGATCAATTTTTATAGATCCATCTATTTTTCTATCGATCTCAATTCTGAGAAAATACGATGCCAGTTTTGAACGTGATTTTGAAATTTTTGCTCATGTCATCCATAAAATTGTCTATTTCATTTAAATTTGTTTCTGCTCTAATCCATCATCTACATAGAGAGCTATGACAATTTTAATACCTCCCCGCTTCCTTACGAACAAACAAGGGTCAGATTCACTTTCTTTAAAACCAATTTGTAATATATATTGTGTAATACAATGATTCCAACAGGGTGGCGCCTGTTTTAACCCATAAAGACTCTTTTTTTAATTTACAGACCATCTTGGACTTACTGGTATAACCTTCGGGAGGCTTCATATAAATATCTTCTTTAAGTGTTCCCTAAAGAAATGCGGTTGAAACATCAAAGTGGGCAATCTCCAAGTTTTCTTTTGCTGCGACGCTTAGTATAGTTCTAATAGTGCTTCTTTTAGCAACAGGGCTAAACGTTTCGTAGAAGTCTTGAATAACCTTTAACGACTAACCTAGCTTTGTAGCGATCTATTTCATCTTCGGAGTTGGTTTTTAACTTATATATCTACAAGGTATTGCTTTTCGACCTTCAGGTAATGTTACCATTTCCCAGGTTTCATTTGCCATAAGGCATTGCTTTCGCTATCTATATTCTCACGCCACTTGTCTCTATGAGAGCATGAAATGACTTTATACGTTTTGAGTTGCATCATTTCATCATTCAAAGACATATAGGCATAGTCCTGAAAACGAATAGGACGTTTAAAATTTGCTTAAGTGTCATTTGAGATTCAATTTGAATTTCATTTTCTAACAATTCATCTATGCTGTCCTCATTTTCTTCTTGTACGCAAGGTTCCTGTTCATTTATAACACCTGTTTCTTCCATTGCAGTTACCCTTTCATGAGATCCCTCAATCTCATCATTTGAAATAACTTCTTGAAGTATTTCATTATCATTTGGGACAGTAGATAAGGCAGAAAAACACGGCAATTCAAACTGATTACATTTTGCTTTAGTTTTTACGTCATCAGTTAGAAGGTTATGTGATTTATCTATCAAAGGTATTTCTTGAAAAGTAACATCCCTTGAGCGAATAAGTTTATGATCTGTTTTATTCCAAATTCGATAACCATTGAGTTCCTTTTTGAACTTTATTGTCAAGTTTCATTCTATTTTGTTTAGGAATATGAACATAGCACAGACAACCTATAATTATCAGATTTTTAATAGCTGGTTTTTTGCCATGCCACAATTCATGAGGAGACTCCTGCAATCTTCGTTGGCCCTGTTCGATTTAAAATGTAAACAGTGGTTATTTTACGACTTCAGATCGTAGTCCTTTTGGTATTTCTTTATGAGCATACATCATTGAACGTGCAGCCTCTACAAGCTGTTATCCCTTTCGCAAGCTCTATTTTGTTCGGAAGTATATGGCATAGTTAATCTTTGAATAATGCCATTAATGCGTAAAATGTCCCGGACCTTTTGGTTATCAAATTCTCCCCCATTATCAGAAATAATTTCTCTTATTTTATGCCCAGACGCCATTATTTCAGCTATCAGATTATTAAGCATTGAGGCTACTTCTGACTTCTCTTTCAGAAAATAGATAAAGCAATAACTGGCAAAGTTGTCTTTAAATAAAACAAAATATCTGTATTCCTGAAATGAATACGGGAAAGGCTCGCAAACATCGGTATGATAAATTCCCCCATTTTTCTTGTGCAGCAAGCACAGAAAATAGATTTCTTGTAATCGGAGGTACATACCAAACAATCTGTAGTAAAATGTTTTCTAGTCCACCTTCAACATAAGCTTTAGCACGGAGTACCAATTCCAAGAGCTTCGATACTTTGCCCATTAGCCCCTGTGACGGTGTGGGAAGTTTTAAAATATTCAAAATGTTCGAAAAAATCCCCTCTATTGGTTATGTGACTGGTAGAACCATTATCCACATACCAATTCGTTGTCTACTAAATTGTCCACCAATAAAACCGTTAGATTAGAGTTATTTTCATGCTTAATTGTTTAGGTGGCCTTCCTTCACTGATCCACTTCTTGCATTTCCTTACTGTATGTCCTTTTTCCCCACAGTAATTACATTTGAAAAAAATTTTGTCCAATTCTTGTCTTTTCCGCAAATTTTTCTTTCTGGTTTTGCGTATAGCGCCTCAGCACAACTTTCACCATCTACTCTGATAAACAAAGTTTTCTCATGGTCACATAGCTGGCAAGTTAAATTTTAAATTGTTCTATCCTTTTTTTATGCCGTGTAGTGGCGGTTGAGAATATCCACTACCCCATATCTCCCCGTGGGTGTCGTAAGAGGCGACAGAGGGAAACAGGAAGGAGATGGGCAGCACCATCTTCCTGATAACAGCAATGATATAATAAAAAACTGCGGTTGCCAACCCGCTCGCCAAGCGTGGCAACTATGGCAAATATCCCTCCATGAGTAACGACGCAAACAAGGCCCGCCCCCGCGGCCCCCAGTCCCCGGCGGCCCCGCTATTCCTGGCTACGGTGACGACCATGGTAACGGCGGGGCAGGGGGTGCTAAGAATCTCCGGTGGAGGTCCGGTTGCCACCTACGACGACTCGACCTGGCAACATATAACGCACGCACCCTGAGGACTGAGGAGAAGATACTGGAGTTGGAAGAAGAGGTAGACAAGTTGCGCTGGCATATTATTGGGTTATCCGAGGTCCGAAGAGAGGGGGAGGACACGGTAATCCTCGAGTCCGGCGACTTGTTCTATCACCGGGAGGGCGACCATCTGTCCCAAGGAGGTGTCGGATTTATCGTCCACAAGTCTCTCGTCAACAACGTTGTAAAGATTGGGAGTGTGTCGACGAGGGTCGCGTACCTGATACTCAGAATCACCAAACGGTATTCGCTGAAGGTCATACAGGCTTACGCACCAACCTCGGCACATCCCGATGAGGAGGTGGAGGAAATGTATGAGGATATTTCTAGAGCCATGCATTCCTCCAAAACCCACTACACGGTGTTGATGGGAGACTTCAACGCAAAACTAGGCACAAGAGAAAGCGGTGAGCTGAAGTTAGGGAAATTTGGAGTAGGGCAACGGAGCCGTAGGGGCCAGCAGCTGGCTGACTTCATGGAGAAAGAGGGACTCTTTATGATGAACTCTTTCTTCCAGAAGCGTCCCCACAGGAAGTGGACCTGGTTGAGCCCGGACGGTTCGACAAAAAATGAGATTGACTTCATTATGACGACCAGACGCCAACTGTTCAGTGATGTCTCAGTGATCGCAAGGGTGAAAACTGGCAGCGATCACCGAATGGTTAGAGGCACACTGAACCTAAACGTTAAGTTGGAGAGGTCTCGTCTAATGAAGTCAACGCTCCGTCCCCCTCGTGCGTCTAATCCAGAATCTCGAAACCTTTCAGCTCGAGGTTACGTAACCGCTTTCAGTGCCAAGAAGATTGCAATGCGGTGGACGATACGAATGACAAGCTCGTGGAAACTGTCCAAGCGGTCGGAGCTAAGTTCTGCAAGACGGGCCGCAGAAGAACACAAAAGCTCTCCGATCACACTCTTAATCTCATGCCTGTTAGACGGGAGATGAGGCTGCAATCGTCAACAGATTTGACAGCATACAGAAAACTGAACAGACAGATTTCCAAATGCATGCGGCGAGACTTACGCAAATTTAATACTGCTCGTATGGAAGAAGCGATTGAGCGAAACCAGGGCTCCAAAGTCTTTGCCAGAGATCTGTCTACCAGTAAGAGCCAACTGTCAAAGCTGAAGACTGAGTGTGGAAGCATCGTTTCCGGGACACCTGAGATTCTGAGTGAGATTGAGAGGTTCTATGGGCAGCTGTATACATCATCGTTGGAGCCACACGTAAGTGTGAGTAACGATCCAAGAGCGGGTCTTATCCGACACTATTCCGATGATATCCCGGACGTCAGTCTGAGCGAGATTAGAATGGCTCTCCAGCACCTTAAAAACGGCAAGTCCCCCGGCGAGGATGGAATTACAGCGGAGCTTCTGAAAGCGGGTGGAAAACCGGTACTTGAAGTCCTTCAGAGGCTCTTTAATTCCGTCCTCCATGGTGGCACTACTCCGGAGGCGTGGAGCAGAAGTGCGGTGGTCTTGTTCTTTACGAAAGGTGACAACACCCTCTTGAAGAACTACAGACCGATATCCCTTCTGAGCCGCGTCTACGTGCTGTTTTCGAGAGTCATTACGAATCGTCTCGCACGCAGACTCGACGACTTCCAGCCTCCCGAACATGCCGGTTTCCGAAAAGGCTTTAGTACCATAGACCACATACATACCCTTCGGCAAATTGTACAGAAGTCCGAAGAGTACAATCTGCCACTTTGCATGGCGTGTGCCTGGGACTATGAGAAAGCCTTTGATTCCGTCGAAATTTGGGCGGTCCTACAGCTCAGTCTCGTCAGCGGTGCCAAGTTGACTGTCGGTATATCGAAGTGCTGAAGTGTTTGTACAGGAGGGCTACGATGGCTATCCGAGTACAGACCAGAGTACGAAACCTATCCAACTGCAGAGAGGTGTAAGACAGGGTGACGTTATTTCCCTGAAACTCTTCACCGCTGCATTGGAAGACGTTTTCAATCTACTGGACTGGAAAGGATACGGTATTAACATCAATGGCGATTACATCACTCACCTTCGATTTGCCGACGATATAGTCCTTATGGCAGAATCGCTGGAGAACTTAAGCACTGTGCTCATTGACCTCAATAGTGCCTCCCAACGGATAGGTCTTAAGATGAACATGGACAAAACAAAGATCATGTTTAATGTCCATGTCACACCTATGCCGGTAGTTGTTGGGAGCACTAAGCTCGAAGTTGTTGACGAGTACGTTTACCTGGGACAAATAGTCCGGCTAGGTAAGTCCAACTTCGACCGAGAGGTCAATCGACGGATTCAACTCGGCTGGGCAGCGTTCGGGAAATTACGACACGTCTTCTCGTCAGGTATACCTCAAAACCTGAAAACTAAGTTGTACAACCAGTGCGTGTTGCCAGTGATGACATATGGAACTGAGACGTGGTCCTTCACTGCTGGCCGTATGAGGACGCTCAAAGTCGCTCAGCGAGCTATGGAGAGGGCTATGCTCGGAGTTTCTCTGCGTGATAAACTTAGAAATGATAATATCCGCAGTAGAACCAGAGTGACCGACATAGCCCAACGGCTTAGTAAGCTGAAGTGGCAATGGGCCGGCCATATAGCTCGAAGAACCGACAACCGTTGGGGAAAAAAGGTTCTCGAGTGGCAGCCTCGTACCGGTAGACGAAGTGTTGGGCGACTCCCCACTAGATGGAGTGACAACCTGGTAAGACATGCAGGAAGTCGATGGATGCAGGTGGCTCAGGACCGTGCTTTGTGGCATTCCTTGGGGGAGGCCTATGTTCAGCAGTGGACTTGTAAAGGGCTGTAATGATGATGATGATGATGATATCCTTTTTTGCCATTAAGAGCCAACCGCTTTTGAATCCAAAGTATTGAACTGGTAATGTGTCAAGAATTTTACAAATCAGTAAAATATCGGGAAGATTTTCTGCTGACTCTAAATTTTTGTTTAATCCTCGCCAAATATTCTAAAGTCGATATATGGGTAGCCATAATGTGATTGATTTCCTTTTGGTATTTAAAGAAATTAAGACAGAGTTCGTAACTTTTGCTTCCTGTTACTTTATTGTAAAAATACCAGTCATAGAGCAGACATTGTGCCAATAGTGAACCAGTAAAAATAATGAATGCTTTTAATGAAGAATAATTTTATTATTAATATTCATGAACTTCATTAAGTTTTGTAATCAGTAGTCATCACAACTTTAAATCATAGATGTAATTATTAAAGCTACAAGGCTCATTATGTTGTTTTGTTTTTCATTTTAATTTATTTATGATAGTTGTAAGGAGAATATTATATTTTCGGCATGTTTCTCTAACTTTCGCGCCTTTACTTATGTCGTCTATTGCTTTTAGGACATCTTATATTTGAAAAACGTTCTTTTCGGTAGCATTGTGTCTGTAGAAAAAGTGTAGGTGGTTAATACTTGAACAAACTCGTAGTATAGATATTACCAGTAATAAAGCACTAGTCAACAAATGGAACATTGTCAGTTTTTGAAGAATTTACTATAAAAATTATTGAAGTATCTTAAGTGAATATAAATGTAAAATAAAAAATGTATTAAAAAGCTTAATCACCAGTTGTTGACCAAATGGAACGTTACTGAAAAATCATAGAATTTGTGTTCCAATGGTTTACTAATCACAATCATTGATTTCAATTAGAATTTTCTGATAAAATAGGACTTAATATTATTGTTTTATCCAATATATTATACAATTAACTTGAAAATAGGTTACAATAATTGATATAAACAAAGATTTAATAGGCCTAAAATAAACTACCGTCATACACGTGCTTAGTAAAATGGCCGTTCGGAACGAAGTGAACAATTGTCGTTTCAGATTATGTCTTTCCCTTTTAGTTTTTTTTTTATATAAGGTATACCAACAGCAAAATACATGAAACATTAACAACAACACGATAACAAATGTATATGGTTAAATATGCTTCCCAATTACAGGTATACACAACATTGACCGTAATGTGTTGCTTATTATATTATAATGGTACTGAATACAAAATAACTCACATTAAGAAAAACTAACTAAGGAATGAGTGTGTGCTGAGAGGGTGAAAATAAATTGGTGAATTTAGTTATTATTACATGATTTGTAGAAGTACGGTAAGGATACCAAATGTAAAAAAAATGATGGAAAATTCAAAAGTAGGTTATTTAGGTTTAAAGTTTGAAATGGTCTACTACTGGTTCCTGATGTGGGACTGGCGCACCCACCTTAATTAAAGCAATTAACCAAAGGTAGACCATCATAAAATACTGTTTCATCTGAAAAAGTTGCCCACGTTCCCGTTTTAAACTACCTGAACAGTACACCAGCCGAAATTGGGGGTTACCCTACAATACCATAAAAACCCTTCTAGTTGTTTAGAATACGACACACCACAAATAAACAGACAAACATACATACATGTCATCATACATACATATATATCATCGAAAACATAACCTAATAAGGCAGAGGGGTGAAACCAACAGTTTTCACTTGAAATCGTAACGCTACCGTGACAGGCCGATGACGGCGGGGTCGCGCGTGTGGATAACGGGCGAGGGCGCGCTGCAAGTGCAGGCGGTGCGCGCGAGCGACGCGGGCGAGTACACGTGCGTGGTGACGTCGGCCGGCGGCAACCACACGCGACGCGCACTGCTGTCCGTCATCGAGCTGCCGTTCGCGCCCACCAACGTGCGTGCCGCGCGCCTCGACGCCACGCAGCGCGCCGTCAACGTGTCCTGGACGCCCGGCTTCGACGGCAACTCGCCGGTGCTCAAGTTCATCGTGCAGCGCCGCATCGTGCCCGAGTTCGGTGAGATTATTTTATTGCGTGATCAAGTTCACCGACTAGTGTTTTCACTTAACGGAAAGTGGGCTAGCCATCGGAGCTTTCTTCATTATTACTTTATAAGTAAAAAGTTAAAGTAAGATTACAGGTTTTTAGCGCCCCACTTTGAGGGTTATTACCACCACACTGATACATTACACGTTATCATTTTCTTTCAACTTCGGGTACGTAGTAAAACTGTACTCGTACTTATAATTGCAATTAATAATTTTATTAGTGCCGGAGAGGGTCGAACCCAGGTTGCACGCGAACCTCCCTTCATAGATGTATAATATCTTAATAAATGTATGTGTCGTAAAGATTAGACTGCGAGTATTATAAATTTAAAGTTTACAACTGTGTATTGTAATTAATAAACCTTTAAAATTGTACCTAACTCACAAAAAATCTATAATTATCTAATCTGCCTACATTTTGAAATTTGGGAATATTAATGATTTCCTAAATTTACGCGAACACTACACATTGAATAAAACTAAATTTACGGATTCTATCGCGTTTAATTAATTACTAAAAACCCGCGTGAAAGAACATATAGCTGACGTGAACCACCGGCGCTCCGGGAAGTCTGCAGTCAGTGAACATGTTCAAGATCGTCCCCACCATTACATCAGATTTGATAAACCACAAATCCTCGCAAAAGAACACCGATTCCTGCCAAGGATGATACGCGAGGCTATTGAAATTAAAAAAAACATCCTAATTTCAATAGAGAAGATGGATGGGTGCTGCCACCGGTTAGGATCCTATAATTAACAAAATTAAACCCAAACCCAAGCATGCCACTGCAAGACTTCAAGATACTTTAAGCTCGTTTTGCGTAAATCGGAACAAAAATTATTATTCAAAAACTGAAGGTAGCCGGGCTAACAATGGCATTGGGACGTCAAACATCTCAGTCCCCCCCCCCCCCGTGACCATGTATGCTGTAAAGCACCCGAAACGTCGGGAATTAAAAATAAGTAAAAGTAATTATTTAAACGCGATAGAATCCGTAAATTTAGTTTTATTCAATTTGGGAATATTTATAATTTTGCCAATTTTTCCAACTCTTGAAAGTTGCCACCACGCTTGGCAAACGGGTTGGCAACCGCGTCTTTTATTTTTATTAGGAAGACGCTGCTGACCATCTCCTGGTTTGATTTCCTCTGTCGCCTCTTACGACATCCGCGGGATGATTTCGGGAAGTGGATATTCTTACACCGTTATAATACACAACAAAATAAACTACACGGTAAATTACCTATACATTAAAATAAGGAACTGGTGACAATTTAAAAACCTATGTTACGTTTTTTTAGGTCCCACGCCAGACCCATTACTTAACTGGGTGACGGAGCCGATGAATGTGTCAGCAAATCAACGTTGGGTTCTACTGACGAGTTTAAAAGCAGCCACCTCTTATCAATTTCGTGTGTCTGCGGTAAACTCTGTTGGTGAGGGCACACCTTCGGATCCTACGGACGTGTTGACTCTGCCACAAGAAGGTACACTTAGCCCTATCTACCTACTAAAATTTACTCTATAAAGTAAAAATTAAACGACTGGTCGAATTCACTTAATTCAATGGATGCGTTTGGCAGAAAAAAGCGCTAGCAAGCGCTTGTAAGCAAAATGGCGATCGTAAGCGGTAAGCGGTGTCAAATCCTAAGTACCTATTCATATTCTAGGACACGAAATTATTTTTAACCGGGGAACCTAACCTAATTTAAATATATGTTTGTAAAGTATTCATACTAAAAACTTACCAATCATGAATTTTTAATAACATGTATAATATGTTTATTCATGTCATTATATTACTTAAAACTAATATTGCACAAAACAACTTATAAACTCTACTTCAAAACAAACAAATTAAATAAGCAAAATGGCGGATTGTGTCAGTGCTACTGAAGTTAGCAAACGTGTTCTGGCCGAAAACTGTTTAGTTTCACCATTTTGCTTACAAGCGCTCGCTTTTTTCTGCCAAACGCAGCCAATGTATCAGGGCAATCTTAACAAATATTTTATTCTCATTTATACGCCTTCACTTCTTTCTAAACATTTTATACATTTGCACCATCATAAACCTAAACATTCTGAAAACATATTCGTTGTTATCATGCAGCCAGTGACTTGATATGCTGCCAAGGTATGGGATGTTTTAAAACCAAATTTTAATGAAATTGTCTTTATAAAGCTTTGATGAAATTAATTTGTTAAATGTATCATTTTCCGGCTGCATCTTTAATACTGTGACGTCTTTTCTGCATGTGAAGCTTAAATTTTGTCATGCTCTTCTTTCAGTTATAATTACTATTACATTTACTGATTCATCTTATTTTTAATACATTAACTAAACTGTAAGCACCCCTTGCATGTATGTAACTAGATTTTAATTGTACCGTGATTAGGGTTGACTTTAAGAATATTAATTCATTGTATTACTGCGTTTATTCTTAAATATCTTTCATACAGATAGTGGCTATATATTTTATTATAAAATATTATATTACGTTACACAATACTTAAATAATGCCCATTAAACTATAAAATCAGATTAATAATAAATACATGATAATTAATCATTTTACAGCTCCTTCCGGACCCCCTCTGGGTTTCATGGGATCAGCGCGGTCTTCTTCAGAAATCATAACGCAATGGCAACCACCGCTTGAAGAACATAGGAACGGTCATATTCTGGGATATGTGATAAGATATAGATTGCGAGGGTACGACAACAGTCCGTGGACATATCAGAACATTACCAACGAAGCACAAAGAAACTATCTCATACAGGACTTGATCACTTGGAAAGACTACAACGTACAAATCGCGGCTTACAACGATAAAGGAGTGGGAGTGTTCTCAGACAGTTACACGATAAAAACTAAGGAGGGCGTCCCGGAAGCCGCCCCTGACAGTGTTCGATGTGAAGCTTATAATTCCACAGCTATATCGGTATGGTGGACACCGCCTAATCCACAGAAAATCAACGGAATTAATCAAGTTTGTATACGTGTATACCTTATAAACAAAGTAAAACTATTTTCTACATTTACACCTGCAGTACATTAACATAGTTTTTGTTGAGTATTTAAGTGAAAACCTTTAATAATATAATATAGCAATTTAGGCAAGATTTGTAAACAAGAAAAATTTATTACTATCATCTACTTTTAGGGTTACAAAATTCAAGCATGGCGCTGGGAGGAAAGCGAGAATGCTAATGTGGAACAGAAAATAGTCAGCATCCCACCTAACCTTTTGGATCCTTTGACTGAGCAGTCGGCCATCATTGGTGGTCTTGAAAAGTTCACTGAGTACAACATATCGGTGCTTTGCTTCACTGAACCTGGGGATGGACCTAGAAGTGATTATGTCTTGGTCAGAACTAAGGAAGATAGTAAGATATTCATTTATACTTAAAAACTTTCTAGGTAAATCAAGTACAAAATATTTAAAAGTACAAATAAAATAAAATATTAAAAATCTACTTAAAGGACACCTAGTAGTAGTCGTGTCTCGGATGTAGGCCTCCTCAACCCCTTCCATTTCTCTATGTTCTGTACAATCTTCAACCAATGCATTCCCATTCTCTCTTGGAACTCACTCTTTTTTTCCTCTTGGTTCCCATTCCTTAATCCTTTTAGCCTGTCTTTGCCATTTCCATACTGCTTTTATGCCCTGCCCATTCATATTTTAAGCTTTGAATTCTATATGTTAAAAGAACAATTAATGAAAAACTTCGTACTTATAATTTTTTTTTAGTCCCGGACGAAGTGGGAAGTTTACAATTCGACGACATATCAGACCGTGCCGTTCGTGTATCTTGGACTCCCCCAAAGAAGTCTAATGGAATACTTATTGGCTATAAGCTCTCATATCAAGTCAAAGACAATAACGAAACCTACAAAGAAGAAATCCTACCTCCAAACATTACCAGTATTAGAGTGGAACATTTACAGGTAATTCTTTTTAGAAGTTCATTATGTAACGACTATATACAATTTTTTTATAGATTAACAATGACAAGTGACAAGCCCACATGATGGTAAGTGGATGCTGTGGTACATAGACATCTACATCTATCCTCGGTTAAGAATCAAAATGTAAATATCTTATCAACCTGAGGACTAAGATCGAATGCCTCGTATCCAGTAAACTGGGTCTCCGATTCTCTACATATACACCTCACGCAACACAGTAGCATAGAGTTGCTATTTTACGCTGGTATTTAGTGAGAGCATTATTTTTCCCCGGTTGGGCCGACCTATTCTTACTACAACCATATTATAGTTGCATTATGGCTCAACCACGTGTTAAAATTATTATTAAAAATATATAATTATGATTAATTGATCACATCTTGTAATAGCTGTTTATAGGAGCAATGGCATTCCTAAGAATCCCGAATACATCGTAGTTGATGAATGTGTAAAAATTATTGACTGTTCAAGTTGAAAATACCGTATCCGGTGCTGTGCAACTTAATCTATTTTTTACGCCAAACGGCATCGCACCTACTGTAATGTTCCTGTTATAAAGATAAGAAAACTATTCCTTCAACTCTAGTCCGGTTGAGACACCGCCAAATTTCTAACTATAGGCGACTACTGAGAATTGCTTGAAACCTAGGTCCACATGATCAGTAGATCGGCAGTCTAGCTTCTGATTACGTCAGATCAAAAAAGAAAGATAGACGAAGTGCTGGGTACACTTTTAAGTGACGGATAAAAATGTGCTCAACTTCATGACACGCACTCACGCACACATTTGCACTTAAAGCTATGTTGTTGGTTGCAAATGGTTTTAGTACACATAGTACGCAATAAGCTGAGTGCACCGTTGGCATGGTTTTCGAGCCACTACTGAAGCACTATGCTGAACTATGAAGAAGCTCAAGAACGTTGAGAGGCTATGCTCGGCGTTTTTCTGTATGTTAAACTTGAAAATTAGGATATCCGCAATAGGATTCGTAAGCTGAAGTGGCAATGGGCCGGCCATATAGCTCAAAGAAGCTCAAAGGAGCCTTGTGCCTCGCTTCGTCCTAGAATGCCTCACCCTACACTTCACTTGGTAAGCGAAGTGTAGGGTGAGGCGAGGCACATTGGCGTGGGGAGGGGGACACTAGACGGAGTGACGACCTGGTAAGACGTCCATGCTTGAGGGAGGTCTGTGTTCAGTAGTGGACTTGTGAAACAGTAGTTGTTATTTTGTTTGTCGGTATGAGACAATGGGTGTGTTTGGCAGAAAAAATCGCTTGTAAGCAAAATGGCGAAACTAAACAGTTTTCGGCCAGGACACGTTTGCTAACTTCAGTAGCGCTGACACAATCCGCCATTTTGCTTATTTAATTTGTTTGTTTTGAAGTAGAGTTTATAAGTTGTTTTGTGCAATATTAGTTTTAAATAATATAATGACATGAATAAACATAATTATTATACATGTTATTAAAAATTCATGATTGTTAAATTTTAGTATGAATACTTTACAAACATATATTTAAATTAGGTTAGGTTCCCCGGTTAAAACTAACTTCGTGTCCTAGAGGAAAATAGCTACTTACGATTTGACAGCGCTTACCGCTTACGATCGGCATTTTGCTTACAAGCGCTTGCTAGCGCTTTTTTCTGCCAAACGCACCCTATAAGTAAATGTGGGGCGGGGCTTCAGGCGAGCACGACGTACTCGCTGTGGTTGAGCGCGCTGACGGGCGTGGGCGCGGGCGCGGCGCGCGGTGCCAGCATGCAGTCGGGCGTGGAGCCCGTGCTGCCCGCCGCGCCGCGCAATCTCGCGCTCTCCAACATCGCCGCCGCCTCCGTGCTGCTGCAGTTCACGCCCGGCTTCGACGGCAACTCCTCTATATCGCTCTGGACCGTACAGGTGATTGAAGCGACGCCTTACAATCTTCCGCTCACCACACGTTGCTTGCTAGTGCAACTTGCGACATGTCTTACACAATATCATTTTATATGAGAAGTTGCGTTTTAAGAGTTCGGTTTCTAGAGTATGTAAATACACAAAACAATGCCTCGGTGGTTTGCTCTAAGTTTTTACATATTTTTTATTTCTTTTTAATTGTTGTACTGGGAATAACCGTGGTTTCATTTAAAATTTTAATTTACCAGATAAAGTATGTTAAAAATTTTAGAAGAAAACATATTACAAATTTCTAAGGTGACATATTTCTAACTAATTAACATCGCCCGCTAAGAAATCTACCTACCATGTCAAGTTAGGTGAGGGAAATACGGTTCGGCAATTAAGGCAGGCAAAAATCTTAAACCATACAGCCTTGTCTGAGTTGCATTTCGTTCACAAAACTTCAATCAATTCAATCAAAACAATTTTCTAATGTTTAACGCACTAGACAGATATGACGAGAGTATATCAGAATCACTTAGCGGATAAAAACTCTCTAATATTTGTATCACCATCGAATCAACTGTTATATCCTTTTCAATAGTAGTTTACATGAGCTGGACATTAAATAAAGTAAATCGCACCACTTTTAGTTATCAAAACTTACTTCAAACCATTGCTTAAACAATATTACAGGAGCAGCAATCCACTGTTGATCAAATTCCCGACAAAACTTCGGTCTGAATAGGTCTAGATATTAAACTTCTGATAATCTGGTATAAACTAGACGATTATATCGCCATCTATCTAAAGCTACACGGTTTTTCTGGTATATCCCATTGTCACCTCTTACAACACCCACATGACGAAATGAGGTGATGAATTCTTTTACACCGTCACCACAGTGCACATTATTTCAATATTGTTAAATAATATTTTAAACTCCCAGGCACAAACCGCTCGCAACTCTTCCTGGGTAACTATCTACGAAGTGAATGATCCGGACGCCCAGTCTATACTTGTCACTGGCTTAGTTCCTTTCACAACTTATCGACTGAGACTGATCGCTACTAACGTGGTTGGATCTTCACCACCTTCGGAGCCGTGCAAAGAGTTCCAAACAATACAGGCACCGCCGCAACACCCGCCGCGGAATGTGACCGTTCGTGCGGTCAGCGCCAATAACTTACGAGTTAGATGGATAGTAAGTATTAAAGCTTTTATCGCAGCTGAATAACTTGTTTAGTTTCTGGCCTCTTTTTTTAAGCTTTCAATTCCATTCCCGTTAGTTTATACTTTGTATATCCTAAAAAAATTAAAACACTAACAAAATATTTTTTAGATGTAAGTGACAAGCCAGCACATAATCCACCTATTGGTTAAGAAATAATGTGGCTCTTGGGCTATGTCTATCCACATCTAAGAATTATTAATGAAGTTATGTTGTCACAACTGAAAACTAAGACAATGCTTCGTTGCTAGTAAAAACTATACGTTATACTTATACGTGGTAGAGCCATGCTGCAGTTATATTAGTAGTATATTTGTAGCACGAATGGCTCGACCGGGGAAGGACCACACTCTCACAGAATACCAGCGTGAAGTAGCTTAATGCTGCTGTGTTTCGTATGTTGAGTGTAGAGAACCGAGACCCTTTTTACTGAAAACGAGGAATTCCATCTTAGTCCTCGCGGGTGACAACGCATCTGCATTTTGATTTGTAATGGAGGATAGATGTAGATGTCTATGGGCCACAGCAACCACTTACCATCAGGTGGACTGTGTGCTTGTTTGTCACCCTATCCAATAAAAAAAGAAAGAAAACGATATCTGGTTTTCTATACTCAAAATATATAATAAAATACACTGATTTTGACCAGAGCTGCAGCAGTTTTATACAGCTGCAGCGTGGCTGTACCACAAATTTAAAGGATGTTTCTATATCTTTACAGCCCTTACAACAAAGTGAGTGGTATGGTAACCCTAAAGGTTATAACATTACCTACAAACGAAGCGGCAGCAACGATACTCTCTTTAGTATAATTGAAGACCACACGGCGAACTCGCACGTATTGTCCAACCTTGAGGAATGGTCTGTGTATGAAATTCGCATGACGGCTATTAACGAAGTCGGCGTGTCAGCGGAAAGTCCCACAGCTGTGGAAAGGACAAGAGAAGCCGGTACATATACAACCTTAAATATATTCAAGTTTTAATTATTATGCGAAACAAGTTATTTGTACTAATTAATATATTTTTTGTGCAGTGCCTTCTTGCGGTCCAAGCAATGTCTCTGCGAACGCGACCTCCTCAACAACGGTCGTTGTCCTTTGGGGAGACATCCCAGTACAAGATCAAAATGGTTTAATTGAAGGCTATAAAGTATGTTATGCTGCAATTGTTCCACCGCCGAGGCCGGAACATCAGAAAGTGGAGTGCCAATCGATTCCTTCAAATCAGACCCACACTGTGACGTTAACGGAATTAAGGAAATATGTTGTATATCAGATCCAAGTGCTAGGATATACAAGGTTAGGGGATGGAGCTTTAAGTGATCCGCCCGTAACTGTCAGAACCTTTGAAGATAGTGAGTAATGTTTTATAAATTTCTTTTAGACTTTCAAGCTATACAGGATTTGCTTATTACGATAAATTATAACTCCATCGTAATCAGCCTGTAAAAGCCCACTTTTGGACTAACCTTTCCAATTGTAGTGTAGGGAAGAATTACCTTCATTCTCATATGCTTAGCAGTCACACATCATTTTAACAACTTTTATATTTTATGTAAAACAGAGCTTAAGACCAAAAAATAATCCTGCGGTTAATTTCAAGTTTAAAGGAACATTTTGTTTTGTAAAAGCTAATAAGTTAATAATTCATCGTTTAAAGCTTTAGAGTAATAAAGTTTTCTTATAAACGAGCAATATTAATAAATTTTTTATTAAACAATTATGCCCAAATACTCAACTGCTACTCAATTTTAAGACGCCGCGCCGTTGAGGCTTATGCTGTCTCTAACACTTTAAGTCAAAATGACAGTGACACTACGAGACTTAACGGCGTTTTAAAATTTAGTAGATTTTGAGTATTTGAGCTAGTTTCGAATTAAAAAAAAAATTGAATCAAAAATTTCCTGACGAAACTCGTTTGTTTGATGATTTTTTTTCTAACATGAATTAAAGCTTGCATAATTTTTCAGCCCCGGGTCCGCCGTCTAACGTGTCATTTCCCGATGTGACATTCACGACAGCGCGCATAATTTGGGACGTCCCAGAGGACCCTAACGGAGAAATATTAGCTTACAAAGTCACATATCATCTCAACAGCTCCACGCAACACATGTTCTCTAGAGAATTTCTTCCGTCTGACAGGACTTTCAGGTATTTCTAATGAATACTTAGCAATCTTCTGTTTAATATAAGCTATTGGATAAAACAGCCTGTGTGACGTGGTTTTTCGTCATCAGTTTTTAATGTTATATTTTCATTCATAAAATGGTTTTTTGAAGGAAATATTAAAATATTTAGAATTTAGTAAAACATGGTATCTATCTTTGAGAATGAATCAATTGCTAAAACATACAAATGTGTCAACTTGGATATGATAAAGAGGAATCAACTAATTGATGTATATAAAATATGATATATGAATAACAAAATGTACATACTGTTATATATAACCATACTCATTCAAATGGTCCTGTTGATCTGCGACTGCTGATCATGAGGTCCTGGGTTTAAATTCCGAAGTGAGTCAAGTCAGTAAGGTTTTTACAGATTTTCTCAGTAGCAACACGGAGTCAGGAAGTGTAATGGAATATAAAAATTGGTTCTTTTATTTTTAAGCAACAATAGCATTGAGTGGTTCAAATTTTTTTATTCAATAGTAATTCCGGTCATAATAGCACATCATTTAAGTGATCCTTTTCTAAGTACGTTTTACTATTCGAAAAACGAGATACAATCTTACGTAAGAAGTAGGAATTCGAGAGATATATACGTATTACGTAAGAAGTAGGAGGTATAGGAGAAGTAGGAGGGGGGTTCTAGAAATCTTATGTACCCTTACCTGGGGGTTGATGGTTTGGGGGGGGGGGCAAAAAACATCCTTACCGTAATTAATGAATGGCCCCTTTGACTTGGTACAGATATCTGATAGTAGAAAAATGGGACAAAGAGAAGAAATTTACAATGAAGATCTTGTTTGCGTCGAATTATTTTGAAAAAGCCAAACTGTCAATTTTTTCTGTTTCTGTATAATACTGGTAGTATGCAAGATATGTAAACAAAGCGTGATGTAATCCTGTTTCTATTCTAATTTATATAAATTTACTATGTAACATGAATCTATTTCTAAGATTGAAATGTATATACAAAATATGTGAAAGGGTAAAATAGCGGCATAATGATGTATATTTTTTTTATAGGACAGGGTGACAAACGAGCACATAGTCCACCTGATGGTAAGTGTTTGCTGTGGTCCACAGAGATCTACATCTATCCTCGATTACGAATCAAAATGCATATGCGTTGTCACCCGTAAGGACTAAAATGCAATGCAGCATTACGCTACTGTTTTACGCTGGTCTTCTGTGAGAGCGTGGTCCTTCCCCGGTCGAGCCGACCCATTCGTGCTACAACTATACTACTAATATAACTACAGCATGGCTCTACCACGTATATAATATAATCATGTGACTCTAGTGATGTATATAGTATATTCTACGAAATTTTCTTCCACCAGGCGTTTACGAATAGCAGCGGAGAAAATTATTTTGTTAGGAATTATGCGTAGGATTTATGCGTCAATGTTCTTTTTATATATTCGTTTTATTTTTGTGTTAATTAGATTAGAAATGGATAAACCAAACTACAGATACATATTTCTAAGTAGTAGAAAATATAAAAAGGGAGCTATGGTCAACCAAATCTAAGAAATAAATTTTGACAGCTGTCAGACTTATTGCACCAAGCATGCCAACCAAAAAATGGGAACGCACATTATTCGATTCTTAAAAAAAATCGATATCGATTATTTAGAGTTGGTAATCATTTACAGTTTGGTTTGAATAAATTAAAAACGGATAATTTAAAACACAAGATTTATCAGTTTCTTCGTATTTTGTTACTGCTTATTTCTAGAGGCACAGTTATAAAAACTTAAGATTGAAACTAGATTAAAAATAAATTTATTCAATCACTTTCAGTACAACTAGTAGGGATGTCGTTATGATTTCTTATATTTACGCGAACACTATACATTGATTAAAACTACTTTTACGGATTTTATCGCGTTTTATTTATATTAATTTTAATACCCGACGTTTCGGGTGCTTTCCAGCACCCATGGTCATGGGGGACTGAGGTGACTGACGTCCCTATGTCCGGGTTAACTTTGAGATCGGGACGTCAGTCACCTCAGTCCCCCGTGACCATGGGTGCTGGAAAGCACCCGAAACGTCGGGTATTAAAATTAATATAAATAAAACGCGAGAAAATCCGTAAAAGTAGTTTTAATCAAGGGATGTCGTTGTTTATATTAATTATTATTTGATTTTCAATAATGCAGTCAAAATTAATGTCTCTTTCAGTCAACTATAATCATTTTTTCTTTTTTGTACCACTTTTGCCCAGTCATCCTTTGTGACATGGGCACATGCTTCAATGAATTTTTTTTATAGCATTGGGTGACAAACGAGCACACAGTCCACCTGATGGTAATTGGATGCTATGGCCCATAGACATACACATTTATCCTCGATTTAGAATCAAAATGCAAATGCGTTGTCACTCCTGAAGACTAAGATGGAATGCCTCGATTCCAGTAAAAAGGGTCTCCGGTTCTCTACACTCACCATATGAAACACATCAGAATTACGCTGCTATTTTACGCTGGTATTTTGTGAGAGCGTGGTCCTGCTTTAGTTGAGCCGACCCATTCGTGCTACTACTATAATATAGATGTAGAGTGGCTCTACCACGTACAAAAAATTATTATAGAAGAAACAGTTCAAAAAGTTAAAGCCGAGTCACAAAATAAGAAGACAAACACAAAATTATAAAATTACACACATTAAGCTCTCGAAACAGAAACAAAACTTTTTTATTGAATATAGATTATGAATAACACTTATTGAAAGTCACTTTTTTCATTTACCACTGGTTCGCAAAAAAAAAACCTCTGTCCTGAGAAGAACGAGCAAGAAACTCAATTGGAAACTCAAGAACAATCATGCGTGTTACAATTAACAACACAAAACAAATTAGAAATAGCTTGGTAGCGATCACGCTTCCCAGGGGTTATTATCATCCATAAATTCCTCAATATTAAAATAACCCTTTTTATACAAACTTAGTTTAATAAAGTTTTTGAACTTTGTGTATTTACGTCAAATTTTGTATATTTTCTGGCATTTTGTTATAAAAGCGTATACATCGCCTCAAAAATGAATTACTGATTCTGTGGAGTCGAGTAACTGGTACCGAAATGGCGGGATATTGAAATTATGTAGTGGTTATTTTAGCACGGCCTTGTATATGAATTTTTTTCCTACAAAAATTTACTTTGACAAAGTGAAAAAAATAAACTTGTTTTTTCATGATTCATGTAATTTAAGGAATTTTGAAAATAAAAATTAAATGAAACAAATAATACATACATATTATACAGAAATTAATTATTCGATTATTAGAATATTTTTACCGATTATTTGAATATTTTTCCGATTATTCGCATAATAATGAATTTTAATAATTCAAACACTACGGTACATAGCGACATGTCATTGAAACGACGACAAGTAAAAAAGTTAATACTAGTTATTTTTTAATATTTGCTTTGTTTGAAAAATTCAAATTGAAATAAGTGATAAAAAACCATAAACGTTGTAATGAAATATAGATAACTTCATAATTCTTCGGATTTACGTAAAAGGTTATTTTAAATCGTGTGAGTACGCTTGTGCAAAGTTATTGCGGAATGATTAATGTGAAGCGTCAAAAGGTATTTCTTAGATTTGGTTGACTATAAGTATGTGTTAAATGTCAAAGATTCAACCACTGAAGCATTGTTTTGTGCATTTACGTTTTATAGAAACCGATAAACTTTTATTTAAAACGCAATTTTTCAATTATAATGACATTGTATCACATATAAGTGCACCTCAGTCACAACTAACGACACCTGGTGAGCCGAGGACTATTAACCGTCATTGTGTGTGGTCATCACAACGTGTTTTTTTATAGGATGAGGGTGACAAACGAGCACACAGTCCACCTGATGTTAAGTGGTGACTATAGATATCTATATCCTCGATTACGAATTAGTGCAGAAGCATTGTCACCCGTGGAGGCCTAAGATGAAATGCCTCGTCTCCAGTAAAAAGTATTACCGGTACTCTACATTCACCATGCGAAACACAACAGCGTTGAGCTGCTATTTCACGCTGGTATTCTGTGAGAGCGTTGTCCCACCGCGGTCGAGCCGACCCGTTCGTGCTACAACTATAGTAGTAATATAGCTGCAGCATGGCTCTACCACGTGCTAAATATAGCTGCAGCATGAGTGTACCGTGTGCGTGTGCGCAGGGCGACGGAGCTGGCGCAGGAGCGCTACTACGTGTTCTGGGTGACGGCGCAGACGCGGCTGGGCTGGGGCGGCGTGGCGCGCGCGCTCGTGCTGACGACGATGAACCGCGCCGCGCCCGCGCCTCCCGCTCGCCCCAACATCGCGCGCTCGCTGCTGCAGCCGCACCACATCACCTTCTCCTGGACGCCCGGCGACGACGGCTATGCGCCGCTCAGGTACCGTCTGCCCTTGCCTAATGGACTCCACATACGAAGCGATTCGTCCTTACGGTCAATCTGAAAGGATATCGTGACAATAGATCGCTCAAAGCTTACCACTGACACATGAAACTATTAGTCGTTGCGATCGATCACGTCCTTATTTGAAACGGAACGACTAAAACGTGCTATCACAGACAGAAATCCGAATAAAAAATTACGTGCCATATTTTAAAATGGAAAATGAGCTTCGTTTCTATGCTTTGAATCCTCGGCGTCGACATATCGAGTGACGTGCAGTTTCGTAGTCACTTGGAGGAGAAGGCCAAATTGGCCTCTAAAAATCATGGCGTGCGCAGCAGAGCCGGGCAGTATTTCATGCCGGCACCTCGCCTTCAACTTTACAAAGTACGCAGGTTCGGCCGCACATGGAACACCGTTCCCATATCTGGGCTGGGGCTCCCCAATGCCAGCTCCTTCCACTTGACCGTATCCAGCGCAGAGCGGCTCGGATCGTCGACGACCGAGTACTTTCCGGTCGGCTCGATTCACTGGCGCTACAGAGATGTTGCATCTCTTTGCATTTTCTTTCGCATCTACCACGGGGAGTGCTCTGAAGAAATGTTCGGATTAATCCCAGCCCCCAAATTTCATGAACGCACTACGCAGCAAACTTCCCGATACAATCCACACCATCTAGATGCTTGGCGGTTCCACCACTGTACGTTTCACTCGGAGTTTTCTTGCACGTACGACCTCTCAGTGGAATAATTTACCACCGGCGATTTTTCCGGACCGATACGACCTAGAGACCTTCAAGAAAAGAGCTTACTCCTTTGTAAAGAGCCGACAACGCACCTGCAATTCCCCTGGCGTTGCGGTTGTTCATGGGCGGCGGTAGTCACTTAACATCAGGTGAACCGTATGCTCGTTTTCCCCCTCTTCTACAAAAAAAAATCAACCATAATTAATAATTAAAAGGTTTATTTTATATACTACAGGTACTATACAGTGCAACAAAAGGAAGAAGGTGGAACTTGGCAAACACTTCCCGAACGCGTGGATCCATTCGCCACATCGTACACAGTGGAGGGATTGAAGCCATACACCGGCTACCAGTTCAGGATCCGGGCCACTAATGATATTGGACCAAGCCGCTACAGCAACGCCACCGAGATAGTCCGCACTTTACCTGCTGGTGGGTAGTTACTTAATTTTTCATCTATTTTTGATCTTTTATCTGAATATCGTAACTTTTATGGGAAAAGCATTGTATATAGGTTTGACAAGTGATTTATATTATAAAATTATGCATTTGAACAGCCCCAAGCAAAGCTGTGGAAAATCTGCGAGTAGTGCCAATCACGCCAAGCAGCGTACGTGTACAGTGGTCACCACTAGGAGAGCAGCACTGGAGCGGCGACACGCGGACGGGCGGTTACCGAGTCTTTTACCAGCCTCTCACCGACTTTCCCACCTCACTGCAGCACACTATGAAGCAAGAGGTGCCTGGCATTAAGGTAACGCAATATTTACTAAAGATTATAATTTCATGCACAGAATATCAATGACATTTTAGGGCGCTTGTACACGTTAAGGGGTCTATGCAAGAATTCATAGCATTTCGACACACGGACTGTGTACAATGCTCTGGCGCTGACAAAGAAAAAATCTTATCTGCGCTAGACACGATAAACTCTGTTGTTGTGGTGAAGGGAGGGGCGGAGTACCTACTTGTATCTACTCAAATTGTCTGAAGGTCCTTGACTATTTTTCTACATATTGTAGCATTAAAAGAAACTGTTAGAAATAGATATTGCCAGTAGTTATAAAATTAGAGGGTGTTTTATTTCACGAATCCGTATAAAATAAAAAATCTAAGAATACCCACTACGTCACAATATCTTCCCGTGAGTGTCGTAACAGGCGACAGAGGGCACTGCCAAAGGTATCGGCAACAGCATCTCTCTAATAAAAACTGGAAATTATAGAAAACTGCAGTTGCCAACCTGCCTGCCAAGCGTGGTAACTTTAGCAAAATTTTCCAGATAAAGCAATCTACGGAGAGTCCTATATTCAGAAATAGACTGATAGTCTGTAATCATACTACATCCCCATGAGGTAACGGTGTGATGGATTCATTTACGTTACCACTACACGGCAAATGAATAACTGTTCCCTCCTGATTATATAAGTATGCAATGCAAGAAACTTAATGTAATTTGTATTTATAAATTTTAGTAATTGTTGTCCTCTTCCTAAGTTTCTCTTTCATATATATTCTTATTGTATATCTACATCACTTAGTTTTATTTGAAATATAACTTAAACGGATTCGCAACTTTCGGTGTTTAAGTAATCCGTAGTGTCGTTTAAAAATTGTACAAATATTCGAAACAAATAAGTAGTTTACCTAAAGGCTCTATGCGAACCACGTCGCGGGCTCGCGGGCACAATTAGTGTTAAATATAACAATAACTATGATTATAACTGCTTCGTTGATCAAGTGGTCGCAAATGCGGCTGCTAATCTTGAGGTCCCGAGTTCAAATCCCGGGTCAAGCCTATGAATCAGTTTCTTAGTTATTAGTTTATCCGTTGAGAAATTCTTAGTAGCAGTCCGGAGTCAGGACGTTGGTGATGTTTCACCACCATGCCTCAAAGAACGTAAAGATGTAGGTTTTATGTCTCATTGGAACATGCAGGGAATTGAGTGCACTCGTGCACTATAATTCTATCTTGTTCAGATGGCTAGCCTCAGTTGGTGAACATAACGAAAATAAAGTCTGGAGAAATAAATAAACATGTTAGTTCGCCAACACACATTACACAGATGGCTCTGGGAGTGTAATAAAAAGAGTGTGAGAAATAAAAATAATTATCCGAATTTAAAAAAAAACGCTATTTTCTTTCATAAAATTTAAAAAGTTTCTGTCTGACACCGTCCGTAAATTCATGGATACCCTATGCGCCCGAGTGACGTAATCACTGTAAAGTACACCGCCCGCGCCGCTGCCTACACAACATTCTAATAAAAACTCAATAGGTACACATAACCTGTGATGTAACTTTTCCTTCATACTTTCATCCTGGCTTAGGGCAGCAAAAATTGAGGAATTAAGGAAAAATTGAAATTTTACTAAAAAAAAAGGTTGTTATTTTTCATTGGATTTACGTTCTATAAGTGAAACCAAACCACTGGTTTCAAGGATAACGGTGTTTACACTAACAACCTGTATAATATGCAATAATCATTTTTTTTTTCTTCGTAGTTAACATGATTCTATTCATTACAAACAAACTTGACTAGTCATCGTTTACATGTCTCTATTTATCTTGTTTGGAGCAGACGTGACAAATTTTCGTGGCTAGATCCGACTAAATTCTAGTCATATACTTGATGAATTGGTCCTATCTGCAACAGACACGGTGAAATTTCTTAGCGTGTAAAAGCGCCCTCATAGTTTAACAAGCCTAGCAGACGTTGTTCTACCCTTTACCAGGAGAACGCGTTGTAGGCGATTGAATGTTAAAGTTTTTTTAACGCTGTTTACGTAAATAATTTTTTGTAAATACTTGTTGAAATAGTTTTTTTTAGTGTTTATCTAGTATATTATGTATATTACCCATCTATTTGATAAATTTTAATGGCAAAACGTTCCTACTATAATTATTGCGTAGGATAGACGCTATATGAACGAAAAACTGTTTCAGATATATCATTTTTTAAGTTACCGAAGTATTTTAGTAGGAGGTTATAAAACGTGAATTTATTTATTTTTTATTGTTAGATGGGTACTTATAGCAAAAAAGAACTAAGTAATAATTTATCTAATACCTACGAACTTTATTACAAAATTTAGTTGAAATTTGATTCACTATCCAAGTATCTACTTACATACTTGTCTTTTGTATTTAAAATATTTTAAGTTATAATAACACAAAACACTGAAATTAAGACTTTGTTTACCAACAAGATTTTTTAACTAAGTAGAATACGATCACATTTCTGTTAGAAATCGTATTTCAGGTTTATTTGTTGTTTACATTTTCTATCTATTTCTTCCGAGCCAAGCATCGCGATTCCCGACGAATGGCCTTACAAGTTGCAAGCCTTAGGCATCGCAGAACTCACATAGGTGCGAAAATATGGTCAGTCGATCATAGTCAGAATAGGTATTTTACCTAAATAACTTAATTACTATTTCGCAATGTATTTTGTTACTCTTTATTGACATCAAAGTTACATTTAGCTTGCGAGCGCGATTTATCTAATTAAAAATAATTATGCATGCATTAGGCAAGCAGTCAGCGTCAAAGGACTACAACTTCTGTACGTAGTACTATTATTTATGCTGTTACTTTACGATAGCTAGTGCGATGAGCATTACTCACTTTTTTACAATATATAATATTTTTTTGTAAAATTCATATACTACAGCGCCATATTTATATTGTGATGTGTCATTTTAATCTATAAAATTGCTACAAAATGAACAAGAGACCATTGGATTTTTTCACCTTTGTAAAGGGTTTTGGAATGTCACAATGTCCGCCGTGCTGTTCTATGCTTATTGAAGGAATTTTACGGACGATGAAGGAATACATTATGAGGAAACCTGCATGTATGAGGCATAAAGAATTTCGGGGACATGTGAAGTCCGCCAACTTGCATTTGTTAGATAAATGATCATTATGCAATACGAGTATTACTTAGCAATCTTCACAATTAATATGAATCCATTTCAAACTACCTACATTAATTATAAAGTTGAGTCACAATATAAAAGCGCCTACACTTAACGTTCCGCGGCAGTTGATTACGAACAGTGATGCTGAGAAAGTTATAACAGTCAAGTCTATTGTGAAATAAGGTGATTCTAAAGGTTGTGAGTAAAGTTAAATTAATATATAGTCTTCTTTATAAAAGTAAAGTATAGTGTGTTATAAAGTATTATATACAATTTAAGAGTGAAATTAAACAACGAACATAGTGATAATAGTCAACAAAGTGAGTTGTGGTTTTATTGGAGAAAAGCTGACACATTGGAGCGGCGCGGGGGACCAAGCTACATAGCCCTAGAAAGTAAGAGGAGGCCGATAGCCAGTTTCTTTACCTTTAGTTTAATTTACGCCATATAATATAGAACTACTGAAATAAATAACAAATAATTAGAACAATATATAATATAAATAGAATAAACTTAATTCTTTAGTTTATGATAATATTATAATAGTAGTAATGAATAAATCTATGTATAATTATTGTGACATTAAATGTACGAAACAACGTATGTGATAATAATTAACACGTGTTTTGTATTATGGCGCACGAAGTACCTACCTTTTAAAAAAATCGTTGACTTGTTTGGCCAACAGAGCGAGGAAGTGGTGCTGACGGACTTGGCGGTGGACCGCAACTACGAGATCAGCGTATGTGCGGTGAACTCGCAGGGCGCGGGGCCGGGTGGGACGCCAGCCGTGGTGTGGGTGGGCGAGGCTGTGCCTACGGCGGCGCCGCGTGACGTCACCGCCGAAGCGCTTTCGCCCACTGAAGTGGCACTCACCTGGAAGCCGCCCGCGCTCGCGCAGCAGAACGGCGACCTACTCGGATACAAAGTACGAAGTATTATAAGATTCTGGTTACAATTGCTCTTGTCTCTTGGTGTATTATGAGCTCCTGGTGGCTCTTGCTCACGTTCTTTTTTGTGTATGATCTTCTTGTCCTCAATGGTTATTCCTTGCTCAATCCTATTTTGTTATGAGTTCTTGGTAGCGCTTAATATCGATTCTCACTGTGTTAGTAAATAACCATAGGAAGTAAGTATGTACTGCGACTTAGCACCGTGCGCGAGCACAACTTATTTGTATTTATTTATTGTATTTAGAGAAACTGAAATCCGTGCATGATTTAAAATAAGAGTATGTATCTATAATATGACTGCCTCATTGGTCTGGTGGTTGTAGTAGTGCGACTGCTGATCATGAGGTCTTGGGTTCGAATCCAGAGTCAGACCAAAAAATCAATTATTGAGTTTTCAAAAAATTCTCAGTAGCTGCCCGGAGTCAGGAAGTTGACGGTGTCTCACCCCTGTGCCTCGGAAAGCCGTTGGACCTGTGCCTGATCTCTCTCCGGTCGTGTCGGTTTACCGTCCCATCGGATTATGAGAGTGAGGGATTAGAGAGTGCACCTGTGCTTGCGCATACACTTGGGCACTATAATCCTGTCCTGCGTCGATGGCTAGTCTCCGATGAGGCAGGCCGCCGTGGCAGAATTTCGGTCTGGAGGACATTATTATTATTATTATGTATCTATAATTAACTGGATAGGTTCTTGCCCTTGGGAACTTAGCGAAAGCGTCAGTTTGGCTTTTTGACTGAAAAGTTTGGAGAAAACCAGTCTTCTGGAGTATCTAATAAATAATTATAATGTTTTTAACATTTCAGATATTTTATTTAATGACTGACTCCCCGGAGGAGCCCGAGCCGGGACGGCGAGTGGAGGAAGAAATCGAAGTAGTCCCGGCCACCGCAACATCACACTCATTAGTTTTTCTTGACAAATATACGCAATATCGTATACAGGTATGAAATTTTTTATCGCGAATAAATAAAAAATATTGTCCGTTTAAGGATTGCATAATCGCAAATATATGATTTGCGATTATACAATCAAAAGAAAGCTTCCAAAAATATTAAAACTTGACACAAACCTATTAAAAATTGTATTTCTAAATTATGCGGCTTTCCAACAATTTTTGATGTAGTAGCAGAGAATGATTTTTGGTATAACAAATAAAATATTCATTTTAAGTAAAAATATCTATACTTATATTATTTATATTACACGCTGTATACACGCTAATCTCTGGAGCTACCAGTCTGATTTAAAAAAAATCCTTTTTTATATGATAGCCAGATCAGGATCCTATTCCTCATAATAGGATAGGCTATTTAGACCACACCTATCATCTAAACTTAAATATTGATTTTTATTAAGCAAGTCGTAAGAAATATATCAGCACACGGATAAAGCAGTTCGGGATATATCCCGAACTGCTTTATCCGTGTGCGCTGGCATAATGGTTAGTGATACGTAAATACAATGTTCTATAAAAATATTGATCTTTTTCTAACGTGGTAGAGCCATGCTGCAATTATTTTAGTAGTTTAGTTGTAGCACGAATGGGTTGGCTCGACCGGGGAAGGACCACGCTCTCACAGAATACCAGCGTGAAATAGTAGCTTAATGCTGCTGTGTTTCGTATAGTGAGTGTAGAGAACCGGAGACCCTTTTTACTGAAAACGAGGCGTTCCATCTTAGTCCTCACGGGTGACAACGCATCTGCATTTTGATTCGTAATGGAGGATAGATTTAGATGTCTATGGGCCACAGCCACCATTAACCATCACGTGGACCGTGTGCTCGTTTGTCACCCTATCCCCTAAAAAAATCTTTTCTCCATCTAAAAAAAAATTCGCGATACCAAATGCTTATTCCTTATACATAAGCCAAAAAAAGGTATTTTGTGACAAAAAATTATTGAAAATTAAAAAGTGATTTTTGAGCGTACTTACGAACGAAAGTTACTTCATCTTCAAGACCATTTTATGAGGATATACTTTGCTCTTTACGGCATGTTAATTGGACGCATAGTTTAAGAGATAATGAAAAATTAATATTATTCAACTAGTCGATAGCAAAACAATCGCTCGGCACGCGAACGACGCATAACCCTAGCCGCCCGATGAACCGAGAGAACTAGGCGTGAACGTCTCTTTAAGGCGATATCTCGAAAATTTGGTGGTTTTTCTGTTTAACATATATTTTTTTTAATTTTATAGATTACAAACCAAAATTGTGGTACATGATTTATGACTGTATGACCTTGGATTGCATAAGGAAAACACGATAATCTGTAATTTTCTCGATAGAAAAAAATTGCAAAGTAGGCTCTAATTATTTACATTTCTCGATGACACCACAATATTCTTACGAATAATTTTATGGAATTATTTTTAGGCATAGTAAATAATCATATCTAAGTTCTCATAAACCAGTTTTTTAATCCATAACGAAGTTTTGTTAAAATAAATAAAAATGTTGTTTGGCGCTTACTTAGTTTTTTTTCCGAGCGTGTGCTCTGTATGGCTATCTCATAATTTGCGTACTATGAAGTCATTACATCACTTTCGTTTTGACACTCCCTCAGACGTCCGTTAGCTTCACCGACAAAGGAATAAGCCACGCCCCATAACTTCGATTCATTTTCAAAGTATCCTCTTAAGCGAGTTTTCATGTCGCGCGGCTTAGTCGCATGATATACACGGGTGAAACCACAGCTAGAAATATAATAAAAGCTTAATTTTCGGCATTTGGCAAATGCTTGCAGATGCACCACAGTATAAACGGATAATTTTTCGTTAGAGTCTATGGCAAAGCAATGTTAACATTTATCACTGTTGATGAATATCAAAAAAAATATTTCAACTTGTGGAAAGCAATACTTCTGTACTTATATCGTACAGTGGGTACATTCAAAAATCTCTTGCGGGTTAAAGATTGGTAATAATCACCCCTCTTACCAGGCGGTTAAGCGAATGGATATCGATATAGATTTTTGGGTGTATCAAGTGTTCAACCTTTTTAAAAGGTATTTCAACGGCCTTACTTACCTCTCATTTAAGACTCTTGTGCTCTTGTGTGTGTGTGTGTTTAGATTTTCGAGTTGGACGCTGAGTTTTATTAGCTTATTACATATTTCGTCGCGATATTGTCGTAAGAATTGGAAATGAAAGTTATCAGAAAAATCTCAAAACTTCAGTCCCTTCGCACACTTAGGCTTGAGGCCTGAATATTAAGCTTTAACATAAAACTACACAATGCATGTGATATTGTGTAGTTTAAGACTAGACCATAGTAATAGGTACTATATTACATTAATTGTGCTATTGTGAAGTTTGAGTGTAAACTCAAGATTGTCTTTGAATACCGCTTTAGACGACATGCCACGTCATCGCTATTAATCATTTTGTATGTCTGATCGGGAACGCCTTTTTTCTTTCGCTGTCATTTCCCTTTTCTTTTCCATTTTTTTCAATTATATATTAAGTTTAATAATAATAATAATAACTCTTTTATTTCAGACATAGATCCATATAAGTTGTTAGTAATTGTGCACCTTAAATACTAATGTTAGTTTCTTAAATATGAGTAGTCACTTTTCAACAAATCGTTCCAATAATATAGCATATGCCCGTCACATCTTTCGGCGAACACGTTCATTATACTGTTGCGGCTGCCACGTATTCTGCTCAACAGCGAGTACACTCTTTTACGCATTATTGCGAAGAAGTCATCTGTTCGTGTTTCTGCAAACATCCCTGATGCGCTACAAAATCGAGGCAGCCCCAACAGGGCCCTGAAAATGTTATTATATAAAACACGAAGGTCACTGTAAGCGCGCTTTGTATACGTTGTCCATAAGCTGCATGCGTAAAAAGATTGACAACAGGTTTTGAAGAGTGTAATCTTAACTTCCTTGCTGCACTGCGCAAACCTACGAACAGTACTACAGACAGTGCCCTTCGCTCCCTTTCAATGTCCATATCATCTTTACAATTTTCAGTTATGTAGTGGCCTAGATATTTAAACTCTTTTACTCTTCCTAGGGCAGTGCCATTAAGCAAAATAGGAGGCACATTCTTTGGACACTTTTTTTCCAGCTCTAAATACCATATACTGACTTTTCTTAAAATTGTATACTAAACCATGTCTAACAGCATAATCCTCACAAACGCGTAACAATTTTCTAAGAGCACTAACAGACGGTGCCAGCAGCATATCATCGGCGTAACTTAAATTGTTTAAACAAACTCCATCTACATAGCATCCGATATACATGCTGCTCATTTCACCGATTAGGTCATTAATGTACAGGCTGAATAGGTTCGGTGAGCTTAAACCCCCTTGTCTCACCCCATATTCTAGTCTATACGGATCGGAAAACGTATCTGCCCATTTGAAATTATTTATTTGATTGTTGTACCAATACTCGAGCATGGCAACAAGTTCAGCAGGTATTCCGGTTTTCCTCAACTTACTCCACAATATTTCATAGGAAACCATATCGAAGGCTTTTGACAAGTCTAGAAAACAGGCATACACAGGTGTTTTTCTGTCCGTGTAGTACTCAACGATTCGCTTAAGGGCCAAGATTGAAAGCCCAGTCCGGAAACCAAATTGAGCATCGTGTAGCTGCAAATATTTTCTTAAATAAGTATCAAGTAGACCGTCCAGTACCTTTGCTAATATTGTAGCCAACGATATAGGTCTATAGTAGGTTATGTCCGATATGTCCCCAGTTTTATTTTTTAGAATTGGCACCACAATAGTCCTCATTATATTATTAGGTAGATATCTATGTCGTAGGCACAGTGAAAAGAACAAACCCAAAACCCTAGGAAGAAGGCCACCAGCATGTTGCAAAAGCTAAATGCTAAGATCATCATACCCAGGAGACCTCCCTCTTTTCATGTTCATAGTCACTGCACCCACCTGTTTAGCTGTGAAGTGAACCGGGTTTGTGTCGAAGGGGACTTCCGTGTAGGTTTTACCATCTAAAGGAGAGTCAACATTAAAATATTGCCTAAAATTTTCAACAATCTCTTTTTTGTCATTAGTGTTCCCAATACTCACAGGAGGACCAGGCCGTACGTTTAATTTATTTGTGGATTTCCAAAAATTTTTGAAGTCCTTATTACAATGTTGAGTAGCTATTATGTCCATTTTAATTTGTTCTTCCCGATTCTGGCACCATTTTAACTTAGATTTAAATTGACGTCTGCTCTCACACATACGATCATACACAATGCCCCCTTTAGGTTTGCCACATTGTAACCAATTATAAAATTGAATCCTGGACCCCTATGAGCATCTTTTACATATTTATTCCATCCGACTACAGATTTACCTTCTTCTGGCTGTAATGGCCTACCTTCATATGTCATAATTGCGGCCTCGCTTAAGGTATTTACTATAGCCTCATACATCTTATCTAAAGTCTCTTTGTGATCTATACATGTACACATACGATCACAACAATGGCAAAACTGTACCGGTAAATGCATATCTCTAAATTTCGAATTACAATATTCTTTATATTTGAGTATTTGATGTGGTTTTCTGTTGCCCCATATTATTTTACTATTCTTAACAATATTTTGAAGTATTTTGGAGCTCACAATTGCTAGGTCACAAGTAATACTTAAGGGGAAATGATCCGACCAATAAATACTGTGTAAAATTTCAACACTGCGCACAGTTTGGTAAGCGGCAGTAGTAGTCACACAGTGATCGAGCCATCTTCTACTACCGTGTGCATCACTTACATATGTAAAAGAGTCGGAGTACATACCGAGTTTGTCCATATCAGCGCACTGCCAACACTGATCCGTACAAAACTTTAATAATTCATCACCAAATAGCTCACCTGGGTGAGCATTGAAATCACCAACAATGTAAACTGTTTCTATCGCACAACTTTCAATGATAGCACTAATTCTACCTAAACACTCCGTGAACTCAATTATGTTTTCATTTTTATCCACTGGCATATAAATACTGAATACCAATATGGATCGGTCACCACTAACGGCCTTTATTGCACATACCCTAGGATTTTCACAGTCGATCACTGTCACTGAAGTAAACGCCACCTTACGCCACAAGATCGCAACACCCCTATACGGCCTGCCGCGACGACGACGACGACAAGCCAGCAGACGTATTAACTGCAGACGTTTAAAAGATGAATAAGTGTAAAATGATGTTTGATTTTACTATAAGAAATAAAAATGAACAGGTGTTGGCGTTTAATCCGGCGGGCGACGGACCCCGATCCAGTGCGCTTCAGGTGCGGACACACCAGGGCCTGCCGTCGGCGCCGCGCAACATCACGTTCTCCGACATCACCATGAACAGCCTCGTGGTGGCCTGGCTGCCGCCACACAGGCGCAACGGACTCATAACTTCGTACCTCGTCACCTACGAGACTATCGAGCAGGACGAGCGTAAATATCACTTTCTTATTGACTCATTGAGGGAAACAATGTTATATTTTTAATAGTGTTTAATAATATGTTATTTATGTGTATTAGGATATGTACAATATAAGGATAACATTGTAATTTGACTTGATTGATTTGACGACGTTGACTGCCTCGTTGGTCTAGTGGTTGTAGTAGTGCGACTGCTAATCATGAGGTCCTTGGTTCGAATCCTGGTTCGGGCCAAAAAATCAATTATTGAGTTTTTCTGTCAAGCAATTCTCAGTAGCTGCCCGGAGTCAGGCAGTTGGCGGTGTCTCAACCCCGTGCACGTAAAGCCGTTGGTCCTGCGTCTGATCTCTCTCTGTTCGTGTCGGTTTATCGTCCCATCGGATTATGAGAGTGAGGGAATAGAGAATGCACCTGTGCTTGCGCATACACTTGGACACTATAACCCTGTCCTGCGCCGTTGGCTAGCCTCTGTTGAGGCAGGCCGCCGTGGCCGAAATTCGGTTTGGAGGACATTATAACATTGTAATAATTAATTGAAAGCTTTATAAAATAAAATGTCAATTAATATGTTTTTTAAATGTCAATTAGCTAGAAGTTTCAAAATTTCCATCTATTTACAACTTATTAAATAATAGATATGAACACAAGTTCACTTTCAAATTTGCATTTTATGCTTTTGACCCTCTCCTGCTTTATAATCCTCAGAGAAAAAAAAAATAGTGTGTCCAGCTGTAGGCCGTGCCTTTTTTATAGACGTAATGGTAACAAACGAGCAAATAGTCCACTTGATGGTAATGCCGTTTCTGTTTTAAAAACGCTTAGTTTTCTTTTACGAGCCGTTTTGCAATGAATTGCATGAACACCCCTTTTTTAAAACAAAATACCAATCAACTATTTCGACTCAGATGAAGTAAAAAAAGGTAGATATCGAACATAGAATAAGAAACTGTCGCCAATTTTATATTTTTGTGTGAGTCAGAGAAGTTTTTAAATAAATCCCTAAAAATTGAGATAAAATGGTACATATCTACTCAAGCGTCCAAGCCGCGCGAGTGATTCTCGCCTCCACCTGTCCGCGTTTTAAATGTCTCTTTTTTTTAACGACCGCGCGAGCCCTCAACAAAACCTATATCTACAATTCAATAAAAATAATCACGAAAAGCTCATAAAGTAAGTATTTAATTTTGTTAAAATAAAATTGTTCAAATTATAAATAAAGGATGAAAATAAAGCTTAAACATGGGAGTATCAAAAAAATTATCGTATTAATTTTTTATTTCGAGTTTTACAAGAAAAGTATAATAGTTACTGGAGACAATTATTTTATATTATAATAGATCATGATATACTTACACTTTAAAATAACATCAATATCTCGATATCGATATATAGATAAATATATAATATTTACTCAATATAAATATTGACTACCCAACGCAATCATGAATTGCATGAATTGCATTTATATAATTCCGAGACACATCTCAACATATTTCTTTTATAAATGGCTATTTACGTGTTAATAGCGAAGCATTCTTTTATATTTAGCATTTATTAACAAAAGCAATCGACTAAAATACATTTTAAACAATGTATAATCAAGAAAAGATGATCGCGTCGTGATTAAAATTTCGAGCTAAATTATTTTAATGTGTAACTAGCTTGCCAGGCAGACGTTGTTCTGTCCTTTTCGACGACCCTTTGTCATGTCCTACTAAAAATCCTCAAATTCGCAAAAACAAAATTGTGGGTCACTCATGGGCAAAAAAACTATCCTATCTCTCAAGTTGGACCAAATTGCACACGGTGTGCAAATTTGATCAAAATCGGTTAAGTAGTTTAGGAGTCCATCGCGGACAAACAACGTGACACGTAATTTGTATATACTAGGATGTTTTGGGACTGTCGTAATGATACTCATTTCCAAAGTAAATATCTTCACAATCAATTTGTTGTACAACTACATTAGAAATATAACGTATAAAAACAGAAAACTTATGACATTTTTGATCAAGTTCCACACTAACATTCCACAAATAAGGATTGCGAACTGTTATTTTCAGATTTTTTTTTCTGAATATTTTGTTACCATTACACAAATAATATTAACTAACTTAATGGATGACATTTTTAAAAAGGCACCATCTCTTATTTTTTACTGTATTATTAACATCTGTCTTCAGCGATGTACACATTTAAACTGAATATTGTCATTTGGTGACTGTAGTCAGCATGGCTAGTTTATGCAAGAATTTTTGTGGGGACTACAGTCACCGTGGACGCTTGAGTGGTTATGTAATAAATTTTGAGTTTATTTAATACACAAAAGTTAGAAATAAAATAATTATCATAGGGGAATAATTGTGGACTTCATTGGGGCAGTTAAGTAAAAGAGAGGAAGCGCTTGGTTACATAATGGGTTGCATATATAATTTACATGGATAATTAAAATACTTAGATTTATTCTATTGTATGATAAGTAAATTATAATTATCTTATTTCTCGAGGGTCACAACGCATCTGCATTTTCATTCTTAATTGACGATAGATGATGTCAATGGGGTTCTGTTTAGCATTCATTTACCATCACGTGAATTGTATGTTCGTTTGTTACCCTTATTCTATCTATCCATATTTTGGTGTGACAAACGAGCACACAGTCCACTTATCATGGTAAGTGGATGCTGCGGCCCATAGACTGCAGATGCGTTGCCAGCCCTGAGGACAGAGATGGAATGCCTCGTTTCCAGCAAAAAGGGTCTCCGGTTCTCTACACTCACCATACGAAACACAGCAGCATTAAGCTGCTATTTTATGCTGGTATTCTGTGAGAGCGTGGTCCTACCCTGGTTGAGCCGACCCATTCGTGCTGCAACCACAATATAACTGCAAAATTAAATAAAAATAAAATAAAATAAAAATGCTATTGTTACATTGAACCTGTGATATTCTTAGTTTATTCAGAAAGATTAAAATATTAATATTTTATAGCTTCTGAAGTCGGAGCTTTAATTATGTTCACTGCGTTTTAGCATCGACTTCAGGAATCTATTACGTGGGAAGTATTTTTTTTTTATTTTTAGTTTATTGAAATCGCCTTTTACTTATATTTTTAATTGGTATTGTTATTTGGCCAGTTATAAAATCCCTTAGTATTGTGGTAGTATCGTGTGACGTGTGATCCCATGCAAAACCGAGGTAAAAATATCGTAATATAATATTAATTATTTTTTATATTATTTGTATGATACTGTATTGTTTACTTTAACAACTTTAGTTCTGCTGGGCATTTATGAAGAGTGTATTAAAGTGATCGTTCCCGTGGAACAGGGTACAGCAAGCAAGTGAAGCAGAAGGTGACTGAGCAGCGGCTGGCGGTGGGCGGCCTGGAGGAGGAGGTGGAGTACCGGTTCTGGGTGCGCGCGGTGACGCTGGGGCCGGGCGCGGCGGGCGAGGCGCGCGCGCGCACGGGCCCGCAGCCCGGTTCGCCCGCGCCGCCGCGCGCGCTGCGCCTGCGCAGCGACCCCGCCGCGCTGCACCTGCGCTGGGACAACGCCGCCTCCGGCCGCGGCCCGCTACTCGGATACTACATCGAGGCCAGGAAGAAAGGTCATCCTCCACACTTTTTTTAACCGTTATCGTTATAGCCTATCATTGTCCACTACCGTATAGTAGCGGTGTAAGAATATCCACTACCCCATTACGTCCTGAGGGTGGCGGAAGAGACAACAGAGCCACAGTATATAAATAAGTACAGTATGGATACTAAGCCTAGTTGGGTACATAATTACCTACGCTCCGTTGAAGCAATAGGGTTGTGACTTTTAATGTTTATGATATATATTTTTTTTTAGTTCTGTAGTGATCAATCAATGGAATTTAAATAATTACCTTACTAATACAATTTAAATAGGTAATCTCATGGCGTCTGTTAATCTCAGTAAAATACAATAGTTTAAACATGAAAAATAATTTAATATTAACATACAACTTGTAGAACTATAGATCTTTAATTTTGTCATTACGGCATAACCTTTTACAAGCTTTGGCTGGAGCGTACGCGAGCGCGGTTGGACGAAAATAGCGCAATGGCGCGCGGGCAGAGTTCATGAGCGGCTGCGAACCGTACTGACCGTACAGAAACAATTTTTTTTAAATTCAATATGGATTGTAAATAATACTTACTAAAAGTCACTTTATTTTTCATTTACCACTGGTTCGCAATAAAAACCTCTGTCCTGGGAAGAACTAGCAAGAAATATTTTGTAAAAAAATACCCTCCTATTTTATTTACAATTATACAGCATTATCGACGTCGACATCTTCAAAAATCATTAAAATAACACCCAGGACGAAAATATTGATACCTTTGAAGCCGTCATCTTGGATTTACATTCCGACATCACTATCGGATTTCACACGCTCACAAACTATGAAAATGACACCCATGACGGAAACATTGATACCTATTGCAGCCGGATCTCTTGGATGTACATTTCGACAGGACTATCGGCTTCAACACACTCAGAAACCATGAAAATTACACCCATGACGAAAAAATTGATACATACTGCCGCCGCCATCTTGGATTCACGTTTTGACAGCACTATTGACTTAAACACCCTTGAAAATCATGAAAACAACACCCATGATGAAAAATTGATACATTTTGCTGCCGCCATTTTGGATTCACGTTTTAATAGTGTTATCGGCTCCAACACCCCCGAAAGCCATGAAAATGACACCCATGACGAAAAAACGCGAACGAGGGCAGTTGAAGATAAAACATCGTTTAAATTTTGTGGCTATTTAAAATTCTAAATATCTGTTTATAGTGCGAAACATTGCGACTAGTACATACGTGTGTGAACCTTATATGACGGTGATTGTGTCTGTGTAATTACTACAATAAAACATCAAGAAATTGTGGAGTAAGAAGCATTTTAATATTTATAAAATCTTATATCTTCAATCTCCCGGACCTACCCCAACTCGCAATTCACTCGCTGTGATGTAGTACGGCAATATTTACTTGCTAATCTTTTAGCGCCTGGATAAAATAATTAGCACATACTAGTTAACAAACTTTTTCTAGAAAATTTTAAAAGTTGTTTTTAGAGTATTCTATTGCGCCTAAAATGGATAAACAATTCTGTGGAGCTTGCAGAGCATTAGTATCTGATAAAAGATACATGACCTGCCTTGGTTGTAAACAGAAGTATGACCTTCAATGCGCTAATATCTCACCACAGCGGTATAGAGCGTTAAATAATGAGAATAAGCGTAATTGGAGATGCCTGGAATGTAAAAGTAAAATACCTAAGAAGGATAACACAAACACACCTATACGCCCATCGCACCCGACAGAGTCGGCAGTTCTCGATAACGCAGATAACTTGAATGTAACGTTGCGTAAAAATCTGATTTAACATTTGACTACATAACGGAAAAAAAGTTGAAGTATGTCTTGGAGGCTGAAAGACAAGAATTAAGAATTGTTATTCAATCAAGCCTGAAGGAATTATCAGATCAGTTAACCACAATAAAAAACCAGTGTTCCGGATATCAGGAGTCTTCAATGTTTATTAGTGGGCAATATGAGGATTTTCGCAAAGAGCTCGTAGAACTAAAAAAGTTGCTTGCAACGACCACTGCTGAATTGAAATGTATAAGAGAAGAAAATAAAAGTCTAAAAAATAGTGTTACTGCACAAGCAGCAAGGATTAAAGCATTGGAAGACGAAAACTTGAGACAACAACAGTGGACACGAATGCAGAATATAGAGATAACAGGGATTCCTGAGAATAAGGCCGAAGATACTAAACAAATAGTATTGAAACTCTCGCAGCATATTGGGGCTCCTATTCAGCAGACTGATATCGAGATAAGACAACGTGCCGTCAAAGACAAACTTATAGCAGCGGGTCGCAAGTATCGTACTCTGAATGCTAAGGATTTGAGAATGGGTGATGAGACTAACAGAGTTTATATCAATGAGCACCTTACAAAAGAAAATAAAATTCTTTTAAATACATGCAAACAAAAAGCCAAGGTAATGTCCAAACGCCATATTCTGGCGTCTCAAATAATATGCACATCTGTCAAACGCCATAATATGGCGTCGAGTGATAGCAAACTATTTGTAACATATATATCTGCATGATTGATTTTGTCTAAATTTGATTTAATAATGTGTTTTTTTGTGAACCTCCTTATTTTTTGTCCCGATGTCGAGTAGAGCTAAGTGAGGCCTTTCTCGACCTTGTCGTAAACAAAAAAATTATGAAAAAAAAATAAACTTACAAGTAAAACAAATAGTACTTGGAATAAAGGCTTTAATTTGTAATTATTACACCTTTGCAGAAAATTGGGGAAAAAACACTTTTCTTACTTTCATTTTCAAGTTATACATAATCTGATAGCTTATTTAATAAAGTTTCCATTGATATATGATTTTAATATACCTTTTATACAAAATGTCTTAGAAATAGTCATTTTAATGAACAGCAGGAAGTAGTCTGGAGATACTTCGGGAAGTGCTCGACAGATGAGCCATATTGGCCAAAATGACCCCGACATACGAGTGGATACTTGAAAAACGTAAAGAAATATTAACAGTCCATGCTAAAAAAAAGCTATATTTAGCTAAACTGATTTTTCATTTAAAAATCCTCCTTTGCATTCTATGACGTTTTTTACAAATCTCGGCATACGGGCAATCAATTTGTTGATAGTGTCTTGTGATATATTGCTCCAAATTTCGCAAAAAGCATTCCACATTTCTTCTCGCGAGGATGGACCACAACTACGGACGCTCCTATCAAGCACTTTCCACAAAAGTTCAATGGGATTGAGATCCGGACTCTGAGGAGGATAAACCTCGTTTTTAACACCCCTTGTGCCTCTTTCTCTTCCAAATATCCTCTGCATAATTTTGAGCTATGCTTAGGATCATTGTCCTGTTGGAAAAGGAATCCAGCTTGGAGATGGATAATTGCAAACCCCGAAGGAACGGCATTTTGTTCTAAAATTTTTTGTACTCTTCCTTTTTCTGTCAATTTTGATCAAATCGCCAGTTCCTTGCCTAGAAAAGCAAGCCCAGACCATAATTGAGCCACCACCATACTTGATTGTTGGGACCACAGTCTGGCATCATCTTGGTCACTACGTCGAACGTAAATTCTTCGTTTCGAACCGAATAGCTTAAACTTGGATTCATCGGTCCAAAGAATTTTTTTAAAATCTTCTTCAGTCCAATCTCTATTGACAAGGGCCCATTGCATCCGGTTTTTCTTATTTTGTGGCTTTAGCAGAGGTTTTCGAACGGCGACAGGACCACACAATTTCGCATTTCTCAGTCGTCGTTTTACTGTAGTTAATGATAAAGGTTTAACTCGGGTTTTGTTTACTTCAACACGGATTTCCGGTGCTGTTAAGCGTCTAGCTTTTGCCATTTTAAGACGTCTTCATTGTAGAAACCACAAAAGTCGGAAACACGTGTTTTTAGAAGCTAAATAGTTCTAATTATTGACCAATGGGAAACAAAAGCAAAGCAATTAGTTATAAGCCCATCATAAAAATGTTATTGCGACTCTACCACCTGGCTCTAACGCAGCGTTTGTCGGTGTTTGAAAACAATACATGGTTATAGTCCAATAACTTGAAAGTTAATAAAAGAATGACTTCTTTACATATTCGATTTTAACAGTAGAATGTGCAGGTGTACATTTCTTTTATTTATCTCATGGGATTTCATTACAATTTATAGATAATTATGTTTTTTATGTGTGGTCTTAAATTTTTGGCCGGCAGTGTAGTTTCCGTACTGGACTTTTATAGGTTATAATGGAATGGATGGCTGAACACAGACCTCCCATAGATTACCTTATTACTTATTATTATATCATAGGTGCGATATTTTCCATTGTTGCCGCGATTTGCAAACAGGTTACAATCTGTAATTTTTTATTTTTAGTTATTAGGAAAATGCTGCTGCTCATCTCCTGATTTGTAGTGGGCTAGTGGATATTCTTACATCGCTCCTACACGACCATTTTTAGGGTTCCGTAGTCAAATAGGAACCCTTATAGTTTCGCCATGTCTGTCTGTCCGTCTGTCCGTCCTCGCTTAATCTCTGTGACCGTTAGCACTAGAAAGCTGAAATTTGGTACCAATATGTGTATCAATCACGCCGACAAAGTGGTAAAATAAAAATTGGAAAAAAATGTTTTATTAGGGTAGCCCCCCTATATGTAAAGTGGGAAGTGATTTTTTTTTTTAATTTCAATCCTAACGTGTGATATATTGTTCGAAAGGTATTTAAAAATGAATGGGAATGAAAGGGGTTTACTAAAATCATTTTTTGATAATGTCAATAACTTCGGAAATAATCGCTCCAAAAGTAAAAAACAATGTATGTCCCCCCCCCCCCTCTAACTTTTGAACCATAAGTTTAGAAAATATGAAAAAAAATCTGAAAAGTAGAACTTTATAAGGACTTTCTAGGAAAATCATTTTGAACTTTGATGGAAACACCCACCCACTACCGGGAGCAGTTACAGGAGCGCGGAGCGCGAACATAATGAATACCCACCTTTAAACTCATAAGTGGGAACACTTATTGTGACGGACGGAAACCTACGGAACCCTACACTGAGCGTGGCCCGACACGCTCTTGGCCGGTTTTATTACTATACTGTAATTCACATCTTATGCTTTCGAAGCAATTTTTCACATTTTTCGAGTATCAAAATACATTGTCAAATACTAACTATTTAATATACATATATTTTAAAAATGCTATAAATTAAAAAGAACACAAATAAACCATATTAAAGATTTAAACTAGTACAACAACCAATGAATAATACCCTGTTTAATTTTTAATAGTTCATCAACAGGATCGAAGTACCGATCGCGCCCAATAACATGTTTCCTTTTTTGTTTTACTTTTCTAGTTTAAATAAATAGTTCATATGCAGTAAGTACTTTTATGCTAGAGCATAAAACAGTAAACATAGAACTTATACAAACTGCATCGCCGACATGCTATTCGTATCGACATGAAAAAATTATTGTCGGTAATCTCAATATCCGATCCACATGTAAATTTTTTATTTTACTGAAAGGACTTCGGTATGTTTGAAAAAAAAAACACAAATCAAACTAATACGCTGTGTTTTAACAGATGTTTCCAAAACGCTGATTTTGCTTAGTTTCATATAGTGAGTGGAGACTCTTTTCACTAGAAAAGAGGAATTCCATCTCAGTCCTCAGTGGTGACAACGCATCTGCATTCTGGTTTTCGAAGATAGAAATGTAGACGACGACTGTAGACGTGAGCTACAACATCCTTCTACCATCAGTTGGACTGTGTGCTTGTTTGTTACCAATAATTTATATTAAAAAAATCTATCAAAAAAGCATTATTATAAAGGTAGTAGTAGTCCCTATGGCAGAATCGCTGGAGGACTTAAGCACTATGCTCAATGACCTCAATAGTGCCTCCCAACGGATAGGTCTTAAGATGAACATGGACAAAACAAAGATCATGTTTAATGTCCATGTCACACCTATGCCGGTAGTTGTTGGGAGCACTAAGCTCGAAGTTGTTGACGAGTACGTTTACCTGGGACAAATAGTCCAAACTAGGTAAGTCCAACTTCGACCGAGAGGTCAATCGACTGATTCAACTCGGCTGGGCAGCGTTCGGGAAATTACGAGACATCTTCTCGTCAGGTATACCTCAAAACCTGAAAACTAAGTTGTACAACCAGTGCGTGTTGCCATTGATGACATATGGAACTGAGACGTGGTCCTTCACTCCTGGCCGTATGAGGACGCTCAAAGTCGCTCAGCGAGCTATGGAGAGGGCTATGCTCGGAGTTTCTCTGCGTGATAAACTTAGAAATGAGGATATCCGCAGTAGAACCAGAGTGACCGACATAGCTCAACGGATTAGTAAGCTGAAGTGGCAATGGGCCGGCCATATAGTTCGAAGAACCGACGACCGTTGGGGAAAAAGGTTCTCGAGGGGCAGCCTCGTACCGGTAAGCGAAATGTAGGGTGACCCCCCACTAGATGGAGTGAGGACCTGGTAAGACATACAGGAAGTCGATGGATGCAGGTGGCTCAGGACCGTGCTTTGTGGCATACCTTGGGGGAGGCCTATGTTCAGCAGTGGACTTGTGAAGGGCTGAAATGATGATGATGATGAGAAAATTCATCAAGGATCGTTTCGAACCTCCACACTTTTCATGTACCGTGTACAGTTGTCTTTAAAACCGGTATTTCTTTAAAAACAGTCGGATTGTCTTTAAAAACAGTATTATCTTATTGTAAGAATCTTTTTAAAATATTATAGCTTTATGTATGTATAAATGTATTAATGTATTTTATTTTTATGCAGCAAAGGAAACCTGGCAAGCGTGTAAGTTTTGTTTCTACCCCTACCAGAATAACACGCATTCCTCTAAAATTATTCGTAGATCCCACACTGTACCTACTGCTTATCTTGTTTTTTATATATGTTCAGATTGTAAAAACGCGATATCATTATTTATTACGAGTACTAAATTAATTTTCTAATATAAATAAATAATGTATGTGTATAAGTGCACACCTTATGATCATTTATTAATCATATAATCTTCGTAACTGGCCTGCTGGAAGAAATTTCATTATGAGATAAGTAGAGCCCTTGTACAAACTTTTCATCATGATGTGTCCTCCCTTCTTGTGTGTACATAAATTGTTAATTAATTAAATAAATAATGTACAAAGTATAAACTATATTTTATATGTATGGTTGGTTGCTTTATTTTTATTATAAAAACAATATAAACACCTGTAATGCATCTATCACATTTTATCCAGGGAAGCCTAATCTCATCGAGTCCGACCCTTGTAAACTTTGTATATAGGTTAGGGCAACAAAGTATAAATAAATAAATAACCTCCATATTAAGAATTAAAGACATATATAATGTATAGTGTTCATACTGCTTTATTGTTTTGTACCGTCGATAGTAACAACAATTCTTAATTTAAAATTAGATTATTTTTTATAGATGACACAAGATGGGAGACGATAACAAGGACCAGCAATGGAATGCTAGAAGAATTCACAATATCATACCAAAGTCTGCTGCCCTCGACTGCTTACTCCTTTAGAGTAATCGCATACAATATGTACGGGATAAGTAACCCAACGTACAGCGACAAAGTGATCGTGACCCCTTCGAAGTTATACCTGGAGTACGGCTACTTGCAGTACCGACCGTTCTACAGACGAACTTGGTTCATGGTGGCGCTGGCGGCGGCCTCCATCATCATTATCATAATGGTTATCGCTATACTTTGCGTGAAGAGCAAGAGCTACAAATATAAAAGTAAGAATACTTTGCTTATTCGTATAACAGGTATTTGTGAAACGCTCGCGAAAACGAAGACAGACGATAGTACTATGTAGCTTTGATGATGAGACCAATAAAAGAGAGAAGAAAAAAGACAGAATAAAAGAGTTCAACATCCTAGCTGTGTTTAATTTTCACTGCTGGTTTTATTTATCAGTATTTTCATGAAATTTTTTATGACATTAAAATTTTTTTATGAAAATACTGTATATTTAACTTAAATATATATTTAGCTTTACTAATATGATGGATCTATTTTCTTTTGGTCCCAAGTCCAAAGGTATCGTTGGTACTATCGTCTGTCTTCGATTTCGGGAGCGTTTCAAAAATAGCCTGATATTAACTTATAATTGGCTGTGCCTGAGACATAAAAACGGTTTCATCCATCGATCCATCCATCTATTACAGGCCACAGTGCTGTACATAGGCTGCCCCATAGTATATCATAGGGAGGGATCCTTATGAGACAGTAAATCTGTAATTTGCCATAGTTACCACGCTTGACCACTTGCTGCTGCTGCCCACCTTCTATTCTAATTTGCCTCTGTCGCCTCTTACGACGTCCACAGGTCGATATGACTATACACCGCCACTGATCAGTTCCATAGCCTATAAAACTATTGTTTTAATAGTTCTGGAGAAAAGTTTGTTAGGTAATTTAAACGATTTTGATCGCGGAGAAGTTTTTGGCGAAAAACCAAAAAGTTTTTTGTGCGTTCATGGGCTTGGAAAAGGCTTATGACAGAGTGGACAGGGATGTGTTATGGCAAACGCTGAACGCATTTAGGTTGAGCGCTGGTTTAATACAGGCATTAAAGTCTCTGTATAGGGACTCGAGTGCTTGTGTTGGAATCAACGGGGGTCTACTCGGACTGGTTTGGCATCCATAAAGGTGTCAGACAGGGCTGTGTAGCTTCCCCGTGGCTGTTCAACCTATTTATGGACAGTTGTTTGGACAATTTGAAAGTTGAAGAATGCGGGTTAAGAATGGGTGAGTTAACCATCAAATGCCTTTTGTACGCCGATGATCAAGTCATACTTGCGTCGTCGGCGGCCGAGTTGCAAATGATGGTTACATTAATGAACAGGTCATTGAAAGAAAGGGGAATGAAAGTGAACGCAAGTAAGACGAAATTGATGGTTTTTGAAATAGAAGAAAGGAAAACGGTATGTGAAATAAGAATAGAAGGAGAGTTAATTGAGCAAGTGGATGGGTTTGTATATTTGGGATGTGTAATCAGCAGGGATGGCAGATATGATAAGGATATTGAACGACGAATGAATGCAGGAAATAAAGTAAATGGGGCTCTACACTCTATTGTGAAAAGTCAGAATGTGTCAAAAAAGGCATGTATGGCAATTCACAATGCTGTATTAGTCCCTACTTTAACTATAAGGTAGTGAAAGTTGGGTGTGGCAGAAGAAGCACGAGAGTAGAATAAATGCAGTAGAAATGCGGTCGCTAAGGAGTATGTTAGGGCTGAATCTGAGTGGACAGGGTGAGAAACTGTGTGATAAAAGAAGAGTGTGGTGTGAAAGATGATACAGTGACCAGGATTAAGAAAGGAATGCTTCGGTGGGTTGGTCATGTAGAAAGAATAAAAGTAGAAAAAACTGACAAAGCAAATATATGTTGCAGAAGTGAATGGAAGAGTCGAAAAGGGACGTCCTAGGCGGAAGTTTGTCGACCAAATTGGGGATATACTAAAAATGGGCCAAATTAAGAGTACCTTTAACCGACGAGCATGTATGCGTGTATGTATATGGATGTGGAAGAGGCGAGACAGGTATATCAGGATCGTGCTAAATGGAAGTCTGTAGTCTCTGCCTACCCCTCTGGGTGACAGGCGTGAGTGTTTATGTTTTATGTTGTAATTTAAACCTTACGGTAATAATCGTCGCAATTGCAATAACTTCGTTTATACTTTTTTTTATTTAAATGTGATGGCATTTTTCGGTCTATTCCCAATGAGGCGAAGTTCCGAAGAAGGTATCAACTGCATATACCATTTTTAAATACCTTCATAAATATACTTATACCCTATGTTACACATAAATTATACTATAATAACTAATCAGCGTTTGTCAGTTGCACAAATATATACAATATGTAACGTAATTAACGCACACCCTCAGACACTCCAATTAGTATATTATGTTATAATCATAATACATACACTGAATTTTTAGTTAAACATTTATAGGCACTGATTATTTATCAAATTAGTTATACTAATTCCGGAAGAATGTTGTGGTCACAGTACAAATCCACGAACGCAAAGACGTTTAACGTGCTTGAAATAAAGTTCATTTTTCTTTATTTTTATCGAATGACAGAATTAGTAATAATACAAATAAAACCGCACTCTTAAAAGTCTTATTGCCTTAAGTTACGGTCCATTTCAGTTTGGTTTGACTGTACAGATTTAGTGTGACTGTAATTTGCGTAGTTTTATTTTTTGGATAAAAAATTACCTATATTAAAATGATAGGAATCGATTCAGTAAACGATTCTGAACAAACTACTTTCTCAAAGTGAGTTGATTATGTTACGTGTTGTATATAGACGTGGACTTTTTCGTAAATTCGAAAACGTCCACGTCTCATTAACTATAGTCGATTCTTGCCACACCAGGAAACGAGATGGAGTGATTGGTTCTTTTACGCTTCAAACACACGGCTGGAAGTTACGCAATTGTTAACATAATACCTGCTTCTAAGTCTACTCCCGAATAATTCCATTTAAAGATTGCTGCAACTGACATGCAATCCTAAAGATTAAGAGAAGATTGCCCTTATTCACTACGCCGGTCAAGCGGGTTGATGAGCCGTTACTCGCTAAAGACGCTACTCCTCATCGCCAGATTATTTGGGTTCGGTATTTTGAATGAAGATACCGCTTTTAATAGGTAACCAGAGCCTTGTTCGTTAAGTGCACTGCATATAGGTTGGTAGTATAGTGGCACCTGGCAAAAAGTTCGTTACTTCCTCCTTGCACCACTCTGTGACAACACATGTAAACAATAATTTGTCAGAAGAAGCGCAAAAGACGCTGGAGGAGTCGCTGGCTGGCGAGACAGACGAGCGCGGGTCGCTGGCGATGGAGCTGTACCGGTCGCGGCAGAACTCTGCGGGCAGTGCGGGCGGCGTGGGCGTGGGTGGCGCGGGTGTGGGCGTGGGCGCGGGCACGCTGCGGCGCGGCAAGGCGGGCGGCGGCGTGGGTACGCTGGGCAAGCCCCCGCCGCGCCCCTCGCCCGCCTCCGTCGCTTACCACAGCGACGAGGAGAGCCTGCGCGCCTACGACGAGAATCCCGACGACTCCTCCCTCACCGAGAAGCCCTCCGAGATCAGCTCCTCGGATTCGCAGGTGATCACTATAAAAATTAGTGTCGTCTAAGCGCCCACCGTACCGGTCACACTAAATTCTTATATATTTTTTTCCACTCCCACCCCCGAGGAGCTCCCGACGGTAAATATCAACGATTGATCGCTAATGTCAGATTTTAATTTGTACGTCACGCTTTCATGCCCGATTAGCACTTCAAAGTAGGTGACGCATTTCGATTATCGCTGGGACACAGTTCCCGTACACGATATTGTAAATATTTGTAGGTAAACGTATTTTATTCTTCGTAAAGTACCTTTGCTACATATGATTTTATTATTTGTTATGAATTACAAGCTAAAATTATCTTTTGAAATTAATAAAAGGTCTAGTAAAAAATGATAAATCTCCTTAAACCTCACCACAACTTCATTAGGCTCACCATACTTAAATCATTAGTAATATAAAATCACATAAAGCGTGAAAATAGCAAACTCACAAATTATGAGTGACTTTCAGCAATGTTTAAAACGTAAATAGACAATATTTCTGAAAAGTCGGTCATGATTGCTGATTAGTACCGATTTAATGCATGTGTATTATACAAAATACGTTCAACTATAGCAAACGTCACGAATGTTGAGCGTTCAATACTTTTGGTGTAACTTATTTGTGCAGATTACATTTTCTCAGTCGTTATACGATTGTGAACGTCAAATTGCACGGTGCTTACACAACACTGCTTAATAAGCGAACAAACCGATCTTCATTAAATAGACGCAAAATGTTAATACCCAAGAGAAGTACACAGCGCTCATAATCCGTGTCGCTTACTATATACTTTAAGTAAAAACATTGAGCTATTATGTACGACGTACTAGAACACTGCATTCAGCTACTCTGTTCCACTCAACTGCGGTGCATACACCGCACTTAAATCAGTCACTTGCTAGGCGCTTGTAGAGTTGTCACGTGTTGTGTTGATTTAAAAAAATCTCTTGATAAAAATATGCCGTCGTGTGTACTTAGATATTGCACAAATAATTCAAGAAATGTCAGTAAAAACCAAGGTATTACTTTTCATCGGTTAATAAGATACTTAGTCAATAAATAAATATATAATAATGAAACAAATTATTCCTAAGACGCCATCTTGTGCCATGTAATATAGATTATGAAATAAATTTGTTCAGATGCGACATTTCTGTGGGTACTTAAGTATAGAATGAATATATTATTATACACATTTTTTTTTGTAGAAACATATATGAGTTATCATAATTAGGCCAATTTTTTATATTTAAATCTGCTCATTATTCTTTTATATTATTTTTAGGTTTCCACATCAAATTCAAAGTAGAATAAATTCGTCCATTGTTTACTCTCGCGTGCCCAGCATTTATGAACGACGCTTATTCTAATTTAAATAAATATGTTTGTAATTTAAATCTTATATTAATAAGTTTTGTTAAACATACATTTAGTATATTTTTTATATTTGACATAGATGTCTACCTTTATGTGATATCTTTTAAAATATTCAGATAAAAATATCATTAAAATGTAATTGTGATATAATATTAAGTAATATTATATTAAAGAAGCAAATATCATATACGAAATAAATGATAAAATTTGAAAATTGTTCTCGATATAGTTTACCTATTTAACAATACAATCTATTATTACCTACGGATCATTCTACCTATGTTTATTCTATGATAAAAATACCAACCGCGCGAACACAGAGTAGCGCACATGTTTTGTTTGAAATAGCTGTTCTAGTACGTAAGTACATATTACTTCAATGAGTAAAAATGTTGATTTTGTTGACGTATCACTGTTGTATGTAATGAGAGAAATCTATTGGTGGTGTTTAGAATTCGGAGAGCGAAAACGAGAGCGTGCGATCGGAGCCGCACTCGTTCGTGAACCACTACGCGAACGTGAACGACACGCTGCGGCAGTCGTGGAAGAGGCAGCGGCCCGTGCGCAACTACTCCAGCTACACGGACTCGGAGCCCGAGGGCAGCGGCGTGGTGAGCCTCAACGGCGGCCACATCGTCATGAACAACATGGCGCGCTCGCGGGCGCCGCTGCCCGGCTTCTCCTCCTTCGTATGACACGAGCCCGCCGCGCACATGCAGCCCTACACGTAGCCTTGCCACGCTGCCACGCTGCCACTGCTGCTGCCGCCTTATGTAATATTGCCCTAAAACATTTTCAGTCTCATTAATAACGTAGTTTCATTGATAAAGTCTCACGTTTAAACCATGCTTAGCCGTGGCGACAGTCTTCGAGAAATTTGTTGTTTACTATCAAGTTCCATACTTTACAATTTAGTACGCATCGGATTCGATCCGTTTTCACATGATTTATTGATAGTCGATTGTCGAAAATTGATTGATTGTCGAAGAAACTAAAATGTGATAATCGGGGAAGTTTTCGTAACGTAAGCAGTCCCTTAGCGGCGAGCCGTAGCCATATCAATCACACAAGTAATAACACTTGTATTTTTTTGAGTAATAGCAAATTGTTAAGGGATGCAAATGGCTCTAAAATTTTTTTAAGATAAATCGTTAAAACAATTTATCTTATTTTATCAATACATTTCTTCTAATAAAAGTTGGAAATCCCACCTATCTTACGCTGCCCATTCCATTATTAAACTATAAATATTTTGCGTGTATATAATACATTCTATATGTAATTACGATTTCAATGATTTTTATTAGACGCTTCGATAGAAAGGATTATATTATAGTTGTTTCTAGTTTCTACAATTTAAATCTTACGAGTTGTATCTTTAAGTAAATAAAATTTTAAGCTTATGGTGTTTTAAGAGAATTCCAGACTAGATTAGACTATGTATCATACTCTTATCTTATTTCGACCATTGATAGATCTACTGTAGCCAGTATTTATACGAGGGGTGATCCAAAAGTAATGATAATGAAAATAAAACACGGTAATTAAAGTTAAAATAATAATTTATTTTTATACATAGTCTCCTAACAAATCAATACATTTAGTCCATCTTTTTTCTAAACCCAGGATTCCCTTTGAAAAAAATTCTTTGTCTTGACCCTCCCAAAACGCTTTAACAGCGGCCATTACTTCGCTATCGTCTTCGAATTTCTTGCCTCGGAGGCGTTCCTTGAGCCGAGGAAAGAGGTAGAAGTCACTAGGAGCTGGATCTAGCGAATGGGGAGGGTGTTCGAGCAGTTCGAATCCCGTTTCTTGAATGGCAGCCATCGCAACTGCGGCTTTGTGAGCCGGTGCGTTGTCTTGGTGAAACAGCACTCCAGCTCGCAGTTTGCCGCGTCTTTTTTTCCTTAATGGCCTCCCGTAATCTTCTTATTTGGTCTGCGTAGTAAGAGCCCTTAATAGTGGCTCCCTTTTCCAAATATTCCACTATAATTATGCCTTGAGCGTCCCAAAAAACAGATGCCATAACCTTTCCCGCCGAACTTGAAACTTTGAATTTCTTTGGCATCGGTGAGGAGGCTCGCTTCTAAGTCATCGATTGTTGTTTCGTTTCAGGATCAAAATGGTGGATCCAGGTCTCGTCCATAGTCACAAAACGGAACAAAAATTTTTCTTGATCTGCTTGGAACTTTTCGAGATTGACCCTCGAAATGTCAACTCTATTTTTCTTTTGCTCGTCGGTTAACATTCTGGGTACCCAACGCGCAGAGACCTTTTTCATATGCAACTCGTTCGCAAGGATTCTTTGAACGCTGCCATATGAGATCCCTGTGACCTCAGCTACATGCCTGATGGTCACTCTTCGATCTGCCAACACAACATCTTCGACTTTTTTTACGTTGTCTTCAGTGAGGGACGTGGATGGGCGTCCTTCGCGATGTTCATCTTCAGTGGATGTTCTGCCCATTTTAAACTCCTTGGCCCAGCGTGCAACTGTAGAATATGGAAGAGCAGAGTCCCCCAATTTTTCCACTAAGTCACTGTGTATGTCTTTTGAAGACATTTTTTTCAAACAGAGGTACTTGATGACAGCTCTAATTTCGTTTTTCTCCATGTTGATGTTATCTCTTTGACAGTTTGTATTCAAATGAATGTATCTCCCGGAAATCGTGATCTATTTATATGATTTTTTTAGGCTGACGTAGTGAGTATATAAGCAAGCAAAAAAAATTTTTTTTTGGATTTTTATGCGGACCTGAAGTAACCGATTATCATTACTTTTGGATCACCCCTCGTAACACGTAGATGCCTACCTATCATAAATTTTTAATACATATGCGTAAAACCTTGAAAAGGTAAAGAAAATGATTAAATGTTTATGTAAAATTATTGATAAAACCCGTTCAGTTTTTTTATGTATCACTATTTACATAATCGCAGGTTCGCGCTCTTAAATGTTAAAACCTAGATGGAATAAGCATAGAAACACAAATTATCTAATGATTTAAAAATAAACTGCCTTAAAAATATAATACATGTTACGTTTGTGATCTCGTTAACATAATTTAAAACAAAATGTTTAATAAGTGTTTAAATGTATAAAAAAACTGTAAATATAAATAAATACCTACTGACGACCTAAACGTGAAAAAGGTTGGATAACTCGATTAATTAAAAAATTACAAAATCAATTTTTATACGGGTGGCGATGATGATACCCTCAATAAATAGATGGAGGAAGTTATGCTTACATAAAAATTATAAAGATGGTAACAAAACGACGTCGCTGAAAAAAACCATGTACCAGTACATCACTGGGTATAGTCGCAATGTAGCCGCTCTTAAGAGTATATTACATAGTGTTTACAGTGGTATGATATTTACTTTGATAGAAAGTAGCTTTTTTTACTCTAACATAACCAAAAAAATCAATTTATAGTTTTTAATATTTTAAATTATATAGTTATGGAACTATTAACGATCAAGCTTTTAATAATTATGGGATCATTTTCGCCACTTTAAAAAATAATACTGCTATAAGAATAACAATGTTAGAAAAGAAAAAAAAATATTTTCAGGAATCACACACTTGGAAAGTAAAAACATTATCTATTTTATCCAAATCGTTAGAGCAATTTCCGGGAAACTAAATAAAATCAACATATAGGATTATAGCAGTTTGTTATGGATCCATTCCTATGATACCATATAGGAATTTTGAAAAGATATATCCTTGTCAAACTTTTCCCTACTTCTTCGCTATGTAATCCCGTACATTATTATTGTTTGTATTTCTAATTAAATTTGCATTTTGTATATTGAATATGGTGCTGAAATTATTACCTAAATGGTACGTTAAATACTATTAAAATTCGAAAATGGGAAAGTAGAGACTTTGAGCTAACAGCAAAGAAAGCAAAAGAAATTTTATAAACTGTGTAATAATGTGTGTATAAATAGCCTTTATAAGTTTTTTCACAAACATGAACTTCCTTTTTCATTATTGTATTAGCAAATTTTTACAAGATATGAGGTATCTGTTTGCGAGTGAATACCCTTTTTATCTTTTTAGTAAATGTATTTCACAATTTATGTATAAATTAAAAGTAATCTAAATAATGAATTTGTAAATATATTTTATCTAAATCAATTTAATAATAAAATTAAGGACATAAATAATAAGAAATAAAAATACAATGAGCCTTCGATATTAATAAACGCATCTTCAATTTAATAATTTAATTTTGTAATATTTTTATAATAAAGTTCTGTAATTAGGAACACGCCACTGACTGATAGATTATAGAATAAAAATAATGTTAATAACAATCATGTTGATGTGTGTAATGATGTAAATAAATGTAACTAACCAATCACGCAAATTAAATCAAGCATTTATGCTTAAATTTGGCACAAGTTATATAAATCAACTGTGATGTATTTAATTGTCAATAATAATGAATTCCTTACTAAAATAGAAATAATAATTAAAATATCACTGTGGTATGACGATTAATAATCATATCTTAAGATGCACCTTTCTATTTTTGTTCACGAATTATCCATTCAAAGATCAGTTAGCATTGTATTAAAATTTCCTAATGAAGATCATTTAAGTCAAAGTCGTTTGATTAATGTTTTGTGACTAACTCCGGTGCCATTACTATAGCTACTTAAAATTGTATTACTAGTGTACTTTATACAAAGACTTGAATAAATTATGATATTATACACATACAGGCAATTTCAGTTTCATCTAATGGGTCACACCAACATGTGATAATTTGATAATAAAACCACTATAATCAATAGCACACTACAGACTATAAACTATAAATTTCTAGCGCGCTATTAAATACGCTATGTTATAGTCCGCTATTTATAAGAAAGCTTGTAGGAGGCCGGCAAGCGCGTTTAGTTTTGCAGCACGCTATATCTCGTAGCACGTTACATTATACGTCCGCGTGCTATATAAGAACATTATCCATTACTTATAATAAATCTGTAGAGAGGTCAATTCTGTACATGAAATATATTTCCAAAATAACTATCAGGGAAATTAGGTGATAGAAGGTGATTAGGGATCGCTACTGATACCAAAAATGCAAACAGTAACATTTTTGTCTGTCTGTATGTTCGTTATAGAAACAAAAACTACTCGACGGATTTTAATGAAACTTGGTACAATCATTCATACTCCTGGGCAGGTTATAGTATACTTTTCATCACGCTACGATCAATAGGAGCAGAGCAGTGAAGGGAAATGTTGGGGAAACGGGAGCAAAATATTTTTTAAATTTAACACCGGGTAATAGTTAGCTACTCGTACGTAAATACGCTGTGTAACTTCTGTTCTCCACCACTATGCGATTTGTATTTTTTTTTGTTTTTCTGATTTAACATTGATTATTGTATTGCAAAATGGCAAAAAATGCAAATGAAATGCGACTTAAAGCCCTTTACGCAAAAAGAGACATTGTTTTCTCGTATGTAGAACATTTGTGATCACATAAAAGATATACATTTAGAGTCAGTTCGGAGGATATTTATGTGTGAAATAGAAACAGTGGATTCGCTCCGCCATGATTATGAAAATTTATTGGACAAAATATATAATTTTTGGATGGCTTCGCAACGTTACCAACGTTCTTAAGAACCGTAAACTTCATGACTTTGTGGAATTTATATTTTTTACATATTGCATTAAAAAGCTAGACCCTGACACCATACGTTCGTTCAAAATGAAAAATCGTAGCTCCGACCTACCATCGTTCAACGCCTTGGCGTCTTTCGTTCGTAACCAAATTAAAATAATACAGCTTTCGACCGGTACCAAACAAGAAGCAAAAAAAATGCACCGACCGTCGAACGGACGCCTCTCTAAGGCCCTAGCGTATGTAATCCCGGTAACCCGTCCCCTTTGGTTTGTAACCTTACAAACAAAGAATCAATAAGTGATTATGATTTTTTTTTTGATAACTTTTACAATAAATGTTCGAATTGTCGACCTCGTGCTACAGGCGCAGCATCCTCTTATGAAAGAACGTGTTATAGACCGCTCCAATCTTATGTTATTTACTTGTTGAGAAAATTAGATTATTTTTGTATCTATTATATACTATTTTAGATATCTCCAATAAAAAAATCCAATGGATTAGAGTCCGGTGACCGTGCTGGCCATAAAATGGGCCACATGCGACCTATCTATTTTACTGGGAAATGTTCATCATTCTTACCGGCAATTCGTCATGGGCGGGGCAACCTTTATTCTGTAACCACATATCTCGTAAAGTTGCTAGTGGTAAGTATTCTGATAAAATGGGCATGTCTCAAAAATTCATGATAGACCTGCGCCTGTTAACAATACCGGTCCACAGATTTACTTTGAATTGATAGTGAGATTTTTCTTCGCGCATTAAGAGGATACCTTGAAAATGAATCGAAGTTTTGGAGGCGTGGCTTATTCCTTTGTCGGTGAAGCTAACGGACGACTGCGGGAGTGTCAAAATGAAAGTGATGCAATGACTTCATGGTACGCAAATTATGAGATAGCCATAGCGAGCAAGCGCTCGGAAAAAACTAAGTAAGCGCCAAACAACATTTTTATTTATTTTAACAAAACTTCGATATGGATTAAAAAACTGGTTTATGACTATTTACTATGCCTTGAAAATAATTCCATGAACTTATTCGTAAAAATATTGTGTTTTCATCGAGAAATGTAAATATTTAGAGCCTAGTTTGCAAATTAAATGGTATCGTGTTTTCCTTTTATGCAATCCAAGGTCATATAGTCAAAAACCGTATACCGAAATTTTGGTTCGTAATCTATAAAACTTAAAAAAATATGTTAAATAAAAAACCACCATATTTTCGAGGTATCAACCACCTTAAGGGTACACTAGTAGCTTATTCTTCCATACAAACGTAGTCTGGCGATTACTCCACTGTTTGATGGTGTACGTTCAAAATAAAAAATGATTTCAATTTGCCTCATCATTATCTAGCCTGTATGGAAACAAAAAAGTAAAAAAGAGGTAATTGTAAGCGTCGAAAATTCCAAATTTCAACACTAATTTTAACACATCTTTGGGCGGAAATAAATACCATAAGAAGAACAAAAATAGCAAAACAGTTACCATACAGGGATAGATTAGTTGTTCAAAAATGCAAATAATTTCATTATAAACAGATACATTCAATGGATTTTTCATGACATCCAGACTACCAGAGGTCTGTTTATAAAATTTCGCGCACTCCTTTTTGTTGTAAATCATTTTGCCTTTCGCTACAAATTGTTTCCCCGATCAGTGGGACCGCCGGAGGGGGGACGGGACAGCGCGCACTCACACATGCTCACTAGGTTAGCCGCTGCCTTTGAGTATTAAACCAAGAATCCTCAAAGGCCGCTGCTATGTATTTATGGTTGTAATACCTACATATCTAGTTATATAGAAAAGCTTCCTTTTGTTCGTGTACATTGCTGAAGCTGGGATGAATATAGCTGCTAAAATGTGCCCATAAGTTTGTTGAAGCACATTTAGTTAAAATTGAAAACAGGTAAGTACATAATAATGAACTTTCGATACAGGTAGTACATTAGGTACTTAACTACTTTAATTTGCTAACTAACGAAAACATCTCCTAGATAAGCACGATTATCGAAAATCTTAAAATTGTCTTTATTAATAAGTTAATTTAATTAGAATAGGTAATTTTTAGATTTTCGATAATCGTGCTTACGTATAGAAATCTCATATCCTAATATACCTAATGTAATTTATGTAAGTACGTAAGAATCTAAGAAGGGCAGTCAATGATAAATAAAATTTTTGTAAGTTGTTTTTTTTTATATAAACACTAACACAATAAAAACATGAAACTGAAAAGAAGCAGCCGATCTGCCGAAACAAACTCAGAGAGGTCAGTCCAGGTATTACATTGGTCGTGTCATACGAGAACCAGGCTAATATGGTCCATTTGAAGAAAGAATCATACAGATGTGAGTGGACAACTAAGTACTTTTTAGGATTCCGTACCCGAAGGGTAACCAGCAGGGCCGTATTATGGAGCCTCCGCTGTCCGTGTGTCTGTCCGTCAGCGGGCTGCATCTCATGATCTGTAACAGGTAGACGGTTGTAATTTTCACGGAACGTGTATTTCTGTTGCCGCTATAACAGCAAATAGTAAAAGTAAATTTGAAATTAAAGGATTTTCTACTAGAAAAAGAAACGTGTATTTTTGGCTTTTTTTTTTTGATCGATAGTAATATGTAGAGGTATTTAAATCTTGTAAGATGGTACGGAAGCTCGGAAGTCCGGTTCGCACTTCGAAAAGTATTTGTTAATATTTAAGCTTACCTCAGACATACTCATATTTTTTTTATATATAATTTACTATACTACTATATAAGCTACTACTAAATAAAATAGTAGTAGCTTTGCTATGGTATTATAGTATATTTTGGATTAGATTTAATTTATTACAGAACAATACGAACTATATAAAATCTAAGGAGCGCATCAACCAACCTCAGATATTGGGTTATGAATACAGATAAGTATACATAGGATTTAGTTTCTAAGTTGTACATATTTTTATAGCTTTCGTTATGAATAGCATAAACAGGCCAAGCCCCCTAGCCTACAAACGTTTCGTAACGAATCTCTCTCTACAATTCCGCCTTTGATTTGTTTGGACTGACCACCTGACTCGTTCAGTGATGTCATTCCCATACGGTAGTAACAGTACGTTAGTTTTCGACTGGCGTTATCTATCATAAAATAAATCAAAATTTTATTTATATTTCGCTAATTGTGTCTGTACTGTGAATTTGATTTACAGTCGATCTCTAAATTGTAGTTTTCTTGTAATTACTTACCTTGTCTAGACGTGTTCTTTGAACTTCTGTAAGGAAGTCTGTGCTGTTAGTATTTCGTTTATATACGTTACTATTTTGATAGACGTTTGTGCTTGTCCCTGCAGTGACACAATGCCTATTGTTGATAACGTTCTGAGTACTAAGAGAATATTGCAAACCGCTATTGAACACAAACAATCAATAAACAATTTACAAACTAACATTTTTTATTTATTTAATTAATCTATATAAAAGCCCCACTCACATCAAAATCGCGCTGTCGAAAAAGCAGTTATCCTGACACTGGCTGGCATATACTTCGGGGAGTTGCCTGTGGGCTATTATAGCAAACTAGCTATGGTAAGTAAATACCTATTTAGAATCCATAGTACCTACAGTAATATTTGCATAACCTACAATAAAATACAAAAACAAAGAAAACATAAATATTTTTGTTTATGTCCTTAGTGGGTACAGACGTGATTATTAATGCATAGATAGGCGATAGCAGCAATCGCGGTTGATTTGCTGTCATTTATTGAAGAGTGCCCCCGATTTCTACCAAGATCCAATCATCAGATCCTGACCTGACCATCATCGATTACCGTGGGATTATCTGGAAAATATATGCTTTCAAACAAAAAAATAATTCTCCAAATCGGTTCAGGCATCTTCGAGAAATCGGGGGACAGAATATACCTAAACAAAAACCAACGAATTGAGAACCACCTCCTTTTTTCGAAGTCGGTTAAAAAGTAGGTAAAAACAAATCAATGAAATTATTATATAATAACAACATCTACTTAAGTTCACATAAGAACTTTCATAATAACAACTACATAAATTGGTTTCATAATAATTACGTTTCACACAGCAGATCCTAAGTTACAATAACACCAATTTGCTTTCTTCTCCTTTCTCTTTTTAAAATACGTTACCCCCACAGGAGGATTTTCTCCAGTATCGTGGAGGTAGTTTACAAATCATAAATTGCACAAGGACAAACATTCAGACCCGGAACAACTATTTGTAGTCCATACAAATATTTGTTCCGTGCGGGATTCGAACCCGCGGCCCCCAGCGCAGCCTCATTGCTAAGCCACTGCGGCACGGAGCTCACAATTGCCGTTTGAGTTTATGTTATTATTCTAAAATGAATCGCATAGGTAGGTACGCGATGACGCCGTCGCGCATTGCGTCACTCGAGTGCGTATGTGTGTGCGCCCTAGCTTCTTACTGCTCCTCACAGCGTCTATCCCTTTCGCACGTGATGCCGGCTGAGATAGCATGCATTTTTACCCCGCGCACCACTTAGTTCGTGCCATCGTTTAGGGGCACCTTAAATGCGGGTTATATGTGGTAGAGCCATGCTGCAGTTATATTAGTAGTATAGTTGTAGCACGAATGGGTCGGCTCGACCGGGGAAGGACCACGCTCTCACAGATTACCAGCGTGAAATAGTAGCTTAATGCTGCTGTATTTCGTATGGTGAGTGTAGAGAACCGGAGACCCTTTTTACTGGAAACGAGGCATTCCATCTTAGTCCTCACGGATGACAACGCATCTGCATTTTGATTTGTAATCGAGGATAAATGTAGATGTCTATGGGCCGCAGCAACCACTTACCATCAGGTGGACTGTGTGCTCGTTTGTCACCCGATCCTATAAAAAAAAACCGTACTCAAACTAGTGGCGTAGCCAAGGCTCCAAACTAGAGCAAGCCCATGATATGGTTTTGTTGTTTTTAGCAGTTTTATAAAAATACACCAATCTTGATCTGTCTCCACTCTTCAGTTTCATATTCAGTGCTGTCTAGGACGTGTTTAACAAAGCACACAGAAGGCATACCTACCGCTAGAGATATTGTATGACATTTGCAATTGCTTACCTTCGGTGACTTTGAAAAGAGCCGTTTGGGTTTGCTTGAGCGAAAGAAAAAGATATTTACATACAATACAATACATGAACAAAAGAAAAGCATGAACGAAATATAAACAAACTATGTACAAAATGAAAAAAGAGACGCCTGGCAGATGTGAAACATCGAAATTATTTTGTTTAAACAGATTACGACAGGAATTAAATATGGTTAATGAGAAGATAAAGCTTTGCTAATTTTTTTTTACTATAAAATAGTGACTATTTATTATATAATTATTCATTTTCAATTTTAATAAATCGTACAAAATTATATTTTTAACTCAAGGTCTTAAATTAGCCGACAGCATGTTTGTGCCATCTAGCGTAATCTTTACGTACCACCGTGAGAATCAATCAATTTTCCTTCAATAAAATGACCACCCATATAATTAAGTAGATGGCGCTATTAAAATTTTATATACCGAACTGAGAAGATAAAGCTTTAAGGACTGAAGTAATTATTCCTTAAAAACCTTAATACATCTATTCATTTATTACATTAAAATTTGGGCTTCACATTAAAAAAAAGGATTGTAACAATTATTTGCTATAAAATTAAACTACTAGGTACTCATATTTTATGCTGAAGTTCGAAATGATATTTTTAACTCTTATAGTAATATAAGTATTGAGTTATTAAACCTTTATATATGCCGAGAATAATTAAACTTTAATACTAAAGAGCCCTGTACCGATTAAAGTGTGAAGAAATGTTTATTGAATTAAAATTTCATTTTTAAAGATTTTACTTTTCCTCGCTGATTAGCACTTTAACACATTTATATTCATCCCAAGGAACACTATTATCCTCCCATTTTCACTAAAAATCTCTTCAGGGCAAAGACGGCTTTTGGTTCCATAGTGATTGCAATATAAACATTTCGTAGTTATATTTCATTATAGAATATTTTGCCACAGGTTAGAAAAGGAGCGATGGTCTTCTCGAAAGCCCGGTAAAAAGCCAACGCGTGCGAGATGACAAAATCAACTCCTTGCTTTAATTAATTTTGACAGTCCAGTGTATTCCGAATTGAAAGCAAACTGCCAAGTGTTGACGTTACATATTATATGCTACGAGGTCATGTCCTTTGAAATAGTTTGAGACAGTTTACGAGTTATTTTATTTATTGATATTGTTGATTGAGCATTTTTATAGAGCAAACCGGCTTTTGGTCTTTTATGGAGGTTTCGCCACTGACTCAAACTATGTATGTTGTGCATGCACATCCATCTTTCTTGAAAGTGCTTTCATCCGTCCATGAAATATTATTTAGAATATTCGGGTTAAAATCGGGTATAATCCCGTGGCAAAAGCGCCTGCACTTATTGATAGTGATAGGGGTGGTACCTATTGCGTTAGAGCACCCTATGTACAGTTGTCTCAGGTATTTCTGTCAGTAATGCAATGTTACGTACAGAAGTTCGAGGATCATTTCGAACTTGCTCCAAAACTTCGTCTTAAATGTCAGTTCTTCTCTATCACGTGCAGGTACTGCTTTCTATGGATATTAGGTCTGAAATCGGCCAAACCAGCGTGAAAACGAATTATTTTTCTTAACATTAATCGAACGGACGAATCATTTAAAAAAATATCTAATTGAGTAATTTGCACAAAATCTTCCCTCTGCCAGAAAAAAAATTATACCACAAAAAGTTGAAATAAAAGTACTATGGCCGTAGAAGGGAAAGGGGAGATCTCCCGCCGGGCAAGGTGTTCTGCCTGGGGAGCGGCCAACACTCCGTGTTCAGAGATGTTCTATATATACTGTTTATGATTCAGAATTTTGATAGCACGATTTAGCCTTCCATGTGTTTCGCTTGTGAGGCGACGACAGCGCCGCCACATCACCCCCCCTGCTCAGACCGGAGGTCGATAGTGCAGCCTCGTTGCCGACGAATGTGCAAGTACCAGTGGATTGCCTTATAGTCTGCGGTGAGTCGAGAAGAAGGCAAGTAATCTGCGAGAATGCCGTGAAGCAGAGGCGAGCAGTAAGGCTCAGAGCCATGCCGAACACTGTATAGCGCAGAGAGTAGCTAGAAGGAACAGGAAGGATTATTATTCCAGTGCTGCGATGAACCTTGTGAAGCTAGCTGGCTTGCAGGATATGAAGACTGCAGACGATATCTGCTCGGGAGCGAATTTTTTTTATTTATTGATCTCTTCACAACTTCTTACTGGCTAGTTAACAATAACAATGTAGTAAGGACCTAACGTTGAGGGAGACTGGTGCCTATGATAGGTTTTATAATAAAACCTGAGTTACAGGTCACCAGGCCCCCTCTCGCGGATTTTACATAATATACTACAAAGTACAATACAGAAAGCAAATATCATATAAGAGTTATAAAAAGTTACATGATAGGCGAATTGTAAAATTCATATAATGGTGTGTGTGTGTGTGTGTGTGTGTGTGTGGTAGTGCGTGCGTGCGTGCGTGCGTGTGTGTGTGTGTGTGTGTGTGTAGGGAGAGTGTGCGCTAATAAAGCGATCCTGATGCTGGAGTATCGTTATTGGAGGTTTTAGAAATTGTTATATGAGTAATTTACTCGTTTGAGAAAATCAAAGTATTAATGTTGGGTTAAAAGAAGATTCTCAGTTTCTTGGTAATTAAGGGTTTTTAAGAATTTTGTCAATGTTATTTTACAACTAGATTTGGTTTTTTTGTTATAAAGAAAGGGTCCCATGAAACAGAAAAACTTACGTGAAAGAGCTGAGTTGAAAGTTTGAGTTTTGCAAATTATATCTTTGCGGCGCTTATCTTTAAGAAAATCTGGGTTATAATGTAGATGAGAATGTTGTTTAAGTACGATATGCAGGATGAAGGTTTGTCTAACCGTTAGTACATCCCATTTTTTATACAGCTCGTCTGTAGGAAAATGGAAAGGGAATGGGTGGGGTATTCTATGACGATGATGAAGCTTGAAGTTTCCGAAGATTGTTGGTTGCGTGTTCAGATCACGTTGAATCTGATGGATTGTCACCACTGTGGCCGTGTAAGGAAAATGGGAGATCTCCCGCCGGGCAAGGTTTTCTGCCCGGGGAGCGGCCAACGCTCCGTGTGATAGTTCGGAGATGTTCTATATATACTGTTTAAGCTTCGGAATTTTGATAGCGCGATTTAGGCTTCAGTGTGTTTCGCTTGTGACGCGACGACAGCGCCGCCACAGTACCAAGTATTATACCATTTTGAAATCTACATGAATTGCGCCATAGAATACTATAATACATACGTAATAGAACGGGGGAGTGGGCGGAGCCCATGTGGCTATACATACTAACATGTCACTTACATGTCAATTCACACCTAAAAATGTCAACACCATCAATCGTTTCCAATTTTCATGTCAGCGCAGTGACGCTTGCAAATTATTTAAAAAATGGCAATTTGTGCAATAATTATGTGTCGAAAGAACAGCGGAAGAAAATGAAATTTAAATAAAGGATACGTATCCTACAACCAGTACGTCGTAACTATTTATATTTTGTAAATATTAGAAACAAAAATAAAGAAATATTGATGTGTCAAAAACATTAATCAAGTCTAAAATGTGTAAATTCGCTCAGTCTGTCAATACAGTGAAATCGGGTCTGTAGTAGTGATAATACAACATAATTACTTGTATGTGTGCTCCCGGAGACACCAATCCTCGTACAAAATAATGTTAACAGCCATTCTATTGTGTATTATAGTATTCTATGAACTGCGCCAACTTTTGAATATAGTTGCCAGGTTACCTTGTATAAATTTTTTAAAACTGAGTAGTGCCATTAAAATTACTAATCTGTCTTTTTAGTTTCGCGTCAAAATGCTATCCGCCATTCTGTTCAACTCGTGACGTCACTGTCCAATAATTTTGCCGATTTTGCGAAAGAATAAGATACTTTTTAATGTTTAATAATGAGTTATCATCTAAATCATAGTTGTGTTGTGCCTGAATGTACGAGCATAAGAACGCCGGGAAAGTTATGGATTCAAGTGCCAACTGATTTAAATATAAGAAATACTTGGTTAAAACTGGCAAGAGGATAAAAAAACAAGACTATTCTTCTGTGAAGATCATTTTGATATAAATGACTTATATTTAACAATCGTTTATACTAAACAAAACACCATGAGGTGAAGGGTATAACAAGAAACTAAACTATGATAGCTACTAAACCTTGTTTATTCAAAATACACTCTAACCTGGTATTGTTTTTGTGTAAACAAAAGTTGGTAATACCTATTACCAATTAAGGTAATGTGAGTACCTACTCACATTGATGTTTCAACATTCCTCAATTCAGCCGAATAAAAATTGTAATTGCATGCAAAAAAATTTGCCACCATCAATTCATTTATCCTCTGTCTTGTGTACTTACTGCTTTTACGAATTCGTCTTCCATGATGCCTTTTCAATAAAATTTGGAATAAAACTCAATAATCGTAATCTTGAAACATTTTGAAATAACACCGCACATTATCACTACCCTATTGCTTACCATCAGGTGGAATAGTAGTTGGCTGATCATAGTTAAATAAAGTTAGTAGCAGCAGTACTTAACCCATATATGCCCCGTGATTCGAAAACGAAACAAGATTTTGTACTTTCGTAAATCCATTGGAAATCCTTTGCTAGCGCAGTAAAATGCAAAAAATTGCAATCTAGTGCAAGGTTACGGAACTACCTTTTGTTTGCAACGAAGCGTTTTGAGTAGCGTTGACACTTGATTTAAATAGTCAGTAGTGCAAGTTGTGTCCTGTTTTACGTCGCGCAAAAATCATGTCGTCTCCCAAAAAGAAGTAAGTACTTGTTCAATTGAGTGAAACTTTGTACTTTTCAAAATTTTGTAGTAATTTTAGGTAAATAATGATCTTATTCGTATTTTTAAAATAAGTAAATACTATATAATAAATACCTATTACGTCTTTATAACTTTCCGTGTTTCGAAAACGATACGTTGGGCAAATATACAGGTGAGACTTTTACTAAATCTGTTTTTATGTTTTAGGTGGAATACGTCACGTAACTACAAATGAAATCGTTGATATTATCAATGATTTAGCTTCGGATGATGAAGCAACAGCAGCTGACATTTATATCAACCCTCCGGGTGATGGACTTGTGTCAGATTCGGACTCGGGGGACGAAAGAAACGTAAGTTTTGAAAATTTATCACGTCGTCAACTTTTGGCACCTGCTGAACTGACACTACATGGAAAAAACGTCAGTGACGGCAGCGAGTCTGAAGAAGAAGCTTTAGGCCCAATTACGTCACGTACTGTGACTGACTCACAGTCTTTATCAAACCGTAGGCGGAGCCGGTCATTGATAGATAATCCTCCTTTTCCACCTCCACCGCCACCTCGATCGCCTAAGGTAGTCCGAAAATGGGTAAAACGAGACTTATCCCAACTTCATGATGAGTGGATTGCACCATTACCTAGATCAGTAATTACCTTATCCGAAGCTTCAGAACCAGTTGATTTCTTTGAATTGTTTTTTAGTCACGAAGTTATCATGCACATTGTTCGTCACTCTGTTATTTATGCAGTTCAAAAAGGAAACCCAGGGTTTACCCTCTCTGATAATGACATTTATTGTTTCATCGGCATTTTGATATTGACCGGATATTCTCCACTGCCGCGACGTCGGATGTATTGGGAAAGTAACGAAGACACACACAATATCTTAGTGGCGAAATCCATGCGAAGAAACCGATTCGAAGAAATTCTTCGGCATTTCCATGTGGTCGATAATACCAACCTTTGCCCTAATGACAAAATGGCTAAAGTCCGCCCACTTTTTGATTTACTCAATAAAAAGTTTCTGCAATATGCCGTAATCGAAAAGAACATCAGCATAGACGAGTCTATGATACCTTACTATGGTAGACACGGATGTAAGCAGCATATCAGAGGTAAGCCTATTAGATTTGGCTTCAAAACATGGATTGCAGCCCTGCCCTTAGGATATTGCTTATACGCCGACCCATATCAAGGCCGCTATGAAACTTTTATTACCGGGTTAGGACAATATGTTGTGCAAAAATTGATGACCGAGATTCAGAATGTCTACAAGAAACAAGATTCTCTGTTTTCTGCGATAACTTCTTCACATGATTACCTCTGATAACGGCAATGAAAGAAAAAAATATTTTAGTGACAGGTACAGTACGTAGTAATAGCACTGACAAGTGTCCTTTGAAAGATGAAAAATTATGCAAGAAGGAACAGCGAGGTTACCATGACAGCCGGCGCGATCTAAACAGCGGCATCTGTACAGTGCGCTGGAACGATAATAGTGTAGTCACTCTGTTATCCAGTGAATACGGCGTGGAGCCTATACGAACTGCAAGAAGATACTCAGCTGCTCAAAAGCAAAGAGTAAATGTACCACAACCTAACGTTGTGCACCAATACAATCGTTTTATGGGAGGGGTTGATCGGTTAGATGCAAACATTGGTACCTATCGAATGGCAATTAGGGGCAAAAAATGGTATATCCCGTTACTTTTCTGGTTGATAGACGTTGCGGTCAACAATGCTACCCTACTAGCTCGTAATTTCTCCAAAGATATAGATACGCTGGAATTTAGACGTAGCATTGTCAGAACCTTACTTCAAAAATATGGCAATGATAAGCAGCATCCGGGACCTAGCAAACAGGTATACATCAGTACAGTAAACAAATGTACCTACATCAGTACGAAAGCATAACGCTGAGAACATGATCGGCAGGACACCAAGTAGACTGCGATGTGCCTATTGCAAAAGCCTTACAGTCACTTTTTGTCAAAAATGTAATTTACATTCTAAATGTTTCTCTGTATTTCATTCTTAATTTTATATTGCAATTTAGTGTAAAAATAGTAATAAGTAATAAATAATTTCATTATACATCTTTGTTTTAATTACTTATAACGAATGTAGGATATTTGCCCGTTGTTTCGTTTTCGAACACCCCTAAAATACCTACTTACCAAAAATATTTTTTACTAAAATTAGTCAATACTGATATAAGGACTTATCAGCATAAACATATCTTGAAATAATCAAAATCAGAATTCAAAAATAGTTCTGGGCATATATGGGTTAACCAAATGCATGTGACAAAAACATGAATTTGTGATGTAGCGGCACTGCAGCTTTTAAATGTACGGCTCTACTGTGCCCAAACAGCAATGGTAGCCGTATAGGAAGCTTTAGGTCGTTTAGTGAGCTAAAGATGTCTATATGCTCAGACTTTCTCTGCTGATACTTCATAATGGGGATATTCAAAGTAGAAACAGAGTAATTGATATGGCCCAACGGATCAGTAAGCTAAAATGGCAAAGGGCCGGCCACATATCTCATATAACCGACGACCAATGGTAAAGAAAGATTCTCTAGTGTCAGCCTCGCAACAGTAAGCGAAGTAGTGTAGGGCAGCCTCGACTAGATGGAGTGATGACCTGGTAAGAAGTCAATAGTTGCAGGTGGCTAAGGGCCGTGTTTTGCGGCATTCCTTGAGGCAGGCCTATATTCAAGAGCCGTAATGATGATGATGATTGCCATTATTTTCCTTTTTTTATTGAGTAAACAAAATTGTTCACAAAAATTAATAAAAATATTGTAATTAAAAATATTTGGCAACAGAAACAGAAACTTTTTTATTCAATGTAGATTATAACAATACCTATTGAAAGTCACTTTTTTCATTTAATGGCGAATAGCCCTCCCCGCCATGGGACAATCTACGGGGGGAGCATGTGGACTTTTAATTTTCGCGGGGCAACTCGGCGCGCACGGGATAGTGGGCGAGTGGAGTGTAGTGAGATATAACGTATATTTTCGTTGAACGCGCCATTTCCAAACTGAAAAGTTGCGCATGATCTTAACTCGCCGTTGCCAAACAACGATTCCCTCACCCGACACTTTCTCCTTACCCAATTTTGCAGTCGTCCAAGTGACCTTTATATTCCAAAGCCTCAAGAGCATGATGGCAAGACGTTTGCTACATTTCTTTTGCGTCGGTCTCTTGGAATTAACCCAACGCAAGAGGTCTTTGACAAATTGCCATATGACCTGTATTGCCCTGGCCTGAAGAACGATCGTCAGCAGCTTATGGGAAGATCGTGCCAGCGGTGTGGACTCTATTTCTGTACAAAGAATACGGTAAAGGCACATGTACATTCATGTCACAAGCAACCTACTAAGCCGAGCAATAACAATCCCAGAGATGCACAATGTTCGTCCTTCACGCATTCTCACACGACGATCGATCGGTAGATCGAAAGAGATTCTCTGCATAGTGCGCAACAATGATGACCCTGTGGCTTGATGAAACAGACATTGATCTTCAACACAGCAGTACTAACAACTGACTTGCAAGATGCTTATCCACTTAAAGAATGTCTCACTAATCCGCAATGCGAGGAAAATGTCTTTTAAGTATATTCATGTACCTGGTACAATTATATGTTTTTAACATGATTACGATCCTTTATTATTTTTATACCAGTCAAAAGCAACCTGCAACCTTAATATCTGTCTGGACATTTTTATCATGGTCCTTAATTTTCCAGCATAAAATTAGATTATTATTTGTATTTACAAATAATATTTTTAAGACACTGTACCAAAAAAAAAAACAGGTGATTTAGAGTAAGGGAGGAAGTATCAGTTTAAAACCTCCTCATGTATCATCAGGGGTAGGGGAATGGTGTAGAAATTGTTAAAAACATCTCGTGATTTATAGACTCCTATGATGTCTGTAGTATGTCCAAAGTAAAAGAAAGCTTAAAAAATTGTCACTTATGTTATAAATGACTCAACATTTTTAAAAGTATATTTTTGTAATACGTTGGATTCTGATTAATATGTAATGTGTAAAGGCATTATAAAGATGATATTATTAAAAATTTATTTCTTACATATAATAAGGTTTTCTTATCCTATGAACTACTATGAAACTAAATATGCTAAGTTATAATAGCTAACTTAATAATTTCTCACAAAACTGTATACATAATAATTATTTTTCTGCGAAGACCTTAATTTCTAAAGAGCGTCAGCTTTGTAGTGGGATAAAAATGTAAAGCATTACATAATAAATACAATAAATACTTAACATGAAACACAACTGACATACTCAATAGTTATCTTCAGCGACATATATAAATTATAATTCTTTGTAAATTTCATCACATTGTTTACAATTTACAGGTGCTACAGATCATAAGTAAATTTCATATTTTATTTGCATTTGAATTGTCTTTTATTGTCCACATTGTAAAAAACTTTTTTTAACACTTTACACTAACACGACTATCATTGTGTTGTTTCAAAAAGTTTTTCCCGAAAATATTTAATTTTTTGTGCAAAATACGCTTCTAATCCTTCCGCACATCGGTAAAATTCAGAGTCCTTTGGATTAAAATACCGACAGTTATCAAAAATTTTAGTCATGTCACCAATAAATTCACTTAACATACTATAAGTTTGTTCATTCACTTTTCTCTCCACTGTTTGCAGATCTGTAAAATTGAACAATTACAAATTTATTAAGACAAAAATTATGAACAAGGGAAGTTCAGCCGCAAGAATCATACTTGTATCGCTCAGACTTGCAATTTACTTACTGATCCGTTCCAAATTTTGGGATCTTCTTTTAATTTATCATAGAATGCTTTAATTATTGATGATTTTTTATATTTTTTAAGTGTTGCTATTATACTTACAATATCTTTGGAGTTTATTTCAACATTTTACCTAAGTTTTTGCCATTAAAAAAATATATATATTACAACTTTAAAGTCAATGTTTGTCAAATAAATTTTTTTGACATTGCATTATACTGCATTTTACATTGCAACACATTGCATTGAAGAAAAAAATCTTCATGATATGACAGCAACCGTGTTCGATCCCTGCCAGTATAACAGAAAATATTGATAGCAATTTTAGGTGCTGGTTTACAAAGAGCTCGACGAGTGTAAGAAAACCTCGTGAGGAAACTTAGATATCTAAGAAATTAAGAAAACATTTTGTTTGCAACAAAACATTGAGGTAGCTCAATGGATTCTTACTTTCAATGAAATAACGGGAAGTCTGTATCTTGCAGTGGAATACAATATTAGGGGTTAAACTATGAAATCGGTATTTTATATTTAAAAAATTTATCGCTTTTTTCATGGGTCACGATTTCATGGGTTTCAGTAAACACTCACAGTACACACAATATTGACCTCATTTGCAACAAATCGGTAAAATAAAAAATATAGAAATGAGTGGACCCATGAAAAAAGCGTTCAACTGTTACTCTGATCTCTCTCAAGTCAAAGACTAGGAAAACGATTACACCAAACACACATAGTGCGTTCGTTAGTTGTATTATCTCCAAAAGCAGAATTGATATTGCGAGCTGTCTTTGCTGCGTTAGTACCACATGAGTAAAGAAGCAATACAGAGGCAAAACAACCACAGAGTTGTCAGAGTTTTTACCTATTTTGGTAGGGTTGACACTGGAGGAAAATATTAAATAAACTAAACGTTTATTAGCTTTCTATTATGTATTAAGATAGAATATTTTTTACAAACTGCGTTCTTTACATATTTTATTTTCATTTTTTGTTTTTGAATTATTTGTTGTGCTTTTTAGATGAATGGTAAATTTTAAATACAATATAAAGTGTACAAGCTTGCACACGTTTAAATATATCAACTATCAATTTTAACAATGATTATTTCGAAATTAAAATAATCGCGAAGTTTTTGCAAATCAACATAATATACTAAGTTTGTTGACGTTTATACGCTTGCTTGAGTGTGGTAACTAGAGTCACCAACGATTATCGGCCTCAAATTGAGTTTGGTTACACAGCTACCCAAACCAAACCACAACTACCTACATAGATTAAAAATAGATAAAAAATCGTTTGCGTTCACGATGAAACAAGTATTTAGGCATAACGGGCATGAATTCAATTACCTTTTAAATAAAAAATATATGAGACACGAGGCAGGCAGGTCGAAAAAAAATTATACGTCATATTTTGTATATATAATATGAGGTATTTATCAATCACATTAAAATACAATTAACTTTTTGTGTTTGGAATAATTAAAAACATTATAATTTAATTAACTTAAATTGCTTTAAACAAGTTACAATATTATTGCATAAACTATTAATTATAATTATTAATTGTATATAATTATCCATTCAATTATTGTTTGTACATAATTTAAAAATATATTTCACACAACAGTAGACTAATATTTACACTTTTTCATATTTCATTTGACACGAATTATTCTTTAAAAAATGATATTTGACAATTATTATTCTTTACGGAACTCTAAATTTAAGCACTGGCCAAGCCGGTTTAAAGCAGTTTTTCTCTGTATTAGTGACGAGCCGCCAGTGCTCACGCACACACGCGCCTCAAGCTTGTAGAGTACATATCGCAGTACAGTCATAGCTCGGTTGTATGAAGCTTTGCCTCTGTACGGTTTCTTTACTCATGTCGTTAGAACTACGTTGGAAATTCGTATTCGAAAATTAAATTTAATGTATCCACGTTTAAATTAAAATTAAATCAAATACTGAATGTAAAACAATTGAAAATTAGAAAATAGAAATTTTTAATACAGAATTTTCATTAATTTTTTTTATTATAAACCTTGTATGATGCAGGTAATTATAATCCAATGACCACTCCATTAAAACAACAACTGCATTTTTAAACCCTATTCTTTAAAGTGTGCCTGAACTGTATCTTTGAATCTTTGCATATGTTGTGTCGTGAAAGAAATCAACAGAACCAGCGGCAGTACTAGCCAAAAGACCTACCTAACCAAATTCTTTTTGAATCCGTAAAAAAATATATATTGTTATATAACGGGATGACAACATGAGCAAACCTAATCCACAGCTAACTTTACAGACACCAATATTACAGAGATCCATGGCAAGTAAGTTAATATGCTTTTAATACTTACCCATTGGCTCCTTTATTACTTTGTAATATGTTGGTGCTTCTCTCGGGTCTACCGGCTCCATAAATGGCCAGGCGTTTTTATGTAATTGTATTTGTTTAACAAGCCTCTTTAAATTTTCAAAGTCTTTTGCGGTGAGTTCTTTCATATTTGCGTAATTTACTGAATTGTTTTTCTGACAATTGGGACAAACATATTCATCAATATTATCTGCTTCTGACTGCAGGATACCAACACATCGACCATGGAACCAATCTTGGCATCTATCACAACATATGTAGAACCTGAAATGAGATAATTTGAAAGATCTTTAGAGAAACAAGCTGTGTATGGTGCAAATGTTTCCTAAAGGAACTGTAAGCTTTAAATATGGTTAGTAATCTAAATATTGCATAATGCTTACATAATTTTTAGTGTAAAGGCCTATTTAATAAAACTTTATTTCAGATAGGCCAAATTATACTTTGGTTACAGACCCCTATCCAGTTCAAAACCTTGGTTCATAAATATCATGTGTATTGATCACACTTATGACATATATGCTATTCCGTTTCATTAGTAAATAATTTTAGCATCATCATTATCATCATTACAGCGCCTCATAAGTCCACTACTCAACATATCCTCTATGGACTGCTACAATGCATGATCCTGAGTCACTTACATCCATTGACTACCTGTATCCTACACCGTCACCACATCTAGTCGAAGGATGTCTTACACTTCACTTACCGGAATCTTCCTTCCTCATATTTTTACAGGAACAATGTTAATAAAAAATAACTTACTGGGAGTTGTCGTAAGGTTGTCGACACAGGCAATAAAGTTCTTGGGTTTCTGCGGCACGTCGGCAATCTTGGCAAATGTACTCCTCTATTGACTTGCTCATTTCTTCGGTCACTCCGACACAATCACCGTGGAACCAGTTACTACAATGTTCGCAACCCACATAAAATCTGAAATTAAATGCACTTTTTTTAATTTGTAAACGGAAGAAATTTACTACTTCAATAATCTGAATCTGGGTGTACCTTCACATATTAAATAAACATAATGATTGAGTTGACTAGTTAATACCCTGTCGTTAGTCCACCTGCCAAGTGTGACGACGACAAACAAATTCTCCCTACAACTGAAGAGGCCTTACGTCCAGCAGTGTATTTGACATTATTTCAATGAGAACTGTATTTCTTATAGGAAGGGTTGAGCTAACGAGCATGGGGCTCACCTGATGGTGATTACCATCGCCCATGAACATCTGCTGATGCAGGTGCCAGCCGTTTAGAAAGAAACATGCTCTTTTCTTGAAGGTCCCAAAATCATGTTGATATGTAAAAACTGCTGGTGACAGTAAATTCTAAGAATGTACAGTGGTGAATTGCCGAACAATAAGATTATGTTGAAAGAATTATAGTAGTACCATTGTACAATGGTACTTAGAGGTTAATTGGTATTTAGAGGCTGAAATCCAAACAATTCTTCGGAGTGTTTCCCATGGAAAAGGGCTCGATAGCACACCAGGTAAGCATTTGATTGGGGCTGTGGGGTTGTTGGTTATAATCAAACACGGAAAAAGTGTTTGCTTGGTTTATACAAATAATTATTCCAGGTCTAGATGTTATTTATTGATATGTAATAATTTCTGTATGTAACCGCTTAAACGATAGGCGAGTATCTGTGTGTGTTTGTTTCTGTGGGTGGCTGAGTGCGTGTGTGCCTTCAAAATGAGAACATGTGACCAAGGGGTTCTTTTATTGAGTTTATACCAATATAAACTTTATTGAGTTTATAACAATATGTATTATAATAATATAGCAATATATATGTTTAAAACACAATTGTGTTATTTATATTCGATGCGAAAATTATTGATCAATAAGTTTGAGATTTCTATAATATATACCTTCGATCAACAATACCAACTAGATGTCGGGTCGGCGCAATAAATACGTCTCAGTAAATAAGAGCGCACATGACAAGTGAGCTCTTATTTCGTTTAGTTCATTTGAAACAGCCAATGTAAACACGTTTAACAATGCCGCAATGTGTATTTAAAAGTTGCAAGAATAATGCCCGAAAAAGCAATTTAACGGCCGGAGTGTCTTACTTTCGCTATATGTTATATTTTAAGCTCTAAACTAACTCTAAATAATATCATATTGGAAACAAAATTACCGATTAAAAACACCCCTACAAATGTTTTGCCAAGGCTGGCCAATACACGCGTAAACATTTGTGAAACAGAACATAGACGCATGAAGTAGATTTGTATTGTAATAATTTTTAATAATTTATTACCAAAACTAAATAATAGTAATTGCTACTTTTGTCTCTGTTTGTGTAATTCCATTAGATACTTAACTTTTTTATTTTAGCTTTCCTAGCAATCCATTTAGGTGTGCAGTTTCTATTTCTGTTATAAACATTTTGATTTTTGATTTATTGATTACACTGTAATGAACTTGTACTATAAAGATTGTATAGATAAATATAAAGATGTGGAATTTAGTAATATTTTTATTTGTGACATCTAGCTATAGACATCTTTGCCAGCCGCCAATAAAACGAAAAGCGTACTTGCAATTTATTACTTTTTGTGTACAATACATAAAAACACTTGTAAATTAAATAATCATATTACACACAGAAACATAAAATAATTAGTATTTTATTTATTTATTATTCTTTATTACACACCAACACAAATAAGTATGCAATGGGCGCCCTTATTGCTGAGTAAATAAAAAAGTGTATATATATATATATATATATTTTTTTACACAATCAATGTACATACTATATTATATTTAATAGCTAGTGTGGAAAGTATGTATACCAACAATCATAAATGCCCTAAACATAAAAATAATTTTAATTAAACTTGTGATCATATAAATTATTTTAGTGTTCAACGCGACTCTATACTTCCTGGATCAAATAAGAAGAAAACAGAAACATAACAAAACGACGTAGCTCGCGAGGCAATAACGGGAAAAAGTACTTTATTTGTTATCCCTTAAGGTTGATTTCACACTAAATGTTATTTAACCTATGTCGTTTTCATTTCCAAGTGACAGGAGTATTGTATTGCTTTGTTCTTTTTTTGTGACTAATGATCGTAAGATTTGTGACTATTACCAGGCCTCTGTTACTCTTGCTACCTGCGTGAAATAATTACCTAAAATCGCGATTCACCCAGGGTGTATATGCAGTCGAGGCTAGCGCATTCTAGGCGATTGATGTATTTTTAACGCTGTTTACGTAAATAGTTTTTTGTAAACACTTGTTGTCATTTTTGTTTAGTGTTTAATTGTGGGATATAGTAGTTCAAAAATTTTTAATGTGATTTAAAAATAATATATGTGTATATAATATAACCTATCTATTTGATAAATTAAAATGGCAAAACTTCGAACCTACTTTAATTGTTGCGTGGATGGATGCATAATGAGCAAACAAAAAGATTCAGATATAATCATTGAAGTAGGTAACTTACATGTCTTTTGTAATTAAAATATTTTAAGTTATCACAAAATACTGAAGTTAAAACTTTTATTAGATTTTTAACTAATTAGAATACAATCACATTTCATATAGGAATCGTATTTCAGGTTCATTTGTTGTTTACACTACCTACCTATTTCTTCCGAGCGATTAGCGACGAGTGACCTTGCACGTTGCATGCGTTAGGCACAGAATTCGTAAGGTAGCAAAAATATGGTCATTCGATGAGTCAGAATAGGTACCTTACCTATTTTACTTACCATTTCGCAACATTTAATTAATTAATTAATTTATACTCTTTATTGCACACAACATATACATTTATGTACAATTAGGTGGCCTCATCGCTTAACAGTGATCTCTTCCAGGCAAACCTTGGTAACATATGAGTAGCACTACATATTATTTATTCTATGCCTTAGTGAAGGAGATACGTAAATAGAAGTGTGCATAAATAGTAGATAAATGAGCATATATGTGTTTTTAATATATTTTTAATATTATTATTGACAGCCCTAAGTAACCACGGAAAAACAGCCGTGATGTGGGAATGGGAAAAGATGAAAAGTAATACAGACACTCGTGCGCAGCAATAAAGGTTTATTTAGCTTTCATTTATCTTATTAATAATTATGTAGGCTATTAAACGTCGGCACGCAGTCAACATCAAAAGAGTGAAACTTCTGTACGTAGTACTATTATTTATTCTGTGCTATTACTAGATGCCATGGTTGTTAGGTTGAACTTAAAGCTATTTTAATTTTTTGTCTCATTTCTTTAGTAAACAAATGTAGCTGTTTAAGTATATATTCACGCGGACAGTATTTAGCTATGATTTTGTACATGACCCGTTATCTAAATGGTATAGTTGATCGAAGATATATACAGAAAAAACTTACTTGGTGTTGTCGTATGGCGTGCGACAGATACAAAGCAGCTTTTCCTTTTTGGTGTGCTTCTTGTTGTTGCGGTGCGGCGTGTCGCGTGCGTCTCGTGCGTCACGTGGGTCACGTACGTCTCGTGCGTCACGCGCGTCACGTGCGTCACGCGCGTCTCGCGCGTCACGTGCGTCACGTACATCCCGTACGTCTCGTGCGGAGTGCGAGGTGGTGCGCCGCTTGCCGCCGCGCACCTCCTCTTGCTTGCTGCGCTCTGCACGCGTCCGAAGCGCCAGCTCCGCCGACAACTCCTTCTGTATATTCCATAGCATTCCAATGCTCCGAATTAAAATGAAGGACATAAACTGCATCAAAATATCGATGGCATTCTTCGTCATCATCATCATTACAGCCTATCAAAATATTTTCCACAGTTGCCACGCTTGTCTGGGTCAGCAACCACAGTTTTCTATTATTTTGAGTGGTTATTAGAAAGTTGTTGCTGCCCATCTGCTGTTTCACTTTCCCCTCGTCGCCTGTTACATACACGGGATGATATGAGTTTATTATCCTCAATTATCTTACGCTGCCACTACACGCGGTACGGATGTTATTCTTATTGGACTTCAGGATTTGTCTTATTCGCCACGTTCGGCAAAGGATAGGCGATCGAAGTAGACGGACGTTTTGCACCTGTGCTGCGACTCACCCTCTCTGGTCCGGTATTTTTAGTTTGGAGCCAATTAGATGACTATACCGATATTCTATTTGGATGTCATGAGATATTTGTGACATTTTCCATATCGTCGCTTTTGGGACATACCTTTTAAAGTGGTTGCACATTTAGATTTAATTGTCTTCATAATTAATTAAGCATTAAGCCTACTATATTTTTTTTTAATCTATGTAACAATGTTTGAATTATTGGTGATCCTAATAAATAAATAAAATAAATGAAAACATTGTAAAAAATAGCTTATGGTTTTTAAGTATTTTTTTAATGTAAAATAAGTGGTTTAAAAATTGCTGTTTTATCATGAATTGAAAGAAATTACACTTTATTTTTAGAATAAAAATGACAAAAGTTAATCAATTATTATTCATCATCATCACAGCCCTTCAGAAGTCCACTGCTGAACATAGTCCTCCCCCAAGTAATGCCACAAAGCACGGTCCTGAGCCACCTGCATCCATCGACTTCCTGCATATCTTACCAGGTCGTCACTCCATCTAGTGGGGGGTCGCCCTACACTACGCCTACCGGTACGAGGCTGCCACTCGAGAACCTTTCTTCCCCATCGGTTATCGGTTCTTCGAGCTATATGGCCGGCCCATTGCCACTTCAGCTTACTAATCCGTTGGGCTATGTCGGTCACTCTGGTTTTACTGCGGATATCCTCATTTCTGAGTCTATCACGCAGAGAAACTCCGAGCATAGCCCTCTCCATAGCTCACTGAGCGACCTTGAGCGTCCTTATACGGCCAGCAGTGAAGGACCACGTCTCAGATCCGTAAGTCATCACTGGCAACACGCACTGGTTGTACAATCTAGTTTTTAGAGATTGAGGTATACCTGACGAGAAGATATGTTGTAATTTCCCGAACGCTGCCCAGCCGAGTTGAATCCGTCGATTGACCTCTCGGTCGAAGTTGGACTTACCTAGTCGGACTATTTGTCTTAGGTAAACGCACTCGTCAACAACTTCGAGCATAGTGCTCCCAACAACTACCGGCATAGGTGTGACATGGACATTAAACATGATCTTTGTTTTGTCCATGTTCATCTTAAGATCTATCCGTTGGGAGGCACTATTGAGGTCATTGAGCATAGTACTTAAGTCCTCCAGCGATTCTGCCATAAGGACTATATCGTCGGCAAATCGAAGGTGAGTGATGTACTCGCCATTGATGTTAATACCGTATCCTTTCCAGTCCAGTAGCTTGAAAACGTCTTCCAATGCAGCGGTGTAGAGTTTCGGGGATATAACGTTACCCTGTCTTACACCTCTCTGCAGTTGGATAGGTTTCGAGCTCTGGTTCTGTACTCGGATAGCCATCGTAGCCCTTGTGGCCGTGAAAGGAAAAGGGGAGATCTCCCGCCGGGCAAGGAGTTATGCCCGGGGAGCGGCCAACGCTCCGTGTGATAGTTCGGAGAAGTTCTATATATACTGTTTATGATTCGGAATGTTGATAGCGCGATTTAGGCTTCGGTGTGTTTTCGCTTTGTGGCGTGATGACAGCGCCGCTACATCACACTCCTGCTCAGACCGGAGGTCGATAGTGCAGCCTCGTTGCCAACGAATGTGCAAGTGCCAGGAGATTGCCTTGTAGTCTGCGGTGAGTCGAGAAGAAGGCAAGTAATCTGCGAGAGTGCCGTGAAGCAGAGGCGAGCAGTAAGGCTCAGAGCCGTGCCGAACACTGTATAGCGCAGAGAGTAGCTTGAAGGAACAGGGAGCATTATTATTCCAGTGCTGCGATGAACCTTGCGAAGCTAGATGGCTTGCAGGATATGAAGACTGCAGACGATATCTGCTCGGGAGCGAATGGGTGGGGTATTCTATGACGATGATGAAGCTTGAAGTTTCCGAAGGTTGTTTGGATGCGTGTTCAGATCACGTCGGGGTCACCACTGTCGCCGTGGAAGGTAAAAGGGAGATCTCCCGCCGGGCATGTGCCCGGGGAGCGGCCAGCACTCCGTGTGATAGTTCGGAGATGTTCTATATATACTGTTTATGATTCGGAATGTTGATAGCGCGATTTAGGCTTCGGTGTGTTTTCGCTTGTGGCGCGACGACAGCGCCGCTACACCCTACTGTACAAACACTTCAGCACTTCGATATACCGACAGTCAACTTGGCACCGCTGAAAGAACTGTAGCACCGCCCAAATTTCGACAGAATCAAAGGCTTTCTCATAGTCCACATACGCCAGGCAAAGTGGCAGATTGTACTCTTCGGTCTTCTGTACAATCTGCCGCAGGGTATGTGGTCTATGATATTGAAGCCTTTTCGGAAGCCGGCTTGTTCGGGAGGCTGGAAGTCGTCGAGTCTGCGTGCGAGACTATTCATAATGACTCTCGAAAACAGCACGTAGACGCGGCTCAGAAGGGAAATCGGTCTGTAGTTCTTCAAGAGAGCGTTGTCGCCTTTCTTAAAGAAGAAGACCATCGCACTTCTGCTCCACGCCTCTGGAGTAGTGCCACCATGGAGCACAGAATTGAAGAGCTTCTGAAGGACTTCAAGTACCGGTGTTCCACCTTTCAGAAACTCCGCTGTAATTCCATCCTCGCCTGGGGCCCTGCTGTTTTTAAGGTGGTGAAGAGCCATTCTAATCTCGCTTAGACTGACGTCCGGGATATCATCGGAATAGTGTCGGATAAGACTTGCTCTTGGATCGTTACACACACTTGCATGTGGCTCCAACGATGATGTGTACAGCTGCCCATAGAACCTCTCGATCTCACTCAAAATCTCAGGTGTCCCGGAAACGATGCTGCCACACTCAGTCTTCAGCTTTGACAGTTGGCTCTTACGGCAGACGGATCTCTGGCAAAGACTTTGGAGCCCCGTTTCTGCTCGATCGCTTCTTTAATACGAGCAGTATTAAAGTTGCGTAAGTCTCGCCGCATGCATTTGGAGATCTATCTGTTCAGTTGCCTGTATGCTGTCAAATCTGTTGACGATTGCAGCCTTATCTCCCTTTTAACAGCCATGAGATTAAGAGTGTGATCGGAGACTTTTTGTGTTCTTCTGCGGCAGGTCTTGCAGAACTTAGCTCCAACTGCAAGGACAGTTTCCACGAGCTTGTCATTCATATTTTCAACTGCATTGCAATCTTGTAGGCACTGAAAGCAGTTACGTAACTCGAGCTGAAAGGTTTCGGGACTCTGGATTAGATAGAGCACGAGGGGGAAGGAGCATTGAATTCATTAGACGAGACCTCTCCAACTTAACGTTTAGGTTCAGTGTGCCTCTAACCATTCGGTGATTCGCTGCCAGTTTTCACCCTTACGATCACTGAGAAGGTTGGTGTAATGAAGTCAATCTCATTTTTTGTCGAACCGTCGGGGCTCGATCAGATCCACTTCCTGTGGGGCCGCTTCTGGAAGAAAGAGTTCATCATAAAGAGTCCTTCTTTCTCCATAAAGTCGGCCAGCTGCTGGCCCCTTCGGTTCCGTTGCCCTACTCCAAATTTCCCTAACTTCAGCTCACCGTTTTCTCTTGTGCCTAGTAATTATTATTACATATTAAGATTAGATTCAATAGAGCATCCCGTCATTCTGCGTCTTCATGATCGGTCAATGAGGCAAATTTTCAAGACATTCCTCATCTGTAAGAATTTAATCCTGCGATAAGCGACCCTACTCTTACTGCGGCTAGAATAGTTCTGCCTAATAATTTTATACCAACCTGTATTTCAACTCCGAGCTCTTTCTCCAGCAGTCCACGTTTTTTGATGATGTCTTTTTTCAGCATCTCTTTGTGTTTGAAAAGAAGCATTTGCAGCCGTGAGTGGTTGGAGGCGGCGCGCCGACGGTCCTCGAGCGCGGGAGCGGGGGCAAGGGCGGTGGCGGTGGTTGCGGTCGCTGGCGCGTCGGTGGATGCGGCGGCGAGCAGGGCAGCGCGCGACACGACCGGGGCTCGCGCGCCTAGAGGCGGCGCGGGGCACGGGGAGGCGGTGGCGGCCACGGCGGTGACTGAGCAGGGGGAGGGGGCGCGGGCCGAGCGGGCGCGCTTGCGAGGGCTGCTGCTGCTCTCCACCCACTCGTCGTCGTCGTCATGGCGCGAGGTGGCGCGGCGCCGCGGAGGTGACGGCGAGTGCGCGGCCGCCACCACCGCGCGCACCTCGCGCTCTAACTGCACATCTGGTTTCATTTGCTTCTCCTGGTACCGCTGCAGCTGGAGCAGTTTCTCCTCGATCTCCGGGTTCAGGTTCTCTTGCTTCAGTGCACTTTTTATCGCTGGAATATTCAAATATTTCAGTTTGAATAAATACCCCCCATCACATTACCGATAGCAAAAAAAGTTTAGTGTCATATTTTAAGTAATAATGTTATTAAGTTAAGAGGGAGATTTTCGATATCAATTCAATGTTGATTTTAGTATATATCGCATCTGTGATATTTAATGAATATTTTGTAGTATTTAAAAAATATTGTGTTTGGCGATCAATGCGCGATTGATGATTACAGAGTTTTTGCATGTGCAGATAATCTTGAGGGTTATGAACAATTACAGTATCTCCTAGCACTATGGTGGGTATGGTTGATGCTGCCAGTTTTCAAGGGTGCTGATGTTAATATTGCTATCTATTTTGTATTCTTATTTTATTTCTTTTTGGTTGAGTCACTACTACTAACGTACCTATTACTATGGAAATATTGGTCATTTGTGTATTTCACAGATGACATCAGTTTACAGGTGATATTTTATTATTTTTTTAATTTCTTTTGAAGTCCCTCCAGTAGATCCAGAAAAACTGACATAGTCCAAAGGATCAGTAAGCTGAAATGGCAATAAACCTTCGAAGAACTGACAACCGACGAGAAAGAAAGGTTCACAAACCATAGCCTCGTAGTGTATTGTGGGCCTCTACTATACGGAGTGACGTTCTGGTAAAACATGCACGAAATTGCTGGATGCTAAGGATCGTATTTTATTAAATTGAGGAAGGCCTATGTTTAGCAGTGAACCTGTGGAGGGCTGCAATGATGATGATGATGATATTGTAATCTGTTACAGTACGGATAATACAGTTATATCTATTAAAATATTTTATTATAGTTTTATCAAGATAATATGATAATATAAAATCAGGTCGATTATGCATTACAGTAATATAGGTTTGAATGAGTATTTCCCATGTAATTTTAGCAAACTCTTATTCTTCACTTTGTGGCCAGTGTAGATGAAGAGTATCTTTCCACTCATGATTAGAAACTTATTACATATTGTCTTGGCAGATCTATTGTCAGCAACTGCAAACTATGAAGGAAAAACTAGCTGCTAAACAACCGAGATTGGTCAATCGCTGTAGGCCACTGCTGCTTCACGACAACGCAAGACCACACACTGCACAACAAACAACCACTAAGTTAGATGAGCTACAATTGAAATGTCTGCGACATCCACCGTGCTCACCGGACCTTACTCCAACAGATTACCATTTTTCCGGAATTTGGACAACTTCTTACAAGGAAAAAAATTCAACTCCGATGCGGCAGTCCAAACCGCCTTCGAAGAGTTTATTGATTCTCGCCCCCATGGTTTTTTTTTTAGTAAAGGGATCAATGAACTACCTATGAGATGGCAAAAGTGCATTTATAACAACGGTGCATACTTGCTTAATTAAATATATTTTACACAAAAAATTGACTTTATATTCCTCCCGTACAAAACGCCAATTTTATATATAAGGACCTATTAATATAAAATCATGTATGTGAAATAAATAAAAAAATGATAAGAGGACTTTAAGTTATGTGAAGTCAAGATTCAATATATTAGTATGTACTCCTAACCTGTTTAAAGAAGATAAATAAAAGGAAAATTCAAATTAGCGATTAATTAATGAATTGATTGAATGCAAAAATAAGTGGCCACTTGGATGATTTAAGCAATCTATCAAAAGCTGTCCAATGCTTCTTAAATTTAGTATTGTATAACAAGTACACGCGTAAACTTTGATCATTATATTCATTAATATCTACAAAATGGGTATCTGATGTGTAGCTTCTGTAAAGCAATTATACCATGTTGGGAGAATTATATCATTTTAGGTTTAAATATTGAAATCCCAGCAGTATCAGCTCTGCCCTTACCGACTCGCTCATCAAACATTGATTCAAGCAGTTACGTACCATAATAAGGAATTCTTTATCCAGGATAGATGTAGGTGTCTATGGGTTACAGCATCCACTTACCATCAGGTGGGCTGTGCGTCCCCATTATTATATAAAAAGGTCAATATCTAACAATGGATTAAGAGACTGATAAAGAAAAGGCGCATCAAATGTATTGGAAATATCGAAAATACAGTGTGTATATTTGATACTTACATTACATTTGATTCATACATAAATTAATATAATGATAAATAAGTTTACTTACTCTGCTGTATATAGTCAGGAGTTAAAACGAATTTATTGCCCTGCAAGCCTTCATGAGCAGAATTAACTATATCAGTTTTAGTATTATTTTCATGTATATCTTCAGGTTTAGATGGAATGGCCTCCTTGTGGCTAGCTGCCTCAGCGACATTATCTTCCCCATTTACTAGAGTTTGACGCTTTGTTTGACCATCCTCATTACCTTCCTAAAATTAAAAACGCTAAATTTGTTGTTACTGTACTTACTGTTTCAAAACAGTTTCGATTAAAGCCTTCAAATACGACAATTTTTTTTTCAATATTTACTTATAATCAAAGATTTAAATAGTTAGATGCGCCCTTACCATAGTATAACGACTCCGAAATGTGTCCATTCTCAAATGAGTGAGCTCACTCATTCGCAATCAGTGCTCACTTGTGCGACAGAGAAAGTAGAATACACAATTTCTGTAAGATAATAAGAGATGACACTATTGCATTAGTGTGCGCGCGTCAGCGTCTTGCAAACGCACACATTCAAAAGTAATGCAACAGTTTTTCAAGGTGAAGGCGCATCTATTTAAATCTTTGCTAATAATTATTCAAATTAAAAAGAAAAGAATTCTGTTGAAAACTTCTTTCAAAATAATTATTAATAAATTGGAAAATACTTAAGCTCTTTTACTTGATGTAAACAAAATCATAATAAATCGTTATGTTTTGTAAATTAGTATATAAATAATTATTATAAATATGTAAATATTAAATAAAAAAACTATTACAAAAAAATAAGACAATCGTTTGTGGGAATATATCAGTTGAAGTTATTATACCTGAAACATGTTTAAGATTCTCTTAAATATTATTAGATATTTTAGTTTACTTTGGTAAATTATAAAACAAATTTATTTGCATAATATTAAATTATGCTTAGGTACGCAATTGCCCATACACCCCCACAAAACGGTTCAAAATAACTTAGATGGAAAATAAGTAAAAAGAAATGAAAACCATATATAAAATAGGACTTGATAAATAAAAGTCATTCCTGATTACAATATTTTATTCAAGTGATATTATTGCACTAGCCATTCACGTATGAAAGTATGAACTAGGGGTACATTGACAAGATAAGGTGGTGTATGAGCAATTCTTGTTACCAATCTAAGTTAAATTATCAAAGACTACAAGAATTCAATAATTAATCATAACAGATTAAAACATGTTAAGGAATACACAACTTTTAGACATTATGTTTGTTCAAAACCATTTTAACATTCTAAATTGACATCACTGTAAAAAAATATTTGTCTTATGTCCCTAGATGAACATTATTCTCCAAGTCATCGTCTGTATAGAAAGAGTTAAATCTAATATTTATAAATTTATGTATATATTTGACATTAATTGAATTCTTTTTTCATCTAGAGACGTAAAACTGATATTTTAATTCCTTACTTATTGCTTGTAAAATGTTTCAAACATATACACACCATATTAAGCACATAATACATCCACAGTACATAGTAAGAGAATTAGCTGTTTTTCTGTCTTTTGTGTTAAAATCATTATGATTTCATAAAAAATAAATTAATACTGCTTATATGAAAATCTTATTTTAAAATAATTATTGTGTGCAAAACGCAAATGCGGAAAAATCATTGGCATTCAAAAATCATTAAGAACTTAATAGATACATTTCAAAATAAAACATTACATAGGTTAATAACATTTCTTACAACATATGAATTCAAGTTAAGCACATGCACATAATTAAGAATACTGACACTAAAACAGGAATGAAATACTTTGAACATATGTGGATTAATGTATATTTCCGCGTTTTCGTTGCATTGTTAATATTACACATTAACTAATTTAAGTCTATAAGTATATACAAAAGGGATCTTTGGTGTAAATATTAACTAATACACAAAATGTATTATCCTCGATGATTTTCATTCAATAGTCAATTATAGACATCTACCTACAATAAATTTACAACCATTAGCAACAATCATTCAGCATAATCAATAATTTTACCACCAAATATAAAGGTGGCAATGATTATGAAAATTATTAAAACTTGCAATATGTCCCAAAATTTGTTCTTTATTCTATTATTTATAGCAGTAGTTTATTAACATGATTAAATACAAATTGAAATCAAAAACTAGATTATACCACATAAGTGTAAATTATATGTTGCAAAATACATATAATCACTTTAAACTGTAGCTATCCCAAGAGTACTAAAGATTCACTCATGAGTATATTTAGCAGGTGTAGCACACAAGGTCACCTTGATTTATGTTTCATAATATGCATATTTACTTTAGTTTTAGGTCCTGAATTCTAGGTAAAGTTGATAATTCCATAGTATATAGTATACATAGTATGTATTAGAGGCACTCATTCCTAGATCTATTAACTTAATATTCCTTTGAATAAGGAAGCCAATCTTGCAAAGTTCACAACTTCTGTAAAATAATATTTTATGGAAAATATTATTTTACAGAAGTTAATTTTTTTATGGAAAACTTGACGCAACAATGTGAAAGTCACTACAATACAAAAACACCATAAGAATTAGCAGAATTCACTCATTGTAATTGTTTTATAAAATGTGAATATTTTGTGAACATAAATTTATGTCAACTGTAAAAACAGCCGTGTTTAAAATCAAAGTATGGTACATTGATTTTAACACAGCATTGTATGTTTCTTCTGATTGAGGATAGCTACAGAAATAATTGAAAGGACACAGTTGTCTCATTGAAAATCATTTGGAAGGATAACAAGTGAAATACAAACTAGTCAATTAATCATCTTACTGGTTACATAAAGTGAAACATATTTTAAGATATTTTTTAAATATTTTCTGAGGTATGCTTAGTTATGGTTTGGCTCATAAGCATCTAGTAATAGTAAATTACCTGGTGTGTGGGCAAAGAAAGTGGTTGAAGAGGCTGAAGTGGCTGGATTGACTGAATTGGTTGTATTGGCTGTAATGTAGGTGGTGCCGTAATATTTGTTAGCGTTGTCGTCGTGTTTGGCGGTGGGTGCACCGCTAGATACATTTTTCTAGGTCCCAGGATACATTCTTTTCCAGTAGATTCTTGAGGTGAAAATAAGGAATATTATGAATAACATAGTATTGAAATGAACACATAGTTAAAGCAAATTTTTTACGTGGTAGAGCCCTGCTGCAGTTATATTAGTAGTATAGTTGTAGCATGAATTGGTCGATCGGGGAAGGACCACGCTCTCACAGATTACCAGCATCAAATATTAGCTTAATGCTGCTGTGTTTCGTATGGTGAGTGTAGAGAACCGGAGACGCTTTTTACTGGAAACGAGGCATTCCACCTAAGTCCCCACGGATGATAATGCATCTGCATTTTTATTTGTAATCAAGGATAGATATAGATGTCTATGGACCACAGCAACCACTTACCATCAGGTGGGCTGTGTGCTCGTTTGTCATCCTATACTATAAAAAAAAATACAGATGTTGTATGACAAAATTATTACATTATTTATATGAATAGTAACTGGCTACAGGAAACCAGTATTTTTGCAAAAATAATTGTTGCTTTTGCATTTGATTAAGTTTGTATATTATGTCTGAATTTTCTGACATTCCATGCTAGCCTACAGTTATCGCGAAAATATTGTCTTGAGGATGGGTAAGGAAGAATGAGTGTTCCTGTATTAGCTCAAATACTTTGTCATCATCATTACGGAATGACAGTATGGCATATTATGTTAAAAACTAATTTTTGAGCTCGAAAACAGTTGATCATATTTATTTAAATCAACTTAATTATTTACCTTTTAGTAGTTGTTGTTTAACTTGATGTTGTACAATGGCCAACTGCTGCGGCGACATTGCGTTTCCATTTAAGCCGTGAAGTATAATGGTTGGGCCGCTACTTGTTTGCATCACCTTTAATAGAACAAATGATGCAAAGTGAAAAGTCTTATTTAGGTAATTTAAGGCATCTGATTACAGTATAGTTGTAGTATCCAAGGTTCCCAATTTAAAAGTGTAAACACTTAAATTTTAAAAATTGAATAATATATATTATTACCAGAATATCAGCAACCAATACACAGGTATGTGGTACTATACTGAAAAATATTAGATAACAAAATGTAAATATATTAATTTGACCCTTAGTTAATTTATGATTAACATTTTATCCTAAATCTTAAATTGTATTTTGCTATTAATCATAGACTTAGCAAGTGAGATATTTAAATAATTTCATACTTTTGTATCTAAACTTAGAACCAATTTTTAACCATTCTTATACAAATCTAGTCACATAATGTGATGTCCATGTCAATCCACAATCACACTCACATCACTGAGTAACAACTAAACATCATAACTATTTTTTAATTTATTCAAGGCAACAAACAGTCATGTAAAAAGATAGTAACATGGATAAATATTAATGTAACTAAAGACCTATAGTGCCTTTAACTAAACTTTTACAATATTTTAAACTTATTGAGCCACTTGTAGGAATAAAGGACGTTATAAATTTATTTATTAATACGCTAAGTTTTAAGATAAGGTAACTAGTTAACATTTGGTGTTTATAACACTGACAAATTCAATTCAGATTCAATTAGCGAATTGAGTGCTGCAACATTTTCAGTGATGGGTAACTAGATTATTCACAAGCCAAACTTTGAAAGAGAGCAGATTGAAGCTTTGATACTGATGTATTAAATAAATCAATATCAATAATTTTATATTGTGTTAGTGGAATCATACACAAATGAGTTACATGTATAATTTTTATGATATCGTGGAGTTACGAAAAGTTGTCTTGGACGTGAGGAGCGCACTGGCAGACGAACTTGGGAAACAAATGACAGTTGTCAAACAACAAGTAACAACAAGGAGTTCACTAGAATATTAATAATTTTGTATAGAAATACTATGTCAAACATTTTACGCCTATTGCAAAGAGAAAGCAAATTGTACTTTTTTAATGAATCGGTGTATAACTGATTTAAAATATTTTGGAATTTAACAACAATTTTTGAACTCTTTCTATTCTCCTAATATGAACTTCTTAACAAGGGCTCCAACCAGTGCTGCAAAAATCAAGGAAAGATCTGACAAAACAGAAGTATAAAATTTTTAGAGCTTCGGAATGTTTAAAGGGTTTACTTATTCGTAGTATAAAACCTAGATTTCTAAAAGCCAAAGCTCAATATGTGGAATAAATGATAAGGTTGATAATTATGCTTAAGTCCCCGATTGTGGTTACTCTATTCAAGACCTTGTGATTTATGTGGTAGTCGTAAGTAACGGGATTTTTTGCGAGTATACATTATGTAGCATTTATCGCTGTTTAGGAACAAACGATTGGATTCACAGTATGCATGTAATCGGTGTAAGTCTTCTGGGAGTTTGTGGCAGTCAGTAATTGATCTGATGATTCGATACACCTTAGTGACATCAGCATACAAGACATGGCTGTTGATGTAGTTAAGGTGTACTTTTGTTTGTATGACGTGTAAATAATAACCACAGTGTCTTTACTCTTTGATTCTTTAATTGTGAATGACTATAAATTACAAGTTTGCGTACATATATTGTAGGAGAATGAACATGCCGCCCACCAAAGAACATTTATTTCTTTCTAAATAATTCAAATTAACTAAGTGATACAAGTTAAACAATATTATAATTAACAACCAACAATCTACATAACTAAAATATTGTAACAAACAGAATCAAAATTAACAACTGTTATGCTCACAAGAATGCTTTAAATTTTAGTTTAGTATTAAGATTTAGTGTCTATTGGCAAGCACATAATTTTGTAACACTACGTTTACAATATTACAACCACTCTTAACACTGTATACTCTGGTGTGACCATCACTTCCCGGATGTTTATCCACGATATGTCCCAGACACCATTTACCAGGTGGCAGACCTTCACTCTTTACTAAAACTATATCTCCCAGTTCAAACTCGCGCTGTTGTCTCTGCTACTTCGGGCGTTGTTGTAGTCTTGTCAGGTATTCCGTCTGCCAACGTCTCCAGAAATCTCCCAGAAGTTTTTGAAGGTGCTGTCATCATGTTAAGTTTGAAATTCGAGTGTCTTTTAGATCGACTGAAGGGACTATAATCGGAGCTTGACCAATTAAAAAGTGCCCAGGTGTTAATGGCTCAATAACTTTAGGATCATCTGTGTCTATTGGAACCAACGGTTGGGAATTCAGGCAAGCCTCGATTTGGCACAAAACGGTGGTCATTTCCTCAAAGGTAAGGTTTGCAGATAGGACACACTTCAATTGGTACTTAACGGATCTAACGCCAGCTTCCCATAGCCCTCCGAAATTTGGACTGTAAGGCGGGATAAAATGCCACTGCGTGCCGTCTAACGCCAAGGTCTCAGCTATATTCCCTTCAAAGGCCAAATCAGCTTCTCTCCAAGCTGCTTGTAGCTCTCTATCAGCACCGATTTTTTGCCTCTCCTCGCCACGAATCTTCTAAACGCACCGACAAAGGCTTCGGATGTCAAGTCCCCAACCAATTCAAGGTGGATTGCCTTGGTCGACATGCATATAAAAAGAGCAATATATGCCCTTCTTGTTTTCGCTTCTCTGCCTTTATTATTCAAAATTTGAAAAGGTCAACAAAAGTCAACTCCACTATTTAGAAATGCTCGAGCTGGTGTCACTCTTTCCTTAGGTAAGTCACCCATAACCTGTGTTCTAACTGTAGCTCCTTGTTTGGCACAGGTCAAACATTAGTGTATATGACTCTTAACCAATCCTTTCACTTTCAGGATCCAATATTTAGAACGAAGATAACATAATGTCAACTGGACACCACCGTGCATCGTATGGAAGTGAGGATCGGCGATAATTAAAGGCGTTAAGTAAACTCAGCGGCACAATTAACCACCCACCTTGATTTTTTACGATTTTGGTAAAAAAAAAAATTGTGGCCTTACTTGTGAATGTTATTTTATAACGTAGGTATATTGAAGTAAAATGAAAGATAATATTGTTTTTAATTATTACGTTTATTTATAAAAAAAGTCTGAAAAACACTTTGACCGTAAATTAACAAATGTGATGAAATGGCTTAAAAATAAAAAATCTGCTGAATAAATGAATTCTAATAGTGCGTATTTCCACCTCTAGCCCTCATGACTTCCATCACCGTTTGGCATGCTGTAGATGACATCTTTGATCTGTTGTTGTGGAATGTTCTGCCACTCCTCAATCACGGATTGTTTTAATTCATCTATGGTGGTTGGAGCTGGTATGCGGCTTCGAACACGTCTTTTTAAATTGTCCCATATGTGTTCAATAGGATTTAAATCTGGGCTCCGGGATGGCCATGTTAATTTTCGAATGCCGACGGTATCCAGGTACGCGGTAACAACTCTAGCAACGTGGGGGCGAGCGTTGTCCTGCATTAATAAAAAAATCTTCGCCAATAAATGGAGCAAATGGCATTACATGAGGTTCCAATACTTCTGTTACATACCTCTGAGCATTTATTCCACCTCTTTCGAAGATAACCAAGTCGGTGCGTGCTTCGTAAGTAATGCCGCCCCATATCATGATAGAGCCACCTTGGTAACCTACTGTTTCCACAACAGTACATGGTGCAAACCTTTCATTCTTGCGTCTGTATACACGCTGGCGACCGTCAGGACCGTGCAAGCATATTCTTGTCTCGTCAGTAAATATAACATTCTTCCATTGTTCCATATTCCATTCGGCGTGCTCTCGGGAAAAACGAAGTCTTTCTCTCCGGTGGCCTACGAGCAATTGTGGCACTCGAGATGGTCGAAAAGCTCCAAGGGCATTCTCTCCTAGTCTTCTCACTGTTCTTTCACTCACTTGAACATTGCGAACCTCACGAAGTTGGTTTCGTGCCTCAACAGCTGTAGTGAACCGATTTCTTAGAACATTGGTCACAAGAAATCGGTCGTCACGAGCGGAGGTGCATCTTTTTTGGCCCTGTCCTGGTCTTCGCTCATGAGCCAGTTTCCCGAAACCGTTTCACTGCATCCCTTAAGGTGGTACGTGCGACACCAAGCTTCCGCGCCACGTAACGCTGACTAAACCCTTCGTCGATAAGAGCGACGGCTCTCGCCACTGAATTAGCATCAAATGGCATGTTTGTGATGTCCAAACACTAGCTTACCAAAACAAACTCAAATTGTTTACTTTTAATGCCACTGAAGCAATGTAAGCAGTATGGCAACGATAACGATAATGAGACGAAGTTCGATATTTGTCTATTCACAACTTATGCGTAAAAAACAAATTTAAGTGGGTAGCTTGTAATTTTTTCGTCACTACATTTCTTTCACACTTGACTTATTTATGCCCAATAACTTACAACTGCGATAACATCAAAATTTGCCACTTTAAAAGGGTGGGCGGTTAATTGTGCCGTTAAGTGTAGTTCCTTATACCCAGTATTATCGGATGTTTTTCTTCTAGTTCAGAGTGACGAAGGCGTCCGCCCACCCTGAGAATATCCACTTCGTCTAAAAAGGGATTCAGACTCTTCAAGTAACTGTTAGTTTTTACAGGCTTGTTGTCTTTTAATCTTTGAATCTCATCCGAAAATTCTTCATTTTGAACCATGTTGGTCTGGCCCACCAGAGCTTACATGACTTCAACTCGGACAGTAGTATGCCTCTTGAGGCTATGTCTGCTGGATTGTTTTTTGAAACCACATGATGCCATCTATTGCAGTGTACATTCTCCACTATTTCGACCACGCGATTCGCTACAAACAGTTTCCATTTGTGAGGATCTCCTGCGAGCCAAGCAAGAACAATTGATGAGTCTGTCCAGGCAAATATTTGTGATGGTGGTATTCTCATTGCCTGTGCAACTTGCTTGAGTAGACGAGATAGTAGCAAAGCACCGCATAATTCCAATGTAGGTAGCGAGATCGTACGTAACGGCGCAACTCTAGTTCTGGCAGCGATCAATTTTGTTTTGATTGTTCCGTCTTCGGCTTTGATCCTAGTATATACCAGCGCTGCGTATGCTTGCATTGACGCATCGCAAAAGCCATGAATCTCTAATTTGTCGCTTATTTTACTCGTTGTGCCAATCCATCTATCGACTTCAATCTGGAGGAGTCATCGGATAGAAATCCATTCGTCCAGCAAATGTGAACTGGTCTTGTCGTCCCCGTTCAACTTTTCTAGCCACAACTTTTGGATAAAAATTTTCGTCATGACCATGCTTGGTGCTATTCAACCAAGTGGATCAAAGAGCTTCTGTATGTCGGACAAAACACTTCTCTTGGTGACAGTTGCTTCAATGGGTGGTAAGAGAGCTTCATATTTAAATTTATCTGTACCCATATTCCATTTAATACGCAGGGCCTTTACGTTTCCATCAATGTTAAGGTTAAAATGTGCACTGCTGGATCGATCTTCTGGTTTGATAGATTGCATGAAGTCCAGATTATTTGAAGCCCATTTAGTCAGAGTGAAACCTCCGTTCTTTACAATTTCATCAACTTCAATGGCTTCAGTTACAGCTTCTTCCACAGTATCAGCTCCGCTCATCAAATCGTCCATATAGAACTCCTCTTTAATTATTTGAGCTGCTTTGGGATGATTCTTGCCTTCATCATTAGCGATTTGATGAAGAGTTCGAACCGTAAGGTAGGGAGCAGATGAGGTGCCGAAAGTCACGCGAAGAATTCTGTACTCTTTAATATCTTCGGATGCGTCTGAGCGCCAAAGGATTCGTTGGTAAGTATCAGCATCTTCGGGGAACACCAATATTTGACGGTACATCTTCTGTATATCGCTCATGTAACATATGCGTTTCATTCTCCATCTCATTATTAGATTACGAAGATCTTCTTGTAGTGGAGGACCTACGAGGAGTTCATCATTCAACGAGACATTATTCGACCCCTTGCAGGAAGCATCAAACACCAATCTTGTTTTCGTGGATTATTTATCTTCGCGAAGAACCGCGTGATGAGGTAAGTATACACATTTTTCTTTTCCCTTTTCTTCCTTAGGTACTTCTTCCATATGTTGTAGACTTAGGTATTCTTTTATAACGTTAGTGTAGTCTTCTTTTAGCTTAGGCATTTTCTTGAATCGTCTCTCTAGTTGTAGCAATCTTTTCTCTGATATATCCCTTGTATTTCCTTCTGTACACCTCGGTGTGTCAGTTTTAAACGGCAACTTCACCATGTATCTCCTTTCTTTGGTCCTTTTGTGAGTTTTCTCGAATATTCTTTCACATAACCTTTCTTCTCTAGTTAATGTTCTTTTTGTATCTGTATCTACTTCCCATATTGATTTTAAAACTTCATCTATTTCCACTTGCTGGTGCATGACCAGAAACGTGTCTTGTTGCATATTGTCATCAACCTCTCCAAATAAGATCCAGCCAAGGCTGGTTTTCTGAGCGCTTGGTGTACCCGGTGGACCCTTGATTAAATCTGGTTGTAGTATCTGTGCATATTCCTTCACTCCAAGAAGTAAATCAATGGATCCTGGTGCATAGTAGCTTGGATCAGCAAGATTCAAACCTTCTAAATGTAACCAGTGATTTGCAGCAATTGTTCTAGCGGGTATCTTCGTGGTAAGTTGCTTCGACATTACATAGGCCTTAACAGGTAAGTTGAAATCTTTAGCATCGCGGGAACTTACTTGAAACTGTACCACGTGATTTAAATTTGTTCTAGTAGACCCCACTCCTATGACAGTTCTTCTTGCAGGTTGTTTGTTGAGACTTAATCTTTGAACCGCCTTTTCGCTTATAAATGAAGCCTGCGATCCTTGGTCTATGAGCGCCCTTAATATCATGGTGTAATTTTGCTCACTTCGAACGCTCACCATAGCGGTTGCTAATAATGCAATGCCTTGTTTAGTGGTATGATGTGACGCTATCATAGAATTGACTAGAATGCCTTCCCTCTCTTCTAGGTTGCAATGTGATGCTGATTGGTGTGATGTTTCTTTGCTATTGTTTTCTTTCCTTTCAGCTTGGTGTAGAAGAGAATGATGACGTCTATTGCATATACGACAGAACATACGGAGTCGACATTTATGAGCTGCATGTGTCCCGGTACTAAACAGTTGAAACACAATTTGTGTGTTTTCACATAATCCGCTCTTTGTGAAGGTTGCAGGTTGGTAAATTCTTTGCAGTGACATAACGTGTGGTTATCCTTGCACATTTCTTCTTCGACGACCGCGGCGGGGCTGACGTCGACGATTCACTAGACTTTTCTGATGAAGCGGTGCTAACGTGGGAAGATCGCTCCTTAATGGTCTTCTCTCGTGGGCCTGATGAAATAAGTTCTAATGTTCGATATCTTGATTGAAGAAATTTCGTTAAGTCGCTCCACATCGGTAAATCTTCACACTCATTTTTATAGGCATATTCTTCCCGCTCTTTATGAGACTCTTGGTCCATTTTCTGCACATCAAGAAAAATTATAATAGGATCTCAAGAATCAACACTAATAGACAAGTTCTTTAAATTATTTAAACACTCAGTCGTTGTGTCTAATAAACATTTTAATTGATTTGCTGATTGAAAGTTAATTTTCCTTTGAAGAAACAATCTTCTTAGCACTGAGTTGACAATTAAACGTTTATTACCGTATCTTGTTTTTAACACTTCCCACGCCTGCGAATAATTTTTGTGAGTAACTTGTATATGTCGTATTAATGATGCCGCTTCACCACTTACACTTGATTTTAAATAATGTAATTTTTGTACGTCTTCGATCGTCTTGTTGTTATGTATAAGTGAAGTAAACAAATCTTCAAGGGTCGGCCATTCTTCGTAATTGCCACTAAATGTTGGTAATTGAATTCTCGGCAGCTTAACGAGGGAATTTTCGCTTCTTATTTGTTCCATATTATGCTCGGAAGCGGAGGTATTACCCAACGTTGTTGACGAATTTACAGAAGTTAACATATCACGTAGATCGGCTTGTAAAACGATGTATAAATCTTCATATATGTAGAAATCTTCATTCAGAAAGTAAGGTAAAACTCCTCTTTTTTCCTTCGGCGTAATCCATAATTCTTGATGCGCCTGCTTAAAAAAAAACAAGATTAAAAACAATAATCGTCTATTGTTTTTAATCTTGTTTCAATATATCCCTTTGTAAGATACGTCTTTGCACATTTCCTCAAGTTGGTTTGTGTTTTCTTAAGTAAAGCATCAATATCTTCTAAAGCACTAAGTAATTCCGCCGAAGAACTCATGTTTTTATCCAATTATTAAAGTCGAGATATATGTTGTGCTAATTGCGTTAGCGTTACGTAACTTGTTTAAGAGTTGAAGGTTGAAGCGCCCAAGATCTATTGTTCACGCGGTCGGCCGGAATTTTTTACCTGCACCTGCACTTAATCTTTTTTCGCTGATCGGTCCGGCTCGATTGCGACCATATGTTGATGTAGTTAAGGTGCACTTTTGTTTGTATGACGTGTAAATGATAACCACAGTGTCTTTACTCTTTGATTCTTTAATTGCGACTGACTATAAATTACAAGTTTGCGTACATATATTGTAGGAGAATGAACAGTGACTATGTTTCAGGACATTGCCAATGTCATTTATGTAGACTGAAAACAGTAAAGGTCTATTTTAGTTTAGTTTAGTTTACGACGGGCTGTTTTCCGCAACTCCACGTCTAAGCGCGTATTTTGCGTGTGGGCAGGAATAATATGGTTATTCGAGCCATGAGCCCCGAAGAAGCTCAGCAGTCCCTTGATGTTGCAAGCAACTTCGGGGAGCGATCCCGGCGTGCCGAGATGTTTAGCCCTGTATGAAGCGACTTCTGAACATTTCAGCAACACGTGAGCCGCCGTTTCTTCCTCTTCCATGCATGCCCTGCACAGGGGGCTATGAGTAACACCTATGGTGAACAAGTGTTTGTTAAAAGAGCCATGTCCTGTGATAGCACTTGTTACTATCCTAATCTGTGGCTTGTTCAGTCTCATTAATACCTTGGTTAGACTACTGTTTATTTCAAGTAGGGCCTCTCTAGCTTGTCTACAGTCTACAAAATTTTTCCAAAGCTGACCATGTAAATTATTAATTATCTACGTACCAGTGAACGAACATGGCCAAAGGGGATTGGTATTATTGGTTCCGGCCCTATAGTTGCCAGGGCCAATCCCCTTCCGGCCAGTTCATCTGCTGCATCGTTGCCTCTAGATCCACTGTCCCTTGATCCATTGCAGAGTCACATTGTTATGCTTACATACCTCATTAAATCGTTGATGGCACTCGTATATCAGGCCCAAGTTCGTCACAGTGCAACTCAGAGCTTGTAGTACCGCCATACTGTCAGTCAGTATTCTGATGGAGAAGTCTTTCACCTTCCTAGCATCTATTGCTATTGCCGCTTGGATGATACCCATGCATTCAGTCTGGAAGACTGTGTTGTGGGTACCCAGCGGTGTGCATATGTGGATATTAAGGTCTTCAGAGAAAGCCCCAGATCCCACACCTTCATTTGTCTTAGAGCCATCCGTGAAAACTTTGAGCTCTCTTGGACCCAATCCTTCCAGATGGTCAGTTTCCGTCAATTGTATCCTGTACTTCTTATCGAATACAAAATGTTTTGGGATCCTATCATACTTGACTTGTAAGATAGGAATTTTTGAGTAAATTCTATTGATATATCTGTATGGGGGACTCTACTCTAACTTAAAAGATTTAGGGTCTTGAGTCTAATGGCAGCTAAAGTTGCTTCTTGTTGTATATGTAGATGAAGCGGTGTTAGCTCCAGCACAGCCTCCAAAGCTGCTGTTGGTGTAGTCCTTATGCAGCCCGTGGCAGCCATACAAGCCAATCTCTGGTAACGCTGAAGCTTTCGTATAGTGGTGGCTTCATTGGTTTTGGTCCACCATACTAGAGAGCCGTATGTGATCATGGGCCGAATTACAGTTTTGTACAGCCACAGTATAATTTTTGGCGTTAAACCCCATCGTTTGCCAATCATGTTTCTGCATTGCCAGAAAGTTAAACTAGCTTTGCCGATTTTGTTTTCTATGTGTTTGTTCCAGTTAAGTTTACTGTCCAAGGTAAGACCTAGGTATTTTACCTTGGAGGAAAGCTGGAGTTTTGTGCTGAAAAGACTTGGAAGATGATAGTTATTAAGCATTCGTTTTTGTGTGAACATTACTATAACCGTTTTTTTTGGATTAATGGTTAGGTCATATTCCCTGCACCATCTCTCCACAATATAGAGAGCCGCTTGGGTCAGGTTGCACACAATGCTTGCTGTCTTACCAGAGACCAGTATTGTCAGATCATCTGCTTAACCGACTGTGTAGAAATGGTTAGCGTTTAATTTGCTGATGAGTTCATTAATGACCATATTCCACAGGAGAGGTGAAAGAACCCCACCCTGCGAACAGTCTTTCATGATCTGAATTGTCTGAGATTCACCAGCAATCTTTATTGTTCACGTACTGAGCATGTTTACTATCCAGTCAATCAGTGCCGGTTCAACATTATGTCTACTTAGGGCACCTTTTATGCTGGAGAAATTTGTTCTGTCAAAAGCACCTTCTATGTCTATGAAGGAGCCTAGACATATTACTTTGTTTTGGATGGCCTCTTTAATCTTTGTTACTACCTGGTGAAGTGCCGATTCTGTTGATTTACCTAAGTAAAGGTCTAATATGAGACCCTTGAGGCACACCCGAAGGCACTGGAAGAAATCGTGAGGAATAACACTTAATAAAGACTGCTTGACTATTATTAATTATGTAGGATTGGATCCATCTAAGGAGGCTGCCATGCACACCGGCCCTTGCAAGCTTCTTTATTAGCAAATCGTGAATTATTTTATCGCAAGCTTTGGAAAAGTCAGTGTACATGGCATCCACCATCATCCTCGGCACGCAACAGAAAATCATATAAGTGAACATATTTGTGTCAACATTACGGCACTTAAAGAAACCATGTTGTTCCCGGAATATGTGATTATGAAATGAGTACATTTGAGCGGTTACTATCTTTTCTAGGATTTTGCCAAAGATAAAAGTTTCAATATAAGTCTCTGTATTCGTCTATACATTCACATCTCTTATTTTTAGGAACGGGGGTTGATATATAACATAATATACTGGCTGGTACCCAGCGCATTGCTGCTGCTGAAGAAATAATTGTGGAAAATTTGTTTTAAATTTGGAAGAGACTATACTCTTTAATTAGGAATGATAATACATTAATTGAAATTTAATCATATACGACTGGAATAAAATTTTTGACGTCCGTACGAGCGCCTATTACTATAAGTTTATTGTACTAATCCTATAAACCTTTGCGCATGTGCAAGCAAAAAGTTGACAAAGCTTTAGTGCAATCTGATAAACCCATACCGTTTAGCCACTGTGCATAAAATATGAACAAACAAACAATTAATTTTATATATTAGATAAATTACCTGTGTCATCACAGTTTTGATGACTGTTCCTGGAGGCTGGCCAGCTAAAAGCTCCTTTTCCACAATTTGGTCTTCGGTTAGTTGCCGGAGCTGCGGCAAGGGAGCTGGCACGGGCAGAGGAGGGCGCGGGGCGGGCGGGGAGGCCGGCGGTGCGGGCGCTGTCACCGCGGGCTGCGTGGGCGCCGGGCCGGCCGGCGTCACGGCTGGGCTCTGCGCGATGTGCGCCACGATCTGCGCCTGGTTGTTCCCGGTGGGTCTTATCAAAACTTGCTGGCCGTTAACAGTGGCCAGTTGTATTTTGCCGGCGGCTATCTGCTGCACGAGCACCGGGTTATTGACGACGATCTGCTGGGTAGCGGGGCGCGCGCGTGGCGTGGGCGCGGGCGGCTGCGGGCGCGGCGGGCGCTGCATCACTTGCCCCTGCAGCAGCAGCGTCTGCACAGGCTGCTGGGTGGCGCGCGCGCCTGCCTGCACCACCACCTGCTGCGACGACTGCACCACCATCTGCTGCGATGATTGCACCACCACTTGTTGTGATGGCTGAACCACGACTTTCTGCGGCGGTTGCACCACAACCTGGTGCGCCGGCTGCATCACTAGCTGCCGATTGCTATGCACCGCACTCTGCTGCGACGACTGCCGTAAAATACGAGGCACCGTAGTGGGTGTTGCGGTCCGCTTCGGTTCTTCCATACTAATTTTCACAGCAATCTTTTTCTCAGAGTTGTCTTTAGGCATTGTCTCTGATTCCGAGGTTTTTGGGGTTAAAGAAGCTGACACCAATTGTCCAGAAACACCTTGTTGTCCAGCCATCACTATGTGCAGTTTTCCATCTGGTAGCTGTATCAACTGTTGCCCGGGTAGTAAGCCCCTAACAGTTAATTTTCCATCGGGTGCTCGTATTATTTGGACCTTTTGTGGTCCATCTTTTTGTTGATTTACATTGGATTTTGTTGTTTCTACAGATGCTACTGATTTTGGTGATCCAGTCACAGGTTGACTTATTACACGAGTAGTCCCATCTGCACCTTTAGTCATTATAATCCTTCTGGTACCGATGACTGTTTTTTGGCCTGTTGGTGTTGTTGTATTTGTAGTAAGCAAAGAAGTTAAAGTGCTTTTACCCGAATTTTGGTTAGGCGTCGACTTCGTTTTATCTGAAACAAAATTCATTGTTTAATTTCAAATTTCATTTTTTGTAATTGGTCCAATATCTAAAATTCCAAATTTCATTATATCTTCATTATCTATTTTTAAGACCGATTCTACTATTGTTCAAAAGGATATTCTGTGAGTGCATGTTATGTGTGTGAATATAAGCAACATTATGTTGTATTACCCTGTGACATTTCTAAAGCTCTTTTCTGTTGATGAGCAGCTCGTTGTTCACGCAGTTGCTGTTCCATCTTATCTTTAAGATCTGCGGCATTGGGTGGTGTTGGTACTACATTCCTTTGTGGAAGTTTGCCAGTTGTCTGTCGTGTTACGGGAGTAACACGCTCTGCACGTTCTCCATACTGACGTACTTCCCATAATTCCAGTTTCTCTTCATCCACCCACTCTTCTGATACCTGAACAACATAAACAGTTTATAGAAACAGAAACTTTTTTATTCAATGTAGATGATAAACGATAGTTATTGAAAGTCAATTTTTTCATTTACCACTGGTTGAATAAAACTAAATTTACGGATTCTATCTATCGGGACTGAGATGTCCCCCCCGGTGACCATGGGTGCCGTAAAGCACCCGAAACGACGGGAATTAAAAATAAGTAAAATCAGTTAAATAAACGCGATGGAATCCGTAAATTTAGTTTCATTCAATGTGTAGTGTTCGCGTAAATTTAAGAAATCATTACCACTGGTTTGTAAAAAAAAAACCTCTGTTCTGGGAAGAACCAGCGAGAAACCCAGCAGGGACTATTTTTTCTTCTTCAAATAATAGCTTACAAACATATCATATTAAACCCGAAAGAGATTGTTATTAAATTATTTACCTGAGGTTCTGTGTTTTGCGGAGATTCTGCCCGTTTACGTTTTCTTAATCCACTTCTAATTGAAGTAACTTCACGAACAGTTTTAGGTAATTCAAGGGGTATTACAACTTTACGACGCAGGTATTGCGTTCTTTCTGAAAATTGACCTATGTGTCGATGTTTTAATAGTTCCAGAGAAACTATTTCAGTGTCTGTTGTTAGCTGATGTTTACCATCAGCTGTAGCAGGCTTAGCAGCCATATCATCCCACCTCAAACATGCCCACATTATTCGGAGCTGCAGAGCTGCACTTGCTAACCATTGAAGATTTACAGTACGATATAGCCAACAGGTTTTAAAAAGGGGTCTTGCACAAGGGTATGGCCACACAGCTTGATTAGGTTTTGCATTATGACTGAATCCAGCAACAGTGCTATGACCAGATTGTCTACAAAGTTTCCTCAACTCATGGTGGGGTAAAACCATGATAGTTTTCACTTTACTTTTAGTGTGGAATGTAGAACATAAAGGATATTTTACAGGAGTTCTTTTCTTTTTCTTTTCAATGGCCGATGTCTGCACTCTTTTAAGATATACTTTTCCCTGAGCATTTTCTGAAGAATATACTCTAGTTACACCTTCTACTTTTTCTTCCTTTATAACCTTTTCTTCTTTTTTAATAGATCTTGAATGACCAAATCGTCTATTTATAGTCGCCCTATATTTCGGTTTGTCTTCATTTTTGTTTATTGTAACAGAACATTCATAAGATGAATCTGGTTGATTACTGCTAGGGCCTAAATTACCTATATTAGACACTTTGCTGGACCTCCCCCTTGTTATTTTTAGTTTAGGTATTGGCGGGCGGGACTTATTAAACTCATTATCATTATTTTCATTCTGTTGTCCTTGGACTTCACCATCTGTTAATTCTTTTAAGGGGCCAATTTCTACTTCACTATCATCATTATTATTGCATGTTATATCAATGTCCATTTCATTTCCCACAGCCGGTACAGCAGATTCTTCCAAAGTGCTCTCTGATTTTATAAGGCACGTAGATTCATCATTTTCACTCTTTTCAACTTTAACAATCCCATCAACACTGCTACTTGATTTTCTTTTCACAAAACAATCTGTATTTTTATTGTCACATTCTTGAGCACAAGCAACGGCAGATAACAAATCAGTCAAAATGTTTTCTTTGGAATTAGAGCTTTTTCCTAACAGGTACTGCTCTAAAATTGACATTTTATTATTTTCCTTTGAATTGAGTAAATGAGTCGAACTTATAGCCCCATCCTTTAATTCAAATAAAAGTTCATTCAGTAGTTTGCCTTTTTCTATACATAATGGTGAATAGCAATTAATTTTGAACCCTGTGGAAATTTGATTTACAATTGATGACTCAGTTGTTGCGCATTCTGTTGAATAACATTTGTAGTGTTTTGTCAATTGGTTTAACTTCTGATATTGATCTCTAAGAGATTGTACATTTTGAGTGATAGAAGTGGAAATCTTGTAGTTGGATTCAAGAGTAGAGTCACAAATTGATGTTGTATCTGTTTCTGGATCCTCTGATTCAACATCAACATTTTTTTCGTCTTCAATTTTAATATCCACTTCTTCTTCCTTTTTTATATTAGCTAACAAATTACCTAATTTCTTTTCTTCCATAAATTTAAGATATGTACGACGCGCAAGAAAATCATCTAATTTAGATTTTCTCGCGATTTTTGGGTAATACCTCCTAGTTGAGGAGCTTAAGGATTTTTCTACATCTATTTCATCAAAATCGTCTATTTCCTTTTCAAGTTTCATACTGCGCATTGAAACTGGTACTGCAAAAAATATTTATTTGGTAATTAAATTACACTACATTGAAAACACGTATCATGGTGATAATGATGATGAAACTACTTACATTTTTCTAAAACTTCATTATCAGCAGCATCATTTGATGTCAAGTATTCATAAGTTTTTGGTTCAACTGCCAAAACTTTAATTGTATTTCCTTCCCTAACTCTAACAGCTATTTTAGCTGGTCCATTAAGTAGACTTAATTTAGGATTAGCGTTATATTTTTTATATTTTCTTGTAGATGAATTCCATAGCCAGCCCCACTGTCCATGAATTCTATATTCTTCTCCCTTTTGTTTCCATACCTAAAAACAGACATTTAATCATTCTCGGTTAATTGCAAATTAATTATTATATAAGTAATTTGATATATAATAATTAATTTCGCGTAAGCTGAGTGTTACTGTTATATTAAATATAGAACAGTAAAAATCCGCTTACGCGAGGGATACATTCCGGATCAAATTCTGTTAAGTGATATTACCTATAACAGGGTATGATCAAATATAATAAACAAGCTAAATATATAACAAATGTGCTTTTATACAGAAAACGTCACAAAATTTCAATCATCAATTTTTGTTTTTAGCTGACTTTACCTTCACCTTTCAACTGTTTTTGGAAATGTACTTAACAAGTTAATGAGTAATAGTGGATCAACTTATGCATATTCAATTGACTTCGACTGTATTAATGATGATCTCATTTTATTTATATTGCAGTTGGTTTTACAAAATTTTAAATTTTACCACTTGTTGAAGGAAAGACAAGCATAGCTGCTGCTTTGCTGCAAGCTTTATGTTTTGCGTTTTTAACGTTTGCGGGACATCCTGACACACCACTTTCTCTTAATATTTAGTTAGTAGTTATTGTAGACTCTCAGGATAGTTTAAGGCAGTGGTAGTTTACAGGAAGGTTTGCTATGGTTATGTATATATTAGGTTGCACCGCTGGGGACTTATAGATGGATAGGGAACTATGACCAATTTTGTATGGACTTAGTATTTGAATGATTTGATGTAGATTGTATTATTTTCAAAATTGGAGGTTTTTTTTAATGTTTTATGAATACCAGTCCTTTAAGTCTGCTTTGAAAATAAGTTTTTAAGCTACCATTGTCCTGTGTGGACAAATTTTTTGTTGTTACTACAGTAAAACTGCAAACTCAATATGCTCACAATATCAAGAACGCCCCTTCTAAGTTTACATATTGTGATGGGCAACTATGGAACCCTACATTGGGCCATGTACACACAGTGCTGTGCCAGTTTTTTTAAATACGATTTTAAAGTATTTAGGCTCATTAGGATGTAACCCACTATCTCTAGACATTAACGTATTTTCAATTTATATAGCTTTTTATGAAATTCATAGAATTTAAAAATTACCTGATGACGAAGGCCTAAAGAATACTTGACAAAATTGTATGCTGTTCTGTATCTTTCCTCTTCTTCATCTCTCTCTTTTTTCTCTCTTTTATCTAATTTTTTACGCTCTTCTCGCTCAGCAGCTGTAGTTCTTATAAGCCTTACATGACCTAACTGCTCATGCCAAGCTGGTACCCACACTACACTTTTGATACATGCCTGAAGAAAAATATGCACTTGAAAGTAAGTTCAATTTAAAAACTTTAAAGCAAAGTAAATCAATAACAAATGAAATTGGTTATGTTCTGTGTTCTTTATATCATCATCAGCATTACCATCATTACAGCCTTTTATAAGTCTACTGATGAAAATACATCTCCAGTAAAGGAGCTACAATGTAGTCCTGAACCACCTGCATTTATTGTCTTCCTACACTTCTTACCAAGTTGTCACTCCATCTAGTTAGGAAGCGGTCACCAAACACTTCCCTTGCTAGTATGAAGCTGCCACTCGAGAAGCTCTTTCCCATAGGTTGTCAGTTCTTTGAGCTATATGGCAGGTTCATTGCTATTTCAGCTTACTGATCCATTTATACTATATTTAGTTTTTGGTAAGAAATGATAGTCCAGGATATAAAATATTTTGGTAGACATGTGAAGGCCGCCAATCGCACTAGGGAAGTATGGCGAAAAAAATGTTCCATAATCTATTCAGAAATGGAAAGAAATCTGGATCCAGCTGTGAGACATATATTTTCTGTCATTTTTTTATAGAAGAGGGGGCAAAAGAGCATGCGGCTCACCTGATGTTAAGTGACTACCAGGTACCTCTTTTCTTGAAGGTCCCCAGGTCGTATCGGTCCGGAAAAATCGCCGGTGGTAAACTATTCCAAAGAGTGGTCGTATGCGAAAGAAAACTCCTTCTGAAACGTACAGTGGTGGACCGCCAAGCATCCAGATGGTGTTAATGGTATCGGGACGTTTGCCGCGGGACGTTAGTGCGTTCACGAAATTTGGCGGCTGGGATTAATCCGAACAACTCCTCAGAGCACTCCCCGTGATAGATGCGATAAAATACGCAAAGAGAGGCAACATTTCTTCGCAACGACAGTGAATCGTGCCGATCGGAAAGCACTCGGTCGTCGACGTTTCGAGCCGCTCTGCGCTGGATGCGGTCAAGTGGAAGGAGCTGGTACTGGGGAGCTCCAGCCCAGAGATGGTAACAGTATTCCATGTGCCATTACGCCTTGTAAAGTTGCAGGCGGTGTGCTGGCATGAAATACTGTCCCGCTCTGCTGAGCACGCCAAGCTTTTTAGAAGCCAATTTGGCCTTCTCTCCTTCTCTTCTCTTCCAAGTGACCACGAAACTGCACGTCACTCGATATGTCGACGCCGAGGATTCCGATACTGGCTGAGGCAACAAGGGAAGTGCCTTGAAACTGAGGCGATATGACAAAGGGGTTCTTTTTAGCAGTTAACGCGCAAACTTGTGTCATCTGAGGGTTAAACTGGACTAGATTTAGTCGCCCCCAATCCGAGACTATTTTCAGCAAGAGAGACTCGACTTCAGACACAAGTTTGTCCCGGTACTCGGAGACGTTTTCCCGAGAAATATTGGCTCGGCAGGTGTACAGAGCATCACCAGTGCTTTCATCAACATAGCAATAAATGTTACGGGTTTGCAACATGTCACTGATATGCAAAAGAAACAGCGTTGGCGATAGCACGCAGCCTTGTGGAACACCAGCATCCAGTGTCAAACCCGATCGAAGGCCTTCGCAATGTCCAAACTAACGGTTAATGCCTCCCCCTTGGACTCTACTGTCTGCGCCTAACTCATAGAGAGTTAGGTAAACCAGAAGATCACCAGCTGATCGACCACGGCGAAAACCGTATTGGCGATCACTAATCAGCTGGTGATCCTCAAGGTACATACCTCATGAGCTGGCAGGTTACAATGGACTCCATTGTTTTGGAGAACAAGGAGGTGATGGCTATAGGCCGGTAGTTGGATGGGTCTGAGCGGTCGCCTTTTTTAGGGATCGGGTGGACGATAGCCGTCTTCCATGATTTTGGGACTACGCCTAGGGAGTAGGAGTACCGGAAAAGACGCGTTAAGACCGGTGCCGACTCTGGAGCACACGTTCTCAGCACAATTGGGGGGATACCATCAGGCCCACTCGACTTGTGGATCTCCAGGGAGAGGAGTGCTTTGCGAACCGAGCGCTGTGTGAACTGCACTTCCGGCATGGAGCACTCACACCGCAGGATGGTCAGCGGCATACTCCCCCCGTCATCGAGAGTCGAGTTGGACGCAAAGAAAGAGCCTAGCAGATCGGCTTTCTCCTTTGCGGTATGGGCCAGTGAGTCGCCCTCTCTGTGCAGAGATGGAAGAGATGGCTGACAGAAATTCCCCTGGACAACCCTGGCGAGAGACCAGAATACACGAGTTCCAGAAGGAAGGCGAACTAGTTTCTCTCCAATACTGCCTGTGCTCTGACTTTGCCTTGACAGTGACTCTTTTGAAGGACCTGGAGGCGGAATTATACTTCTTTTTTAGAGGACTGGTATTTACATCCCGGGACATTTATGCGTCAGCCCAGGCTTGGTAACACTCCTGCTTAGCATGATGCTATTTTACAGGAGCGACCAAACCATGGCTGAGATTTGCCTCCGATGGGCACCACAGAGGAAGGAATAAAATGTTCCATACCCTGAAGTACCATATCAGCGACAGAATCCGCAACAACGTTGTGATCATCCGGCGAATAGCAAACCCGCCCCCAAGGGTAGGATGCACCGCATCCTATCTCAATCGGCTGACCTATAGTGCCAAACACGGCGGCAGCCTGCAGAATGCAACGGCGATTTCAGCGTGAGTGGCACCACACTCCGGACAAGACAATGGTCCGAGAAGCCTAAAGGGGCGTCGACTGAAATCTGATATCCGTCCAGGTGAGAGGTCAGCAGAAGGTCCAACAGCGAAGGTGCATGATCCTCCACATCTGGAATCCGCGTAGGCGAAGTAACCAGTTGTGTCAGACCATATGCCAAGACAAAATTATGAACAGATCTCCCCTCATGATCAGTTAAACGAGAACCAAGCTATTCGGCGTGATGGGCGTTAAAGTCGCCGAGGATCACGATCTCTGCGGAGAGGATCTGATGTAGCAACGAATCTGTAGCCATTTGGACGTGGTTGAAGAGTCGGTCTGTTTCGGCATTAACGCTATGGGACCTATAGAGGTACCCGTAGACGCGCGGATGGTCGTCGCTGTCTACACATAGCCAAAGAATGGACAGGTTCAAACCTTCAAGACTGCCGAGGCGTCGAGAACAGATGTCCTCTCTGACGTAAACGCAAACTCCAGCCCGAGGCACAAAGGAGTATTCCAGTTTGTACCCCAGGTAGGAGAGATACGAGACATCACCCGGAGAGGAAACCTGCGTCTCGGTCAGAAAGAGCAGAGTCGGCCTCACCGTCTCGAAATGGTAGTGGACGGCGTTTAGGTTAGAGTGTCCCCTGATATTGCAGAAATTCACGGATAGCGTGGGGTCACAGGGGTCACCTAGTCTTGTTGCTCCGTTTGCAAGCATCTGCTCAAGACTACAACTGCTGAGCAGAATTTCCCCCCCCCCCCAGAATACGCGGGACAGCCTGAGCACCCACGCTCAGAAGTGAAGTAACTTGGTCGTGGATGCTCAGCGAGAGATTCTCCAGGGGCGCTGGTACCCTCCTGGGGTAGATCTTCACTTAATTTCGCTACCATGTTGATGGGGGAGGAGGGGATTTGGGCTTCCGGCCACCTGCACTCACCAGACGAAATGCGGAAGCAGAGCTTCCACTTCATGCCTCTATTCTGTGAGGTCGTGGTACCATCCCGGTTTGAGCCGGCCCATACGTGCAACAGCAAAGCTGTTGCGTGGCTCTACCATAATTTGAAATAAAGAAAATATATGTCAGTAGTATTCCTCGATTATTAGAACATTTAGTTTACCTAATACTACTAATTGAACATTACTTTATAAAAGATTATTTTAAAAATAATAAAGTATTCGCCTTCTAAAACACGACCTTCGTGCATTGATTAGGCGGAGCATGTTTCTTTATAATAAAAATATTACTTTTTTACTGATACAATATGATCTGGAATCTCTTTGGATCTGGTTCATTTCAATATTCTTAGAATTGTCAAATTGTTTGTGATTCAAATAATTCTGTTATGACTGGGAAAGATGAGGATTTATTAAATAAATAAATTCTCTTTATTTCAAGTACATTGCACCCATATAACTTACCAACTAAAAAAAAGATAATAAAGTACAGAATTAATAAAAATTAAAAAAAATAATTACTTATATTATAATAATATCTAAGTCTAAATGGAGGGAACCATCACATCAAGCAGCTATCTTAAGCCATTTTTGATAAAAGGCTGTGGCCGGCTGTCTTAAAAAACCAACTAATTATCTTGTTACCACACCCACCAACCCTGGACATGAATGATGCGATTATGAATCTTTGAATGGCATTTAATGTATTAATTCGTGCTTCGGAAAACATGCCTGAAGCACTGCAATAGCGTTTGAGACCCATAAGCATCCTAGAGATGTTATTATATTGCACATGAATACCATTCAAAGATCACCCTGCATATTCAGTCTAGAGACAGCAGATGTAGAAATACTGACAGTATGTCTGGAAGAGCATAGTTTTAACCTTCTTAGAGGCCTTAACTAACCTCCTGGCAATCATATTGCCAGACAGACAAAACTCTTCACTGTTATTCTATATCGCAATCATCTTTTCTGTTCAATGTCATTATGTGACCGAGGTATTTGAATGTTTGAACTATTTTAATGGGTTGACCCGCCACATGCGCCTCAGGTACATTAGTTAGGCCCTTACCCGCCTTAAAAATCACCATCTCTGTCTTTTCTGCATTATAAATTATGAGCATTAGCAAATTTTTCGCATATAGATATTAATTTCCGCATACCTTTGATTATAGGGCTGAGCAGAACCATATCGTCAGCGTAACTTAAGTTGTTAACATAACAGTTACCAAGAATAAGTCCGACTGGGGTTCTGCTAAGCTCCACAATCAAGTTATTCACATATATATTGACGTGATATCTGGTGAATAAGGCAGGTGTGGTAATATTTCCCAATTAAATTCTTATTACTTGTAACATGTAATTTCTGCCACATGTGCTTGAGAATTGTCCTGGAGATAATTAACTCGATTATATTGTGGATATTTTTACTTAATCCAATTTATATGAAATTAGATTCTCTGACTATTAAGCCTTTTATTACATTTACATTTATTATTATTATTATATTATAGAATTAATATAAAATTCTCTATCCTGTGGTTTAAACAAATCAATTACTCTATGGATTTTTATTAGATTAAAAATAAAAACCTTAAAATTGCGCCATTTTCGTATGGCTGGCAAATGTCGTAAATTGACAGTAGAATAAAAATAAAAATACATAGAGTAACTGACATTTAATTAGGACCATAGGATAGAAAATTTCATATAGATTCTATAATGCTAACTTCTTCATAGAAAAGTAGTCTCTAAATATAAGTATTTATGGGTTAAACTGCCGTGGGTGGGTGCGGTCGGATCCAAACGCTTGAATTTTGACGGAATATCGCCTTGGTTGGATCCGACCGTGTGCCCATTGAAAGGTTAAGCTATTAATTTACAGAAATAAGAATATATGAATATAAAGTAATATATACTTCACCTGAAGAACACAGAGTGCCCTCGAAAAATCTCGTGGTGCTTGACATAACTGCACAGCTTGTACCCATGGTTTCCTCAAAAGGGACCAATTTGGATGCATGAATTGTAAAACTATATTTGATTCAAAGTGCAACAGTGTTTGCCTTAATGTTGCCACTAATAAGGGTCTTGTAGCTGAAAATTAAAAGGCTTGGTAAAAAATTTCACCCAATACTTATCAAGATTTTAAAAATAAAAAATAAAATTACCATTTAATAATCCAATCCATTTAAATTCTTGTCCTGACGATAGTGAAAATTTATGTGATATATATCTTTTTTTATCTCTTTCTTCATTCCTTTGTGGTTTGTTCAATGCCAAGGGATTGCTTGTATATTGATTGACATAGGTTTTGAATGCATTTTCATTACCCAATTTGAAGAGATATGTGCCATTTGAAATTTGGTTTGATTTTAAGCGTGTTAACCTTTCAGTAACTGAAATAAAATAAATTATGTACATTTGTATCAATTAATGTGTATCTTTATAACTAGACATTGTGTGACACATAAAATATAGGTGCTGGAAACGGCCCACATTCTCAGTGTGGGTTTTAAAATAAAAATCATTGAAAGTTTTGTTTCATATAGTTTGTAATGATGATCACAATGATCTTGAGTTGGTGGTAGTTAGTGTGATGAGCTTGATTTTCATCCTTTCCAACACAGTATGAATTTTAAATAACACAGTAAAATTATTATCTGTCTAATAGTTACGAAGTATTTAACCCCTCAATCCCCGTAAAAATCCCGTGCAGTCGCATGCGTCCGGCATATCCTATATATAAAAGTAGTCTCTAAATATAAGTTTTAATGGTTTAAAATGCTATGGGTGTGCGCGGTCGAATCCGACCGCTTGAATTTTGACGAAATAGCGCCGCAGTCGAATTCGACGGCTAAGAGATTGAAGGGTTAAGGGTTTTTCTAATTTGAACACTAAACTAGCCATGTTGTTGGTAATACCCTTTGAAACAATTTAGAACAATCAAATATTTTGGAGCATATAATAATACCACCTGCGTACATATAATGTAGCAATATTTATGTAAAACTGAGGCACTAATATACATAATCTATACATGTCCAATGAAACAATGATTATGCAACGAGATCAATAGAATGCACAATCAGGATGCAGACAAGGGAATAATTTTAACATAACAAAGCTTGAAACCAAATATCTTTTTAAATATAAAAATCTACTGTAACTAACCTTCTTCAGTTTTCTTTTGTATCGATGACTTTATTTTATTATGTTGAATATTTTTTAATCTCTTTGATTCATCATCTTCTAAATTATGTTGATACTCTTCATTATCTTCTTTTGGAGTATCTTCACTAGTAACAGTCACTTCATTCACAACATCCCCATCAGTGACTAAAGACATTCCGGTTTCACTTTTATCATCCTCTATTTTAAATTGATCAATATCTGTATTGTCTTTTTGTTCTTCTCGTAACTTACTTTGTTTAATTATGTTGCTATTCTCTACCTCCAAATAGGATTTCCTATTCCCTTTTGCTTGATTGGTTAACTTTTCTGTAATATCCATTTGCCTAATAATTTCTTGTTTCATTTCTAAAAGTTCTCTGACAAGCGGTGCTTCCATTTCTTCACCATCCAGTATATTTAGCAATTCTTGAAACTGTTGAACTGATGTATAATACCACACTTCGCCATTTTCTGCCTCACTGAAAATGAATATTAAACTTATTAAGGCTTTACTGTTGCAATACATATTATTGAATTATAACTGAAATGAAATATGTAACACATACATGAAAATGCGTCTTGCGATGAACCAGTACTTTCGACCATGTCTATCAAAACCCAAATGTTCATGCCTACATAATAGTCCTTGTTTCTCAGCATCAGGCAGACAATCTGTTACACCAATTGTTTTGTGTTGTTTGCATAAAGCACACTGCCAGTCTTCAGAAGGTACATCAACAAGAGGAGGATCGACACATTCCAGATGAAATACTGCAGGGCAAGTTTCACAGCATAATAGGTCTCCAAGCCGGTGACAAACTCGACAATGGTCATCATAATGAATAGGAACTGTAATATAGTTAAAAATATATTATATTATAAAAATCACTTGTGTTTGTGAAACAGAGAACACAATTAATAATTTATTTAAAATTACTAGTCCATATTCCATAAAAATGTGGCATGTTTAATATTACATCACAGAAAATTATAGAATTACACAAAATATTTAAAGCCTCTGCTATAGATGTTACATACCACAAAACAAAGATGTTTTATAAGTACAGATACCGTGTTGCTAACACACGCACTGTTCACAGCGACGCCAGTCTTTGATTCATGTGTGCGTGAGTACCACGTGACGCGCATATCTTACGTACCATGCCTGCATTAGTATACGTGACTTCGGTAATAATAGTGCGAATCGATTGCCCAAAAATTTGGGAGATTTTATATTTCATTCATATTGACATACCTGAGTGTGTACGTATGTGAATGGGGATATACACACACAAGGGATATGGGTGGTTATGTGTGTTTTATGTAGGTACGAAAATCGCACTAAAATAGTGAAGATAAGTAATAAAAACTATATATAATTAATGTAACAGTTAAAAATAAATCAAAAATCACATTAGATATTTATGTATCTAACATATATTGAACTAATCTATTATTATTGAATATATATAGAGTACTGCACTTTCGTACCTTAAAACCCAAAATATTGTCGCAAAGACATTATTTATTTTTAATCTTAAGTAAAATGACGTACAAAAGTAAGTTTGGTTAAGTGTAAACTTCGGCCAAGAGATAGCAATTGTTTATTTTTTTTTTTAATTCATATATCGATACAGTTTCATGACTAGATCAAATCATTGCGTGAAATCAATTAAATCCTGCTACTGGAAGACGATAAAAGATGTGTTTAAAGGCTACATTTTGTACTGTTAAACCTGTAAGTAAATAAATAAAAAAGCATATAAAATCAATGTTGATTGTGTATAAGTGTCCTTGACATGAAAGTGAATTGAACATTATATTATAATTATATAACAAACAATAATATAGCATAATTATATAACAAATAACAACATAACATAATTATTATAATAATATAATTTAATAATATTATTAATTTAATCACACAACTAAAGCCCTCATTAGTAATGTAACGGTAAATAAATTTCAAAATCAGTCAAGTAATTTTCGAGATAAGCCAAATAAAACATATTCATAGAAAGTAGTAGTCCGTCTATAATAAAATACATCCTACATTAGACATCTCTAATTATACATAGCATTCTAGTGGTAAAAGAATTTTCAAAATCGGTCAAGAACTGTACGAGTTTAGTCAAAAAAACATATTCGTTGATGGTAGTGCCCTCTATATTAAAATACATCCTACGTTTCACAGTCATAATAGCATTGTAATGGTGAAAAATTTTTTTAAATACGTCAAGTAGTTTTTGGGCACCATTCCAAAAGGCGATTCAGCTTAGCTAACCGCACACATAGTAAAAACATAACCATTCTTTTTCGTTTGTAGTCGGATAAACAACCGGTTCACAACGGTTGCATATCGGCTGCTTTGGATAAATATCCGTTGTCAACAGTTGTTTTACATCTATTAATGACATTAAAATAGGGAAAAACATTTCATACGGTAGGCAACACTCGAATATTATTGCGCAGTATTATTACTTGTATTGACATTCAGCTTTCGTATTATTTTATCAAGAAATACACCAGAAAATTGTATATTTACTTATGAAAAGTGATGTTCTTATCCTTATCTTTTTTCCAAGAGTAAATTTTTCATGATTTCACAGCACAAACAGTCATTTTCCGAAATTAAAAACACTGGTGCGTGATGTATGTTCGCAGTGAACGTCGCTGGCGTAATGGCGGAGCGATCGAACGAATACGCCAATATTGGCGCCTTTTAAATGGAAGTGTTTTAGGCGCGCGTACATGGTATCTGTACCTATAAAACATCTTTGCCACAAAACATTTAATTTTAAATATGTAAAATTTGAACATTTTTTTTAGTAATAAAACGGTAAGTAAGTAGTTGCTGTGGCGCATAGACATTTCTATCCTCGATTACAAATCAAAATGCAGATGCATTGTCACCCGTGAGGACTAAGATGGAATGCCTCATTTACAGTAAAAAGGGTGTCCAGTTCTCTACACTCACCATACAAAACACAGCAGCATTAAGCTGCTATTCTGTGAGTGTGGTCCATATCCGGTCGAGCCGACCCATTCATTCTACAACTATACTACTAATGTTGCTATAACACAGCTCTACCATGTAACATTACGGTATTATACCAAAACATGGTTAAAATATGATTATTGATAGTTAAGAGTCTTTGTCACAAAAGAAGCCCTGCTGCCACCACTTGATTTGTTTTTCACATTGGTTTCATTTTATTCATTTACAAAACCTAAAAAATTTCATATACAATTTTTTTAATAACTTATTTATAAATAATATTTTATAATATACATATATAAAATAATACACCTTGTTTTAATTGTTTTACTGCTCAAATTCTATTTCCAACCCCTTCCCGTTTCTAAAGTAATTCCTATAACAATATTTAATTTTGTCTTGGGAAGTGGGATTTAGGACTTGTGAAAACCCACACAAATATTATCATTATATCGTCGCTGCGCGTTCGAAACCGCATAAGAGCAGTTTGTAAAAAACGTCAGTTGTGCAATCGAAATAATACCGCGGAACTGTAGGAGGCCTGAAGTTGGCAGCAAGTGTGCATATTTACTACGGCTGTGAGAAGAATGTAACGCAATTAGTGTGTACTCCCGAAAATAATTATTTTGCCGTGATTAGCCACTATGTAAGTATGTGTTAAACATTTATTATTTTTCGTTTGTAATGTGCTCATGTTAGAATATTTAAATTAGATGTAATTCTGTTTTAATTAAATGGTTCTGTTCTGACTAAAGTTCATAAAAGATAGCTTGATCTCTGCGACAGCTGTCAGTAAAATCACACCTATGAAGTCCTGAATTTCTTAGTAGTACAGACAGTACCTGTCAATCTCATACTTTATGGGCATGCCGACCCAGTTAGTGCATGCCCATAAAGTATGACATTGACAGGTACTGTATGTACTAAGAAATTCAGGACTTCATAGGCGTGATTTTTACTGACAGCTGCCTCAGAGATCAAGCTATCTCTTATGAACCATAATATAAACCCTAAGAAGTATTTACGCAGTCTTGACATCGCTTGATTTATTTGTTTTGTTAAGTTACGCGGTATTGCATTTTACTGAAACTAATTATTATTCATTTCATATTTATAGATAAATCCTTGCGTTTTTAAGTAAATATACTCAAATCATGGAGGACCAAGATAATTATCTTTATTTTAGAAAATGCGGATATTAATGAAAATGTCGTAACTTAGCGAGAGCTATCTTGGTCTGAGAATTCAACATCCGAGTTTATTACACTTACGATTTTAGACCCTCCAGAATCGATGCAAAATGAAGATTGATATTACTATACCGATTAAATATAATGATGTGGCAGAAAATCACTATAATGACATTGATTTTATGTCTGATGATCATTTTTCTGTTACCCAATCAGACATTACACAAACTTAAACCCATTATCGCCAAAATGTATAGAGTGGAAGGAAGGAAAGTAGAAGAAAAAAAACATAAAGGGGATAAAAATAATTGGACGAGAATGAAAAATAAGAGACAGAGAATGATGGGAAGAGTACACTGGATTTAAAAAAGAGTGGTAAAGCTATGTATTGTTCAAAATTAACAGAAGAAGTTCGATCTGAAATATTTAATAACTACTGGAAGATGACTTGGCAAGAAAAAAATGTACATAATTATCTTCAATGGTGGATAAAAACCTACATCTAGAAAAACTAAAAGCTCAAATTCAAGACAAAGTGATACTAAAATGTATTATCTAAAAGTTAGAGATAAAAAAGAAAGAGTTTGCCTGAAAACATTTTTGGAGATATTGGGTATAAAAGAATGGATGGTTTGCTATTGGCTTGGAGATGGGATGAAAAATAAGGAACCTGAAACAACAGAAATCATACTAAAAATAAACTAAACTTGCCGTGCATAACTTTTCTGTGTACAATCTTGACAATAATTGAGTTCCGTTTTTGCACTTGGCTATGGCTAGGAACATAGTACTAACTCAGAAGTACTTGTAGAAAGGTCACACGCAGATGGAAGTTGATTCAGTCCATTCGGTGATTGAGAGAAAGTTGAAAAATCGGGAAATATTTTTACCCTCACAATATGCCACACTAACAAAGGAGGCCAGAAAAGTACCAAGTCCTTATGAAGTTATTACACCTGATTATCTGTTTTTTAAAAACTTTGATCTTAAAGATTACTTGATTTATGAATCAATAAGACCTGGCTGAGCAGTGGATGATCATCGTGTTATTGATATAAAAGCACTGAGATATAATCCAAATGGCACCATAGAATACAAACTCCACTTTTCAGGTGATTTTGTCCCATTGCCTAGAAGACCAAGGAAGGTTACGTCTATGATTAAATGTACGCCTTCGCTTTATAAATCCAGGCAACCAATTACCAAGACAAAGTATGATCACCTTCAGGAGCTAAAGAATGTCATACCTACTAAAGACTACCATACTTTTTATGATAATTTACCTTTCAAATAATTTTAAGTTACTATTTTAAGTGTGAAATGCTGCGATTAACAGAATTTAATTAGAATTTAAGAGAAAGTACCAAACAGATTCTCGTTGTTATTATTATTATTATTTGTTTATGAAAACTTTAATTGAAAACATTTAAGTACCTGACACAAGATTTTGTGATTATTATGGAAGAACCAAAGAAAAGGTTTATTTTTGTTATTCCAAGTTTCTTATTCTTATAAAAACAATTTTCTTTTCCTCATTAGGCATGTATGTATGTACCTACCTATGCATAATGTTTAAGTAATAATAAATAGTTATTATTTTTTAGTTTTAGATGATTATTTTCATCTCTTATGTTAGAAGTCTGAACTCTTGTAATAAGATCTCTATTAAAAATTATAAATAGGTAATATCCTTTGGAAAACTGATTTCGATAATAAATACATAATATTTTATTGTTTTCAATTTGATTTTTCTAGTTATAAATACAACCCCTTAATAAATTGTTTTATTTCAAAACTTTTAATAAAAGTCTACTTATTTTGTAATAAGTTAAAACAAAACCGCGTAAGTGACTACACAAAATCTAAGCCAACTATGAGTAAATTTACATTTTTTTTTCCAAGAAAGAAAGTTAAAAAGAACTAGCTGTTAAGTTCAGTCGGTAATAAGAATTGAAATTGCTGAGATATCAAGTTTTTTCTTCCTCCTGTAAAATCATTAAAAACAAATACACAATCTTTACAAAATGTTCTTAAGCGGATTTGCATGCGCAGCGACGATATCTCTCTAAATGAGGTCCTATTGATTACATAGAAACACTGATGACACAGAAATTTTTTAAAACATCCTAAAGTCTACTTGAGAACTTAAATTATTGTCTCAGCAGTTAATAAAATATTTCTATTTATCGACGACTTAGTAACTAAAATTAAAATAATTATTATCTCTGATTTATTTCAGTGTAGAAACTATAAATCCATAAAATATATTAATTTTATATAAAGTATTGCTAATTGTATTCATGTCAATCATCAATTAATGTTTTCTAATATAAGTTTCTCTAAATATTCAAATTCTTCCTAAATATATTCTTGTCTATTTTAATTAAGATAAGAGAAATTAGAACCAACTAATTTTGAATTAAATTGTTCATCTAATAATAGAAAATTCAATCAACTTATTTCAAGTAATTTTAATGTAAACTAAAATTATCATCATTAATTATTTCTCTTTAATGCTAGTTAGTTCATACTAACCTTCACTAATAAGATCATCACGCACTGGATTTGTAATTAAAAATTGATTACACAGAAACTGTAATACAGCCACACGATCTTCCACTGATGTAAAGGGATATTCACAGGAGTTCAAAATTTTTGCTACGTTTTGGTCAAATGATTTGTCACTTTCAACATAAACCCTTAAAACTTCAGGCCAAGTCATCACATCCAATAAAAACAAAGTAATGTTTACACTGTCTTTATGATCTAAAGGACCAAAATGGGTTTGTTGCGCATCTTCCTCCCTTAATAAAGCTTTAAGCAACATAATATGAATTTCTATTAAGAGACTGCTTTGATCTTCACAACTAACAGCTGCACACAAGTCTTCCAAGCGGAATGGAGATAATCGTACAAGATGCCTGAAGTGCCTTAACACTTCATATATACCCACTATTTGTAACACTAAATTGTGAGGGATTATCAAATCTTCAGATGAAGGAGGGAGTTCCAATGGTGGAATTTTTCGTTCTTGCTGCAGCCATAAAGGGTCAGGACTAGGAGGACGAATTAGGTTGCTATTAATTTTTCGAGGAGTACCACCTGTAGAACTACAACTGGTAATAGAAAAGTCACTATCACTAACGGCCCCATCGCCCGCTATACTGCCCTCGGAGCTATCACTGCCTCGATCTTCCTCTGCATCAGATCTATCACTAAAATCGTCCCCAAAATCTGATCCATAGTGATATTCCGATTCGTGAAAATCTGCCGCTTGTGGATTATATCCTCTTCGCGAATAAGCATTGGATAAACCACCTCTTTTACTTTTATGAGTTTTTCCACCTCTTTGTTTCCTAGTACTACGTCTACTTATATCGCTTCCTTGGGGAGACGACGCTCTGGACGCTGATGGTGTACTCGCAAGGGAGCCAGATCCAACATTTTGCGATTGTAAATATTTTGGTTTTTTCAAAAGATGAAACTGAAATTTTCTATTTTTTTTCAAAATTTCCAGATTTTGGGGGCCTCCCGCGTTTTTTTGCCCCTCTTCCCGACATCATTTTAATCAACTGTCAATTATGTACTATTTCGCACGTGTATATCGTGTATTGCAAACACATTTTGTTTATAAAAACAAAACCATGTACCTATTTAGATTCATCTTAAAAGCATTCGTGGTCCCAGTCGCTTAGGATACACATTATAAAACGTATGTCACAACTTCTGTAACGCAAATTGCACCAATTTTCTGCACATTTAAATAAAAACTTAGGCAGTTCACTGATAACAGACAAGTACTAAATTTTTATCAAAGAAAGAAGGCACCAAAATCGTAATGACGCGAAATGTGAATAGGTACATGCAATTCTGAAACGCTCGATGCTGGCTTCTCATTGGTCAATAGTCAATCCGCCATGTCGTTTTTGTACCTTGTGGGATATTGAATTTTATGCCACTATAATGCATTACGAATCTCAATTACTGTTCTTGTTAACAACTAAAGCCATCAAATAAAATGAATGAAAAATTACAGCATACGTAATTAAGTGGTCTGAAAAAATTTACTGAAGTATTGAACCGATTACAGCATTACGTTTTAAAAGACAATCGCTTATATTTGCGTCGTCGGCAGCCATTTTCTTCTTTTGCCTTTATAAAGTCAAAATAAAACCTCTTATGGCGACAATACATTAATAACAGGAATTGTCTAATTTATTGAAATTTCTTAATATTTGTTGTAAAACCAATAATATTTCAATTTAATTCGTACTGCATATATCAAAAAATATTAAAAAGACAGTGTTGTTAGCGGATAAAGGTGTACCAAAATTACAAATTTTAGTTAGAATTTAGCCAGATCTATGTAACCAGTTAACACCAAAGATACCTATAATAAACTCAATGAATAAAATACATGAAGAATAAAATAGCTTGCAACGTATTTATTTCTCTATGGTTAGCACTTAGCATAGAGTAGAGTAACAGTACGTTTGTACTGAGAAACATCCATCACGTAATGTTTTGAAACAAATCGCATAAAATAAATCACACAACATGTTTTGTTGATGGTGGCGTTCGCACTAACAAGAACTGTGTAAATTTTTCAACAGATATTCAAACTTATCTTTCAACATGACAATATTTCTACAATTTATTTTCAAACATTTTGTTTCTGTAGTTATAAAGATATAATAATATGTAATGTACAATAAACTGTCAAACATATTTCACAACAACATGTTGATTGACTATGCAAACGCTTTTTGATACATTGACAGAAAACGGTGTTTAAAACATGTCTTTTTTTGTGAAAATCGCGTCAGTGCAAACTCACGGTAATATATACAGAAACTTAGTTTAACACTAACATTACGTTTGCACTGAGAAACATCAAAAACGTAATGTTTTGAAACAAATCGCATAAAATAAATCACACAACATGTTTCGTTGATAGTGGCGTTCGCACTCACAAAAACTGTGTAAAATTTTCAACAGATATTAAGATTTGTTTTTAGCTGTGTTCGCATTGAATACAACATAGACATTCTATTTGTTTATCTCTAGATTTGTCAACGTTAGCGTTCACGCTGTTGTTTTTTACATTTCGCGATTTGTTCAGATTCAGATTACCTGCAATTATCTCGTGTGGCGGAAAAGTTTAGTCACTTTTTGGGGTATTTTTTTAGGTTGCCTGTTCCAGAGCTCGATATAAAAGAACATAATAAAATACAAAACGAATTTCTAATTATTTATTCAATTAAAATACATAACTTAAAAAAGAACTGTACAAAACTGTTTATCAAATAATTTAGTTTGTTACTGCCATCTCCATAATGTGTTTTAAGTGATAAGAAATTTTTCTTCCACATGTACTACTAATTATATACTTATATATGAGCAAGAAATATGAAAGCATGTACCATTTTTCTCTCAAAATTTTACAAAGCTTACCATAGTTTAGGCTTATTCCAATAATAATCTGTGTTTCATTGTAGATATACAGGGTCATTTTGCGATAACCGATCAAATTTGCAGAGAAGGTTCAAGATAACTAATATGAAGAAAAATCCATTTTAGAAAATCTTAAACTTTGTGTCCTTTTTATCTCTTAAATTCAAAATGCGCAGTAATGTATTGTATTAAGTGAATTTACTGCACACGCAAACATTCGTAAGAGTAATAATAATAATAATATTTATTGAATCCAAACATACTTTACATAAAAACAAAAACTTATAAAATTACATTGACTAGACGTAAATCTAACTCAGTACTAGGTATCTTTAGCAACCGTGCTAGGTCACAGACCTGTGTTACAGCTGCTAAGCCCGCCTCATTAAACACATACCAAATAGAAAAACAAAAACATAAAAACAATTTTACCGCAATCAAGAAATGAATAAAAGTGGGAAGAAGTAAAATAATTAGCTATGTGCTATGTCCTAATCCGACAAATGGCTCAATACTATTATAGCTAAATGTTTAGTTGTATGTAACAAGAGTAAGGCAGGAGATATTCTATAAATGTGTCACACACTTATATTAATATTCTAATATTATAGTAAACATTTACAAGAACTTATTCTATATTCCACATAAATATAATTGAAACTTAGTGAGTAGTGACTCAGTTAATATTTCATTTTCTAAAAGCAATAAAATATAATATTCAAAATGTATTGTATGTACCATGAAGGTTATTATTAGAAATATAAATTATTAATTATTATTGATTATTTTTTTTATATAATTTAACCATTTTTTAATGTTTCTTTTTGTCAATAATTAAAAAATTACTGCGCAGAATACTACTTACCGACGGCAGCGCAGCTATAAATTCTACAAATTTTCAGGGACAGGCGGGCTTGCTTTAGCACATAGCGATCGTTCTCCTGTTCTCTAACCCCCATGTTCTAAAGCATAACCCGCCCGTCCTTGAACTGCCTGCGAAGTGAGCTAATTATGAGTACCAGTAGATGAAGTTAATTGAATAATGTACAAATATTTTAGGAGGCATCGGTGAGAAAATAATCGTGCTCCGTATTTTTTAATTTTTGACAAAAAGAAACATTAAAATTGGTAAAATAATGTATCTCTCAATAAAAGTCATTTTCAGTCTATTTTTCCGATCAGATGCTAAACCACTTGCACATCCACGCACAATATAATATTTCACAATTTTTTGATATTTCTCTTTGTCAAAAATTAAAAAATTACGGAGCACGATTATTTTCTCACCAATGTCGCGAAGAATATTTGTACATTATTCGGCTAACTTCATTTACTTGTACTCATAAACAGCTTACTTCGCAGATACTACTTACCGACAGTAGTTAAGGGACAGGCGGGCTATGCTTTAGCACCTTTTCTCTAACCTCCATGGTTTGCACCACAGGTTAATAAAAGCTCGTATATGGAGGATAAACTAGATGTGACATTCGCGTATGCTTTAGCGAGCTATGCATGCATATTCAATTAAATTTTAATATAGTTTGCACTTAGAGTAATTACAAACATATGTATAAATATGGGGAACCTACAATTCAACAATAATTATAACAATATATTTGTCTCGCTTTTTCGTATTTAATTTTCTAATAAGGCATAAAAAGAAAATTATATTGGAAGATGTAGCTTGTAATTTATGCGTAGAGCATTCATCAATCATGACAAGTGGTCATCTTTGGTCTCTTTATACTACGCTAATGTCCCTATTACACTACCCTTTTAACAGTGGCGGAGCCACGAGGCAGCTTTGCTGTTGCACGTATGGGCCGGCTATAACCGGGGTGGTACCACGATCTCACAGAATACTGGCGTGATGTCGAAGCTCCGCTTCCGCGTTTCGTCTGGTGAGTATAGGTGGCCGGAGGCCCAATACCTCTCCCCCGCTCCTTAACATGGTAGCGGAATTAAGTGAAGATCTACCCCAGGAGGGTGCCAGCACCCCTGGAGAATCCCTCGCTGAGCATCCACACGACCAAGTTACTCCACTCCTGAGCGTGGGTGCTCAGGCTGCCCCGCGTATTCTGGGGGGGGGGGAGCCAAATTCCGCTAAAGACAACAACTGCTCGAAGCAAGCTGAGCAACAATTCCAAGGCGACCCCTGCCACGCTATCCGTGAATTTCTGCAATATCAGGGGACTTCATTCTAACCTAAACGCCGTCCACTACCATTTCGAGACGGCGAGGCCAGCTCTGCTCTTTCTTACCGAGACGCAGGTGTCCTCTCCAGCTGATGCTTCGTATCTTTCCTACCCGGGGTACAAACTGGAACACTCTTTTGTGTCTCGGGCTGGAGTTTGCGTATACGTCAGAAAGGACATCTGTCCTCGACGTCTCGGCAGTTTTGAAGGTTCGGACCTGTCTATCCTTTGGCTACGCGTAAACAGCGACAACCATCCGCGCGTCCACGGGTGTCTGTATAGGTTCCATAGCGGTAATGCCGAAAAAGATCAACTATTCTTCCGTGTCCAAATGGCTACAGATTTGGTTGCTACAGCAGATCCCCTCCGCAGAGATCGTGATCCTCGGCGATTTTAACGCCCATCACGCCGAATGGCTTGGTTCACGTTTAACCGATCATGCGGGGAGATCTTTTCATGGTTTTGCCTTGGAATATGGTCCTACACAACCGGCTACTTCGCCTACGCGGATTCCAGATGTGGAGGATCATTCACTTTCCTTGTTGGACCTTCTGCTGAACTCTTATCCGGACGGATATCAGATTTCCGTCGACGCCGCTTTAGGCTCCTCGGACTATTGTCATGTCCGGATTGTGGTGCCACTCACGCTGAAATCGCGGTTGCATCCTGCAGGCTGTCGTCGTGTTTGGTACTATAGGTTAGCTGATTGGGATGGTATGCCGTCTTTCTTTGCATCCTACCCTTGGGGGCAGATTTGCTTCTCGCCGGACAATCCCAACGTTGTCGCTGATTCTGTCGCTCATGTGGTAATTCAGGGTATGGAACTTTTTATTCCTTCCTCTGTGGTGCCCATCGGAGACTAATCTCAGCCATGGTTTGGTCGGTCCTGTAAAATAGCATCATGCTATAAGCAGGAGTGCTACCAAGCCTGGGCTGCCGCATCAACGTCCCGGGATGTAAACACCAGCGCTCTAAAAAAGAAGTATAATTCCGCTTCCAGGTCCTTCAAAAGAGTCATTGCCAAGGCGAAGTCATAGCACATAGGCAGAATTGGCGAGAAACTAGTTCACCTTTCTTCTGGAACCCATGCATTCTGGTCTCTCGCCAAGGCTGTCCAAGGGAATTTTTGTCAGCCATCTCTTCCATCTCTGCACAGGGAGGACGACTCACTGGCCCATGCTACAAAGGAGAAAGCCGATCTGCTAGGCTCTTTTTTTGTGTTCAACTTGACTCTCGGTGACGGGGGGAGTATGCCACCGACCATCCCGCGGTGTGAGTGCTCCATGCCGGAGATGCGGTTCACACAGCGCTCGGTTCGCAAAGCACTCCTCTCCCTGGAGATCCAAAAGTCAAGTGACCCTGACGGTATCCCCCCCAATTGTGCTGAGGACGTGTGCTCTAGAGTTGGCTTCAGTCTTAACGCGCCTTTTCCGGTACTTCTACTCCCTAGGCGTAGTCAAAATCATGGAAGACGGCTTTAATCCACCCAATCCCTAAAAAAGACACCTTGAGAATCGCCAGCTGATTAGTGATCGGTAATACGGTATTTGTCGTGGTCGATCAGCTGATCAGCTGGTGATCTTCTTGTCTACCTGACTCATAGATGGGCGGCGGCAGCATCGGCCGTTAGTTTGGACATTGCGGAGGCCTTCGATCGGGTTTGGCACAAAGCGCTTCTTTCAAAGCTCCCTTACTACCCGAGAAATTGTTTCACCAGCAATTGCAATTGGATCACCAGCTTTCTTGCAGATCAGAGCACCAAGGTCGTTGTAGACGGTGCTAGCTCCGATTGCAAACCTATTAATGCTGGTGTTCTACAAGGCTGCGTGCTATCACCAACGCTGTTTCTTCTGCATATCAATGATATGTTGCAAACCAGCAACATTCATTGCTATCCAGATGACAGAACTGGTGCTCTTTACACCGGCCGTGCCAATATTTCTCGGGAAATCGTCTCCGAGTACCGGGACAAACTTGTGTCTGAAGTCGAGTCTTTACTGAACAAAGTCTCGGATTGGGGGCGAAATCTAGTCCAATTTAACCCTCAGAAGACACAAGTTTGCGGGTTAACCGCCAAAAAGAACCCCTTTGTCGTATCTCCTCAGTTTCAAAGCACTCCCCTTGTTGTCTCAGCCAGTATCGGGATCCTCGGCGTCGACATATCGAGTGACGTGTAGTTTCATGGTCACTTTAAAGAGCAGGTCAAATTGACCTCTAAAAGGCTTGGCGTGCTCAGCAGAGCGGGACATTATTTCGTGCTAGGCAAAGTTTATTTGTGAATTTAAGATTTCTAGCTTTATTTGCGCGTATTTGTGTGCGCGCGCTTTGTGTTTCAAAGAGTATTAGCTACTACCAAAATAATTTGTTATATAGAATTTTATGATAGCTAAGTTATTTATGAAAATTTAAACTATTAATTAAATATATTTCTTTACTTTAACTTTTATTTCTTTCGAATTGAATTTTAAAATAATAATTTTGACAACCTGACGCCTAGTAAGCGGTTTCTCTCGTGAATCATTGTAGGATGTAGATCCAGCTTCTAAAAATTTCCACTCACGGAATATCGAAGTTGCCACGATAGGCAAATATACTTAGCTAGGCTGTGAAGCCCGGGATATAACCCTTTCATGCTATCCCACATCTTCAATGTATGTGCATATTATATGAAACTCTTTTTCTGCTTTAGTTTTATTTCTTATGTTGCGGTGCTTTAATTCTATATGGTAGTTCCATATATCACCTTCAGTATTATCGCATTTTCTGAATAACCGTTCATCCATCAAAATCAATATTTCAGAAAAGTATTTGTAGCACAATACGAAGTACCGTAAGCCGATAAAATAATTTCCATTACAAAATAACCATTACCTTAGAAGACTGTACTTAAGCTACTGATTAAGTTAAAGCTCTAACAATATAATTATCAATTAGAAAATGAATAAAACAATTTCAATGTTTGTAAACTTATGTTAATTAATTATCACAATAAAAATAACTACAATTTTGCGTCGAAAATGGAATTACCGATTGAAGACAATTGCACTTGAAGTTCAAGTATATTTATTTTCGGCTGAAAGGTTATTCGCCTGCTTGTAGATTCGAAATTAAAATTTTCGGGATTGAGTTACTTCTGCTAAATAAACCTTCTGACTAAAAATTTAGACGTAATCTAACATTTGCATATTTTTTTGAATACCCATTTAATTTTCGGTGACACAAAATTAATGATAATCATCGTACACAACTTTTAACATACGGAATTTAATACCTTCGAATAGTTGGTTATTTCGTAACCTTTGACGGCAAGCCAAAACATCGTTCATAAAACATCGCTCATGAAGAACCATGTTTATGAACGATATATCGATGTTTGAAAGAATTGATATATCGTTTGCGTATGTTTATGAACCATGTTATCGTAGACAGCGAAACCTATAGACAAATTGACGCCTTCTTTTGCATTCACACACGAAAAAGATAGATTTATGCATAGGTCTTACATAGAAATGAGACAGAGCGGTGTGATTGTTTGTCCCTTTTAACATCCCTTTCTCCGTGCCGGTTTTTTTTTTGTTTAGCAAACTACACTTTGCTAAAAACTTTTACAGTTCGTAGCGATCTAAGGAGTTTATAAGTTGGTTTAAGTGAGAAAAAAGTGTTTTTGTGAGCTTAAGGTTGGTGAACCTTGTTCATTTCAGTTCTCAGAACAATTAAAATTTTTATCTAAATATGTTTAAAAGTCATAAAGATTATTCTATAACCTAAAACTACGTTATCGTCCTTTCTCCCTCGAGGCCACGCTAATCATTAGTAGTAGTAGAGAAACCTATAGTTCGCTGTCTACGCGTGTTATGAAGATGTATAATCACTACGTACTAAAGCATAGCCCGCCTGTCCTTGAAAATTGTAGAATATATAGCGGCACTGACGTCGGTGAGTAGTGACTGCGAAGTTAGCTGTTTATATATTTGTTTATATATTTGTACATTATTCAACTAACTTCATATACAAGTAGATGAAGTTAGTTGAATAATGTACAAATTTAATCATTTCATTTTTAATGAGAAAATTTTCATGCTCCGTAATTTTGGAATTTTTGACAAAAAGAAATATTAAAAAATGGAGAAATATTTTATTGTGTGTGGATGTGCAAGTGGTTTAGCATCTGATCCGAAAAATAGAGTGAAAATGACTTTTATTGACCGAACTTAGCGATTGCAGCGCCTCACTTATGGTGTACATATTTCTGGGACACTATTTTCTACGGCGATCGCTCTCCTGTTCTCTAACCTTCATGGACTGGGCCACGACTGGGCATATACCATAGATTTAGTATAAACACTAAATCTATGGGGCATACCATAGAGATATAATACCTATTGAGGCGGCATATTCCCTGTAGAAATAGTAGTTATACAAATATCTATAATATCGACACACACTTGTCAAAAACACTTTTGTTTCTTTTTAACAAAGTAGTACTAGCTTCTTTAGAAAAGTGAGACAATTACAGTTTGTCAGTTGCTTATTTTGACAACACTTTCGTGTGACGTCATTAGTTCATCCATACGTGTATGGAGTGTATGTGGTACATACGTGACTGCATCGCCATGTTAAGCGCCGAATTTTGTGGTAGATCTGCTGTCAAACTGTTATATGTTGAAAGTTTTTTGTTGTGTAGTGCAGTGCCTTCAACTTATCTTATTGATCATAGTAGGTGTTTTTCTTCTATGTACTTATATTTTATTATCTTACTAGATGACCCTAACCACCTAAAATTGATTTGATTGTAACGCGCATTTCTGAGTTTTTGCACTTAACTTACGGCAATTGATTTTTAAAATAATTTTGTGAATCATAATTTCATCACGTCACGTGTTATAAATACTTTTATATTTTGACAGTAATTCAATGAAGTAGTTAGATTGTGTCACTAATAATATTGTAAATTATTGTAAGTGAATACTTATGGTATTGTAACCTTTTCAGCATATTTCTAAGCAAATAAGTGTCTTACAACTTATTTAAAGTATAATGGTAGGGATGTATTTTTTAATTATTACTTTATGTAAGATGCATGATTTAGTAATTTATTTTGCCAATAAAAATACTGCTAACAAGTTTTGTAAAGTGCACCACAATACCTAATTTCTAGCCGTATTTTTCAGGAAAACAACAAAAATACTTTTAGCACGCAACAGTTTGACAACAGTTCTACCACATGCCACATGAATAAATAAACCAACCAGAGGGGAAGCTACATACAAACGGTTCGCTACGACTATACCCATACATAGCGCAGCGATGTGTGCGTGAGTTCTCACCGACAAGTTTATAGACGCTCCATCGGGGTACAAACTACAAACCAGTTTACGCCAGATCAGTCAGAGTATCCATGAAAGGGCTGTTAGTCGTGCGTATTTAAATTAATGGAAGAACAATGTTTCGTGATTTTCAATTTTTTTAAGCTATTGCATAGCTTCTATCGCGGGCCTTGAGCGCGGGGACCGAATCCAGAAATTCCGTAACGAAAAAAAACCTCACGCTCCCCACTCCGACGAGCACGGAGGTGTGGCGTTGAAAGCCGTGCATCGTCTAACGTCGTTTTAGTTCGGCAGACTTCGGCACTCGGCAGACTTCGGCACGGTATTTGTGTGCGTGTACACTAGCTGCTAACTCAATGATAAAGATTCCTGAATAACCTACATGTATTGTAAGATATTAAAAATATTTTAAACAATATTAACTTCTCATTTATTCAATAAGAGAAAAAAAAAACGTGTGGCACTCGGGGACTGCCGCGGTAAAGCTATTGCATAGCATTTTGTATCAACTTATGCAATTATAATTATTAATATAAGGACTACGTAAGTATTCAGTACAGCAAGATTGGAAGAAAAATGACGTCTAAATATTTTTTCATATTTAGTAAACGAATAACTAGTTGGTAAATTAATCATGATATATATCTTTTTTTTCGCCGGAGACTAAAATGATATTGCTTTTTTTCGTTACTGCAGATTTTGTGGATTTATTTCATTATTTTGAACAATATACGAAATTTAAGTGATTAAATTTAAATTTAATCTGAACCAGAATCATAAAAACTGTATTATTCGTGCTAAACGAATCTAATAAATATCTGTTATTTTTGTCTCCTGCGAAAAAAACAGACTATAGGAATCTAACGAATACCTACATAAACAAAATATCACCTAGGTATAATAAAATATTACAAAGCGGAATAACTAATAAGAGTGGCAACGTCGCACTATACAAAGGTATTGCGTAGGTGGCACAAGTCGCGGGCTCGAATTCAATGGTGGGCGCGGCCAAAAAGCATGTTGTCTCACCTGGCATCGTGCCACTCGTACTAAATTATTAGGCGCTGCGTTATCGCTTTATACTATACCTCTATGGCTCTATAGATACCTAATATAGATTGCTTATTTTATTATGTTTAGTTTTTCCCGGGTGGTCATGCAGTGATCACTCAAGAGTTCACGACGCCAGACGAAGACAGTTTGTCAAATTTGTTGTATAGTAGGTTATAGGTACTTAGGTAATAACAGTAGGTAGGTACCTATCCACCGAACCGTCAACGCCGCGCAAGTGATTCTCGTCCCACCTGTCCGCGCAGTAACTTTTTTTACGACCGCGCGAGACTGTCGCAACAAAAACGATTACTACTGAAAAACTAATATAGGTACCTACCTAACATTCAAATAAAAATATTCTCAAAAAGCTCAACGAATTCAGAATTTAATTTTGTTAAAAGAAAATTGGTCAAATAAAAAATAAAGGATGAAAATAAAGCATATGGGGATATAAAAATAAATCGTATTTATTTACAAGAAAAGTATAATATTTACTGGAGAGAATTATTTTATTATTATAATAGTATATGATATTCCCTTTAAAATGACACCAATATGAATAATATCTTATATCTATATCTACAAATAAATAAAATTGAAGTGTCTGTTTGTAATGTTAAAACAACAACTTTTTATTAAATGCATATGAAAGTACTAGTAACAAAAACACAATTTTTAAAATTTTTCTCTGTCTGTCGGTCTATCTGTCTGTCTGTTTGTTCCAGCTAATCTCCGAAACAGCTGGATCTATTTTGACGGGACTTTCACTGGCAGATAGCTGATGATATAAGGAATAACTTGAACTACTTTTGTTTTAGAAAAAGAATTAGGGTTCCGCGCAAAAAAATTAAAACCCATGAAATCCATATTCCACGCGGGCGAGATCGCGGGGAACAACTAGTACTCAATATAGATAAATGTATACTTATTTTTATTTATTTATTATTTTAATAAATAAATAAAAATAAGTATTAATAATTTCTAGACACATCTCAACAGATATTTCGTTAATAAATTGCTATCAATACTGAAGCATTCTTTTATATTTAGCATCCATTTAACACAAAAAAACTGATAAGAATATAGAAATAATGTCGACTAGTGTCACCTTAAGCAGGAGAATGAATTAAAAACTATGTATATTACGGGGATTCTGGATAATTTGTAATATGGAAGGGAGTCCTGATTGGTTTCCCTCCGTCTGGCAATATAGGAATATTTGTATATCGATATATGGTAAATTTTCAAAGAAATGAGTTAAACACTATCTTTGAAATTGTTTAATGGACCAATATTCGCAGTCATAATGTATTAAAATTGCTTACAAGTGGTGGACGCTACAATAATGCGAAATGAAAGGACGTAGAATCAATATTGTGATATATATATATATATATTAGAGATGAACGAATGTGATTTGAACCGAATCCGAACTTCGGCCGAACCGCGGTTCATTTTCGCACGCTTTCTCGAGAGCGATGCGTCGTGACTTGTTTACGCATTTACATCAAATACCCCGCCCGCACACCGCAGGAAACATATACCTACGAAAAAAAACGTAAAAAAACTTCTGCCAGATAAGGTAGATCTTTGGTGTTTTTGCACCATAACCTGACTCTGGTAAATTTTAAATATGACTAGATAGACAAGAAAAGTTGGTTTAATATGATTGTTGAAAACAAATACCCTTTAATTGTAATAAAAATACTTGAGGTTAATGAATGTTGAATCAAAAACATTATTTTTTTATTTAATTTACGGACGCCTATCCAGATGTTTACTAGGAGAATACAAAGTTTATTTCATTTTTGTAATATGGCTAATTATTAATTAGGCAGGGATTTCTAAGATTAATAACTAATTAACTAAGATTAAGGTTAAGAACTAAGATTAAGATTAATGATAAGATAGGAACTGATTTAATATAAGGTTTACATTTACAATGTTCCGAAATAAATAAATAAATAATTGACCATGAATGAGTAAAAATAATATCTTTTATTTTACAGTATCTAATGTTGTTATATAAGGTGCTTCTAAAATATATGCCACGGTTGTTTGTATGGAGACTTGGCCAATCAGCTGACCGATTTCTATACAAAGTGCAATTTTTTTTTGAGAATTGACTATGGGTTCCTTGGGGAAAGTGGTACAGTATCATGAGTAGAACCACCAGTTGCAGCCATGGCATATTGTAGTTTAGAAGCACCTTATATTTCAGTTAAAATAAGTGCAAGTAGGTATTATTTTTCTTGTACCGAATTTCGGCCCATCTCTAATATATATATATATATATATATATATATATATATATATATATATATATATATATATAGATCTCTTTACGGTAAATGTTGATCAGACGCGACTTCACGCGAGCACTTTGTTGATCCGAAAACGCATGTTGATCCGGCGCCTTTTGTTGATCCAATATGCATCTCTGGTAACTAATGTGGCTCCGACCGGATCTCTGGTAACTAATGTGAATCCACCTTGCGATGGTTACGGAAAATGTTGATCCGATTTAAATGAGCCAATCAGAGCACAGCAAACGATAAGATAAACGATCGGATTGGCTGTATCCAGCCGCGACGTTGCCGTTTCGTATCTTTGGCGGTACAAGCTACAGATTAAATGCGTGTTATGTAATGTATTCAGGGTGCTGTTTGGTCTACCTCGTTATTGTAATGCGCCGGGTATGTTCGTGGATGCGCGTGTCGATTGTTTCTACACCACCATGCGTAAACGATGCACATCCCTGGTGCGCAGGGTGCGGGCCAGTTCCAATGGTATCCTGAGGGCATTTTCTGATAGGTTTGAGGTCAGTACCTGAACCATTGTCATATGGTGCAAGTGCTGAGTAATCGGGCCTGTCTTATATATAGGTTTAAAATTAGGTAAATAGTTTTAAGTTTTAAGAAAATTAGTTTTAAGATTTGTATTATTACTAACCACTATGATCCTTGTGGTCGAAATAAACGACTTTTTTTAACGAATTACTCGACAACGCCCCTTCTTGTAGCGGAAGTGGTGGCAACGGCGACATAAGGTATTCGTCTGAGTACGTGTTTGCGTGCGTACGTGCGTGCGTGTGTGTGTGTGTGTATGTGTGTGTGTGTGAGAGAGAGAGAGAGAGAGAGAGAGAGAGAGAGAGAGAGAGAGAGAGAGAGTGCTCGCGCGCGCGCGTGCGCGCGTGTGTGTGTGTCTCTCCACACACACGCACATATTTGTGTGCATATGTGTGCGAGCGCGCGTGTGTGTGTATGTGTGTGCGTGTGTGTGTGTGTGTGTGTGTGTGTGTGTGTGTGAATAGGTGTGCATGTGTGCACTGTTGTGTTTGTGTGTGCGGCAGTGTACGTGTGTGAGTGTGTGTATGCGTTTGTGCGTGTGCGCATGTGTGCATGTTTGCACGCGCGCTTGCGTGTTTGTGTGTGTGTGTTTACCATAAACCAGTTAACATGTTTTCTACATCTTCATAATCAAGATTTTTAAGGACGCGTTTACAAAATTGATAAGTATAGAATCGAACTATTACATGAGATATTTATCATGAGACCTTACCTCCGGTCTTGATGTAGTGACCTCAAAATGTAATTCGGAATTACTAGTGGAACTCCTGGACTAGTAGAACTGGGTGTGCTGAGTTTCGGCTCGTTTTGTTAGTTATGATGAGTCCTTACCTCCGGACTTGCTGAAGTGACCTGAAGGTGTACTTCGGTATCTAACACTGTAACACCTGGACTAGTAGAGCTAGGTATGCCGAGTTTGGTTTTTTTTTGTTAGTTATGATGAAACCGTCACAAAAGAAAAGTTCTTTTCACTTTATCTCTAGTACCAATAGGTATCCAAGCTGATATTCGGAAAAATGAATAACCTCGTAGTAACATCTTTAGGGGCAGTATCGATATCTACTTACCAGCCACACTGTTTTTCGCTGTAACCAACTGTCCTTTATATGAGCCTCACTTGCCCTCACGCGGTAACCACTTTACTGCACTCCAGTGCACCCACCAACATCCTTGCCACCTACGCCTCCACATCTACCACCGCACTCCTCTCTAAGCTTTCGTTCTCCACCTCCGCTACCTCCGCCTCCACCATAAACTCTGCTCCATCCGCCTCAACAATAAACTCCGCTCCCTCCGTCACCACCACCACGCGCCGTCACTATTCTTTCCGCCTCCAACACAATTCCCCGTTTCCACTATTACTGACTTCACCACAAATTCCTCTCCTCGCCTTCACCACATACTACGCTGCATTCACCTCCGCCTCCACATCTCCATTCTCCGCCTCCGTTTTCTGGGCGCGCGCGCACACACACACACACACACACACACATACACACACACACACACACACACACACACACACACATACACACTCAAACACGCACTCAGACGAACACACACGCACGCACACCCACCCGCACGCACACCCACCCGCACGCACGCACCCGCACGCGCCTACACCCCCCCCCACGCACTCAGCCGAACCCACACGCACGCCCACCTAAGCACTCACACATACACGTACGCACGCACGCACACACACACGCACAAACACAGACACAAATTCACACACACATACAAACACATGCGCGCGCACACGTACATAAACGCACGCGCGCGCACACATACACATACGCGCGCACGCTCGCACACACACACACACACACACACACACACACACAACACCGCACATACACTCACACACACGCGCGCTTACGAACGAACACACATACACGCACAAGCACATACACAAACACAAATCCTAAGATCCTAAGAAATCCTAAGATATGGTGTAATATTTTGGGGCAACTCGGTAAATAAAGAATCTGCATTCAAAGCTCAAAAGAAATGCATCAGAGCATTGTGCCATCTGGATAATACTACACGCTGTCAACCATATTTTAAACACTTAAAAATTCTGACATTGCCTTCGATGTATATCTACGAAATAAATCTATTTGTGAAATCAAATCCAAATTTTTACAAGACTGCTTTTAAAAGCTACTATAGACAGTTACGCGCCAAAAAAAGATTAGACATAGAAATACCGTATGGAGATACAGCACTACTCAATAAAAGTATTCTTTGTATGGCATCACTGATTCACAACAAACTGCCAGATGATGTCAGAAAGCTGCCTATTTCACGATTTAAGACTATATTACACAAATTTCTGATTAATAAATGTTATTATAAAGTCAAAGAGTACCTAGAGGACAAAAGTATTATAATTTAATAGCAATAGTTTTAATTTAATTGTAACTTAATAATAATAATTTGAATTTAATTATAACTGAATAATAGTAATTTATACATTTACCTAATATATGTGACACATTGTAACAATTTAATAAGATTAGTATATTAAATTATAATTTAACTTAAATTTTGTATGACAACATTTTGGATTTGATTATTCGTATTATCAAAAATATTTAATTTCGAGTTTATATAATATCAAGGTATTTAGTATGACAACAATTAGCACTATAGACTCAACTAGTGACAATATTTTTTTTCTTATTCTTAATTTTATTTCAAAGCACCATTATTGAATTAGTAATGCGTAGACTATATTGTAAAGTATTTGCACACCTCATAAGGTAATAATACAGTGTACATATTCTAATTTTTTGTAACAACTCTTATACCTGTATTATGCAAATAAATGAATTTGATTTGAAAAAAAAAAAACAACAGTGGACACACGCACGCACACACGCACACACTCGTACCCACACACACACACAAAAGCAAACACACGCGCAACCGCACGCACACACACACACACACACACACACACGAACAAGTAACACACGCACGCAAACACACACACACACACGTACTAACACAAAGTGCACACTCGCACACATCCTCACACACACGCGCACGCACATGCGTTCACACGAACACACATGAACGCACATACACCCACACGCACGCGCACACACAAACTCGTATAAAAACACATACACACGCACACACACACACACAACACACACACACTCGAGTGAACGCTACAATTAATTTATTTGTACACTTTTTTTTTAAATATGTAAAACACTAAAATTAATTTGTAATAAAGTAATATCCATCATCTTCTAATTGATCTATGACAAATGAATAAAATAACAGAAATTCACTCACACGATAACAAAGACTCGAACAAACGTCTTTCCACAATAAAACCTGCCAACCAAAGTTTGATCCACAAAATCAGTATATAACGTATTTTCTTACCTTATTACTATAACGAAGTAGCCTACTGGGTTCTCTGTCACACACAGAACGTGACGTTGCCGCTTCGTGTTCGAGTATCTATTTGTCAATTATGGCTCCGGATCCACTTAGTCTAAGTAAATGTCGCATATAAATTAAATATACTCTGGATCTAAAAAATCATATTCAGTATGATTTTTTCGACCGTTTATAGATCAACAAATGTTGGTCAAATCGCTGACGAGTATATTGAAATCCTGTTAGTGCAGATCCACCGACGTCACACGCGCATCAAGAATGGATCAAAGTATATCAGTTTGTGCGACGAGGAGCTGAGAAAACACGTCAAATAGGTGGATCAACAATTGTTCTAACTTCTCACTGGATCAACATTTACCGTGAAAGGATGATTATATATATATATTGAGAATCTAAATTGAGAATTTAAACTATACGCGTGTGTGTGTTTGTGTGTATATAAAGAGGGCTACTTTTAATATCGCTCGTTTTAATATCAAACATTTAGGTTATCTTTATAACAGTATTATATTTTCAATTCAAAATTAGTACTGCATTTGTGATAATAATAAAATGTATGTATATAGAGTACTCACTCTTTTTCTTTCACTATTATTTCGTGACTTTCTTCATTAATAATAAATGCACTTTATTCATTCATATTCAAAACACTTTATACACAAATACCGTGTCGAAGACTGCCGAAAAAAGAAACGACGTTAGACAATGCACGGCCTTCAAGCCACACCTCCGTGCCCGTCGGAGTGGGGAGCGTGAGGTTTTTTCGTTACGGCGGAATAAATTTCTGGATTCGGTCCCCACGCTCAAGGCCCGCGATAGAAGCTATGCAATAGGTTAAAAAAATTGTTTTCTTATCGGTCACCACGCTCAAAAAGTGTAACTTGATTTAATATCAAAGACTTAACTGCATAAATAAAATAAATAAATAATTATAATTGCATAAGTTGATAAAAAATGCTATGCAATAACTTTACCGCGGCAGTCACCGAGTGCCACACGTATTTTTTTTACTATTAGAGTTAAGTTTAGAGATTGTTTATTATAAAATAAGACGTTATGGATTTCTTTAAGTAATTAATTAGTGTCCTGTATAAATTAATGTCTAACAGTTGTACAGTATGTATAAAAATTCGAGAGAAAATAATACAGTTGCCAGACAAGTTGGTGAAGGTGGTGTTAGTGGTAGTGGTGTTGGCGTTGGTGGTAGTGGTGCTGGTGTTGGCAGTGGTGCTTGTAGTATCGTTGGTGGTGGTGGGTAATGGACCACCACCAACACCGCCGCCACTAATACCACTGTGTCGTAACTCGCTTCCCTTGGACAGCACATAAATCCGCTACGCGTAGGAGGATTGAACCACGCTCTAACATCACACAACTGCAAGAGAACAATAGCGTGACGTCGATGGGACCACGCCCCGCGCCTTCGTCACCGCGCGAGCCGGACCGCTGAGCAGTGTTGCCACCTTGGTGATTTTGTCACTAGATCTGGTGATTTTTAAGAGCTCTTAGCGATATTTTTTTATCGTTTGGCGACTATTTGCTTTTCAGCGATTATTGGTGATTTTCAATTACGAATTTAGCAGCACTGATACAAGATGGAAATCTTTCTTTTTCTAGACTTAGTCTATGGTCAGAGAATCCTTGACGCTGTCGTTTTATAGTTATTGACGTTAATGTTTTATCATTGTTTAAAGTGTCGCCGTAGTCGATTAAAGTGGGTAGGTCATAGCACGTGATCAGTGAAAAAGAGTAAGGAAATTAGTTAAAGAGTGTGTCCATTGTATCATACCATCGTACAGTGGTCCCGTTTTGGCGTTTCATACAAGTAGGATTTTTTCCTAATTTTATTTTAGATTATGATTTGGAAGCCTCTTTTGACATCACTTATTTATGGGTGTGCCAATGAAATGATAAAAATTAATGATTTACGGAACCTTACTCTTCGAACATCTCCGAACTATCACACGGAGCGTTAGCCACTCTCCGGGCAGAACACCTTGCCCGGCTGGAGATCTCCCCTTTTCCTTCTACGGCCACACCACCACCACGACCAGCATCACCACCACAGTCATTACCACCACTACTACCACCATCAACACCACAACCACCGCCACTACCTACAACCACTATTTTTTGTACTCATGAATACGTTGTCTTACGAAAATGATATTGATAGAAATATATAATATAAAGCTTCTGTGAGAATACCCATTTTCTTTAAATTATCTCAAAGAGATACGCGCGGTTTTTAATTACAAATTGCACGTATTTTCTCAATATTCGCCGCTTTACTCTACAGCAAGATTCCATAAGACAATACTATGAAAATTTGCAAAATATACAATTTTTGCAGTTTCAATTTAAGTTACAGTAATTAGACATATTGTTATACTAATTTAAGTTACTATGAAATCATATGTTGTTTAATACTATATAGTATTGTTATTTTTTTCTTAAATTTTTCATATTCATCAGGTGACAACCCTATCAAAATAGGTATACTTTTTTACGTTGTTAGGAAGCTTTCCCCTCCGGTCCTTACTCTGTCTCTACTACAAAACTTGGCGCTTAAGATAGCGACGCAGTCATGCATGGACGAGCTGAAGATGTCACACGAAAGTGTTGCCAAAATAAGCACGTGACTAACTGTAGTTGTCTCTTTTTTATAATGCAACTACTGCTTTGTTAAAAAGAAACAAAACTGTTTTTGGCAAATTTGTGTCGATATTATAGACATTTGTATACCAATTATTTCTGTAGTAGAATATAACGCCTCCATGGGTATATATCTCTATGCTTCTAATTTACTAGGAAAATGACATCGCTATTGTAGTAGCAATACATGTATGCAATTACTCTAAGTAGCAATAAGTATGACGTTTTTTCACTAGACATGACGTCTTTAATCTGTAGTGATTTTGTTCTCAATGGCAGTAACAAGTGACGTCGAAATACTCGTTTTTATTTATTAATTAAAATTTTATCACTTTTTCATACCTCTAAAAATATAAATAAAATAGAACTAGATTTATAATTGGTAGAGAGATCGAGTGAATTGTTTTCTAGATCAAGTGATGATGATTACATTACATTGAAAATATTAATGCCGCATAACGGAACAGCAACTTTTTTATTCAATATGGATTACAAGTAATACTTATTGAAAGCAGTTTTTTTCATTACCACTGGTTCGAAAAAAAAAACTCTGTCCTGGGAAGGACCAGCAAGAAACCCAGCGGGACATTTTTTTTTAAATAAGAGCTTACAATCATGTATGTTACAATTAACAACACAAAACAAATTAGGAATAGCTTGGTAGCGATCACCCTTCCCAGGGGTTATTATCATCTATAAATTCCTTAATATTATAATAACCCTTTTTATACAAACTTAGTTTAATAAAGTTTTTGAACTTTGTGTACTTCAAATTTTGTATATTTTTTGGGATTTTGTTGTAAAAGCGTATACGTGCTTTATAAACTAATAGTTAGTGAGGTATTGATACTAAGTCTTGACAGTCACACGGTACATATGCGAGTTAGATTCCATTTATAATCCCAATTTTATGTGCTGATTTACCAATTCATCATCATCATCATTTCAGCTTTTCACAAGTTCACTGCTGATCATAGGCCTCCCCTAAGGAATGCATCAAAGCACGGTCCTGAGCTACCTGCATCCAACGACTTCCTGCATGTCTCACCAGGCCGTCACTCCATCTAGTGGGTGGTCACCTTACACTACGCCTACCGGTACGAGGCTGCCACTGGAGAACTTTTTTCCCCGTTGGATGTCGGTTCTTCGAGCAATATGGTCAGCCCATTGCCACTTCAGCTTACTGACCTTTGGGCTATGTCGGTCACTCTGGTTCTATTGCGGACATCCTACTTTTAAAATTTATCATGCAGAAAAACCCCAAAAATTGCCCCCTCTATAGCTCGCTGAGCGACCTTAAGCGTCTTCATACGGCCAGTAGTGAAGGACCATGTCTCAGATCCATAAGTTGTCTGTCATCACTGGCAACACGTACTGGTTGTACAATCTCATTTTCAAGTTTTGGGGTATACGTAATTTCCCGAACGCTGCCCAACCGAGTTGAATCCATCGATTTACCTCTCGGTCGAGGTTGGACTTACCTAGTCGGACTATTTGTACTCTTCGGTCTTCTGTACAATTTGCCGAAGGGTATTATGTATGTGGTCCATGGTACTGAAGCCTTTTCGGAAACCGGCTTGTTCGGGTGGCTGGAAGTCGTCTAGTCTGCGTGCGAGACGATTCGTAATGACTTTCGAAAATAGCACGTAGACGCGACTCGGAAGGAAAATTGGTCTGTAGTACTTCAAGAGAGCGTTGTCATCTTTTCTGAAGAACAAGACCACCGCACTTCTGCTCCATGTCTCCGGAGTAGTTCACCATGGAGAACAGAATTACAGAGTTTCTGAAGGACTTTAAGTACCAGTTTTTCCTTCAAAAGTTCCGCAGTAATTCCAAGTCGATGGATGCAGATGGCTCGGGTCGTGTTTTGTGGCATTCCTTGGGGGAGGCCTATGTTCAACAGTGGACTTGTCAAGGGCTGTAATGAATGAAAAAAATTCCATCTTTAATGGTATATTTTATTTAAATTTATTTATTTTAAAGAAAGATATAATTTTCCAATAGTACCTATTTTTAGTTAATGACGTTACAAGTCAAACAACATAATAAATAATACGACTTAATTAAAATAACATTTATCAAATAAATCAATCAAAACGGTCTTGAGCAAATAAATATGATAATATTGTTACGCGCCTAAGTTAACGTCTGGTACTTGGCACTAGCGCCATCTAGTGTCGGGGAACAGAGCGAGGAGGGCTTCCTAGAAAATGTCAATCTTGAACTTCCATCAACAGCGCCATCTAGTATCGAACAGAAGAATTAAGCTTTCTAGAAGCCCTACACTCAAACTTTCTGTGCCTGGTCGGTCGGCGCCCGTATTTACTGGAATATTCTGGATGTTTCGGTGAAAAAGGTGTATTTAAAGCCACTGCAAGCTGCGATCAGGGCAATATTGAATTGGCGATACGAACGAAGCTTTCGGAGTGAAATAAAGTGTTAAGTGAGAATAATTATTAATGTGATTTAAGTTTTAATTGGTGATCAGTAATTAAAGTGTCTATTTTGGTAATTCAATCGGCAGTTTTTATTGTCACGAACCTTAAGCTAGTAACAATATTAACTTTTTGTTTCTTTGTAAAAAAAAGGAGATTAACATGCAACCTTCTTTTGCCTTATTTGAAAAATGAATTAGAAAAAATGAAGCAAGTACAGTTCCAACTTGCCAACACTTTCCACAAACACAAGCCACACTAGAAACAATTCATTCAAATCATTCGTGATTCGATCGGTTTTGGACTCATTCACAATTCACACCCAACACAAGTTATACCCCTATTACACTGAATCAGGGTCCCTTATACCCCTATTACACTACCCTGAATCGGGGTCCCTACGCCCCTAATCAGGGTAATGAAAGAAGAGTAAGGTTCCGTAATTAGGGCGTCAAGGTGGACCTGGTCTGCAGTGCCCTTGTCACGGCGCAGTGTAATAACAATTAAGAGCAGTTAGGGCACTTATTCGATGCGCGACTAGGGATGCAAACGATACATCAATTCTTTCAAACATTGATATATCGTTCACAAACATGGTTCTTTCATGAACGATGTTTTAGAATGTATAAAATTCCGTATGCTAAAAGTTGCGAACGATGATTATCACGAATTTTATGTCACCGAAAATTATATAGATATTCGAAAAAAATATGTGAAAGTTGGATAACGTCTAAATTTTTAAAAATAGAAGGTTTATTTAGCAGAAATAACTCAATTTTGAAAATTACGAATCAACAAACAGGCGAATGGTTTTTCAACCGAAAATAAATATACCTGAACTTCAAGAGTGCAATTGTCTACAATCGATAATTCCATTTTCGATGTAAAATTGTAGTTATTTTTATTGTGGTAATTAATTAACATATGCTTACAAATATTGAAAATGGATTGAAATTGTTTCATTTATTTTCTTATTAATAGTTATTTTGTTTGAGCTTTAACTTAATCAATAGCTTAAATACAGTCTTACAAGGTAATAGTTATTTTGGAATGGAAATTATTTTATCGACTTACTTGGATAAAATATAATATTATATTTTATTAAATGGACAATATTTGGTTATTGAAGACATAGGTACGTCACTTAGTATACCTTAGCTCGTACAAACATATGAAAACAAATTAAACAGACATGCATTAATCACGTCTTACTAGCTATTCCATAAAGGATTTATGAACGCTACAAATTATCTCTTAGCAAGTGGCAATGTGACAATGTGGCAATGTGGCAATGTGAAGTGTGACAAACGAGCACACAGTCCACCTGATGGTATACGATTGTTGTGGCCCATAGAGATCTATATCTATCCTCGATTACGAACCAAAATACGAATACGTTGTCACCCTGGAGGATGAAGATTGAATGCCTTCTTTCCAGTAAAAGGGGTCTCCGGTTCTCTACACCTCACCATGCGAAACTCAGCAGCGTTAAGCTGCTATTTTACGCTGTACGTACAAATTTTGTAATAAGATTTTGTATTTTGTAAATAAAAATTGTAACAAAATTAGGTAACGTGTTTTATTGATGATTCAGATTAGCGTTATAGTTAGGAACAAAGAAGTATAATACAATAGCACTGATAAGCCGACGCACACGCCGAGGAAGAATAGACAATGACGATAGATAAGAACAATGGGACGCTAATGACGGTGGAGGCCCTCACCGGATATCAATAAGATATTGGTTAATTGATCTTCACATCTCCGGAACCGTGCATCCTACGCAAAAACGGACCGCAGATTCGTGATCAGAGCATGCCAAAACCTTTCTCTTTTTTTAGGATCGACGAACGTTGTACCACTTCTGACTCAGTGAGCCAGAACTGGTGCAACGTAACTACTGATGTCCCCGTCCCAGTAGAGCCTACGTGTAATACAGCAATTTCCGGTCCTATAACGAGACCGTATTTTAGAGCGAGCTCCTGGTGTAGAATTCTGGCTACTAGGTTGTGTCTGTGCAAGTACTCAGAGTTAGAAAGCGCCGAACAACCAGAGATGACATGCCTGTGACTCCCCGGGATGGCGACAAGCTCGACAGACGTCGACGGTGCCATCCTTTAGGATGTATCTCCGATAGTTGTTGGTCTTAATAACCTGATACTGTATTGCACAGACAAAACCCTCGGTTTCCCCGAAGAGGTCACCGAAACGTAGCCAGTTGAGGGAGGTGACTGTATCTACGAAGGGCTCATGTAGAGCCCTGTAGTACCTCCCGTGGAGCTCCTTCTCCTTCCATAAAGTCTCCCGGTCGGAAATGCTCTGTACTGCCGGTTCTTGCCATTGCTCGTTGGCCAAGGATAGAGGGGTAAGCTCTTTATCACACGTCCCTATAGAATGGATCATGCGATCTCGTCAGATTATTATTATAATAATTATTATTATTTTGGGCTCTCATGGCGTGCCATACTAGGTTTCTGGGTACTCTATCTCTACAAATGTATACTCTATCAAAGGCCTTTTCTAGATCGATGAATAGGAGGTACAGAATCTCTTTGTTCAATCGATGCTTCTCCATCACAACTCTAACACTTTGTATGGCATCGATGGTAGACTTGCCAGGTATAAAGCCGAACTGATTTTCAGTTGAGAGTGATACCTTATTCGAGAAGCAATAATTCTTTCGAACAGTTTGAGTGTCTGTTATGTGTAAGTAAAGTTACAGCCTATATACGTCCCACTGCTGAGCACAGGCCTCCCTGCAGTTCTGAGAGTGTTTTAGGGCAAGGAAGTGTCCGCCGCGCTGCCCCAATGGGTGTTGGCGAACTTCACATGTCTTCGAATTTTTTTTATTCCTCAGACGTGCAGGTTTCCTCACGATGTTTTCCTTCACCGCCGAGCACTTGGTAAATCAGCACTTAAAATTACAATTAGAAACTTCATTGGTACCGGCGGGCATCGAACCCAGGTTACTCGCGTTCTATTATATTTACAGCGAGCGTTAACCATCTGAGCTACAACGGCTCATATGTGAGCTTAATCTTATTTATTTTTGTTTATATATAAGGCATAAGGTACTATTACGCCAGGATTCTGGGATTCTGCCTTCTTTAATAATACAGTTAAAGAGCTTGGTGAGCCAAGGTAGTGCTGCTTCCTTTAACTTCTTCCATATATCTGCTGGTATTGGCTATTGGCTGGTCGGGCCCAGTAGACTTATGTAATACTTCATTTTGGGATATGGCCTCCATCACCTCCTCAGATGAGATATATTTAATAGGCCCTTCGGTAGGTGGAATATAAGACAAGGTCTTACTGCGGAATATCTCATTCATCAGTTGCTCGTAGTACTCCTTCCATCTTCTATCAATGTCCTTGCTGGTCGTTAGGATTGTACCCTGGGCGTTTTTAATATATTTGTTAGATTTAATATCGAGAGTAGATTTGTGACGCTGCTTAGCTATTTTATAGATGATGTTCTCATTTTATGCGTTTTCTGAATTATGCTACTGCGGATTTAGCTATCTTCTTGTGAGTTATATTCTAGACTATCTTCTTCAAGGTTTAATTTTTGCTATAATTTAATGCATCTCTCTTTGCTCTTATTAAATCTTTGACGCCTTCCTTTCTCCATGATGTTTCTTTATTCAGACGCAGTACCCCACGTGATACCCCTAAGATTTCCTCCTTCTCTAGACACAGTCTCTCGAAATCATACCACATCTGGTTTGCTGACTTGTCAGACGTTACGTCGCCTTCTACATTTGGGCGGACCCATTAAAGGAGCTGTGATCCCTTGGGGCAGTGCAGTTCTTTCCACTTTATACTCTCTGTTCGGTCTATGTGTGTTCTTGTAGGTTTGGTCAGACGCATAACTGAGACGAGAAGTCTATGCTGAGATGTAAGCGCATTACCTTGGATCACTTTGCAGTCTTTGTAGAGTTTGAGTTTAAGCATGTCACTACTGGCAAGGATGTAGTCTATCTGTGTGCTATGGTCTGAGATTTTATAGGTTATAAGGTGTTCCGCTTTCTTTTGAAAGTGCCAGTGCTTAGCTGCAAACTTTAGGATGTCGTCACCTTGTCGGTTGGTATCGCCATAACCATATCCCCCATGGACTTTAATGTATAGGTTGTTCTTTTCTCCAACAGGTCCATTTAGATCCCCACCTATGTGAACAAATTTGGATGGGGGTATGTTTTGCATGACCTCGTCTAAGTCTTCCCAGAAGTCTTGTTTCTTGTGGTCCGTACGCAGAAACTATGTTTAATGGCAGTTATCCGTCCATTGCTAGTTTTACAGCAATAAGTCTATCACTTTTCCTCTCTACATTAATTAATATCTGCTTAAGATGTTCATCTAACACGATACTTATACCGTTTCTTTTAGTCTCAGTCCCGTGATACAAAAGCTGGTAACCATTTCCAATATCCCTTGACTTTGATTCTTTCCATATGGTTTCTTGGATGCAGCAGTTATTGATTTGTCTGGTTTTTAAATATCACTGAGTTCAGTGCTGCGTCCAATCATTGTGCCGGGATTCCATGATGCGAGTCTGAGCTTGTCAAAGTCTTTTGGATGCGAACGTTGATCCTTGTCCTTAGCGTCGATTTCGGTGTACGGCCTAGCATTTGTCGCATTATTCGCATTGATCGCATCAACGTCGCTTGAGGAGGACACCCTAGTATTTGACTTACTCATCTTTCTGGTTTCAATCATGTACAAGGATTTAGAGGTTTTGGCTTAAGTTTTAGGGCTGGATGCCACCTGACGCCAAGGTTGTTCTCGTGGAGACATGTGGGAGCCGACGTTTTTTTAAACATTTTTTAAAACCGAATAGTGCCATAAAATTACTTTTAATCTATCGTTTTTAATTTTCACGTTAAAACGCTAGCCGCCATGCTGTTCAACTCGTAATGTCACTGTCCTCAAATTTTTCCGATTTTGCAAAGGAATAAGATACTATTTAATGTTTCTAAATGATCGTTGTGTTGTACGTGAATACAAAAATACGAGCATAAAAACGCCGGGAAAGTTATGGAATCAAGTGCCAACTGATTTAAATATAAAAAAAACTGGTAAGAAGGTAGCCGAATATATTGTCCACAAAAACTAGACTATTCTTCTGTGAGGATCATTTTGATGTAAGTATGACTTTTATTTAACTATCGTTTATACAAAACAAAACATCATGAGGTGAAGGATATCGCAAGACAAGTTTTATAATAAATTACGTTAACTTATATTTTATAACTAACGATTGCTAATGATTGTAATTATAGATAAACCAAACTATGATACATAGGTTTTATCAAAATGTACTCTGACCTGGTATTGTGTTTTTGTATAAATAAAAGTTGGTAATAGGTACTTACATTAATGTTATAACATTTCTCAACTCACCATACAAAAATTTTGCCACCATCAATTCATTTATCCTTGGTAGATTAGTACTTTATGCTTTTACGAATTCGTCTTCCATGATGCGTTCAAATGGTTTGTTTTTATTGTCCGACTTATCAAAAATCTAGGGGAGGCTTAATGTACGCATCCAAAGAAGCTATAGATTTATATCGCCGGTTCGATATAGAAATTCGGAAAATTTTTACTGCTAACAAAAAGTAGGCCGTCTGTGTATACACAAAATATTGTTTCAAAAACACTAAACCACTTTATTAGTAAACCATTATTTTCAAGCATAGCGGAACATTATTTTGATAACGAATATGCTACGCATAATATAGAATTAGTGAAAGTAGTGATAGAGAAGTATAGTTGTTACGGCCCTCAGTTGCTCCGACAAAAGTCGACTGGGCTAGGGCCCATAGTAACCCAACTCGACGTGCAACTGAGGGGAGGGTCCAATGGCCTATGGATAATTAATTCATAACGGCTGTATAAGCAAACACAAACTTACCGAAACTCCGGAGGTAGGGTCGACCACAAGGTGCCGTCAGGGGCAAGTAAATGGTATGCGTGAGTGCTGTAGGGAGGTGTGTAATGTAACCTGACGTCACTCCAGAGGGCGTTAGCCGCTATCGGAACTCAAGTCTAACGTCACTTAGCACAAACTATAATCGAACGCGATCTCCACCCGGGTCACAAAGTTTATCGTTCCAAACGACAAGCAAAATTACTTAGTGCGATATTAAAACACGACACAAGCCACGCGTCGATGCAATTTCATGGCAATCGAAGTTACAATGGAGGCCGTCGTAATGCGACGTAACGATTCTTACGTAACGCCCGACCTCTAATCGACACGGCCGTCGCGTCCAATCGAATATTCTAGACTAATTTCCCGACCTCCCACCGGCACGGCGGTAGCGCACAAAGGTTCTTCCAGACTAAACTCGCTGGCACCGCCGTAGGTGCAAAGCGACCCTCCCCCTCCACGCGCAAACCGGTTCCTCGGCCGAGACGAGCGCATTGCAAGTTTCAAAAGTTATGATTTAGCCTAAACAAACCCCCGTCCTGGGCATAAGGACTTATGTCCGCGAGTAAATTTGCAAACGGGATAGGGTCGCGACGGCACGTTGCAAGACCGAATCTCCAACCAAAACCTCGGTCACCCTAGGCACCCCATCCGGTCCATACGACAACTTAACTATGCGCCCACGGCGTCAATACAAAGGCAAAGCGTTAGGTTCTTTAACTAACACGAGGTCTCCAACTCGAGGAAGATCCGTCTTGTCAGACCACTTAACGCGCTGCTGCAAAAGGTACTCCAGAAACCATCGGTGCCAAAAACTCTGAGACATTTGTTGCAGCATGTCAAATCTGCTCAACCGCGAAGAGCTTATTTCCCTGAAGAGGTACTCGGGAAGGGCGTTAAGTGGCTGGCCAATCAGGAACTGGCCCGGGTTTAGAACCTCCAAATCATTCGGATCGGACGAGAGGGGACAGAGGGGACGAGAGTTGAGTACCGCCTCAATTTTAGAGAATACAGTGGCAAGCTCCTCAAATGTCAAAATAGTTTCGCCAATAATGCGACGAGATGCGTTTTTGCAACCTTAACCACCGCCTTAAAATACCGCCCCAGTGTGGGCAAGCCGAGGGGTCGAATTTCCCCTGGATGCCCTTCTTGGACATCGCAGTACCTAAATAAGTCCTGTTGCTGGACAGGAATTCGACGACCTCTTTCAAATATCTATCCGTACCCTTATAATTCGTTCCGCAATCAGACCGGATCAGGTCCGGCAAACCGCGACGCGATACGAAGCGGCCCAGCGTGGCCACAAAGGCTTCAGTGCTGAGGGCACTTACAAGTTCTAAGTGAACGGCCTTAGTGGCGAGGCATACGAAAACGCACAGATAGGCCTTATGTGAACGCGCGTTACAAAGGTTGGAAGGACTTGACGAGGAAGGGGCCAGCAAAGTCGGTTCCGACTCCAGCGAATGGTCGGATGGCCCTGACGCGGTCGGTGGTAAGTCACCCATCATCGGCTGCGATATGGTGGCCTTCAATTTATAAAAAGGTATGCACTTAAAGATGACGCTCCGAATGGTGCGTCAGCCAGTCAAAATCCAAAACTCCCGCTGCAAAATAGCCGAAAGAGCGTTACACCCAGCGTGGGCATTCTGAACATGATGGTGAGTTACCAGCAACCGAACAAAGGCGCCGTCCTTAGGGAGCAGTAACGGGTGTCGAGCTCCGTACGGCAGTTGAGAATTTTTCAAACGTCCGCCAACGCGCAGCATCCCAGCGTCGTCCAAGAAGAGGTTTAGGCGGGCCAGTGCGCCCTTGACAACGGAGCCCCGCTTCAAGGTGTCAATCACGGGCTCAAAATGCTCCGCTTGGACCATACGGGTCCAATGCATCAAGGCTTCGCGATGCTCGCTAGGGGACAAAACGGAATCAGAGATTCAGTTGGACGAGTCTCTCGAATTGCGGACAAATAGACGCAACCGAGCAGTCACTCCTACGAGCTTATCGAGAGAGCTCCAATTTAGGGATAGTTAAGCGGACCTAATGGGAGCAACCTTGCTTTTAGCAAGTACGAGATGGACGGAAGTATGGCCAGAAGAGCTCACAGTCCGCAAACATATGACAGCAGCATAGCCTTTCTCAGAGGCGTCGCAAAATCCATGAAGGGTAGCTCTGCATTTCCCTGGAGGGAGAAAGCACCTTGGCATGGAGACCCGGTTGATTTCCGGAAGGGAGGACACAATGGACAGCCACTTTCGCAAGAGAGCACCGCTAATAGGGTCGTCCTAACCCAACCTGGATATCCAGAGCTTTTGAAGAAAGCACTTAGCCAAAAAATGACCGGAATGATCCATCCATTAGGATCGAAGGTGCGGGCTACAGTTGACAGCACGGAGCGCTTAGTCCATGATTTAGGAGGGGGATCGAGTTTGACTCGATACGTAAAAGTATCCTGAACAGGCTGATATTGAATGCCCAGCACAGTCAACAAATTAGGATTTTCAGGGTGCTCGAATAGATGAGGGTCTTGTTGATCCTCTCCTGGGAGGTCCTTCAAAATATGAGGGGAGTTCGACAACCATTTGCGCAACTCATAACCACCGAAGTTCAGGATGGCAATCAATTCGTCTCGCAATACAAGAGCTTCCTCCACGGTGGAGGCGCCCGTGCAAATGTCGTCCATGTTGACCGAAGTCTCCAAAATAGAAGTCCCCTGAGCGTATTTTAGACGCTCTCTCAGCGAGTTCTAGGAGGGTTCGCATGGCGATATACGGGCTAGACCGGAGTCCATAGTTAGTGGTGTTCAACTCAAACACCTGTATCGGATCGCTGGGCTTCTCGCGCCACAATATCAGCTGATATCGACGGTCATCACGATGGACCACTGATTGTCGAAACATCATCCGAATGTAGGCTACAAAGACCACTTGTTGCCGACGGAAGTGGATCAAAATGTCGGATATGTCTTGATCAATTTAGGACCAGAGTGGAGACACTGGTTCAGGGACACACCATTTGACGAGGGGGCGGAGCCGTAAAAACTACCCGAATCTTACTCCCAGGGGTCCTCAAGACCGCATGGTGAGGGAAGAAGTAGTGCTCCTGTGACCGCCAGTCGAAGTTGGACGGTGACACGTGACCGAGCTCTTGATACTCGCGCATGAACTCGACATATTTGTCACGAAAGGCTGGGTCGCGCCGCATACGGCGCTCCATGGAAAGCAACCTCTTTTCGGCCAGGTTACGAGATTGGCCCAAAGGGGGCCGTGAGTCAAGAAAGTGTAAACGAGTGACAAAACGACCGTCGACACGACGGCCGGTATTGTTCTCCAGTCCAGAGGGTTGACTCGAGGCGCGTGTGGGGGCTCCTCAATTTCCCAGAACCGCTGGACGACGTCCGAAAGGGACACGCCCACCACAGAGAGCGGGTCGGCCGTCTGAGGAGGTGGAGACCACAGAACCGGTCCGAAGAAACTGTGCCCAAATACAGTGGACATGGCTGACAAGTCATCGGGCTGTAGGGCTTGTATTTCGCCTAACAGGATGAACCCCAGCACGTCGGCCCCCAGCAACAAATCTATAGGCCCAGGTTGGGACCATTGAGAGTCTGCCAGTCTCAAACCCGACGCACAACGAACAGCGCTGTTATTTATACGTTAGGGAGAAAACCTACAACGTCATCGAGGACCGTTACTTTAACTAGAATATGAAGGTTATCGCTGGCAGGGCCAAACACCAACTCCGCTTTTCCCCTAGGAGCAGGAGGCTCGGCACCGCCGATACCTACCATTGGACGTGATTCAGAGCTCCAGGGGAGCCCTAGTCTTCCCACCAACCAAGTGGAGGCCACACAGGGTTGTGAACCCGAATCCAATAGAGCGAGAACCGTTAAACAGTCGCCACTCGGGTTGTACACCTTCACTGAGGCCGTTGGCAATAGAACAGTTTGACAAGTAGACTGTTGACGGCTCAAAGGATTAGTGGAGGTGGCCGTGGTGGGAGCTAGGGCGGCAGCTTCCTAGCTGCAGCTGCCTCCATGGACCTGGGAAGCTTCGGAAACCTCGGCCTTGAGGCCCGGGACAGACTCGAGGTCGCAGGAACTCCGTAGTACCGGTACCGACCAAAGGGGAGAGGGTGGTACTCCAGTCGCGGCCGCTCAGCTAACGGGGTGAGAAGGGTCTAACTGACCGCTGAGTGGCCGTGATGTTCCTCTCAACATGCTGAGGGGGGGTGACGACTCCCCAACCCTGGGGGAACAACCCACCGACTGGTCGAAGGAGGGACTCCCATCAAAACCAGGGGCACGGTGGCCGGCAGGGGAGCGTCGAGCGTCGAGCCGAGCAGGCGAAGCGCCGGTGGCTTGTGCGATAGCATCACTACTAAATACAAATTACTACTAAATTAAATACAATTACACTACACGGCAAGTACACACTACAGTCGGTCAGCAAAGATACCTCGCGCAGGCGACTGACCTCTCGGCAATTTAATCTACTTACCCGAAATACCTGACGAGTAGGTACCTAACTCTAAACTACACTCCGCTTGCGCGGCCTAGCGGGCGTGGTTCTGACCACCGATCCGCTAACAAACAAAAAAATTATTATATTATGGCCGGGCGTGATTTGCGAAACAATCAACCACGCTCTGCTACCAGTTCGGGCCTCAGTTGCTTCGACAAAAGTCGACTGGGCTAGGGCCCATAGTAACCCAACTCGACGAGCAACTGAGGGGAGGGTCCAATGGCCTATGGGTAATTAATTTATAACGGCTGTATAAGCAAACACAAACTTACCGAGCTCCGGAGGTAGGGTCGACCACAAGGTGCCGTCAGGGGCAAGTAAATGGTATGTGTGAGTGGTGTAGGGAAGTGTGTAATGTAACCTGCCGTCACCGATGTAATCGGATAGCAGAACCACATGCGTTGCCCAGCTCCACAAAGTGCAATCACTCCAGAGGGCGTTAGCCGCTATCGTAACTCAAGTCTAACGTCACTTAGCACAAACTATAATCGAACGCGATCTCCACCCAGGTCACAAAGTTTAGCGTTCCAAACGACAAGCAAAATTACTTAGTGCGATATTAAAACACGACACAAGCCACGCGTCGATGCAATTTAATGGCAATCGAAGTTAAATTAGTCACTCAAAACTCAAGGAAAGCCTCGTTGTCACGTATATTAACGAAATAAGACAACACAATGGAGGCCGTCGTAATGCGGCGTAACGATTCTTACGTAACGCCCGACCTCTAATCGACACGGCCGTCGCGTCCAATCGAATATTCTAGACTAATTTCCCGAACTCCCACCGGCACGGCCGTAGCGCACAAAGGTTCTTCCAGACTAAACTCGCTGGCACCGCCGTAGGCGCAAAGCGAACGCCCCCCCCCCCCCTGCACAAACCGGTTCCTCGGCCGAGACGAGCGCCTCGCAAGTTTCAAAAGTTATGATTTAGCCTGAACAATAGTAATATCAGAATCCATTATTTTTCTAAAAGAAATGACCCGGAAAAATGTATTCGTCATTTTTACACTAAGCTTGTTCACTTCAAAAACCAATAGGTTACTAGCTATTACACGCCATGTAGTTTAATGTGCGATATTACGTTCAATGTAAATAAAAAAACTACATTAGATACGAAACACAAAATAGTGACACAAAATTACCAAAAATAAAATAAACGCGGAAACTTCTGTCGTAGAGGAAGTAGATTCTAGTTTTACTCCGACTAATGATGAGGATTTTCAGAAGTGTACCAAATCAGAAAAACCAAAATAGAAGTAAATTTCCACATACAAAGGCAACTCGGTTACATTCAGACAAGTAATCCCCCATTGAAATTCTTAATAGACACCGGCGCTAATCAATGGTTTATTAGTCCCGAAGCCGTAAGAAAATATTTTAGCCACATTCCACTGAATTATGATCCATTCGAGGTCACTAGTGTTCATGCGACAAGTAAGAACGATTATTCCATAACTCTCACATGCCCTTTAGAGCTTAATGAGCAAGATCGTCGATATTACGTAGTAGAGCCATGCTGCAGTTATATTAGTAGTATAGTTGTAGCACGAATGGGTCGGCTCGACCGGGGAAGGACCACGCTCTCACAGAATACCAGCGTGAAATAGTAGCTTAATGCTGCTGTATTTCGTATGGTGAGTGTAGAGAACCGGAGACCCTTTTTACTGGAAACGAGGCATTCCATCTTAGTCCTCACGGGTGACAACGCATCTGCATTTTGATTTTTAATGGAAGATAGATGTAGATGTCTATGGGCCACAGCAACCACTTACCATCAGGTGGACTGTGCTCTTTTGTCACCCTATTCTATAAAAAAAAGATAATATAACTTTGTTCATTCATAAATTTCATAATTACTTCGATGGACTGATAGGTTTTGATTTACTTGGCGCATGGGGTTCTAATATTGATCTTAGAAATAAACTACTTATTACACGCAAAAATTCCCATCGAAATGTATGAGTCACGTAACGCAAATTTATATGAAGAAATTATAACCGCGCAGTCATCAAAGTTAGTTAGGTTGCCTATAAATTCAAAAGACGGTAACGTAGTAGTTGAAAACCAAACAATTTGCAACTGCATAATTTCTGATTGTTTAACAAAAGTAATTAATAATCGTGTTTGGGTCGAAATTACTAATAACAGCTCAAATGACGTAATTTTTTCAATGGACCCTCCGGTAGAAGCCAAAATATTTAATGTCGAGTGCCAGTTTACCGAAACCCTATCGGATCGTCTTCGCACCGATCATCTTAATCCCGAAAAGCTAGCAAACCTACAATGTCTATGCGCCTCATATGCCAACGTGTTTTATCTTGATGGTGAACCCTTAACATTCACCAAAAAGATCAAAAGATCAAACATAGGATTAAAATATACGACGAAATTCCCGTGCATACCAAGAGTTACAGTTATCCGTATAATGATTTCTTATATTTACGCGAACACTACGCATTGAAACAATACCAATTTTTACGGATTTTATCGCGAATATTTAACTATAAATACCCGACGTTTCAAGCGCTTTACAGCACCCATGGTCACGGGGGGGACTGAGATGTTCAACGTCCAAATGTCATAGTTAACAGCGTTGATGTTGCTGATTGAGACCCATACAGATAGATATTTAAACGGTGATTCTCACCACCATCCTTCACAGTTAGCTACCGTGGGTAAATCTTTGTTTCAGAGAGCATGAGGGATCTGTAACAATAAACACCTGGCTGCCGAGCTTCACCATGTCAAGCAAGTTTTGCATGACAACAAGATTCGGGTCCCGCGCCTACGTCACAGTGAACGAGTGAAGCCGGCCACGCCACAGTCGAGCGCGTACCTGTATAGCAGGATGCTAGAGGCTGCTGAGCTGCCATATGTTAGAGGAGTCACTGACAAGATTGGCTACATCTTGAAGCGCGCTTCCATCAAAACATACTTTAAGCCGCCGAAGAAGATTGGTCAGTTTTTACCATCAGTCAAGTGTAACGTCCCTCTGCAAGATATATATATATATATATATATATATATATATATATATATATATATATATATATCCTATTCCTAATATAACCGATGTGCTGGATAAACCGGGCAAGTGTCAGTACTTTACCACGCTCGATTTAGCTAGTGGATTTTATCAGGTAGAGATGGATTCTGCGGATATTCACAAAACTGCTTTTAGTGTAGAGAATGGGCATTATGAAGTTCTTAGGTTGCCAATGGGTTTGAAAAATAGTCCATCAACCTTTCAGAGGGTAATGGACAACGTATTAAAAAACCTACAGAACGAAATATGTCTATTCTATCTAGATGACATCATTGTGTTTAGTACATCCTTACAAGAACACATGACTAATCTGGAAAAGGTATTCAAAAGGCTGCAGGAATCTAACTTCAAAATTCCGATGGATAAATCAGAGTATTTGAAATAGAAATAGAAATAGAAACTTTTTTATTCAATGTGGATTATAAAAATACTTATTGAAGGTCACTTTTTTAATTTACCACTTGTTCGCAATAAAAAACCTCTGTCCTGGGAAGAACCAGCAAGAAACCCAGCGGGACTATTTTTTTTTAATAATAGCTTACAATCATGTTTACAATCAACAACACAAGACAAATTAGAAATAGCTTGGTAGCGATCACCCTTCCCAGGGGTTATTATCATCTATAAATTCCTTAATATTATAATAACCCTTTTTATACAAACTTAGCTTGCTTTTTTTGTCTTTAGCTTGAAGCTGGAAACCGAGTTTTTAGGTCATGTTATTTGCAAAGACGGGGTTAAACCCAACCCAGACAAAATTAAAGCCATCGAAAAATACCCACAGCTAAAAACTACAACTGAATTTAAGCGTTTTCTAGGACTTCTATAGAAAATTTATACCAGACTTCGCACGTCTCACAAAACCACTCACTCAATGTATTGAAAAGGGATCAAAGATAACATTAGATCAAAATTATATTAACTGCTTTGACCACAAATATTGGATCATTTGTTTTAACAAAAATTTTGTTAAAACAAATGATCCAATTCTATAGTATCCAGACTTCAGTAGAGATTTTATTTTGAAAACCGATGCTTTAAACGTTGCGATTGGTGCAGTTTTATCACAGGGACAGTCGGTTCAGACAAACCCATTGCATACGCTTCTCGTACACTTAACTCCAGCGAAAGTAAATATAGCATATTAGAAAAGGAACTTTTAGCTATCGTATGGGCGACTAAGTATTTCCGTCCCTATTTATTCGGCCGTAAATTCAAAATTATTACAGACCATAAACCTTTACAATGAATCATGAACTTAAAAGAGCCCAATTCGCGTCTTACCAGATGGCGTCTTAAGTTGAGCGAGTATGATTTTTGTGTAGTTTATAAACAAGGCAAGTGTAACACGAATGCCGACGCATTACCGCGCATCGAGCTTCATAATGACGAGTTAAGACCCATAATAGACGAATTGCTTTCCATTTTACCTAATCCTTCCGAAGGAGTACACCTTTAGATGAGTCTAGGACTATAACGGCTACTGAAGTCGCAGACGATTCCAGAGCCATTACCGTTCATACAGATAAAGAAAACCCAATCCTTGAAGTTCCGATTTCTGACGAACCGCTAAATAAATTCACTAAGCAGATAATCTTAAATATAGTAGGGGATATAAAAGCTAGTAGTAGCTAGTACGCATTACTATTCAAATAGCTCAATCAAACATAGAAGAGGATGTCGTTAACGCTATTAAAGAATACGTTCATCCAAAAATTAGGACAGGATTACTTATTAATCCAACCTCTGCAATGCTCTGTCATACCAATTATACAAAAGACTTTTAAAAGTTCATCTCTCAACCTTTTTCTAACAAAAAGTGAATTGGAAAACGTTAAGGTTATATTATGAATGATTTTTATGGATGATATGACGTTTTTTTTAATATGGCCTAACAATTACTGCCAACCTTCAGTCAATAAAAATACTTGTAACTTGTAATGAAACTACAGACAATCTAAAGAGAAATTATGATTCTGATTAAAAACCGAAATCATAATGTTAAGAACCATAGAATACTATAATAATTAATCATGAAGTGACTATTGTTCTGAAGTTTATTAAATAAATGATGGATGTTGTTATTGATGGAATTAAAATAATACTAAACTCAATAACACATTTAAAATAATGAATATTACTAAATAAAGTCGATTGATTGCTAAATAATGAATAAAATTTTATAATTTAATATTATTTAAATCTAAAAATTCCATAAGACAATTGAAAACATTTTTACTTTTTTTTAGAAAAAATTAAAAGAGAACGAATTTCTGTAGAAAGAGGAATTTTAAGATTTACCAAAGTGTTAATAATGAAGTACGATCATTTAAAAGACATGAGAAGAAAATATGGTTGACGTCACCAGTATCCAAACCACATTCACATATTGAAGAATTTTTAATATGAAGCCTAGCAAGGTGCAGCGAATTACAGCAGTGACCCAAGCGCATTCTACATAACATTTATGTATGTTTCTTATTTAAAATTTATAAAACCAAGGCTTAGAAGGAATGATGGGTTGAATTTTGACATAGTGACAGCCTTTTGTTGTTTTGGTTTTGTTCCAATGTTTTGACCATCTCTTTCTAAATAATAATTTCGTAGTTCTTATGAGGTCATAGCAATAATTTTTAAATAAGAAAGTACAAACTATAGCTTGTTTAGCAAATTTGTCAGCATATTCATCATCAGATATACCAATATGACTCGGAATCCACACGAGAGAAATGTTGATGTTTTGGAATTGGTATAAGAATAGAAGTTTCTTAATTTCAAATATCAAAGGATTGCGGGAAATGTCATAGAAAGGATTGCATAACAATGCTTGTAAAGAACTTAGAGAATCTGAAAATATCACGCTTAATTTTAATTTAAAAAGGTAGCAATATTTTATTGATTGTAAAATGGCTAACATTTCTCCGGTAAAAACTGAAGATTCGGGAGGACTTTTCATTTTTTGAACTATTCTCCAATTTTGATGGTATATTGCGTAGCCAGTACAACCTTTTGAGTTAATCTTAGAAGCATCTGTAAAAATATAATGTCATTATTTGGGAAATTCTTATCCAACGTAAATACAAATTTTTTATTTGATTCAATAGAAAATTTATTTAATCCTATATCTAATATAACATTGGGTTTGAAAAGTGCAACTTCAAACGAATTGCAGAAAAGAGGCAGAGTCACCGACCTATGAATAGGATCTAGTAAGGAATTATATTGTTCATAGCTTTTCACTAGGTTAGGTATTACTTTATTACGCCAGTATTTTCCTGAATTAATTGAAATGTACTGAGAAAGCAAACAAATTTTAGGGATTAATGGATGGTTGAAAAATTTAAGAACCCGATAAAAAAAGGAATCCGATAAATATTGTCGTCTAATAAAAAGTGGAGGATCACCGCATTCAATCTGCAAGGCATTGATAGGCGACGAATTCACCTATAATTACGAGTAATCTTGACGACTTGTGTTGAATAATATCTAATATTTTTAATCCTTTTTTATCAAGAATATTATTTTATTGTTCAAGATTATTATTCAAGAAGAAATGAAGCATAATCTAATCGACTTCTTATAATCGCATTATAAATTAATTTTAAAGAATATGGATGAGCGCCCCACCATACCCCGCACAAAGCTCTTAGAATGGTTATATGTTTTCGCATTTTTTTGTGTATAAATGATATGAGGTATGCCGGATAATTTATTATCAAGAATTACACCAAGGAATTTAACTTGCTGGATATTTACGAGCGGGTAATCAAAAAGGCGAACCTGGATTTCAGGTAAAACTCTTTTGCGTGAAAAAAATACTGTATTACTTTTATTTGGGGAAAGTTCTAGTCCATGATCATCTAACCAAGAGTCCATATAAAGAAGATCTTGTTCTACCGCATTAGCACAGGATTCTATACATTTATCATTAACATAAACTAAGATATTATCAGCGTATTGCAAAATTCTACACTTTGAAATAGACTGGTCTAAATCTGACGTATAAATATTATATAATAAAGGACTTAAAACAGAGCCTTGAGGAGGGCCTTTGAAAACCTTTCGAGTATATTTTAGATCATCATCTATTTAATATGTATATATCGGTCTGGCTGTGGTAGCTCAGTGGTTAACGCTCGCTGTAAATATAACAGAACGCGAGTGAACCGGGTTCGATCCCCGCCGGCACTAATGAAATTGTTAATTGCAATTTTAAGTGCTGATTTACAACGTGCTCGGCGGTGAAGGAAAACATCGTGAGGAAACCTGCATGTCTGAGGAATAACGAAAAGAAATATTTCGAAGACATGTGAAGTTCATCAACACGCATTTGGGCAGCGCGGCGGACACTTCCTTGCCCTAAACCCTCTCAGAAATGAGGGGAGGCCTGAGCCCAGCAGTGGGAAGTATATAGGCTGTAACTTTACTTTTATATCGGTCTGGAAATAAATTGATAGTCAAATTTGTAAGTTTTTTGGATATATTAAGCTGAAACATATTTTCTCTAAGGATGTTAAGTCTGACATTATCGTAAGCAGAAGAAATGTCAAGGAAAGCAGCAAGGACCGATTCATTTCTCGAAAATGCTAGTCTAATATCTGTGGTGAAGATAGAAAAACTGTCATATGTGCTTTTACCTTTTCTGAATCCATATTGGGTATTTGATAACAATCCATGACTTTCTACATACCATTCAAGACGGTTCTTGATCATATGTTCAAAGGTTTTAATAAGAGTTGAGGATAGAGCGATCGGTCTGTAGGAAGAGCCGTCGTTAGGATTTTTGTCAGGTTTCAAGATAGGAATAATTACTTGAGTCCGCCAAGAGTCATTAACAAAGCCTACGTCAAACAAAACGTTAATGATATTTAAATAGTAGGATAAAATTTGATCATTCCATTTGGCAAGTAGTGAATATGGAATACCGTCTAAACCAGGAGCTGAATCGTGAACGCGAGAAAGGACGAGCTTTAATTCATATAAAGAAAATGGACGTTCTAAGGGATCACAAAAAGAATCACATGGAATACTTTGAAGTAGCTCCTCTCTCAAAGGAGCAGAAGAGGGGCAAGTTTATCTAGAAAAGTGTTTATAGATTGAGAGGAAATGGCACCACTGTAAGAACAAGATGAAAAACAACAGCGAAATTTGATTTTAATTGATTTGATGAAGGCATTGAAGTAGAAATTGAGGAACAAAAGTTTGTTGTTGTTGTTGAGGAACAAAAGCTTGTTTGTTTTTTTGTGCGAAGAGTATTTTGAGTCACTTCTTGTATACGTTGAAGGTATGTGTAGTTTTCCGAACTCATGTCTAATTTATATTGTTTTTCGGCTTTTTTTCCTATTACGAATGGCCTCAGTACATTAAGAATCCCACCATGGAGGGGAGGGCCTACACTTATTATTTAAAGTTTTAACAGGAATTGTTTGATCTGCTGCATTTATAATTGAGTTTGTAAATGCTAAAAAATAGATTTTATATTATTTTCAGAAATAGGAGAAATTTTTAGAATTTCATTGTAAAGACAAATATTGTACAGGTTCCAGTCTGCTTTGTCTAATTTGTATTTAATACATGGTTTTTTGTTAATTTATGCCAATTATTTGTTTGGAAAGGAAATCTGAATGGGAAAATGGTCACTGCCGTGAGAGCTATCTAGAACTGACCAATTTAAAAAAGAGGTTAAATCAGGAGTACAAATTGATAAATCTACAGCACTTCTAGACTCAGGACGAGAGCGTATGGTAATTTTACCAGTATTATAGTCGCCAATGTTAAGTTCTTCAAATATTTCAACTAATAAACTACCGTATTTATCAGTATTATCACCCCATAAATAATGATGACAATTAAAGTCACCAAGAATTATAAATGGTTTGGGTAAAGAGGCTATTAAAGATATTATTCTGCGAAACGTATGGACAGAAGGGGAGGGAACATAAATAGAAACGAAAGTAATAAATTGAATTATTACTGCTACAATATTAAAGTCAAATATTTCATCATAAACATCTATAATGGAATAAGTTATATTATTTTTTATAAGCAAGGCACATCCGGCATAACCATCAGATCTGTCACTTCGAACAAAATAAAAACCAGGTACTCTGATGTTCGAATCCGGTTTTAGCCATGTCTCTGAAATAGCAGCGATACACACATTGTATTTTTTAAATAAATAAGTTATTTCAGTACGTTTATCTAAAATGCTTCTACAATTCCATTGAAGGATCCTTGGTAGAGTGAGAGGAATAGAATTTAGAGAAAGGGGGACGGTAACTTCGACGAATACGAAGATATGATTATGTTAATAAGGAAACTTATAATTTTACTTTCTATATACTATACTTTCTACATAATCAAAATTACCCTGTGAAGAAACTGGTAAAACCCGAAGAGCACAACCATCCTCAGGTTGCGGAATTGAAAAATCTTCAATAATTTTTTGATGATTTTTTTTTGTCGTATCCTGTTTGTGAATGGTGCCGTAATGGTTTAGGAATATATAATGATTTCTTATAAGAAGTTTTATTAGATGTAGTGGGGTTGGAAGAAAAAGTATCCATTGTAGGATTTTTGAAATCAAAACATCAGCATATGATTTTGAAGAAACTTGAGGATATTTTTGAGATGCTTCTAGGTATGAGATAGAATTTTGTGCCATTTCAATTTTAATACTATTTTGTCTTGTGTGTTCAGGACATCTAGAATCTGTAGCTTTGTGGTTACCTGAGCAAAATAAGCAACGAAAAGATCCATTATCTTTATCGCAAGAAGAAGAGGAGTGATCACCTCCACATTTTGAGCATCTTAGCTTGGAACGACATAAATCTTTAGTATGTCCAAATCTGCAGCACTGAAAACATTGAATCGTTGGAAGCTTATAAATTTCAACAAGTATGGAAGAATAACATAAATAAACCCTCGAGGGAAGAATTTGACCGTCAAATGTAATTACGACACTTTCAGAGCTTTCGTATCTGACTTTGTTTTCGTTGCGAACTCGGTAATTTAATCTTCTTACTTTTAATACAGGAATGGTGTTTGGATACGTAGATAATTCAGAAATAATCTCTTCTGGTGTCCAATCTTTTGGTACACCTTTTATAACTCCCATACGAGATACGTGAAAGGATGGAACAAAGGTTTTATATTTATCATTTACGGATGGATTTTCTAAAAATAGATTTGCATCAATAAATTTAGAGAATTCAACCGTTATTCTATCTCTCCCGATACGTTTTAGGCTTCCATTAACTTTATTTTGTACATTTAATTTTTCAAAAAGTGACCAAATGAAATAGCATTTAAAGTTTTACCAAAATTAGGAGAATCTTCTTTTACTTGAACATGAACGATAAAAGGACCTGAATCTGTAGAATTATAAGGATGAAGAGATTGAAATCTTTGCGAATCTATTTTTTTATTATCGCTATCTATATGCGTGTTAAGAGATTTAGAAGAGATATAACTATTGGCAGAATTTAATGTTTGAGATAGAGGAATACCAGATGATTGTGAAAGAGGGATTTCAGATGATTGTGTACAAGCAATATTGGATGATAAAGACATAGAGAGAGATTCATAAGCACGTTGACCTGACATGTTGCCTTTGATAGAGTTAGAGCCTATAATTTCAATTTTAGATGATGAAGTATTACCAGTATCGCAGTCCGATTCTGAGAATGAGGAATTGGTGGAAAAAGCTGAAATTCTTCTGTTTATGTCAACCCGATTAGCATGCTCATCCTTCTTCCTTTCTTTCGTTTTATGGCGACCGAGAGACTAAGGTTACGTTAAACTGTTTGTGATAGTATGAAATTGTCGCTAAACGAGATACAATATGAAAATGCAGATAAATATTATTAATATATACTAAAATATATAAGGAATGTAGTCAGAATATTACAAGAAAACTTAAAGTAATTAAAACGACACCAAAAATTTTTTGGTGTTATTGACGTTCAGTTGACAATCCATGATATGACGTTTTTATTTAAATAAAAAAATAAATCTAAAAAAAAAATTTAAGAATGATTTCTTGCTGTCTTAGAGTATCTAAGACATCATTCATAAATATCATGATAGAAAAACGAACCACCGAGGCATTAACGAGTGTTTCTCGGCTTTGTCCCGTAAATATTACTGGCCGAAAATGAAAACCCTTTCCAACCCCCACTTCTTTTTTTTTTTTTTTTTTTCCCAAACCTGGAAATTTTTTTTTCGTACTGCTGTCAGCGTAGTACAAGCTTTGCTGATTTTCTGCACACATCATGGAATTCCCATTACCATAGTTTCCGATAATGGGCCTGAGTTTACCAACCAACTTTTTGCAGAATTCGTTAAACTTCATAAAATTCATCACCATAGAGTAACCCCATATGCTCCTAATGAAAATGGTATTGTTGAACGATTTCACGCCACCATATTAGAACATCTCCGTATTTTAGAGATAAATCAAAAGAATGAATCCGCTATTAACCTTATGCCCTATGCCCTATTAGCTTACAACCATAGTATACACAGCTTCACAAAATACAAACCGATAGAAGTAATCACAGGACATTTTGACCCTCGCGATCCTTTTGACATAGATCTGTTCACCCACTTACTTCAACAGTATGTAGTAAACCACAAATACAGAATGACTGAAACCTATAAAACTATTCACGACCTATGTAACGACATGCGTAAAGACTTGACTAATATTCGCAATAAAAACCGCGAACCGGAAGCTGAGTATTCCCCGGAACAACAAATCTTTATAAAGAATCCATTCGCATCCCGTCAGAAATTAGCTCCTCGATACACACACGACACAGTAATGGCAAACCTCCCAATTCTATACAATAAATAAAAAACGATGCCCCATCTATACAAAGAAAAAACGATGCCCCATAGCAAAAACCCGATTGAAGAGAAGAACTAAAACGAAGCAATTGTTACAGGATTCTCCTGGTACTTCAACTCCTTCTGGGACCAGCTCTAATGCAGGAGATAAGACTTGAAAGTCTTAGTGACGGACCTGGTATATTACCCTTCAAATTAGGCCAAACTCAAATCCTATCCCACTACCATGCATTTCTAAAATATGTAGATCTTCAAGAATTAGGAGACAAAGTAAATCCTTATTTCAGCCTCATATTGATTATCTTAAAAATAAGCTTGAAAGCGTCATCATACAGTTGAAAAGCTTTAAAACGAACCGGGAGTAAAGAGGACTTGTAGGTGGTCTCGGTTCTAACATAAAAAGTAAATCTAATATATATATATATATATATATATATATATATATATATATAAATAGAGTATATATATATATATAAATAGAGTAAATGGGGCCTTGCACTCTATTGTGAAGAGTCAAAATGTGTCGAAAAACGCACGTATGGCAATTCACAATGCTGTGTTGGTCCCTACTTTAACGTATGGTAGTGAAAGTTGGGTGTGGCAGAAGAAGCACGAGAGTAGAATAAACGCAGTAGAAATGCGGTCGTTAAGGAGTATGTTAGGGCTGAATCTGAATGACAGGGTAAGAAATTGTGTAATAAGAGAAGAGTGTGGTTTGTAAGATGATGTTGTGACCAGGATTAAGAAAGGAATGCTTCGGTGGTTTGGTCATGTGGAAAGAATGAATGAGGAAAGAGTGACAAAGTAAATTTGTGGTGCAGAAGTGAATGGCAGAGTCGGAAAGGGACGTCCTAGGCGAAAATTTATCGACCAAATTGGCGATTTATTGAAAACGAGCCAAATTAGGAGTACCCTTAACCGACGAGCATGTATGCGTAGGTGTATGGATGTGAAGGAGGCAAGAGAGGTGTGTCAGGATCGTGCCAAATAGAAGTCTGTAGTCTCTGCCTACCCCTCTGGGTGACAGGCGTGAGTGTTTATGTTATGTAAATAATATTCATAAAATTAGATAAAACTGATAACAAATTGCAAGCATAAGATTAATAATATTATAATAATATATCGTTTAAAAACTCGTCTAATGTATAACATTTGTCAAACATTTGTCATATATACATAAATTGAAAATATTAATAGGTAAAATAAATCAATCCGAGGCTACCAGAGACTATTACGTAATTAAATGTGCCCATTTTGGACAAGTACTAATGATCCTTAGTGATAACGTTGATTCCATCTCACAGGAATTATGTATAATCAAGTTACAGAATAACTTATAAGTGCTAACACTATGCACCACTCTCTATAGTCAATTTAGAATCTATCCCAGTAATGATTAACCGGGCAACCAAACTTTATGGAGGTAAAAAGGTAGGATATTTAGATATTAGAGAATATTATGACTAGTACCCAATATATATGATGTATAAGTTATCTATTGTTCCTAACAAGAAAAACGAAATCCTTACGATTACGGTTTATGGTTATGGATTACGGTTCTCTGTCTGCGTCGGTCTGCGTCATAGATAAATAAATATGTAGCATAGATAAATAAATATGTAGCAAGCTAGTCTGCGTATAAGTCAGATAATGGTGCATTTGCATTGGTGCCATAGATTACTGACTATATACTAGAGAATTGGTGCTCTATGATTGGTGCACTAAAAAGCAAAAAGTATAAAAATTTAAATTTTCTCAAAAAACAAAATGTATCATATGAAAACTATCGTTCCCGTCGAAGACAACATAATATTACCAAAGTGCATGTATTATTTAAGAAATCCAAATAATAATATAAAAATTGATGATATAGAAATCAATATCAGTGACCAGGTTATGAAGTTTCTTAAGGTTTATTTCAATAGTTCAATATGTATAATCCAATAATGTAACATTTATCTATATTTTATCGTAATTATACTGTCTAGTAAATAATTCTCTATTTATAGTGTTGTTGATATATTTTTATTTTTGGTTTGTATTAAATATTGGCTTTCATAAAAAAGACGAAACTGAATTAATTTGAATGGTGGTGCAATTAAAATGCCTAGTCATGATGTACCGACTAATAAAAGAAGAAAAACATTTATTTATAATTTTTTGGAAAATATGTTACTTTACTTTTTCTCATGATGCACGGTACGCGCATTGGTGACGTCGCTCAATTGTCATTTCAATCAAGTGCATTTAAGTATTGTGCATAATGCGTACTATTTGTAACCCTCGGCCACTTTGTATATGATGAGAGCCTTGTGGACTACGATAAATCCGACCGATGATAGAACTAGTTGCTAAATTAGAGAATTACTGTGTCCTAACCCTCTTTTGGGACCTCAGATAATACTATAATATCTCAGCACAACTTATCTATTTCTTCTTCCTTCTCCAGGTTCATCATGTCAGTCCTTAGGGAGGGTGCATTGTGTTGCCAGATTCAGTTGTCATAGATGGCAGCAGCACCTCATCAGATTTTATTTCTGTTTCTCTTAGTAGTTACCTCTTTTGACAACAACACCCACGGAATGGCATGGGGTAGTCCACAGACATTCTCTCGCTGCCACTACATGAACTAGTTTAGGTTTCCAGTGTGCAATTTATTAAAAACTTTTTTGTTTTCCTTGAAAACTATGGTTGGAACCTGCCCCTCATCAGGGTGTTCATCTGTATCCAACCCCTGTAAATCAATTCTAGGTTTTGTACATTCCTGCCTCAACAGATTTTGTGTACCTAAATAATGAGGAATGAAATTGGTACATTGCTTATTACATAGATCTATTTAAAAATGTTAAAACTGTTTTTTTTTAATTTATTATTAGTAAAAAAAAAAGAAATTTATAATATTTAACTTATAATATTTTTTGTTTTCTTCAGGGAGCTCCTAACAATAAAATGGTTGAATTAGAACAAAGACAATATCAGTTGTTACAGAAATTAGATTTACTTTATGAGAGAATAAAAGCCATCAGTTCTATGTGTAAACTGGACCTTCAGCCAAATTGTATATCATCTGGAGAGACACAAAATGTGAGGACTTTTATTATCTTTTATTATATTTTATTAATTAGGCTATTAAATTAGAAGGAAATATATATATATATATATATATATATATATATATATATATATATATATATATATATATATATATATATAACATCCCGTAACTTATTGTACGTCCACTATGGCCAATTTTGCATATAATGTGGCTTCAACCTGCTTACGACGTCCAATATACGGACGTCAAATAGGAGACTTAGCGCAATGTTCGCAAATTGTCATGCTGATCACAGAAATGTCAAAATCTAAAAAAAAAAATTGGACGTCATTTTTATTCCAATCTTGCTGTAATATATATTTACGTAGTTCCGCTAATTTTCGTTGCAAAAATAATAGCGCTGATGTCGATTTTTGAATACTTTCATTTATGGCCATATTTAACTTCCGCACAAAATTAGGAGATGCGACGTTGCCGTTCCGTCACCATTGCCAACGTGTTACTTGTATTTGGTGATTATGGTTATGACTGCCTCGTTGGTCTAGCGGTTGTAGTAGTACGACTGCTGATCGTGAGTTCGTGAGGTCATGGGTTCGAATCCCGGGTCGGGCCAAAAAATCAATTATTAAGTTTTTCTGTCAAGAAATTCTCAATAGCTGCCCGGAGTCAGGAAGTTGGCGGTGTATCACCCCTTCCCTCAGAAAGCACGTAAAGCCGTTGGTCCTGCGCCTGATCTCTCTCCAGTCGTGTCAGTTAACCGTCCCATTGGATTATGAGAGTGAGGGAATAGAGAGTGCACCTGTGGTTGCGCATACACTTGGGCACTATAATCCTGTCCTGCGCAGATGGCTAGTCTCCGTTGAGGCAGACCGCTGTGACCGTAATTCTGTCTGCAGGACATTATTATATGGTTTATACTGCGCTTGGTACTATTAATTTTACTTTTAAACTTGTTTTCTTAACCTTACATTTACCTACACATAATATGGATGTCCGAATATCCTAAGACTTTCATAGTGAATGATATTTGACACCCGTATTTTTGAATTGTTATATTTTTATAAATGTAGATGCGGATGTCGGCTTATCGGTTTATTTCATGCTGCACTATATTTTAACATTTTACATTTGGTACTAATCTGCCTAAAAGAACTCTTGTTAGGTATTTCGTAAGCAACCCACAATTCTGTTTGAGTATAAGTTACCTTCTGATTGAGTACAGGAAGATGGACTCAATTGTAGATATTGACAGGTTTCATAGAAGTTTGTTTTATTATATTGTGACTAATAATCTCTGACTAATAACCAAATATGTTCTGGCGAAGAAACTCATTTTAATATAAGGTTTTACTGCATTAACTGCCAATAGGTTGTTAATTTCTACAATAGACCGTTGCTGACATGAATAACTCCGAAAATATAATTTATTTACTTGATTGTGTTGAGTTTTGGTGCTCTCACTGCATCTTAAGGATGAAATTACTCTCTACTTAACTAGATTCATTTTTGTGAAAGGCTATTTTTGTTAAATTATGATATTATGTTTGGTTTTGCAGTTAGTGGAAATACAATTTAATTTTACACACACATTTTCTAAGCTTCTAAGCGTTTTATCATTTCTTGAATGAAACATTTTATAAAACACCAAAGTGACTATTTTACACCGCATGACCTACCTACACTAAAATACGAATAAAACAATAGCTAAAAATGTCATTAAAGCAATGATCATTAATGTGTGTTTAATACACAAGGAATTAAAATATAAATATATTCATGGTTATATGGACGTCAAATATCGTGCGGTATGAAACTTTACCGATAATCTGACGTCCACATATAGAAATATAACAAAATTCAAAAATATGGACTTCAAATAGCATTCAGTATGAATGTTTTAGGATATTCGGACGTCCATATTATATGTAGCTAAATCTAAGGACACGAAAACAAATTGGAAAGTAAAATTATCTACTAGCACTGAGTACAGTATAAACCAACAAAAAATAACAAAATATGCCTTGAGCACTAAATAAATAATCAACACAAATAAATAGTAAAATGTAATAATCAACAAAAACTTTGTACATCGGATATCGAAGAAGTGGACGTCAAATAAAACTTAGTGTGAATATTTTAGGTTATTCTTACGTCCATATATGTGATCATAAAAAGTAAACTCGCAGTGAGAGCACCAAAACTCAATACAATCAAGTAAATAAATTATATTTTCGGAGTTATTGATGTCAGCAACAATACGCCACGGTCCATTGTAGAAATTATCAACCCATTGGCAGTTAATGCAGTAAAACCTTATATTAAAATGTGTTTCTTCCCAAAGTCATATTAGGTTATTAGTCACAATATAATAAAATGAATTTCTATTAAACCTGTCAATATCTACAATTAGTACTTATTTACAATAGTAAAATAAATAATAATATAGTCAATCTATAATGTATCACGGCTGGGCAATCCTAGATATTTTTTCGTATTTAGTAAACAAATAACTAGTTGGTAAATTAATCATGATATCTATTAGTTTTTTTTTCGCCGGAAACAAAAATGATATTGCGTTTTTTTCGTAACTGTACATTCTGTGGATTTATTTCATTATTTTGCACAATATACAAAACTTAAGTGACTAAAATTAAATCTAATCTATTATTCGTGCTAAACGAATCTAATAACGATCTGTTATTTTTGTCTCCTGCAAAAAAAACAGACTATAGGAATCTATCCAATACCTACATAAACAAAATATCACCTATAAATAAAATATTACAAAGCGGAATAACTAATAAGAGTGGCAACGTCGCACTATACAAAGGAATTGCGTTAAGCAGGAGAATGAATTGAAAACTATTTATATTATGGGGATTCTGGATAATTTGTAATATGGAAGGGAGTCCTGATTGGTTTCCCTCCATCTGGCAATAGGATGGAAAGGCCGTAGAATCAATATTGAGATGTATATATAAATATATATATATATATATATATATATATATATATATATATATATACACTAGTAACTATTTAGATGATAAACACAGCTAGGAATTTACAAAATAATGTTTATTAATCAAACATAAAATTCTAATTTACTCTAAGGTTTTGATTGCTTGATGGCAGTTTGTTGTACATAACATATTTGAATCTAATGTCAATATTTATTTTGAATGACATCTATCACTATTGAAAAAATTGTTAATATATACAGATAATTATGTAGATACCTACATAAGTGACTACCGAAGCTAGTTTTAAATCACTTTAAATTTAAATTATTAATTAATTAATTTAAATAAGTGTACTATTATGGTACAGCCTATCAAAGTCCACTGCTGGACATAGGCCTCTCCCATAGATTGCCTCATAGAAGAGATAATTGCTGTAGTTAGCATGCTTGACAAGCGGTTAGGCAACTGCAACTTTTTATTTTTAGTTGTTATTAGGAAGACACTGCTGCCCATCTCTTTGTTTGCCTTTGTCACCTTTTACGACACCAATGAGTTGATATGAAAATCTAAAATAAGAAGACTATTTTAAATCTATTCTCCTTTATTTAAGTACATAAATAACAAAGCAAAGTAGTTTATCGCATCTACCACGGGTAGTGCTCTGAGGAATTGTTCGGACTAATTCAAAACTCGCAATACCATCCATACCATCTGGATGACTGGCGGTCCACCACTAAGCGATTTAAAAGAAGTTTTCTTCCTCGCACAACTTCCTTGTGAAATCAACTACCATCAGAGATTTTTCCGCACCGATACGACTTGGGACCTTCAAGAAAAGAGCCTATTCATTTTTTTAAAGGCCGGCAACGTGTCTGCAATCCCCCTGGTGTTGCAACTGTTCATGGCATACGGCTCACCTGATGGTAAGTGATTACACTTACCATCAGGTGAGCCGTATGCTCGTTTGCCCGCTCTGTTAAAAAAAATCACATTATCTAAATATATTATAAGCTTGCTTCTGTGAATAGTTTTCTACAGCTTGTTATTGCACATTTCATTATGATAACTTTAAATCAGTGCGCGTCCTTTCCTGAATAATATTGATACTTGTGCCCACTGTTCATACTCGCTAACGTGCGCTCAATAGCTTATTTATGTACACTAAGGAATCGACCCCTTTGTTAACACAATGCTCGCTGACGACTAGCGCACTCTAAATGCAACGACATTGTTTATTCAGGTTGTCCCAAAAATCGACGTCAAGCCGGAAACGGGTGATAGCTCAAGTCAGGATAGTAAATAGTTATCAGAAAAATAAATATTTTTAAAAATAATAGGTGTTAAAAAAAAACGAAAAAATCTACACCCTTAATCTATTATGTATCTTCTTATTTATGTTAAGTTATAGCCTATATATGCCTATATACTACTGGGCATAAGCCTCCCCTCATTTCTGAGTGGGTTTTGGGGCAAGGAAATGTCCGCTGCGCTGCCCCAATGCGTGTTGGTGAACTTCACATGTCTACGAAATATTTTTTTTCTTATTCCTTAGACATGCAGGTTTCCTCACGATGTTTTCCTTCACCGTCGAGCACGTGGTAAATCAGCACTTAAGGTGGCACAAGTCGCGGGCTCGAACTCATTGGTGGGCGCGGCCAAAAAGCACGTTGTCTCACCTGGCATCGTGCCCGACAGAGATAGTATCAGTGAAGAGCAGTTAGAACGCACGTCTTGTTCGTACGGCGTTCCGAACCGTTAGAACAAAAACGAAGTTACACGAACACGATGCACACATACATACCACCCTATTCTGTGCCGCTCGACGCTTGCTGAGAAATCAGCAGTACCTACCTACAAACTCGTACTAAATTATTAGGTGCTGCGTTATCGCTTTTTACTATACCTCTATGGCTCTATAGATACCTAATATATCCTATACCTATATAGCGATCACTCAAGAGTTCACGACGCCGAAGCATGAACTGGAACAGTCATCGCAGTTTATATCCGTACTAGCTGTTGCCAGCGGTTTCAAACGCGTGAACTCGAAAATTATCCCACAGGAACGAAATACCTGAATAAACGGTATCAAATGTGTTATTCCAGACCAGGTATAACCTATCTCTGAGCTAAATATCATCCAGATCCCTTCAGCTGTTCTGGCGTGATTGAGTAACATACATCTATCCATCTAAACTTTCGCATTTATAATATTTAGATAATAATTGTAATTAGTTCTGCCTACCTATAAATTGTCTTCAAAAATACTTACCTGTCTTCTTACTTTGTTTTATATACACACAATATCACTAGATGTAAACACATGTTTTTATCAAGACAAGTGACCCGTCAAGACTGTTTCCTTAGTACCGACGTACTTAGGCAGGTAGGTCGGCAGTTTAGATTTTAGTTTCCACGACGCAGCGACAGTTTGCCAAATTTTGTTGTATAGGTTGTGGGTATCTAGGTAATAACAGTAGGTAGACTACCTATCCACCGTCCACGCCGCGCAAGTGATTCTCGTCCCACCTGTCCGCGCAGTAACTTTTTTTTACGACCGCGCGAGACTGTCGCAACAAAAACGATTACTACCGAAAACCTAACATTCAAATAAAAATATTCTCAAAACGAATTCAGAATTTAATTTTGTTAAAAGAAAATTGGTCAAATAAAAAATAAAGGATGAAAATAAAGCATATGGGAATATAAAAATAAATCGTATTTATTTGTTACTTATTTCGAGTTTTACAAGAAAAGTATAATATTACTGGAGACAATTATTTTATTATTATAATAGTACATGATATTCCCTTTAAAATGACACCAATATGAATAATATCTTATATCTATATCTACAAATAAATAAAATTGAAGTGTCTGTTTGTAATGTTAAAATAATAGCTTTTTATTAAATGCATATGAAAGTACTATTTTTGTCTGTCTGTCTGTCTGTCTGTTTGTTCCAGCTAATCTCCGAAACAGCTGGATCTATTTTGACGGGACTTTCACTGGCAAATAGCTGATGATATAAGGAATAACTTGAACTACTTTTGTTTTAGAAAAAGAATTAGGGTTCCGGGCAAAAAAATTAAAACCCATGAAATCCATATTCCACGCGGGCGAGATCGCGGGGAAAAACTAGTACTCAATATAGATAAATGTATACTTATTTTTATTTATTTATTATTTCAATAAATAAATAAAAATAAGTATTAATAATTTCTAGACACATCTCAACAGATATTTCGTTTATAAATTGCTATCAATATTGAAGCATTCTTTTATATTTAGCATCCATTTAACACAAAGCTGATAGGAATACTTTTTAAACAACATAATATAATCAATAAACGATAATCGCGTATAGTGAATTTCGAGGTAAATTATTATATGTAAACGTTTTTGAATCGTCGTAATGAAACATATTTCCTAAAGAAAATATCTTCACAATTAATTTGTAGTAAAATAACATTAGAAATAACGTATAAAAACAGAAAAATTATCAAATTTTTGATCGAGTTCCTAACCAGTACACAAACAAAAATGCTGAAATATCATTTTCAGATTTTTTTCTATATAGTTATTTGTTACAGAGTACACAGATAAAATTCACTCTCACAGATGACAAATTTCAAACACCACAATCTCTAATTTTTTTCTCTGCTATCTTCAGCGCTGTACACGAACGGAACGATGTCGTTGAGAGCCGTGGTAGCTCACATGGTTAGCGCTCGTTATAGTATCACAGTACGGGAGCAACCCGGGTTCGATCCCCACTGGCACCAATGAAATTGTTGCGTGCTGATTTAGCTATCAGTTGGAAAGTCTGTTTTCCTGGGCCGTTTTGTTTTGTTACACTGACATCTCGCAAGTCACCTAGGGACCTAGGAGGTTGTCGGTTGCTTATTTTTTATTTTTCTTTAAAATATTCGTCGGTAAAATAACATATTTATAAAAGTAAAAAAAAGTAAAGTTACAGCCTATATACGTCCCACTGCTGGGCACAGGCCTCCTCTAATTTCTGAGAGGGTTTTAAGGCAAGGAAATGTCCGCCACGCTGCCTCAATGCGTGTTGACGAACTTCACATTTCTTCGAAATATATATTTTTTTAATTTCTCAGACATGCAGACCCGAGTTCGATCCCCGCCGGTACCAATGAAATTGTTAATTGCAATTGTGCTGATTTACCAGGTGCTCGGCGGTGAAGGAAAACATATTGAGGAAACCTGCACGTCTGAGAATATAATTATAATCGAATGTAAATCAAATTGACATAGGTAAGTACAGATAAAATTAGCGGAACATTAATAAAATTTTGAGAACCTTTTTTTTTCAAAATTTTATTTATATATTCCTCTATTTTTGTCTGTGCTTATATCAATTTGATTTAATCCAAAGTTCAAGCAGGGGTCAATGTAGCGTAGTAATTTAGAGCGCAGGTATAGCTATAGTCATACGAACGTCACAGGCCGCAGCTGAGGCTGACTGAGTCGAATAAAACTAGAATAAGCGCGCGTCACCGCGCATGCATGTGTGTGTAAGTGTCGTCCTCCCGCACCGCACCGAGGGAAACATTATTCAGTGAGATGCACGATAATTCATATAAACACGCGCGCGTAAAAAAATACGAAAAGGCCTTTGGAAGGAGGGGTTTTACGAAAAAACCACTGCATGAATCAATTACCAATAAAATTTATTGAATTCTTCGATAATTGAGCTGTGTCGGTACCGACTTTGTTTTGGAAATTTTACACTGCTTTTATTACTAATTTACGCCCAAAGTTGTGTTAAAATTGGCAATAAAAACGAATCTTTGGTAGCTCGTAACTTTTTACTGACTTTTTATTTTACTATTCTGTTTCGGTACAGACAAAATTAATAATGAGACAAAACGATATCATGTTTAACTTTGGATGTACACTGTCAAACAGCGGAGTAAAACCCCTCCGAAATTTCTATGGAAATAATGTCGACTAGAGTCACCTTAAAATGCAATTAACAATTTCATTGGTGTCGGCGGGGATCTAACCCGGGTTACTCGCGTTCTGTTTAATTTACAGCGAGCGTTAACCATCTGAGCTACCACGGCTCTCTATGTACACTAAGGAATCGACCCTTTTGTTAACACAATACTATGTGATGATACATTAAATTAAGAATGCTCGCTGACGACTAGTGCACTCTTAATGCAACAAAATTGTTTATTCAGGTTGTCCAAAAAATCGACGTCAAGCCGGAAACGGGTGATGGGCCAAGTCATGATAGTTAATAGTTATCAGATTAGAAGTAGAGAGAAGTATTTTTAAAAATAATAGGTGTTAATAAAAAACGAAAAAATCTACACCCTTAATCTATTATGTAATCCTGAATAATGCTGCTGTAAGTTGTTGCCTAAAATATAAAGCCAATTTCTCCAGCTTGATAGAAAATATCACTTTTAGCCCAGCTAAGTATTCAAAGTTAATACGTCGCTAAATTTTAACTGATGTACTGAAAAAAAAGTACTATGCTAGTTTGGCAAGTAACTTTAAAAGTTGGCGCATTTGATAAAAATTACTAAATGGTATGACACTTGCAAAATTATTTTTTGCTAACTCAGTTTTGAAGAAATTTTATTACTTAAATAATTCTAGTGTACCAAAGGCTTTTCTCAAGGCTGTAAATTTAAGAATTTGAGTGAGATGGAGAAGTGTAAGTTAGACAGTAATCTTATTTCCAGATAACTCAAGGGCACCATGGGGCATTAATGTCATTTTTTTGCTTTTTGCTTTACATTTTGCTTACTTACATTCTAAGATTTAAATTGCCTACTAATGTTTAAATTGCCTACCTCCAACCACAACACAAACTCAAAATTTTCTTATCAAAGATCAGATGGGCTAATCTTTTGTAATTAACAAGTTCAAAGCTGCTGCTTCCGTTATTCTTTGCCGTAGTTCAGCTACGTTTTCAATTGACTTTGAGGACACTTTTGCTTTCACCGATCCCCAGTAAAAAAAAGTCTAGTGGATTTAAGTGAGGTGAACCGGCTGACCATGAGATTGTATCAGACCGCAACCATCTGTCCCGAGTATTTTGAATTAAGATATTCCCTTGAGTGGCAATAGTGAGCATGGCAGCTGTCTTGCTAAAACCAAATGTGTCTGTAAATTTTTTGGACGACGTGCCACTAAGGCATCTTTAAACTTCGCCATTCAAGACTTCTGGCACCTCAAAAGGTCTAATGATTTTTTCATTTAAAATTCCAGTCCACATATTTATTTTGTAACGATATTTTGATCTATTTTGTCTCATCAAATGTGGATTTTCTACATGTGACATGTGTAAGTTGTGTGAATTCATGTAACTAAAAAACTGGGTTTCTTTACAAAATTAAAATAGTCCAAGAAATAATCTAGCAAGTGTCATAGCATTTTGGAATCCTTATCGAAGCGCCAACCTTTAAAGTTACTTGCCAAACTAGCGTTGTACGTTTTTTTCAGTACATTTGAAATTACGTATTATTATTATTAATTACGTATTAGTTACTCCGTACCATCTCGGGCAAGTATGCGTTCTTTGCGTCCTTACTCACTCTTTGCTGCGCCAAGATCTCGGACAAACGCCGGTATCCGATCGCCCCTTCATCGTATGGTTGACACATATAACAAAAAATTTAATTCGGTAGATTTATTTTCTTGCAGTACCAGATCCTATAACAGACAGCTAGTTAACTTGCTGTTAAACACTTAATATCTTTTTAAAGACCTAAACTAACACTAATTATAAATCATCTAACCAATGACTATATAATATGTACATGCATAAAGATACACACACACGCGCGCGCGCGCTCGTGTGCGAGCGCACATATGCTAACACACTAACACATTAAACTTTAAACTCTAACCTCTAATATATGTTAAAATAATATTTTAGAAATTAAGGAACTTTTCTTTTACAAAACTAGGTCCCTCACATAATTATCTTATTTTTTATACTCTATGTGTGACCATCGTCGTTGAGTTTATAATAAGTAAGAAATTGTAATAGAACATAAGCTTTAGCATAAGATATATTGTAAACTTGTTTGTGGTTCTCTAAAAAAATTAAAAAAAAATTGGGTGAAGTATTAACTTTGAATACTTAGTTGGGATAAAAGTGTTTTTTTTTCCATTGAAGTAATATGTACCACTTACGTACTAGAACAGCTATCTCAAACAAAAAATGTGCGCTACTCTGTGTTCGCGCGGTTGTTTTTTTGTATCATAGAATAAACATGGGTAGAATGATCAGTAGGTAATAGTAGATTATATTGTTAAATAGGTAAATTATATAGAGAACAATTTTCAAATTTTGTCATTTATTCGTATATTATATTTGCTTATTTAATATAATATTACATAATATTATATCATAATTACATTTTAATGATATTTTCATCTGAATATTTTAAAAGGTATCTATGTCAAATATAAAAAACATACTAAATGTATGTTTAACCAAACTTATTAATATAACATTTAAATTACAAATATATTTATTTAAATTAGAATAAGAGTCGTTCATAAATGCTGGGCACGTGAGAGTTAAAAATGAACGAATTCATTCCACTTTGACTTTGATGTGGAAACCTAAAAATAAAATAAAAGTATAATGAGCAGATTTAAATATAAAAAATTTTGCCTAATTATGATAACTCATATATTTTTCTACAAAAAATGTGTATAATAATATATTCGTCCTATACTTAAGTACCCACAAAAATGTCGCATCTGAACAAATTAATTTCATGATCTATATTACATGACACGAGATGGCGTCTTAGGTATAATTTGTTTTATTATTAATTTATAATACTTTTTTATTGATTAAGTATCTTATTAACCGATGAAAAGTAATTCCTTGGTTTTTACTGACATTTCTTGAATTATTTGTGCAATATCTATGTACACACGATGGCATATTTTTATTAAGAGATTTTTTTTAAATCAACACAACACGTAAAACTCTACAAGCGCCTAGCGAGTGTCTGATTAAAGTACGGTGTATGCACCGCAGTTGAGTGGAACAGAGTAGCTGAATGCAGTGTCACCTCTAGTACGTAGTACATAATAGCTCAATGTTTTTTTCTAAGCTAGAGCAGTTGGCTTTAAATTTTAGGCAACAGCTTAGCATTACATTACAGTATTACGTAATAAAAAATAATATAAAAATTTGTAATAACGGGAGTCAAAAGAATATCACAGGGTGTAGATTTTGTCGATTAAAAAAATGCTTATTATTTTTAAAAATATATAACTTAATTTTTTTAATTTATTTTTCTCATTACTATCATTATTTGCTCTGTCACCTGTTTCCGTCTTGACGTCAATTTCTGGGACATTCTGTATGTATCTAGAAGATTTTTTATGTGATACAGTCACACAGCAGCGTATAATGGCTGGCTACAGCACAAATTGGTCGGCTCAACTGAAAAAATCCCGCTCGCACAGTTCAGTAACAGAAATAACATTTTTGGTAATATTAATTAAACTGATTCTTATAAAGTACTTTTTTCAGGCACAAAATTCAACAGAAATTGTAATTGTATTAAGTCCTGAGAACTTGCCCTATTTCCTCAATGTATTTTTAAAGAATAGTCCTGGATTATATATAACATGGCATATTCATTCATCTGTGTCTAATGAAAACAGTTTAGCAATAAAGGAATTTTTCAAAAGTTACGAGGAGAGATATCCAACGGCATTTGGTGGAAAAATAAAATTGAGGCTGATATTTAAACCTGGTAAGTGTCGCTGTCTTTTATATTTTATAATCTGTCTGTTTGTTGTGTCACTGTGGATCACGAATGAGTTTATTTTCTTTGTTAGATTTTTATTATAGGCTTGTAAGTAGTTGAGCAATAGCCCGTAAATGCCAGACTTTTATTTATTAAGGCGATACCCCGACCAAAACCCTGCGATAGTGCGTTTTTCAGAGACTATTATCTCATTGGTTATGAGAAATAAACTACATCTAAAAGCACATTACTAATGTTCGATATCCTATCATCACATTCCACGTTCGTTCTAATTTGTTTATGTGTGTTATAAATACATTTAAAATCAAAATTTAAAAAATGACTAAAATTATCGATTACATGCATCTGTTGCTAGAATAATAGTATAAAGACGCAAAACAATATTAAATACATCCGTGTCGTAGTGGTGTAGAATATCTACTATAGTTCGTGCCAAATCGAAAACGGACATTGACCTTTCGGTCGTTTAACCAGGGGCTACAAACCTTAAATATGTAGGCACTTTTTATATGTAGTACTTTCTTTATTTATAATGATTTTTTTAATATAATGATTGATATATATTTATTAACTATTATTAAAAAGTTATGTAAAAGATCGCTGTAGAAGAAAAAATCATCTATTGTTATAAAGTACTTTATTCATTTAACAACAAAAATCATTAATTTATAACACATGTAAAGATTCGAGCGATAACGACACCAATAAGTACGTACTTATCCAAAAGATAAAACTTTATTTTCAATATTATATGAGAACTTTATATTTATTCGGTGCATGCGGGCCGGCCCAAAAAAGGTGACGCATCTCTGGCTACCATTGTCACGTTTCTTTTAGAACGAACTGACGAAACACGCGTTTTGTTTATTTTAAAGGGATGAATTTGCAAAATCAATGTGATTAATATTGTTTCAAATATTTTTTTTAATATGAAACTGTTATTAAATGAATTGCTGCGTTACTTACCATAAATTTAAATATAAAATATAACACATTTTTCGCGATGTAACGTAAGATTTTACGATGTTTATAGGAACCACATACAATATTATTTAAGAAACAAAAAACAAAACATATGTGCTGACCTAGAAGTATGAATAATATCAATATTTAAATATTGTTATCACATCTAAATTGAGATTTTGTAAGTTACGCCTTTTGACACTCGGCTCATATCTGAGGTCATCGTCCGTTTTTCTCAGTCGATTTGGCACGAACTATACCCCATTTCATCCCGTGGTTGTCATAAGTGGCGACAGAGGATGTTTCCTCTTTCGCCAATTAGAAAATGGGTGGCAGCGTCTCCTTAATAACAATTAAAAAATTGAAAAAGCTGTGGTTGCCAACCTGCCTGCCAAGCGTGGTAACTTTTTTAAAACTATGGCAAATATCCTCCCTATGAGGTAATCTGTGAGGGAGGACTATATAGGATAAGGTTTTAAATTAAGTCGCTTGAATTAGAGGGTAGGGGGTGGTGGGCAGGGAGGCGGGGGTTACTTTAAATTGTAAACATAATTTATAGCTACCACTATTTGTAAAAAGGATTCAGAGGGTTAGCGAAGTCGTCGAAAAACAGGTGGAGGCAGATAAAAACGTTAGGGAGCACATTCACGTAAACTCGGAAGCAACGGAATGACGTAAAGTATATGTGTCACTGTCAACAAAATTGCCGGCCTAGCGATTCATTTTACGCATTTTGAGATGACCTTGACAAATTCATCGTCAAAAACGTTAGAATTTAGTTAAATGTACGTTCCACTTCATGTTTAGTTATTGACTTACCAATATTTAAAAAATAATTAAAAATACTTTGACGGTGCTCCGGCAGCAACAATCGCATGGGGTTGCTTCAGATAAACTCCCATGACCCCTCCATAGTGACAGAATCCTCAAATTCAGGCGACTTAATTTCAAACCCAACCGGGCCTACGTACGGAAGTGGACTGTTAATATGCTGTAACGGTATCGCAGCAAATATGCAATCACGCCGTCCAAAATCCCGAAGCTTTTTTTCCGGAATGTGTATGCTGTGTGGCCCTGCGGCGTTTACAGCTTCATAGAAATTAAACTCTTAAACCTATGAAGACCTACGAGCTATTGAGTGCAACGATCCTGTCAGCGATGACGCGGCGCTTTGCGCCAGTCAAAGCTTATCCAGTTAAAACATTCCCTTTCAACGATAAAATACTGGAACCATCGCGATTAATAATGTGTCCAATTAAGAAAAGGTAGACAAGGTTGTAAGCCGTGGTAGCTCAGATGGTTAACGCTCGCTGTAAATATAACAGAATGCGAGTAACCCGGGTTCGATCCCCGCCGGCACCAATGCAATTGTTAATTGCAATTTTAAGTGCTGATTTACCACGTGCTCGGCGGTGAAGGAAAACATCGTGAGGAAACCTGCATGTCTGAGGAATAAGAAAAAAATATTTCGAAGACATGTGAAGTTCGTCAACACGCATTGGGGCAGCGTGGCGGACACTTCCTTGGCTTAAAATCCTGTCAGTAATGAGGGGAGGCCTGTGCCCAGCAGTGGGACGTATATAGACTGTAACTTTACTTTACTAGACAAGGTTGCGTCTTGCTTGTAGCATTCATTTTGAGAATTGACTATTCTTACGCCAACACTAAAACCTGACCGGTATTTAGGCTGTAATCCTGTAATCAAATATTCAACTAATAAAGTCTTAAAGCCACAATTAACAAAGCCCCTTTTTTCTTTTAATGCACTGCATTCATTAGTTTAAATTTATTTTTATTTTTTTAAAACATTCTTGTAAACTATCATTGAACACATAATAATATATGACCCTCAACAAATTATTAATGATTAGAGGTCAATATTCTCATCAACATTATTATATCTTCGAGGCTGTTATTTAGTATAAGCACAGGAACTCATTTTCTACTCATTAATTAATGCTATGTTGTAAATAAATAATGACTAAAATATATATTTCTATAATTACTTTATTTTCAGTTTCAGCCACAGAGTTAAGAATGTCATCGCTGGATGTGCCTTTAGTGGGCATAGTAAATATATTGCGTTACCTGTGTTTGCATTATACGCATGTCGCTCCATATGATCAAAATGATCACTGTGTTGATGGTTTACTCGATCAATGTCATTTATTAGAGAATACGTCAGGAAAACACAAGGAAGAGATTGTAAGCAAAATATTTTCGCAATGTAAAAATTGGATTTATAAAAATGAATTAACAATTGTTGATCTAGCTGCTTACATTGTGATTAAATGGCAAAATATTTCGAAATCAGTTCCCAGGAATTGGTATAACAAATGCGAGAAACTTTTTACGTGAATTTGATAAAACCAAATGACAAGTATACTTATATAACGATATGCGACGACTGTAATTCGAAACAAATAAATGATGATTTAAAAAATTATTTCCTTCTTTTATTTTATATCAGTACTATTTGTACATTGTCTCTCTCGATGTTCCCGATCATCATCGTAAAAGAAAACGTTTAAATTTTAATACATATTTATTGTAAGTAAAAAGTTGTTGAACACATTTAAGATAATATGTAGCATTATATTTTTGTTTCTGTGTTTTTAAGCAAACTGTAGTTCCAGTTTATAAAAAGTACTCTGTAACTGTAGTATATAATGGTATTACAGCTAGGGATGTGTCTACATTTTGTTTAATGATTTACCGGTAACTGGTAACCACAGGTTTCCTGTAGTTACACGGAGTTACAATTAAAAGTGGAAAATAATTAGTTCAATATACCACCGCGAAACCACATAAACGTAAAAATAAAGGCGCGAAGAGGCTAATATAAAATTATATTACACGTTCTTTTTATATATCAAGATAGTACTAAAAAGCTTCTTTGTAAACTTTAAAACAAAATACACTTGACATCACTAATAGGTAAGCTCATTGAAATATATAACAAAGTTCATTGAAAATGAGGGCAAAGGTACGCCTATTTTCAATATCATTCTCTTTCCGATACTGCCAAATAGCACATGAGTAGATAAACGGAACAGAGACAAAGCTTCTTAAGAACTCAAAATTGTTACCTATTTTGCCTATTGGTAAAGACAAATTAAACTAATATTTGTTAGTTTTGTTATTCAGTATGATATGATAGAATACTTTACAAATTACTCTAATAATTGTCTTTTTATAATTTTTGTTTTTTAATAATTTGTTGTTTCTTTTAATGGTATAGTAAATCCTGAATATAGCATGAAATTTACTATAGCTGTTGAGGAGCTCCCTCGTGAGCAGCGGCGAAGATCATGTTTAGCAAACAAAATTAAATTTAAATACAAAGTTTCGAGTCCATGCTACTAATGTTAAAGAGTTCCCTCGTAATGAGACAATGCTGTATGTAGCAGCAGTTCATGATAAAAATTGTGTTAAATCAAAATTAAACTAACATTCAAAATTTCGTGACCCTACTACTACCCGTTGAAGAGTTCCCTAGTGAGGAGATAATCCTGGCTGCAGCACCACGTTATATCTATCATATTATTGCATAGTCACTGAAGTTACGGTGTAGAAAATTTTCAACTCAATCAGACATCGGGAATTGGTTCAAATTTTACATGTTGTAGTGAACTTATCCTACTACATACCAGCTCACCCTACAAATATTTAGTAAAAGCTTGTAATAGCAATAAAAAGGTAAAAACACACCGTGTTCCTCCTCTTCTTATTTAAAAAAAGGATCATACAATAAAATAAAGGTACTTACTTGAAAAAGTAATAATCAAATATTTTACTTACCTATTGTACTCCTTGGGATGGCTAAAGTATGATATAATATATTCTTATTTTTTCTAGTATTATTCATACACACATTACAACAACAACTATTATTAATAATACCACGTTTTTACATTAAAATATTCAAACTTGCAACTAACAAAACAACGCGCGACGCACTGACCCTGAGATTGACCACTGGCTGTGCCAGCGTAACCAGTTTTTTCCAGTCTCGCCGCGCGTAGGCCACATGCGGCCAGTGGTCACGCACACGTGCCCCGCGTGCTTGTAGTAGTGCAACCGATTCGCGCGGTTGAGTGAAGCTTATCTCTGTTCCGTTTATCTACTCATGTGCAAACCACTGACCTCTATATATGCGTACTTGTATATATAGAGGTCAGTGTGTGCAGTACAGCAACAGTATGTCTGTCAGATAAATAGTTTCCTCGAATCGAGTCCGAGTCGAAGAGAGTATTTGGAAGAAGATCTCACTATTTCTACCATATACAGGCTGTACATTATGTACAGTAGGATGGCTTAAATTTTTTATTATTATTTCTGTCTTTTAACCCATTCACTGCCTTCCTAAGAAATGACAACATTACCCCCATGCCGTCTTATACTAGTATTCAGCCTGCCCATTGGCGGGCCCGGCATCTCCATAAAGTATCTTGGCCCGCCCATCGGCGATTTCGGCATGAGGCCTTAGATTTCGACATGAGATTTTTTAAATGTCTAATTTACAAGTTCTATGCGTTATGTAGAGCATGTTTGCATACATTTTTGTGTTATTTGAGAAAAAATTATGTTAGTTTCTGTTGTTATTGTTGTTGTTAACCGAATTATAAATGGAGTGTGAAAGTAAGGCAAAACTTTCAGCTAATTCAATTAAGGCGAAGCAAATGAATCCTAATCTGCGTATAAGGCAGATTTAAGCTCATATTAGTACAAGAAAATCTAAAATGAAATATAAAAGCATAAATTTTATGGCTTTTTTTCAAGTCATGCGTAGTCAAACTTTTTGTAAATTTAATTTTTTTCCAACGTCTTACCTCTTTTGCATTAACTTTGGTAGGAATTAGGCAGAGGAGATAGTCTCAACTCGATGCACTAAGTCAAACAGCAAACGAACTTCCAAAACACTCAGCAAAACTCAAAGTGTGAAAACCACGAACGTCAAGATGCGAGTGAAAGCTTTTTTCGTAGACTATTTTTTTCTATAATATGCTACTTACACTAAATCATAAATCATGCAAGTTGTAAAATTATTGGTGTCTATAACAAAAGGTATCAGCCCTTTTGTTTTCAAAGTGACTATTACCGACCGGCTCTTTTGTTCAGATCACCATCTGCATTTTTATTTTGTATATGGTCCAAAACATAGGTGTCGGCACTTTGTGTGTTTTCAAAGTGACGAATACCGATCGGCTCCTATTATGTAGATCGTCATTTTTATCTTGCTTCATAGTTGCCGACAATACGTTGTCTTATCTACAAGGTGTTACAAAAAAGCGAGTAATCCCCTTAGGAAGTGATTCTATTGCTCAAAAACAAAAACTTCTTATATGGGACGAATATCGAAATATCAAAAAAATATTACTTCTCCACACAAACTCGTCTTGGCTGATCGGCGGTTTAGTATGGGGAAGCCATTTTGAGCTATCGATGTGGATGCTATAGAAAAAGTTGTTGCATTTGAGCAATAAAATCACTTCCTAAATGCATTACCCGCTTTTTTGTAACAACTTGTATATTGTTATGGTTTTATAGTTTTAATAATAAGTAAAGAACAATAAAGTTATATTTTACTATCACTACTTGTAAATATACTTTACTTGTTATTATTTCTACTAAAATTATAGTTTTTCATTAAAATTTTGACAAAAGGTTTGTTAACTCTGAATACGCGTACTGACCGCCCGTGGGCGGGGTCGGCATGACAGGTCAGAATGGTCCTTTTATAAAATCTAATATATCCGCAGGCCGTTTTGGTAACGAATCGATCATAATAAAACGAGTTATTAGACAGAATCTTATAAGATTTTCATGTTATTTGGCATACTTATTTAGGTTTGAAATCTGCCCGCCAATGGGCGAGTTCGACATGTTAATAAAAAAGTTTCGCCCACCCATGGGCGGGCGAGGCACTGAATGGGTTAATAGTAACACAAAGGTGCAAATGAACTAGAAATTACACGTGTAAAGTATTATTACTTTTGCATATGATTAACGGCCTCCGAAATGACTTCAAAGTTTCTGAAAATATGGTTATAGGAGGTAACTTTGCGAGCCTATAGTTATTAATTACATGCAGGATTTTAAATATTTTATAATACCCTTTGACAGAAAATACTGTCGTTTTGCTAAATAAATTCAATAAACCTCTTGTCGTTCTCAATTGGAGAAATGAGGTGAGGTGAGGGGGCGGGGGTCTCCGATTGCATTTAGCGCGACATATTTCACCCGTCAGTAACACAAGCTAATTAAGTGGTAGAATGTTTTTGCTCGTTGTTACTATGGAACGCACTCGAAACTCGATGAAATGTCCCTTGTTTGGTGAAACTTGTGATCTGTAAGAAAATATATATTACAATCTTATGAAGATATAATGAAGTTTTATGCGTGGACAAGAATGTGTTTAAAATTTGACCAAGACACAAAAACCATTTCAAGAAATTGCAAGTGTAGTATCGTACAGAAATGAAGAAATTTGAAAGAAAAAACATCAATATCGGCCGTTTCACATACCAGAATGTTACAAATTCTGAAGGCATATCATTTAAAATGCAAAAATTTACTTAAATCCTACTATCAAATTCCAAACAAACGGCTCGAAGAGGCAGAAGCTTGGTAGCAAAGCTCTTTTCGACCTTTCCTCATGCAAGTGTAACGATTTGAGCACCTGTATTTGTCCTAAAGATCGTAGAGTATCTAAAAGGAACACAGCTTTTTAATAGATCAACGTACCTTAAAAGAATGTTCATAGGAAATATTGATATCGCCTCTGCAAGTCAAGGAAATCTTTGAAAAAGAAGCTCCAAAAGCAAGAATCTTTGCGCAAATATCAGGAAGTACGTAAAAACGAGGCATCTTCAGGTTCACTTGATACGCTTTCTATTTCTTCTTCTTCTTTCTTTAATAAGCTACGCAGAGAACGAACTAAAACCAGACAAATTATTATGGCCAGGGACTGAGTTCTAGAAGTACCTGCATTATATTTCGACGGTCAAAAAGATAAAACTTTACAGATTTCGAAAAAGGAGGGAAAAATTACAGACTAATTATCCTTGAAGAACATATTTCGTTAATAAATGAGCCAAATTCTGAGTATTTGGGATATATTTCACCTATGTCTGGTACTTCTAAAGTTATAGCAAAAGAAATTTAAGATTACTTTTTGAAAGAAAACACAACGGCGGAACCTTTGCAGGCGATTGGGTGCGACGTACACTAGTCGCTCATTCTTTAATACAAACGTAGTCTAGCGATTACTCCACTTTTTACGTTCAAAATAAAAATGATTTCAATTTGTCTCATCATTATCTAGCCCCGTATGGAAACAAAAAAAGTAAAAAAAAGTATATATTTAAAAGTACTAATTTTAACACATCATTGGGCGGAAAAAATACCATTAGAAGAACGAAAATTGCAAAACAGACCATACAAAATGCAAATGCAAATAATTTTACTTTGAACAGATACATTCAATAGATTTTTCATGATATCCAGATTCCCAAAGGTCTTTTTATAAAGTTTCGCGCGCTCGTTTCGTTGTAAATCATCATACCTTTCGCTTTCGCACGTGATGTCGGCTGAGATAGCATGCATTTTAACCCCGCCCACCACTTAGTTTGTGCCATTGACTAGGGCCACCTTAAGGGGATTTCCTTAAAGATTTTTGTAATTTTTTTACATTTCAAAATCAATCCGGTGGCAGAAGATGATATCTGATCGTAACTATTTTTTGTATCTCTAAGAATAACGTAATAATACACCTTTTTATCACTATTACGTTTTAATGTAAACATTTTTCTTCTCCATACATTCGTGACCCACCCTAATGTACAGTATTGTGAAGAAAATGGCAATGAAATGAAGATATGATTTTTAATATTTTTATCACATTTTTAATACCGAATTTGACATAGCTTTTATTAAACCTAAAAAAAGTCAATGTTCTTAATGCGAATCTTTCAAAAATGCTTCACCCGAGACAACAATTTATCGTCAATGTTGTTTGACTCGCATATTTCTAAGAAAAAATTATACACAGTTATGAAGGAAATAATAATAATAAATCTTTATTTCGGAAACAAACAAGATCCATATTTGACAAGAAGTTAGAAAAATCACAAAATATTAATAAACAGCTAGGTGGACGATGGAGGCAAAATGACTCACACACAAGGTACAGGTATTGCGCGCAGGTCTGAGAGCTCATGGTCGTCACCCCTCCATTTAGTGCCAAAAAAGGCGAAGGTTGGCGACCCTGTGGGGATTACCGTGCACTCAACGCTCGCACGATACCAGATCGATACCCAGTACGCCATATTGCTGATTTTCACACAATCTATTTAATTGTAAAATTTTTAGTAGATTGGACTTAGTTCGAGCGTACCATCAGATACCGGTTGCGATTGAGGATGTAGAGAAAACCGCTATTACGACACCCTTCGGACTATTTGAGTTCCCACTGATGAATTTTGGGCTTAGGAATGCTGCCCAAACCTTTCAGCGTTTCATGGACGGGGAATTCAGGGGTCTCGAGTTCTGCTTTGCGTACATCGATGACCAGGAACCAGCAACCAGGAACATTTACATGCGGTATTTTCGCGTTTTAGCGAATACGGTATTTTATTAAACACAATCAAGTACGTATACGCCGTGCCGCAGGTGGAGTTTCTGGGCTACCTGGTTTCTTCAGAAGGGACAAAACCGGTTGGTGACAAGGTGAAGGCTATTCTTGACTTTCCCCTACCTAAAACTATTAGGGATCTTAGGTGGTTTTTAGGAGCATTAAACTTTTATAGACGCTTTATACAGGATGCTGCCAAGCTTCAGGCTCCTCTCCATGCACAACTTGTGGTCCATCGGTGAAGAGCAACAGCAACATTAACTGGACAGCTAGCCTAGAAAGCGCTTGTAATGCTTGCAAAGCAAGCATTGCTAACACCGCTCTTCTAGCTCATCCAGATTCGTCTGCTCCGTTGGTCATAGTAACTGACGCATCCAACTCCGCTATTGGTTCAGTCTTGCAGCAGAAAGTCCTAGGCCATCGGCAGCCGTTAGGATTCTTTTCGCGTAAGCTTTCGCCAACACAAGTCAAATACAGTGCATATGATCGTGAACTCTTAGCTATTTACGAATCAGTAGAATATTTTCGACATATGATTGAATTAAAACCATTCTTTATACTGACTGATCATAAGCCGATTATTTCAGCTTTTAAAAAAGCCCGTGACGCTTGCTTTCTGCGACAATTTAGGTATTTAGATTTTATAGCCCAATTTACAACAGATATCCGTCACATTACCGGGAAAGACAATTTTGTCGCGGATGCGTTATCAAGAACGGATGCCATGCTCGCTAGACCCTATTGCCTTAGCAGCTTCTCAGGATACGGACCCAGAACTCCAAAATATTTTGTGAACTGGTTCGTCTCTTAAATTACAGAAGGTCTGTATTGATGGTACGAAAATCTTCTGTGACATATCTGGGCCCAGACATAGACCATTCATAACACCTGCATTCCTAAAATGGTTTTTGACAATATTCATGGACTTAGTCATCCAAGTGCTAGGGCTACTATCAACTTAGTGACTGAGAGGTATGTATGGCCTGGTATTAAGAAGAATTGTCGGAATTGGGCGCGCTCGTGTATCTCGTGCCAGAGCTCGAAAATATCGAGACACTTACACGCCCCTATCCAGGATTTTAAGCTTCCTACGGCCCGATTTTCTCACGTCCACGTAGACTTAATAGGTCCACTTCCCGTCTCTGATGGTTACCGATACTGCTTCACAGCTATAGATAGGTTTACTAGGTGGCCGGAGGCAGTGTCGTTACATGATATCAGAGCGGAGAGTGTAGCAAAAGCTTTTGTTTCATCGTGGATATCACGTTTTGGTTGCCCAGAAAAGGTAACCACAGATAGAGGGAAACTGTTTGAATCCCATCTTTTTAGTCAGATATCAGCGCTTATAGGTTCACGACATATACAAACTACGGCGTATCATCCTACTGCCAATGGTCTAGTAGAACGCTTCCATCGACAACTTAAGGCAGCTATTACGTGCCACGCAGACGAAAGCTGGACTGAGGAACTTCCACTTGTACTAGTTTAAGTTTAAATTTGCCAAAGTGCTTTAGAAAGATCTATACTAGATATAAATTTTGCGTCTAGCAGATTATCTAGTATTTCGGAAACATAAGGCAAGGAATAAATATCGCGTTTAGTTACAGAATTTAACTTGCGACTGTCTAAGCAAATGCGTTTTTTATCCGTTTTTTTATAGTAACGATTAAGATTGGTGAGGACCAAGAGCTTTCGCAAAGCTGAATTACGTCCGATGAAAGCATCTCGTCAACCTGCTGGCATAAGATTTGCTGCTTTACAGGAGACATTCTATAATAACGTTGTCGTATAGGTTTCGTGTCACTCGTATCAATAAAATGACATACAAGAGAAATACAGCCTAAGCCCTTGCGTTTGGAAGAAACGTCCTTAAATTGTTCAATCGTCAGCAATCACGCGTTGATTTTCATTAAGGGATGCGTATGAATGTACGTGGGAATTTAAAATTGATTCATTCGTGTTTGAATAATGATCTGTAGGTTCTCTTTTATATTCGATGATGTTGACGTATTTTGGACATGTTTTAATTTTTTTCCGGAAATCAAGACCTAATATAAAAGAGATCTCTATTTCAGGAACTACAAACGTCTTCAATGTATAATAATTGTTTTCAAAATTAAATGGGAGATTAATATAGCCTAAGCAATTTCGTTTTTGTCCACCAGCTGCTGTTATAGAAATTATTTCATTAGTGCGCACAGCAAATCCTTGATTTATCAGTAAACGATTTGCATTATTACCTAGCAAGGTAACGGCCATTAGAGGTGGCACACCTGGAGAAAACGTTCAAGAATTACGCAGGGAGATAGTCAAGTTAACCAATGCGATGCCTTCAGATGATATTATTGAATCTGGGTTTGAGTTTTCTGTAGACGTAGAGGGTATAAGAGAAACTTTTGTTAAAGTTGAAACAAACTTAAAAGCATTATCAGTGAATTATGTTAAAAATTTACATAAACGTACTCAAAACTTACTGAATCATTTATATCATAGGATCCAGCGTCTGGATGCTGTAGATAAAAAGTCTACAGATATTTTAGAAAGCCTCAGGCTTAAGCTAAATACAAATTTTAAAAACTTAGAACATCTTAAGTCTGATACCGATTCCTTGTCTGAATTTACAGATGATATCACAGTTACACCGTCCCCTATGGTCGTTACGTGTGATCGAGCTTATTCTTTGGACTTAACTAGTATTAAGTTTGATGGAAAATCATGCGTCCTATCATTGATCCAACGTATAAACGATTATATAACAGTCCGTGGTATTCCCTCTTCTAAAATTATAGATTTTGGATCAGAAATTTCCGTTGATGATGCCTTACACTGGTTTCGCAGTGTAAAACCCCATGTTACTTCTTGGGACAGATTATGCGAATTACTGAAGGACGTTTTGTTATTCCCGATCATGATTATCGCCTATTAGACGAGATAAAATCTCGCACACAAGGCGAAAATGAGAATATTACAATTTACCTAGCTATTATGACAGGCATGTTTTCCCGTTTATTTAAAAAATCTTCTGAGGAAGATCAGTTAGAAATTATCATCCACAATATCAAACCTTGTTATGCTAGGGCATTAGTTGCAGTACCTGATCTTAAATCTATTGAGGTCTTACGTACAGTTTGTAAAAAATATGAGAATGTATAGTCCCGTCTTACTAAATATCATGAACCTCCTAAAATAGCTTTAACTACATTAGCACCCGAATTTGCATTTAAGCCACTCACAAACTCTACAGAGAAAAATAAAATGTGCTATTCTACCGCACACTACCTCTCTACCACCACTCCAATCCACACTCTACCACAAACAAATTTAATTGTAATAAAACTTATACAAACTATAATAAACCTAATTCAAGTAACATTTATAAAAAATATTTTCCCAATTCTAATCTATTTAATAATACTAATCCGCAAAGGCAAAAAAATTATAGTAATAATAAACCAATTGATGCTATTCAAAATGACGATAGTAAACAAAAGTTTTGCCCTCGATGTCGTGTTGATACACACAACATAAGACAGTGCACTGAGAAACGCAAAGTATTTTGTTTCAAATGTGGCCGTGATGATTACACATTTTACACTCGTCCAGATTGCACAAGTATTCCGTCTAGTTCAAAAAACTAATAAAGCAGAATTGTAGCGACCTCGCCAACCACTCTAATAATACAGATTGGAAAGAGTGGTTGAAATTTATTAATAATTTTTTTAATAGCTATACCGTTGCTACAATTCTATATAATAAACCATCTAATGACGTGTGACCTTATTTATCAATCAAAATAGGACATATAAAGTTTTGGGGGTTATTAGATTCTGGCTCAGCTTTCTCCAGGTGTGCCACCTCTAATGGCCACCTCATAGCTTAGTTCGTTTTTTGTAAGGACAATGATTTGAATTTGAATTGAATTTCAAAATTGAATTTCGTATGACATAATTTAAGAAGTCGAAGAAAATCCTTGTAATAGGTTTATGTGAGCAAGTATAAAATTCTACAAATAACAAATAACAAAACTTATTTGTATACATAATAATCCTCCGTTACTGTTTATTTATTTACGGGAGTGGTTGGGGATAAGTGTCCTTTTCCAACCGATTCCACTCGTGCGAGTTTAATATGTATGAATCTATTCCATTTATTTAATTTTAACTTCTCATCCTTAATATTTGGGAAAATAATAATATGGATTCACAGCTCCAGCGAAGTTCCCCAATATAAGGGGAAGAACATAAATATTTAAATAATTATCAAACTTATAAGAAGAAATTAGCTATAATTTGCATAACGTATGTGTTTGGGTTGATTAAAAAATGCATTTACAGAAATGCATTTAGGCGAGTTGTGCCTTTACGGTCACTGAGGTCACTGGCAAGCCGCGCGAGCTATCATGCGCCCCCACTTGTCTCCACACGCGAAGTAGATGACACATTACATTACCACCCGCAATCTGATGGAATTGTAGAACGATTTAATCACACATTGGCGAGGTACCTAGCATAAGTTGTAGACAATCGGCAACGAGATTGGGACAAGCAGATACAACCGTTTTTGTTGACATATTAAAGCGCTGTTCACGAAAGTACATCAGTGATACCAGCTTTCGTAAATTTTGGAAGAGAATTGCGGCTGCCTGCAGACCTGATCACCGGGATACCACCTAATGCCCCACGCAGTATAACCTGTAATAATTATGCAAATAACTTGCGGAACAAAATGAATGACATTTATGAGCACGTCAGACAATCAAGCCAGCAAATGTCTGAAAAGATGAAAACCCGGTATGACCGCAAAATGAACAACAAAGGGTTCGACGAAGGTTCACTAGTGTGGTTGCACAATCCAGTCCGCATCCAAGGGAAATCTCCTAAGCTTCGAGCTAAATGGGACGGCCCGTACCGGATTGTGATCAGGATCAACGACGTAACCTACCGGATACAGAAAGGCGCAAGAGGTAGTCCTAAGATCGTCCATGTGGATCGACTGGCGCGTTATTATGGGGCAGATAATGCTCGGGACGAGCATGCCTTAGGAGGGGGCAGTGTTGCAAGCCATAATTAATGTCCCTAGCGCCATCTAGTGTCGGGGAGCAGAGCGAGGCGAGCTTTCTAGAAAATGCCACGCCTGAACTTTCCACCGACAGCGCCATCTAGTATCTAATAGAAGAATTAAGCTTTCTAGAAAAGTCCACACTCGAATTTTCTACATCAGTCGGTCGGGATCGGTACTTGCTGGAACATTCTGGATGTTTCGGTGGAAAAGGCCTATATAAGGCCGTTTAGGCCGCGACCGGGGCATTATTGAATTGGCTATACGAGCGAAGCTTTTGGAGCGAAGTAAAGTGTTAAGTGTGATTAATTATTAATGTGATTGAAGTTTTAATTGGTGTTCAGTAATTAAAGTGTCAATTTTGGTAATTCAATCGGCAGTTTTTAATTTTACGAACCCTAAGCTCGCAACAGTAATATATGAGTAACTCAAAACATACTTCGGTCATGATATCTTACTATTGAACTAATACAGCGATATATTCGTCGCCTCTGTTGAGCATGTTGCCAACTACGGCCAATTTTCTGCTTCTGATTTGTCACGGTACGATTTGTTCTTTCTTTCTTACAAACTAGACTCCCAAGCCTACATCATCTGAGTTTGAATCTAGTCTTTCTAAGTCTATGCATAGTAACGACTGCTTACAAGAATAGTCCGCCAAAGGGCAGCCCCAAATGCGATATAGGAGTCAACTAGTCGCGCTCAGATGATTCAGGGAGGTGTGGATGTGGGAGGAAAGTAGAGAAGATCCAACATCGCTGTTTACAAGCGAAGACAAAAAATATTACGGCATAGTGGAGGTGTTTAAGAAACGTTACAATTAATATTAAAATAATGAAAAGAAATCGAAATAAAGGTATAGCTCTAGTTCGAAAGTAAAGCTTTAAATAACTTAAAGCTACAAACACACAAAACAAAGAAAAAACTATTTAAATTATAATATTAAAACAGCTATTCGTATTCGCAGCTAAAGACTCTTGAGCTTTCTATTTTATAATGTAGAAAGATAATATTTTAACTAATTAAGCAGTTAACGGTAAAATATTATTAACTATAAGCATAACACCATATAATAAAATAAACATTTTATAAACAATCAGAGAGAAATTTATACAATTCAAATAATTAATGAGGCCGATTTTTGTTATGTATTTATTATAAAAGTGAAGAAAATTTTAAGAATAATTGTGTTTATGTTATTTCCTATCCTATCTTAAAAATGGCTGAGATAATGAAGCCTAAATCGCACAGATGATATCGTCAATATTTGGCTGGCTGTATAAAGCGCGGTGACGTCGTCACTCCCGTCTCGCCGCTAACTATAAGGGTACTTACTATTTTGCTCGCAATTTCGAGCGGGTCACACCATAGGCAATAGCAGTAATAATTTTTTTGACTAAAAATTTCTTATTATTTTGTGTGTCGTTCCCGAGTAAGTAATAAATAAAATCTAAAACTACCAAATAAAATGTTTCTTATGGTCCCATACCAGCCAAATTTCAGAAAAAAGTGGATGATCGTTACGAAGAGAGCAGCTATTGGACCGAAAACTATCGTATTATATTCTGAGGATTATTTTGATATAAGAAAAATTTATATTATTGTGTATTTGAAAAACCATAATAACCATGATTCCAGTACTGAAGCTGGAAGCAAAGGTTAGTTGGGCTGGAATATTACAAGATTATCTGAGGTGTTACCGTGTCCTCCCCCTCTCGAAAAGGAAGCAGTAATCCTCGAATCAGGCAAATTTTTCTATTACCAGTAGGGCGACCATCTGTCCCAAGGAAGTGCCGGATTTATCGTCCACAATTCTCTCAACAACGTTGTATAGATTGGGAGTGTTTCGAAGGGGGTTGCGTACATTATACTTAAAACCACCAAACGGTATTCGCTGCAGGTCATACATGTTTACGCACCAACCTCGTCACATACCGATGAGGTGGTGGAGAAAATGTATGAGGATGAGCCAAGCATTCCTCCAAAACCCACTACACGGTGTTAAGGAGAGACTTCAATGCAAAACTAGACACAAGAGGAAACGGTGAGCTGAAGGTAGGGAAATTTTATATAGGGTATCGAGACCCAAGGGGCCAGCTGTTGGCCGACTTAGAGAAAATGGGACTCTTTATGATGAACTCTCTTCCAGAATCGGCTCCTCAGGAAGTGGACCTGGTGCAGCCCCAACGGTTTGACAAAAACGCCAATTAAAACACAACGAATGATTTTTTTTATTAAATGCGAGCAGCTATGGAGGTCTAGGGAAAGAGACCAGTATCACTGACACCTAGAAGATCTACTGTGATCGCTGCTATGGCTATAGTTCACGGCTAAGCCCTATGTCTTCAATGAATAAAAGGAGTTGCTTAGCCGTGAGCAATTTCACTTCTTCTGGGCGGAGTACATAGTTTCCCAGATGAGTTTACGTTTGCGCATTAAGGGTCCACAATCAGTTAGGATGTGTAGAGGCGTTTCTTCCATTGTGGAACAGAATCGACACATCCTTAAGTTGCTTAGTCCCAGGATGGAAATGTGCTTTTTAAGACAACAGTGTCCAGTTAGGGCTCTTGCCAGAATGCGCAATTTATTTTTACTTAATCCCAGGGCTTCTGAAGCGAATTTACGATCCAAAGCCCGGATTAAGTTTTTAGAATGTTTTAAGCCTGGTGTGTCAGACCAGATCTTAAGTGATTTATTGTGATAAAGAGTTTCACGAGTCAATCGGGCTAGGCTTCTTGAGGTTCCACAAAATGGCTCAGGTCCAAATTGTGTGTGCACTTTGAGCCCTCCCGTACAAGTTTGTCGGCAAATTCGTTGCCTACAATACCCTCGTGACCCAGAACCCATCTTAAAACGACCCTGTTGTTACATCCCAGGGCGTTTAAATGGTTCATGCATTCTTCAACTAGCTTCGAGTTCACTAAGTTTGACCTCAGCGCTAGCAGTGCTGCTTGACTATCAGAGTTTATGTAAATTATATGGTTGACGTAGTGTTTTTACAGATTGATTTCCGCACACCGAAGTATGGCGAAAATTTCTGCCTGGAAGATAGAGGTGTATCTACCCAAATTCATGCTAAGTTTGAATTTGGGGCGTTCCCGGTAAATTCCAAAGCCTACGTCGCGGCCCATTTTAGACCCATCGGTATACCATATGAGGCTACCGACCTCACAGATAACCTGGCTATTCAGCCAGTCTCCTCTGGAGGTTATTACACTATATACTTATTATCAAAAGTGTGTAGTGGACGCATGATATCTGAGATCATGCATAAGACCGGTGATTCCTTAATTGAGTCGAGCATGGATCTCAATCTGTAGGAGAGCAAGCTCAGACCACCCTGGGCGTTAATCCTATACAAACTAGCCCTCGCCTCCTTGTCTAGATAGAGATCAAGAGGCGTTAGGCATAGAAGTACATTAAGAGCTGCCCCTGGCGATGATCGCATGGCTCCAGTTGCCATTAAGCAGGCAGTCCTTTGTAGACTATTTAGTCTGTCCGAAGTCGTCTTTTGGTTGGCCTTGTTACACCAGAAAATAGAGGCGTAGGTGAGAATCGGCCTCACTATGCTGCTGTACAGCCATAGGACCATACTGGGTCGCTGGCCCCAGTTGTTCCCGACCAAACGACTGCACGTACCTAAAGCAATTTTTGCCTTATGGCATACGTTGCTAAGGTGAGAGTTCCACGTTAGTTTTTGGTCGATTGTTACGCCCAAGTACTTAACTTCCGTGGAAAATGGTACTTCTTTACCATTAAGTTTTGGTTGGACTAACTTGTCCAACCGTCTATTTTTGGTAAAGGGTATTATAACAGCATTAACTTTTTTTTATCAGTATTAACTGATAAACTGTTATTTATGGTGTTTAGGGCTCTTTGTATTATTGACGATAAAGTACTTTGGCAAAAGCCCCTCGCAATGATCATAAGGTCATCAGCATAACCCAGTGTGTCAATGCGTAGGTCTGCCATTTTGTACATTGTTTTTAAAGTTGATCAACCGCAAGAGTCCAAAGAAGGGGTATCAAAACACCTCCTTGTGGGCAGCCTCTTGTAGTTGCAACCTCGAAGTTTGAAACAGCGCTATTTTTGCCTTTCTGTTTGAGAGCATTGACTCCACCCATCCGATGGTTGTGGGGTCAACAGTTTTAGATGTCAGGCCCCTAATCAGCTGTGATGTGGGGCTACTGTCGAAGGCGCCCTCAATATCTAGAAAAGCACAAAGAGCTATTTCTTTATCCTCCAGTGCTTTTTTGACCCTGTCAATAACACTGATCAGTGCTGTTTCCGTAGATTTGCCTCTGCGGTAAGCATGCTGGTTGTACGAGTAATGTATGGGGCTCGTAGCTAGAGCTACATCCCTTATATATCTATCTATAACCTTTTCTAATGTCTTAAGGAGAAAGGAAGTTAGGATTATAGGTCGAAAAGACTTTGATAAAGCGTAGTCCTTTCTACCAGCCCTAGGTATAAATAGAACTTTGACAATTGTCCATCAATCTGGGATATATCCCCAGGCAAAACTTGCTCTGAAGATTTTCACCAGATAGGGAAGAAGGATGTCAATACCCATCTGCAGTTGGATGGGAATTATTCCATCCTCCCCGCTTGTTTTAAATGGTTTAAAGGAGTCAACAGCCCATTGCACCAGTTTCGGCCTTATTACCTTTGCAGCCCTACACCAGTCCTCATTACAAGGCCTTCGTAGGGCTCTGAAATAATTTAAGGCTGAGGTCTTGAGTGACCCTGGGAAATGGGTTGACGCTAGTAACTCCAATGTTTCTGTTTCACTATTAGTGAAGTTACCATCAGGCTTTTTAAGAAGCCCGATCTGGTTAGGTTTCGCTTTAGATAGCATTTTGTGTAGTCTTGCACTGCGAGGCAAAGACTCAACTTCCTCGCATAGCTTCCTCCACGATTCTCTCTTGGCTTTCCTAATTTCTTTATTATATTCAGTTAGGGCTGCACTATAAATATCTCAATCTTTGGTTTTCTTAGCCCTATTAAATAGTTTCCTGGTTTTTTCCCTAATCCACCTGGATATGTTATTAGTAGCGAAGGTTATGTCTAACACTTCTTGCCTAGCACGCGTAATAAAGGTTGGTGTACACCCTAAGTTTAGGCTTACCAGGCGGTTAGAGATGAGAAAATCATAGAGTAGCTCACCTCTTTCGTTGATGTGAGTGCTTCCCCAGGCAACAAGTTCTCTCTTCTCGTTCTCGTTCTTTTCCGCCAGTTGAGGACGAAGACGTCCTTGACTGGCACTCTTGATCCCTTGACTTTAAAAGTTATCAATTTAAAGCCAAGGACAACTCTCCCGCCTACCTTCCGAAGAGCCCCCGCCGATGGGTCATCCAGAGAAAAGGTTACCAGGAGCCCATTCTTCTCGTCCCTACGATGGAGAATTCTCCAGAGCTTGGTATGGAGCCCTTCGTTTTGCGCCCTTCAACAGCACAGCCGCCTCCTCCGGAGACTCAGCTTCGCTGCGGGGCGAATACGTAATGCCCAGCTGAGGCTTAGGCAATTCGCCTTCGGGTATTACTGAGCCAGGCCTGCATGCTCCTCCTGCTGCTGCCTCCGGCCAGGGTTTCAGTTTTCCGATCTCACCCACAATCCAGTCCTGGCTTGCCTTATTCAGGCACGTTACCAGAATCTAACCTGGCTTATGAGCGAAACCCGAAAATTTTGGTCCCACTCCCGGCTGCACCCCACAGGCTGTTAGTGATGGCCCGTGTTAGTGCCCGGTGGAACAGCCGCATCTGGTGCACACTTATGGGATTCGAATTGCAAATTCCCACACGCGCGGTGCTAGTTACGGCACTGCTGACGAGCTAAGCTTCTTCTCCCCCGTTGCCAGCTTCACAGACTTCCTGGGTTGGTCTTTGAGGGACTCTTCCTCAGACCGACTGCGTTTTTTCGCCTTCGGAACTGGGGGCGGCTTGGGCAGAGGAATTTCGTCCAGGGCTTCTGGCAGAGAGAGAGGGCCTCTTTGGCTCCTATCACAGCTGCTATCAGCCTTCGGTACCTTTTCCTTGCTGACCCAATAAACTTATCAGAGCCTAGCGAACTTTTTCTTTTCCCCTCCCTGGGACGTTACGTTTGTGGTTCGGCTGCAGACGTGCCCTCTATTTCACGGCTCGTCCCTAGTTGGGACGCAAAGTTGCAGGGTGTTGGTGAGGCTAAAAGAGCCTCTTCCAAACCTACAGCTAGTTCCATTAAAGGAGATTACTCATTATCTTTTTCAAAATGTCGGTTTTCGTCCATTTTGTTCCCACGATTAGCTAGGGAAATACTCGGTCATCCCCGGCAGAGCCCTGCATGCCGAGGGAAGGGCTAAAATACTACCAGAATCGCCCTGGTCTCGGTAGGCACCGTTTGCGACTGGACTCCCTCCAGCCACGCATCCATCGACACGGTAAGCTTGACACCTTGGATTGGGTTAGGATAGGAAAAGGGGGTGGGATAAAAGAAAAGAAAAAGAAGATCGTCCGAGTGTTTCTGCTCTGTTTCCTGTTGAACCAGACCAAATAACAGGCGGCAACCACGTGAAGGAAGAACTCCTCAGACTTGCCTTGGGGATCAACACATCCTACGCTCTCCCCCAGAGCCATTCGCCAAACTGCTCGCCGGACAGGAAAGAAAGTGTTAATCTAGTCGTACTCTTATTAGTTTGTGATCTAGTCCTACTGATAATATCAAAAAGTTAGGAGTAGACTAACCCCCCCCGCCCACAACGAATGATACTTTGTTATATTATTAATTTAATTATTAATGATTTTATACGTTTATTTAATAAATTAATAGCAAGCAATTTATAATGAAAATATTTATCACTATAAAATATATATCTGACGGCTCCGTAGCGGAGTCCATTAGCAATGAGTTGAACTCTAAGGGTTGCGGGTTTGATTATCGCACGGAATAAAAATTTGTATACCAACAAATAATTGTTCCGGGTCTTGATGTTTGTCCTTGAGAAATTTATGTTCTTATGTTAACTGCCCCCACGATATACCTAGGAAATATTCTTAGTGTGGATTTAATGTTATTATAAAATAAAAACCAAAAACATATGAGCCATGGTAGCTCAAGAGTGAAGTGCTCACCGTAAACGTGGGCTAACCGGGTTCGATCTCCGCCGACACCAATGAAATTGTTATTTTGATAAGTTATCTTTACATTATGAAACAGAAAAAATGTATATCAAATAATATCTATTTTATATAATACATGTTTTCAATACGAACATGTATGACTTACCCCTTTCTAGTAGTTACCTTGACGTTGTGACATTCCTTAGTCTACTCAATAGAGTAAAAAAGAAAATCCAACTTCAATTTATTAAATGAATAAAATAATTTACGCACATTCTTTCGCTTACGCTTTCGATGTCGGGGCTAGATTGGAAATTAATTGTTATATACCTCAGAGTAATTACTAGCATAGTGAGTTTTAAAAACAGAACACAACCTCATGTTACCGAACTCTTTATGTATATGACATTTCCTACGGGATAAAAAAGATAGTATTATATGTATGTCACCATCTCTTATTCAATTCTTTACAAGGTTGTAGACATGAAAGTTAGAGAACAGGAGAACGATCACTACGTAGCATAGCCCGCCTGTCCTTGAAAATTGTAGAATTTATAGCGGCGCTGACTTCAGTGAGTAGTGACTGCGAAGTTAGCTGTTTATGAGTAAAAGTAGATGAAGTTAGTTGAATAATGTACAAATTTTCTCCGCGGCATTGGTGAGAAAATTTTTATGCTCCGTAATTTTGTAATTTTTAACAAAAATAAACATTAAAAAACGGAGAAATATTTTATTGTGCGTGGATGTGCAAGTGATTTAGTATCTGATCGGAAAAATAGACTGAAAATGACTTTTATTGAGCGAACTTAGCGATCGCAGCGTCTCACTTATGGTGTCCATATTTCTGGGACACTATTTTCTACGGCGATCGATCTCCTGTTTTCTAACCTTAATGGTTGTAGACGTTTTTTAGCTTTTTTATATACCATACACAATACCGTACAAAATATATACCATATACAAATCCAGTGATGGTAGCTATAGTAAAGAACAGCCTTATCGATATACTCGTTTTATCTATGTTTCAAGAAAATTCAGCAATTTTAATAATTGTAAAAGACGGTGTATAATAAAAGTGGTTAAAAGATAAACGCAAACTGATTTGTACTTTTATTCGGGCAGAGTGTTCCCTTACAATTATTATTACAAATTTTATGTACAAAATCATCGCTCCTGGCTTTTATAGCATTCGCTGGCTGGCGGTTATTTCACCTCCCCCGACTCGCAATTTGGCGGGGCAAGGCTCACGTGGTGGGGAAGTGACGTAATGGTTGGGCGTGGCGGGATTGACAGCCGGCTTAACGGATAGCTAGCGATATCTAGCGTTACACTCGGCCATCCTGTAACAATTGCTCCCGCAATGGAAGCAACAAAACTATGATTACAAGTCAGCTCAAGAAACAAGTGTAATTACGGAGAAATGAATTTTGATCTAGCTCTCAAGATGGTCTAAGAGATCTTCGGTTTCCAATTGTTCATCCACACTACTGACGCTATCGGACATAGAGGCAACGCTACGATATGGTCGTAAGGAATCAGCGGATACTAGGCCTGTAAACTTCTTGTATCCTCTAAGACCTTTTATACTTCTTAGTTTATATCGATCGTTACCTAACTCCTTAATTATCACATATGGGCCAGAATACATATCATCTAACTTAGAATTTACCCTATTTCCGCTAGTAGTCGGCGCCTGGCGCCAAAGTACGTAATCACCTTTTTTTTTAAATCTTACTATTTTTACGCCTCTTATCAAAATTACGTTTCATTTTCTTGCTAGCTATTCTAATCCGATTAGTAGCCCTATCGCGTCTAGATTGCACTGGCTCAGAAACTCGATCTGGGATGGAGACATCACATACTGACCACCTACGCGAGCAAACATTAGATCGTATGGCTTATAACCTGTTGTGTCATTAATCGTATTATTGATACCCCATATTACATTTGGTAAACTGTTGTCCCAATTATGAAAGGCCTCGCTCGGTTCCGTGGCTCTCAACGCATCGAGAATTGTGCGATTAGTGCGTTCTACCTGCCCATTAGACCTAGGACACGAAATGGTTGTTAACGTGTGTTTAAACTGCTTTTCCGTTGCAAACTTCTTGAAATGTCTACTCGTAAAGGCCTTACCATGATCGGAAACCACGTGATCTGGAAAACCGAATAAACAAAATATGCGTTTTAAAACTCTGATTGTCTCTATAGAATTGACGGTACGCGTAGGCTCAGATACAACAAATTTAGAGAAGGCATCTGTCAATACTAACATGTAGTGGTACCCTTTTTTGTTTTAATAAAAGGACCCAAATGATCGATATGTACCATTTTCATTGGTTCGGTAGGTTTTGGAATTGGATGTAATTTGCCTTCTTTCCTACCGTATTTCCCTTTACCGTATGCACAATGTAAACATGACGTCACATATTTTCGTATAAATCGGGACATTTTTGGAAACCAGAAATCATTTTTTATAAGTTCTGAGCATCGTTTTAATCCTACATGGCCAATATCGTCATGGTGCATTTGTAATATTTTCCATCGCGCGAAGTTAGGCACAACTAATCGGGTACCGTAAAGAGTTTTACGATAAAGCCTACCATCAACGATTACATAATTATTCACTATATCTCTATCTGTGCATCCACTTTGCAGTAAATCAATAATACGTTTCGACTTTTCATCTTGATCTTGTACTGTTCTAAACCGATCGTTTACTTCTAAACGGTACACATTCACGGCATCTATCGGATTTCTACTTAAGGCGTCTATATGTTTCATACGCTCACCCGGTCTATAGTCAATAGTAATATCATAGTCTTGAATTAAAAGCCACCAGCGAGCAATGCGTGGAATAAGATCACGTTTAGTCATTGTATCGCGTACTGCAGTACAGTCTGTAACTACACGGACGTTTTTACCTAACACATATATACGAAACCTTCGTAACTATTCCACCACTGCAAGCGTTTCGAGCTCATAGCTGTGATAAACACTTTCTTCCCGACTGGTGACGCGACTAAAATACAAGACAGGGTGCAAACTACCGTCAATCTGTTTTTGTAAAAGAATACCTGCGATACCTAACTTGCATGCATCCGTGTGGATTTCTGTTGGCAAACTGGGATCGTATATCGCTAACACTGGCTTATTACATAATTTATTTTTTAAATTCTCAAAACTAGATTTTTGTGATTCGCCCCATACCCACATCGTATTTTTTTTTTGTTAGTTCGGTAAGCGGACGAGCTATTATTGCAAAGTTATGGATGAACTTCCTAAAATAACTACATAGACCAATAAACTGACGCACTTCATGTACATTACTTGGAACGGGAAATTGAGACACCGCTGCCAACTTAAATTCACCCGGTTGAATGCCATCACAGGATATTTCATAACCTAAATAAGAAATCCTATTTTGTAAAAATGAACATTTGCTCATATTTAATTTTAAATTCTCCGTTTGCAATTTGTTTAGAACCTTATCCAATAAGTCTAAACCTGTTTGAACATCGACTGACGGTAGTAAGAGATCGTCGAGGAATGCTAATACTTCTGACGTTCGTTCGATGGAATTATTGGAATTATTTTTATCTAAATGATTTACTTTGGAATTTTCTAAACTATCTACGACCTTGTTTATTAAACGCATAAACACTGAGGGACTGTTGGCGAGACCGAAAGGAACTCTATTATATTCATAATGTCCTTGCGGAGTGACAAAGGCTGTTTTGTGTGTATCTTCAGGATGAATGCTAAGCTGATGGGCTAAATCAAGACTGGTGAAGTATTTCTTGCCAGATAATTTAGAAATTTGCTCATCGATATTAGGTAATGGATATCTATCACGGATAGTTAAAGCATTTGGTGCTCGATAATCGACACATAGACGACTATCTCCGTTCTTCTTCTTAACTAGAACAATAGGAGAAGCATAATCTGATTTGGATTCTTTTATAATGCCTGCCTCTAACAGCTCATTAATTTTTAGTTTAACCATCTCTTGTTCGTGATGTGCTAATCTATAAGGCCTACGGTGTACTGGTTCATTATTGGATAATCTAATGCGCATTTGAACTAAATCCGTACATCCCAACTCCTTAGTGCAGCAAAACAATTACTATATCGAGACAACAAACCGATTAATTGATTCCGATCAGATATAATTATTGGGCCTACCCTGATTTTATCTAAGTCTACCCCACCAATGGCATAATTATCAATACCCAAGGCACTCAATTGTGAAATACATTTGAAATATGGCATTTTGCAAATATTAGCATGTTGACTGACCTGGTTATTTATGCTTGGTTCCTGGCAGCTCTCGGCACGAAGTAGGATGGTTCCTTCCTTCCAGGTGATGTCCTTGGTTCCACTGTTGACGACCTTGAGGTAGCCTTCATTTCCTCGTAGAAGTGTTGCTGGCAGGGAGAATGATATTTCTTGGAACTCGAAATGTCTCGCAGGTGTTAGTACGTTATTACTGGCCGCATTGCCAATAATTTTAACCTTGAAAATTGAGATACCTGGTGGTAAACATTCACTTGCAGCAGTGACGACACGAAATCTGCTGCTAGCTTCAGTAACATCAAGATTGGACAGGAAATTGAGCTCCTTCTGAAGAGTAGCTTTGCCTTCGTGTACAACTAATGACACACCTTCACTGTTTATAACCGGTTGCCCGATCAAAAGATTTACGCCGCTCATTTCGCCCCCTGTTAGGTATGCGTTACAGGTCATATGCAGGTTATCAATTTCAAGCTCAAACTCGACTTCGCTGTTACTATTTAAGTAACCGCCAGAGAATCCCTTCAAAATAACGGAGACAGGCTTAGCTTCGAGACCCAGGAGAGTAGCTACTTCACTCGTGAGCACATTTACTTGACTGCCCGTATAGATGTACGATTTCACGAAAGCACCGTTGATCTTTGCAGTCTTTTTGTAAACATCGTTGTAGTTTTGAAGTAAATTTATTTCTTTCACACTACCTGCTTTAGGGGCAGGTATATATCTAGGATTTGACGGGCAACGTGGAGCAATGTGACCTCGAACTCCGCATTTGTAGCAGCTGCGTTGGTCAGGCAATGGACAGTTACGTACTAAATGTCCAATTTTCTTGCAGCGCGGACATGGATCAGTGTTAGGGTTCGCGGAAGGTTTCTTCTCTATGAGGTGTGGCATATCCTTGTAGCCTCCTCTTGTATCCGTTACAGGAACTTTGTAGTCATCGAGTGCCGACAAGAAATTTTCATATAACTCGTCAGGTCGTTCGCATTGGAATGCTCTCGCATTTGATTGTAATGCTAGAGGCAACCCTCGTATGATGCAGGACACCGTAGCGATGTCTGACAATTTGCTTCTGAAGCACAAAGCAACCTTTTCTTGATAATATTTTGTCATCCTTTCAGAGGGTAGTTTTTTTTCTATGAAGCATTTCTTCCAGAACATGAGCGTAGTCTCGATGTTTCGGGAACGCACGAAGAAGCATTTCTTTCCATTGCTCCCAAGAGTAGTCGTATTCATTAAGAGTAATCGATTATACCACTTTCTTGCCCGTCCTCTCAACTTTTCTTGAAGATAGAATGATTTAGTTTTGTCCTCCCAGCTGTGAATTTGACCTAGTTGCTCGATTTTTTTTTATCCAGGCAGTAACTGTGCATTCTTCGTTTTCAGGGTCAAATTCTGAAATTAAAAATGCGGCACTGTGTTCTCTTCGACGAATGAGGGTGGGCGCTTCGTGTTCCAGATCGTTGAATGCTTTTTCAACTTCTTGTGCTAGGAGACTCTTTAATATTTTCCTTGCGGGTGGTGTGCATCTACCTTCTTCGTTTGAATTTTCAGACATCTGGTTTATCGACGCAGAATCTACATTCTCCTGACTAGGCGACCGTCGACGTTTATGTGTAGCGGAGCGTCGTTTCATCATGAGCTTTTTTTTATCCCACTTCTGAGTGTAAAAGACGGTGTATAATAAAAGTGGTTAAAAGATAAACGCAAACTGATTTGTACTTTTATTCGGGCAGAGTGTTCCCTTACAATTATTATTAAAAATTTTATGTACAAAATCATCGCTCCTGGCTTTTATAGCATTCGCTGGCTGGCGGTTACTTCACCTCCCCCGACTCGCAATTTGGCGGGGCAAGGCTCACGTGGTGGGGAAGTGACGTAACGGCTGGGCGTGGCGGGCTTGACAGCCGGCTTAACAGCTAGCTAGCGATATCTCATATCAAGGATCTCCTAGGTGTGCGTTATTTCGTAGTTAGTAGTGGCTGCAAATAACCGCCGGTTCGACAAACTCCGCCGATCGTTGAGTCCCGTGATTCCGAGAGGAGTCGAGGTCACCGGCCCCTAGGTGATTCTTGGCACTTTATGCGCTCTGTGCATCCTGTGCCCAGTCGCGTTGTAAAGTGCCACCTCCGCACTTCCTCCAACCCTTTTGGTATAAAAGGGGTAGGCAGTGCTCAAAGTGACTACGCCAACTTAGTTATATCCTCCATCCGCGTCGCGCATTCCTGCCGATCGGCTGGAAATAGACAGGGCCGTTAGGTTAGATTACTGACTCACTAGGTAGGTTCACCATGTCCGATAAGGACAATGATAAGGGGGAGCCGCAGCTCAACCCGGCGTGGGGGTTCAACCCGGCGTGGGGGTTCAACCCGGCATGGGGGTCCAGAGTGATCACCCCGCCGGGTCTTGAACTATATGAAGATGCAGAGAAGAACTTGTACGACGTTTTAGGTCCCGAGGAACCAACACACGTTCCTACTGACCCACGGAGGCATCCGGATGTATTAGACATCGTGTTCACTAGGAACGTCAACTACCCGATAGTGGTAGAAGTGCTGTACGACCTCCCCTCACAGCACCTCCCGTTACTGATAACCTTTGGCCTAAAGGCGGTGACTACGCCGCCTAGAGCGTTCAAAACTCGTGTCGACTGGAGGCTCTACTGTCAACATCTTCAGCAGAGACCTCCAGCACATCAGCCAATAAGCACAGCGGACGATGTAGAGGCCGCTGCTACTAGAATTACCCAAAACATCAAGGAGGCCCTCCACGCGGCCTCTACGATCGTCCCGATTACAGCAAGGCGAGACGATCTGCCGCATGAGATAAGCGTGCAGATCAAGCGCAAAAGAGCGCTGAGAAAGCTCTGGGCGCGTACTCGCTGTCCCAGACCCAGCTGAACACCTTATCGGAGGAACTGTCGGTTGCAGTCCAGGCCTTCAGAGGGGAGGGCTGGGATCGGCGCATCCGGAAGGCGGACGAGTATGATGCGTCGCTCTACAAACTGAACCGGCAGTTGACCAAAACCAAACCTCCTGTTTGCCCGCTGACCAACAGCGCGGGCAAACGCTGCTATGATGCCAAGGGCAGAGCAGATATCCTAGTCGAGCACTTCGAGGAGCAATTTATGCCGAACCCAGCAAGTGCGGAGTTCATGGAGCTTCATGCCCGGAAGGAAAGTCGCGTACAGGAGTTCCTGTCGTCGCTTGCGCCGCTTCTTGCAGGAGAGTGGTTCATCTCTCCCGCTGAACTGCGGAGGACAGTAACCCGCCTGCAACCGAGGAAGGCGCCGTGGCACGAAGGGGTTACCAACGCTGCACTCCGACAGCTGCCCAATAGAGTCCTAGTAGAGCTTGGTCGACTCTACAATGGGATATTGCGGACATCCCACTTCCCGGAGGACTGGAAGAAAGGCAAAGTGATCGTCTTGCCGAAACCCGGGAAGGACAGGCGTAGAGCTGCCAGCTACAGGCCGATCACGCTATTACCGCACATAGCTAAACTGTTTGAAAGATTGCTGCTGAGACGTCTCCGTCCGTGCATCCAACTTCGGGCGGAGCAGCACGGATACAGGAGGGGTCACTCCACAGCCACACAATTGACTAGAGTGCTGCACCTGCTTGCGGCTGAGTACAATCGTGGCCGCATATCGTTGGGCGTCTTTCTCGATATCGAGAAGGCGTTCGACCGGGTGTGGCACATAGGATTATTATACAAGCTGGAAGAACAGACCAGTGTCCCTCCTGCTATGTTGCGGTTAATGGCGTCTTTCCTGGAAGACAGGAAGTTCTACGTCTGCGTAGAGGACGCCAAGTCCGCAACAAGAACCATCAGAGCCGGCGTCCCACAGGGCAGCTGTTTGTCTCCAGTCCTGTACGCGGCTTATACCAATGATATACCTATCCTGGCAGGCAGGCTTCAATAGTGGGAGGACGACGTTGAGCTGGCGCTATATGCGGACGATAGCGCCTATTTCACCTCGTCCAGAAGAGTCCACATAGCCACTGCCAAGATGCAGCGTCTGCTGGACCTGCTGCCACCATGGCTGGAAGAGTGGAGGATGGTCGTCAACGTTGGTAAGACGACCGCTCTGCTCAGTCGCCGTCTCAGGAAATTTCCACCTCCGCTGACCCTCAACGGCCAGAAGATTGCGTACCAGAAGGCCGTAACCTACCTTGGGTGCGGGATCGACAGGACGCTGCGCATGACCGCGCACGTCGACTTCGTCGTCCGCAGGGCCCGGTGTGCGCGGGCGACGCTCTTGCCGGTCCTGGCATCCAAGCTGCCGATAAGAACCAAGCTCCGGATATACAAGATGTATATCCGGACTATCATCACCTACGCTGCTCCGGCCTGGTACGCACTTCTGAGCGACCCTCTGAGGCGGCGACTACAGGCCCAGCAGAACCTGACATTAAGGACGATCGTCGGAGCAGGTCGCTACATCCGGAATGACGTAATAGCGGCCGACTTGAAGATCGAGAACATCACCGACTTCGTGGCCCGGCTAGCGCGCGGCATGTTCGACCGCGCCGACAACGGGCCACATGAACACCTCAACGGCTTTGCGCCGTTGCACACTCGGCCACCGGACGGGCGACCTCTTCCAAGAGAACTCCTCTCTATATGTGATTAGAGAGTTGAGTAACAACCCACAATGCCGCTGAAAGGCCAACCCAGACTTTATCAGATAACCTCTTTTTCCGTAGTCGGATAACTACGGAAAAATATTTCTACTATCATGGAATAAATCCGGCTAATTCTATCTAGCCTAAGAGGCTACAAGGACTGTCCCATAGCTATGGGACATGAGGAACACCCGGGAAATGGGGGCTACCCCGAGGCCCGATACCTGCATGTCAACTCGGTGCATGTAGACGACAACACAAAGCGATATCTAGCGTTACATAATATTGCTTAACGTTTTCAATAAATTTTAATTTCGGATACAAGCTAAGGGAATACCTGCTACGGACGAAGTGTTCAGCAATGGAACTTAAAAACGTTTGATTTAGAATCAATTTTGTTAAATTTTGTTTCAATTTGGGTGAATTTCGTAATTCAGATCGATCGTGCTATAAAATAAAATATATCATAATAAAACCCACTAACAAAGATTCCGTTTTCCAAATTTGACCAGACCAGAGGTTCCCAAACTTCCTTTTCTCGTGGACCACTTTTAAAGTTTTACTATTTTCGGTAGACCCCCTGCTGCTACATTTCTAATGTATTACCAAAACTCCTAATCACCCCAAATTGGGGGTGTTAAGAAGAAAAAAGTTGCACATTTTCTTGTGTCCTATTTATTAAAATAATACTTGTGGTTATACAAAATTGTAAACATTTATTTTGACAAAAATCAACCATAAACTCTGAAATAATAATAAAAAAATAGTCATACTTTTAATGAGACGGATGTACTTGATGAATTGACAGCAAATTATCAATATTTGGCTTCAGTTTTGTAAGAAGTAATCTCAAATCTCCCCGTTCTGTGGTGTTCATCTGCTCTTTTTTTTTTTTGTTAACATGTTGGTAACGGCACTAAAACTTCTTACGATGAGATAGGACAACGAAAAGGCTATCAAAAATTTTCTCGCAATTTCCTACAGCCCAGGATATTTTTCGGAGATTTCTACCTGCAACCAAAACGTTTGATAGCCTTTTTTAAATTTTACCTTCAGTACCCAGTTGGTTCTGAGCTCAAGTAGCACCTCTTGCAATACCACATTCGCCTCTTCAGTTTCATCAAATGGGGTTATGATCAATGGTGGTATTTGCATCGCCAGAATATCTTCAAAACTAATTTTGAAGTCATTATGCATGCATGCATCCTCATCAAGACATTCTATCTATGACAAGTGTGGAACTGGGAGAATTCGCGCCGACTAATATTTTGCTTCATTAATTTCAATTTAATAAGAATAGCTGAAATTACACCCTTTGTTTTTATTAAATTAAGACTGTCTCCTTGTAACTTACTTATAAGTTAACGTCATAGAATTTTATGAACAAATCTATTAAGTACGCAATGTCCTGATTCCAAAGCTAACTGATCCAATTTGTATATTTTTTCTGGTCAGTTCCGTTGCACCTGTAAATGTAACTCGTGCTTGTGTTGGTGCCAACAGGCAAAATATTATTTTGAACAAATTCTGCCGTTTTAGTACAAAACAAAGGAATAGCCATTGTGTCACTAAAGAAATCCATAGAGCGAATGCACAAGCGATGATTCATTTGTTATTATCGATAATGCCGTTGCGCCTGCGCAACATGCTCACCACCCTAGCCAGGCTGAGGCCGAGCTTTGATTTATGACCCCAACTGCGCGGACAAAATAATTTTACTATAGTTTTATATAACGGGTATGAGTCGGACTCTTGTACCTTACAGAGAAGTATGCCTTGCGATGCCTTTAGTTTGAGAGGACATATGCTATTTGCGTAGAAAAAAAAACCGGCCAAGAGCGTGTTGGGCCACGCTCAGTGTAGGGTTCCGTAGTTTCCCGTCCTTAACAATAAGTGTTCCCACTTATGAGTTTAAAGGTGGGTATCCATTATGTTCGCGCTCCAGCAGCGCTCCGCGCTCCTGCAACTGCTCCCGGTAGTGGGTACGTGCGCGAACATGGAGCGTGCAACATTGCACGCTCCGCGACAGGCGATGCCAAGGAGAGACCAACCGAACAATTCGATAATACCCGACCCAATGTAATAAGTACCTACAGCGCCATCTCTCGGGGAATTGGGTTACTAATTAATACATAGACGTGCCAGAAGTTTTCGGTGGTAATTTTGGATAATTTTTTAATAATTCTTTTTTTGTTTGAAAAAAGATACGTTCAGGATAATAAAATATGTAAACGAAGTTAAAAAAATGCCTGCTTAAACGATTATACTACAAACTTAGTCCAGAAATTATTTTGTACAACTTTTTGTCTTTTTTGTACAAAAACTGTTTCCATCCAGGTTCAAAATAATTTTCCTAGAAAGTCCTTATAAAGTTCTACCTTTCAGATTTTTTTCATATTTTCTAAACCTATGGTTCAAAAGTTAGAGGGGGGGGGACACATTGTTTTTTACTTTTGGAGCGATTATTTCTGAAATTATTGACATTATCAAAAAATGATTGTAGTAAACCCCTATTCATTTTTAAATACCTTTCCAACAATATATCACACGTAAGGGTTGAAATTAAAAAAAAAAATCACTTCCCACTTTACATATAGGGGGACTACCCTAATAAAACATTTTTTTCCAATTTTTATTTTACCACTTTGTCGGCGTGATTGATACACATATTGGTACCAAATTTCAGCTTTCTAGTGCTAACGGTCACAGAGATTAAGCGAGGACGGACAGACGGACAGACAGACATGGCGAAACTATAAGGGTTCCTAGTTGACTACGGAACCCTAAAAAAGTGTTTCACCTCTACACGAGGCATCCTCAGGAGATGTAGACTCTATGGCGGCTGACCGCTAAGTGAGCGATGAGCCGAAACAGCTGCTATTTATACACGCCGACACAACCACTCCCCACCAAAGTAGCGAGTGACCGCGCCGTGCGATAACAAACCTGCGACTATTATCATTATTCTTATGATTAATATTGTTACGCACACAGAGAACATTGTAGTGTGCTTCAATATTACGCCGTTCCAGAACGATTTTGAGTGTCACAAATTTGAATATACGCTCTTAATACTCAAAGGTTAATTATGATGCCTTTGGTTTTTCAAATAATTGAACTTAGTAAGGCATAGCTTATGGACATACCTAATGCATATCCGAACAATAACTTAAAAGACAAGCATCCAAGCTATAAATCTAAATAGTAATAAAAATATCCGAACATTGATGACATTTAAAAAAGGGGATATAGTAGCAAGGAGGTTATGTTTACTGGTTAATTATAATTTTGTCGAGTCAGATCATATAACTAGTGATTTGTTTTACAAGTAAAAGCAACAATAACAAAATGTTGGTGACATTAAAAACACTACAGCAATTATCTTTCCAAATAGAAATTGACCCGGAAGAAACTGTAAAAGCACTCAAACTTAAAATCGAAGTTGAAAAGGGTAAAGACTATGCAGCAGACTATCAGAAGCTTATTTATGCGGGGAAAATTTTGCTTGACGATAATAAAATAAGCACCTATAACATAGATGAGAAGAAGTTTATTGTCATAATGGTAACTAAGCCTAAAGCAAGTGATACACAAGCATCTTCTACTTCCGCACCTGAAGCTGGAGAACATGCATCGACTGAAGCATGTGAAAGTAAAGAGAAAAGTACTGTAGAAGAAGCACCTAAACCACCAGTTGCAGCTGAGCCTGAACATACTTTGGAGCCAACTGCACCAGTGGCTTCTGGTGAACTCGACTTTGAATCAACTGTTCAAAGCATCATGGATATGGGTTACAACAGACAGCAAGTAGAACAGGCCTTGAGAGCATCTTTCAATAATAGAGAACGAGCTGTAGAATATTTAATCACAGGCATACCTGAAGAGTTACTTCAAGAACAAGAAGCAGACGAAAGTTCTGATGATGATCCCTTGGCTTTCTTACGTGATCAACCACAGTTTCAACAAATGCGTGCAGTAATTCAACAGAATCCAAGTTTGTTGAATACTGTTCTGCAGCAGATAGGACAGACAAATCCTGCACTTTTGCAAGCTATCAGCCAACATCAGCAAGCTTTTGTGAGAATGCTTAATGAGCCTGTCAATCCTCCGTCTGGAGGAGCAGCTGCTGAAGAGAGTGTGCCTGATAACCAACTCCCACAACCACCACAAAATGTTATTCAGGTTTCACCTCAAGACAAAGAAGCCATTGAACGATTAAAAGCACTTGGCTTTCCAGAACATATGGTTATTCAGGCATATTTTGCTTGTGAAAAAAATGAAAATCTTGCAGCAAATTTTCTTTTGTCCCAGAATTTTGATGATTAAGCTATTTTGCTGAAAATTTATTATTGCAGTGGGTATGAGATTTAAAAACTAACTAAAAAAAGTGTGATTACTGTCATCATCAACAGCCTAATACTGATCTGCTTTAAATATTTCATGTGTTCACATAGAACTACACATTTTGTCATAGTTCAATATGTAATAAAATTTTATTGTTCCGTTTATTCACATGTCTTAAAAAGTTGTTTCAATTTGAAATTCTTACCTCATTTCCCCCTGAAGCAAATCACATTAATTCTGGTTTTTTAACAAGATCAAAAACAAATATGTAGAATGTTTACTAATTTGTAATAGAAAAATGTAAATATGAAGTAAATTGAGGTGAAACTTCTTTATCAATGAAGTGGAGAAATTTAGTACAGTATTTAAAAGTCCCATTTTCTTGTACCATTTAGCTGCCGGGGTTGCATAAGTAATAAAATAAAAGAAAAATGATATGTCATAATCATAAAGAAACTTAACTTTGTATTACATATTACACATTTGTATTAACATTTACATGCACAATTTTTTCATTATTTTATAAGAAAAGGCCTAAACAACAAATTATTAATACATTTTATACATAGAATTTTTCTAATTTTTATATTTATATTTATAAAAATCATTATTGATATTTATATTTACCAAGTTTCAAATAAAATGCTTTAATTTTTGTACACTCCCACTCCAAAGTATTGTACAAAATATCAATAAGGTAAAGAAGAAAGCTATTATGAATGGTAGAGTCATGTTGCATTTATATTATGGTTGTAGCATGAATGCAGCTATATATTAGTGTAGTTGTAACACAAATGTGTCAGCTTGACCGGTGAAGGACCACACTCTCACAAAAGTAAGTAAAAAAGTAGCTAAATGCTGCTGTGTTTCATATGGTGTGTGTAGGGAACTAGAGACCCTTTTTAACGGATATGGGGTATTACATCTTAGTCCTCAGGGGTGACAACACATCTGCATTTTGATTCTTAATCAATGATTACATTAATTTTATATGCAATTTTGCCAAAGCTGTGTGTTAGCTGGCATATAAAAAGATAATTTAGAATGATCAGCATGAAGATTTTGCTACCTTTATTGCAAAATACTTGCAATGTGTACCGTACCGCCTATTGACAAGTTTATGGCTAAGGTAGTCAGAATAACCATCTAAAAATGTGGAACCCAATTTGTTGTTGAAGCAGCAATGCGAGAGAGTTGAATTATAATATGTGGGTTAGTGAATAAACTATAAACTAACATGCTGAGACTTCATGATTTATTATTATTGGTCAGCTGTGTACTTCTTAGACTGTTGATTTGTAATATCCGAACATTGGATCATTTAACTGTAATATATTGTTGAAAAACTTCTTTGGTATTTTCTTAATATTATTAACCTTAAGTATAAAAATGTGTTCGTAGATGCGGGGGCGAGGGCGAGTTTTTTCTGTTTGAGGACAAGGGTATAACAAACGAGTACTCAGTCTACCTGTTGTTAAGTAGTTGCTGTGGCCCATAGACACCTATATCTATCCACGACTACGAATCAAAATGCATATTATGCTAATTCCAGGCAGAGGTAATCAAGTCACATATAAAAATCAAATATAAAATTTACAAATATTATTTAATTAAAATTAAATTTGATTATTTTTATGTCGAGTTTTCTGATTCTGATAACTGGAACAACAGAGTTTTTGTTAACACACACTCACACACATACACACAAACACACACACACACACACACACACGGACACGGACACACACACGGACACACACACACGCACAAGCCAGGATGAAAGTATGAAAGAAAAGTCACATCACAGGTAATGTGTACCTATTGTGTTTTTATTGGAATGTAGTGCAGGTAGCTAGCGCGGGCGGTGATCTTTACAGTAATTACGTCACTCGGGTGCATAGGGTATCCATGAATTTACGAACGGTGTCGGACAGAAACTTTTTATATTTTATGAAAGAAAATAGCGTTTTTTTTTAAATTAATTGAATTTACGTTCTATAAGTGAAACCAAACCACTGGTTTCAAGGATAACGGTGTTTACATATATATATATATATATATATTTTTTTTTTATATATATATATATATATATATATATATATATATATATATATATATATATATATATATTAGCATAAGTATGTTACTCTTGAGTGTTGAACCGCGTTTATCACTGTGTGAGGACCGTTCATTGGTTTACTGTAGTTATTAGTATTATGTATCCTAATAATAATAATAGCTGTTGGTCTTCCAAATAACATAAAGTAAAAATAAATGAAAATTTCCAGTAAAAGGGGTCTCCGGTTCTCTACACTAACCATACGAAACACAGCAGCGTTAGGCTGCAAATTTACGCTGGTATTCTGTGAGAGCGTGATCACTTCACCACCATGGAACAAAGAAAGCTCTTACTTGATTTCCATGAAAAAAGTGAAGAAAAAAAAGATAAATCGCCCAAGAGCATTTTATGTTTTATTAAAGCTGAGTATAATGAAGAAGTTTATAAGAACATGAAGAAGTAAGCCTATGAAGAAGTTACTTAGCAGGAGTCAAAGATGTTTATATCTTTGGCAGGAGTATTTTATGTTATTGTTAAGGTTGATTACTGGAGGTTTCTTATGTTTAAATAGTTTAAAATAACTTAGCAGCAGTGTGTTATTTATTAAACTTTAAATAAATGATTAATTTTTTTAAACAAATGTGATTTTCCATTGAGCTATTATGTACTACGTACTAGAGGAGACACTGCATTCAGCTACTCTGTTCCACTCAACTGCGGTGCATGCACTGCACTTAACTCAGTCACTCGCTAGGCGCTTGTAGAGTTGTCACGTGTTGTGTTGATTTAAAAAAAATCTCTTGATAAAAATATGCCGTCTTGTGTACTTAGATATTGCACAAATATTTCAAGAAATGTCAGTAAAAACCAAGGAATTACTTTTCATCGGTTAATAAGATACTTATTCAATAAAAAAAGTATTATAAATTAATAATAAAAAAAAAATATTCCTAAGACGCCATCTCGTATCATTGAATATAGATTATGAAATTAATATGTTCAGATGCGACATTTCTGTGGGTACTTAAGTTTAGGACGAATATATTATTATACACATTTTTTTTGTAGAAACATATAAGTTATTATAATTAGGCTAAATTTTTCATGTTTAAATCTGCTTACTATTCTTTTATTTTATTTTTAGGTTTCCACTTCAAAGTCCAAGTGGAATAAATTCATCCATTTTTAACTCTCGCGTGCCCAGCATTTATGAACGATTATTTATATCATTTATGATTCTAATTTAAATAAATATATTTTTAATTTAAATTTTATGTTAATAAGTTTTGTTAAACATACATTTAGTATGTTTTTTTTATATTTGACATAGATACCTTTTAAAATATTCAGATAAAAATATCATCAAAATGTAATTGTGATATAATATTATGTAATATTATATTAAATAAACAAATATAATATACAAAATAAATGAAAAAATTTAAATATTGTTCTCGATATAATTTAGCTATTTAACAATACAATCTACTATTACCTACGGATCATTCTACTTATGTTTATTCTATGATAAAAAAACCAAACGCGCGAACACAGAGTAGCGCACATTTTTTGTTTGAGATAGCTGTTCTAGTACGTAAGTACATATTACTTCAATGTGATTTTCTTATCATATCACACTATTATTGATTGGCTGGTGACAATTCGCTTATGAAAATAACGGTTACATTACATATTTTTAAATATTTTTCTCACTATGTAAAAAAAAACGAAAAAACCGAAACTACCGGAATCTCGGTATTCATTAAAAACTAATACCGAAAACATCTCATCGACTAAAATATCGTTGTACAATGTGTTCCCTGTAAAAATACTCGTAAAACTATTCATTGAACATCCCTTTTTTTTTTTTTTTTTTTTTTTTTTTAACATGGGGAAATGCCTACGCATACCCGCCTCGCGGGGGCAAGGGACGGGTTATGTCGGACTCGCACCGACTAAAACCCCATGGTGTTCCACCTTCGTCGCATATTGGCAGGGCTACGGGAACGCTTTCGCACACATCCGCGGCCCCACCAGCGACTGCCGCACCATGGCAGCACCTCATCGGGAGAGGAATATTCCTCCCCGTTCTCCTTTCCAAGTAAGGCGCACCAGAACACATGGCACGCCTTCCTCCACGGCCTCCAATTACATCTGCGCAACAGACGCCCCCGCGTCCGATGCGCGAAGGCCATGGGGCCAGGAAAAACGAGCACTTAGAAGTACTAGCCTTCCCGACCCCAGCGGCGGATCTGGTCTATGGCTCCGCCGCCAACCAAGATTCGGCTGCGGAGGATAGGGAGAGCGGCGCCTCGCAATACCGACAATCCTCTCCCCCCGCAGCCCCATCACCACCGCATCAACGGTGCGGCCCCGTTTGAGTCGCGGAGGATAGGGCGAGTGGCGCATCGCCATACCAACACTCCTCTTCCTCCGCGACTCCACCTCGGCTGCAGCGGTAGGTGGGGAGGACACACCTCTCACCACAGCCCACCAACACACATCCGAAGTGGGCTTCCCAAGCCCACTCGGAGTGGCCACCTCGGGCCGGCCCTCCACCTCGGACCGGCCATATGGGTTCCTCTTTGTTTCGCCGTGGGTGACCAAGCCACGGCTTCTAAGCCCCCGCCACGACAAGGCGGGAACCCGTTCGGGGGGGTCATTGAACATCCCTGAAACTTATATAGCAAATACATTAAGCAATATTCGCCACAAACTGAAGTCCACTCATTCTGAATCCTATCAAAATTCCAGTTCCATCTTTTACAATTCCTTTTTAAAAACTCTAGATGATATAGTACAGGTGCTCGTCCGTATGAATCAAAATATTGACCGACGTCATTAGTATCGATATATAAAGCTACTCAATGTGACCCTGGTTTATCATCTGTGTCCAAATTGCATATTATATACGTTGGTACGTGGGTGTACATGGGCAGTCTATTGGCAGCATAAATATTATTTTCTAGATTGTGGTGAATCTTTTTCAGATGTTGTTGTACATCTAGTGTGTCCATGATATTACTGCTATTAGTAGATTATTACAGTACAATCTACTCTATGACTAACATAGCAATGATCAATTATAGTGATTTCTAAATATTAAATTGCATTATTTTGTGTTATACAAAACGTATTTGAGTCATCAATACACTGAACAAGACGACACGAAGTAATGCTGAGATAAGCAACAGAATGGGAGATAAGCTTGTTGACGCATAAAGTTACTATCAATTCCACTGCAGAAATTCTTTAGATTAGAATTATTACTTACTGGTACTATATAAGACCGCACAACTGCAGTCATGGAGTTAGTGTATGGTCGTTTGACCGCAGTAGATCTATCAATACTACATTTGTGTTACTTCAACGCATCAAAGGCCATGGATGTAAGTGTTTATTCTATTGACAAACTTACTATTCTTTCTGTTATTTTCTTACGTGTGTATGATTTAGTGTTAACAAATTATATTTAAATATTGTGTGTGTATATGATTAAGCCGTGGTAGCTCAGATGGTTAGCGCAAGCTGTAAATTTCACAGTACGCGACCCGGGTTCGATCCCCGCCGGCACCAATTAAATTGTTAATTGCAATTTCAAATGTTTATTCTATTGACAAACTTACTTTCCTTTCTGTTATTTTCTTACGTGTTTATGATTAAGTGTTAACAAATTATATTTAAATATTTTGTTTGTACCGCATCTACGAATACTGGAGTAGTTAAAAAATACTTTTTTAACTACTCCAGTATTCGTAGATGATTCGTAGTAGATTTAACAATGACAGTCATTAGTTGATCATTAGTGAATGTGATTCTGTTTACTTAAATTACAGGAAGACAAGAGCAGAAGAAAGAAATGGGATGATGGGAAGTAATAAAGCATTGTTTTGTGAAGTTTGTTGGAACAAACATATTTTTAGTCACGTGTAAATACTTTTAACATTTTGGTTCAAATGATACAAAATCTAAAAAATATTAGATACATCATCGACATGGACGGATTTTACATTACATATCCTCATAAATATTTTCAATGTAGAGAAATGGCTATTCTAGACGTAAAACTATCTAATAAAAATGATGCGTTTATCGATCATTATTTGTTTCGGCCAAGTTATCCTTTCAATTATTTGTCGCCAAAAGACAAAAAAACTGTTCATTATTGTGAAACACACGTGCACGGCATATTTTGTGTGCATATTTTGATGTGACCGAAGAATTAAAATGTGCCTACAAACAAGAGAACATCATCCCCATATTAAATTGGTATATTAGAAATTTGTGTAAAGACGAAGTGATCGCATACAAAGGTGGTTCAAGAGAAAAACAATTTTTAAAAATGTTGACGACGAATGATAAAATTTTTAATATTGAAGAATACAAATGTCCAAAATACAATGATTTGGTAAATGTCATAAATTTAAACAAACGTTATGTGTGTAATAATCATATATTTGCAAAAAATAATCACAAAATTTTACATTGTTCTTGTGACGAAGTGTGGGTTTTTTACAAGTGGTTATTGCTTGAAAATAAAATTTTAAATTAGTCATAAATTTTGTTTAATTTCCCAAAAACATAGTTATAGTACACAATATATATTAATTGTTTACACCAACACTTTAATTTTTTTTTCACCCCTTAGAACTTTAGACGTGTGTAATATTTCACTTTATACATCCGTTTACTGCTATTGTGGCAGGATCAAGTGGATGTGGGAAGTCAAATTTTGTAACAAATTTCATAAAATCAGTTACAGAAATATGCAATTGTGATTTTAATCAGATCACATGGTGCTTTGATGAAATGCAACCTTTATATAACTTACCAAATGTTAACTATCATCAAGGAATTCCAAATCTTAATATGTTTGATTGTGAAAACCCACATCTCGTTATTATTGATGATCTAATGAGAGAGTCAGATGGAAGAATTGTGGATATATTTACAAAAGGTAGTCATCAAAGGAATCTCAGTGTATTTTATTTAACACAAAATTTATTTCATCAGGGTAAAGGGCAAAGAGACATATCTTTAAACTCAAGTTATATAATATATTTTAAAAACCCTCGAGATAAAACTCAAATAAGATATTTAGCACGACAAATGTCACCAGATAACCCAAAATTCATTGAAGATACAGGGATGCAACTCTAGAGGCACATGGATATTTAATGGTAGATATAAAACAGAATACCAATGATTTTTGTCGTATCAAGACAAATGTCTTCCCATTTAATGGTTTCTGTACAGTCTACGTCCCCACAAAAGAGTTTAAATACACCAAGAATCAAACAATTCAAATCATTGCTAAATGATGCGTCGTCGACTCACGACGCATAAACATTTGCTAAACGCTTTGCATACGCTTAAACCAAAATATCAAAGAGCATTACTTAAAACGTGTGATGAAGAAGAAATTAACTGTATTTGTGAGTGTATTCATAACGTTTTACAAGGAAAAGTACCTCTTAAAGATCAAGATAAACAAAAATTGAATAAACACAAAAATATACTCCGTCAACTAGTGCGTAAATGTAAACATAAACTAAAAAAAAATATAATTATACAAAAAGGAGGGGCTTTCTTACCAATAATATTAGGTGCAATATTGAGTGGATTAGTGAGTGGACTAGCCAGTTAACATGGAAAATGCAAAGAAAATGATACTTATCGAACCTGGATTGATTGAAAAATTAAAACAAGAAAATAAGGTTAATAGTAGTTTATCTCGATTAGATATTGAAATGCAAAATATTATGAATAGTAAGACGGAAGACCGAAAGAAATGGATGTTATATATTTACAAACACTGCAAAAATACCTTCATTTTACCGAAGAGGATCGTCAACCACTCAGATTACCAATTTATTCTGATACATCTAATGAAGATTCAAACGAGTCTAAAATTGGTTTTAAAAATAAAGATAGACATCTAAAAACTTCAGTTGATGCTGAATATTTGTTGGAGGAGAATCGATCCATCAAAAGTAAAGAAAATGTTGAAAATCCACTTTACACACCAGCTCAAATACTCAGTTTAATACCAAAAACTTATAATAAAAAAAGGACAGTTATTATTAAACTTAGTTGAAACAAGTAAAGGTAAAATACATTGGGATAATGAAGGTACAGTCATAATTGATAATGAAAAAATTCCTGGAAGTAATATTGTTGATTTAATAAATGATTCACTAAGACCCTTAAAAAGAAGTGATCCAGTAGGGTGGGATAGATTTGCTGAAGCATTAAAAGATATTAAAGTACCACTTACTTATATTGGAAATCCAAAGAGATGTGAGTTTATTAACCAACTTCAAGCAAAAGATCTGAACAAACCCTCTGAGATTGAATTTCAAGAGTTTTCTACACCGAGCAGTAGAGATAAAAAGTCTACAACTAAAATACGTAAAAGGCTTGAGTGGGAAAAATGGACCCCGTACTAAAAGAAATTAACAGGATTTATTATGATCCATCTAATCCCGCTGGTTTTGGTAGTATTGATAAATTATCAAAAGCCATGAAGGGTAAAATGAATAAAAAGCAAGTAAAGGAATGGTTAAAATCACAAGAAACATACACATTACATAAACCCATTCGAAAAAAATTCCCGCGTAATAGGTACATTCTATCAAATATTAATGAACTGTGGCAAGCTGATTTAAGTGATATGCGAACTTATTCTCAATATAATGATGGTTTCAAGTATATACTTTGTGTTATTGATGTATTTAATAAATATGCTTTTGCAAGACCAATGAAAAAGAAAAACTCAGAAACAACTACAGAATGTTTTGAAAGTATATTTACTGAAAGTAATTTAACACCTACTCACATACAATCTGATAAAGGTACAGAATTTGTTTCAAAAGATGTACAAAAATACTTTAAATCCAAAAAGATTAATTACTATACCACTGACAATCCTGACATAAAGGCCAGTATTGTTGAACGATTTCAAATATTTATTTCGATTATTTCGATATATAGATGTTTTATAAGATTTAATATACTCTTATAATCACAGCTTTCACTCTAGTATTAAGATGTGCCCATGTGATGTAAATTCCAACAATATTATGACAGTTTGGACTAATCCTTATGATAGACGGTCAAACAAACTTTCTTTAGAAAATCCTAAACCAAATTTCAATGTGGGTGATTATGTTCGAATAACTAAATATAAACATGTTTTCCAAAAAGGATATGAATCAAATTGGAGTGATGAAATATTTATTATATCTTCAATAATTTATAGATCTCCATGGGTTGTTTATACAATAACAGATTTACAAAATGAACCAATAGTTGGTACTTTTCATGAAAGAGAATTACAGAAAATCACTTACAACCCCACGTCACAATATAAAATAGATAAAATAATTGACACTAGTTATTCAGGTAACAGAAAAGAAGTATTAGTGAAGTGGAAAGGTTATCCAGATAAATTTAACAGTTGGATTTTAGCTTCTAGTTTAAAAGAAATATGAATAAAGAAAGTTTTTATTTAACTTTGCTCAGCAATAGTTCAATGGAATACTTTCCTGATAACAAGACCACAAATTTTTCAACGAAATTACCAAAAGCTATTAAATTAGAAGGTGAATGGTCGGTTGGAGTTGTAGAGTTTCAATATCCATGTACCATGTTTACTGTTCAAGATCATGAAAATGTTATATACATTACAAAATCTATGTTAATGCCTAATGAAGATAAACCATCCAGTGTACTACAAAAAACATATTCCAGCTACCAACTATGATAACGTTGAGCATATTTTAAGAGTGTTAAATGGTATCGGAGAGAACTTGAAATTTCGCTATGATGAAATAACAAAATTTGTGTCTATTTCTGTTTTGGATAAAAATATAACATCCGTAACATTATCACCCAAATGAAGTTTACAACTAGGTTATGAACCAAATAAAAATCTCCTAGAGAGATATTTTGGAAAGTGTCCTGCTAATTTACACTTAGGGTTACCATCTCAACTATTTCTATATTACGACATTATCGATCCTCAGATTGTGGGTGATGTTATGACTCCTATACTAAGAGTCATTTCATTAGATCCTACAAAATACATTTATGGTGCAAAAAAAATGCACGTTTTCTCTCAACCTCACTACTTACCTGTTATGCGAAGAGAGTTCGATACGCTGGAAATAGTTATAAGATCGAGCGCAGGACAAAAAATACCATTCCAGTTTGGAACCGTGTGTATTAAACTACATTTCCGAAAATTATAATAATGAATTCTCTTCGTGATCATCATAAATGTCCATATGAAAATTATTATACACATCAAGCTGGGTCAGGAGTTGGAGTAATTTATAAGGGTTCACCATACCAACGCGGTCATGGTATTGGAAGCTTCTTAGGGGGGTTATTTAGATCAGTTTTACCTTTACTTTCAAGTGGTGCTCGAGTGATTAGTAAGGAGGCATTAAGCGCTGGAGTAGGACTTTTATCGGATATGGTTCAAGCGCGTCCTATGGAAGCCTCAATAAAAAATCGTCTAAAGCAAGTTAGTACGAATTTAAAACGAAAGGCTGATAAGAAAATTGATCAATTTAACATGACAGAATCTGGGTATAAAACTAAAAGAAAACCATTGACCTCGTTCATTCCACCATTAACTGCTAAAGTGAAAGCTGCGAAAAAACTTGGTCTAAAACCAAAAAATATCAAAGATATATTTTCAAATTAAATATGTCTTTCCTTCATAATCATTCTTGCGAGTGCACAACACTAACTACACAAACTAGCATTGAAAATGGATTGTGGATTCATTATAAACCAATTTCATCTCTTGGTGATGATAGACCTATAGAGTTTCAAGTTCCTGGGACAGGCGATGACTACATAGATTTGTCTCACATTACTCCACATAAAGGCAAAAGTATTAAATCAAGATTCAACTAACTTGATATCTACTACAATAGTAGCACCTGTAAATAATTGGCTGCATTCACTTTTTAGTCAACTTGATGTTTATTTAAACCAAAAACTTGTATCACCACCTAATAATACCTATGACCCTTTCATCTTACTTGTAGTCTTTGGTATGATGATACAGCAGGAAAAATGGATTCTACGGATGGTAAAAACATAGGATTTGTTAAAAGACAGGAATTGATTAGTGAAAGTAAGGAAATAGAAATGATAGGTCATCTTCACGGTGACATTTTTAACCAAGATAAATTTTTAATTAATGGTGTTGAAATGCGTGTTAAATTGGTTCGATCAAGAGAGAGTTTTAATTTAATTGCTGGTTCAAACGATGTATAGTTTAAAGTTTGCATTACGGATGCAACTCTTATTGTTCGACGAGCACGAATTAATCCAAGTGTATTACTCGCTCATCAAAAAGTTTTAGCTTCCACCATTGCTAAATATCCTATTACTCGAGCTGAAGTAAAAGTTTTAACAATTCCATCGGGTGTTCAAGGAAAAACTCTTGATAATATATTTTTAGGACAGGTACCCAAAAGATGTATAATTGGATTTGTGAACAATTCTGCATTTAATGGTTTCCTTACTAAAAATCCATTTAACTTTGAAAACTATGGTATTAATTCCTTCAGCTTATATATTGATGGTCAACAAATACCTTCAAAAGCTTTGCAACCATCTTTTAATAATAGTATATTTACATCAGCATATCATACTCTATTCTCGGGAACTGGTATTCACTTTCTTAATGAAGGAAATGGAATCTCTTGTGAACAGTATGCCAAAGGTTACTGTCTATTAGCATTTGACTTAACTCCTGATTTATCAGCCAACTCATCAGCTCATTGGAATCTCATAAAGCATGGTAGTGTAAGATTAGAAGTACGATTTGAATCCTCACTAATACAAACAATTAACTGTATAGATTATGCTGAGTTTGATAATATTATTGAGATAGATAAAAACAGAAATGTTACTGTAGACTAAGTAGTTAAGGTTATAATATGTGTTGTGTGTTAGATTTTATGTGTTATGTGTAATGCATTTTGTGTGTACGTAACTATGTGAAACGTTATAAAATTAAATAAAACAAATTGTATGCAATATATTATTTTTTATTTCTTTATAAATCTTCTATTTAATCTAAAACAAAACACTGTTCGAGTTTAAAGTTACATCGGACTCTCTCAATAGATCATCAATAATAACAAGATGTGGGTTTTCACCATCAAACATATTAAGATTTGGAATTCCTTGATGATAGTTAACATTTGGTAAGTTATATAAAGGTTGCATTTCATCAAAGCACCATGTGATCTGATTAAAATCACAATTGCATATTTCTGTAACTGATTTTATGAAATTTATAGCAGTAAACGGATGTATAAAGTGAAACATTACACACGTCTAAAGTTCTAAGGGGTGAAATAAAAAAATGAAAGTGTTGGTGTAAACAATTAATATATATTGTGTACTATAACTATGTTTTTGGGAAATCAAACAAAATTTATGATTAATTTAAAATTTTATTTTCAAGCAATAACCACTTGTAAAAAACCCACACTTCGTCACAAGAACAATGTAAAATTTTGTGATTATTTTTTGCAAATATATGATTATTACACACATAACGTTTGTTTAAATTTATGACATTTACCAAATCATTGTATTTTGGACATTTGTATTCTTCAATATTAAAAATTTTATCATTCGTCGTCAACATTTTTAAAAATTGTTTTTCTGTTGAACCACCTTTGTATGCGATCACTTCGTCTTTACACAAATTTCTAATATACCAATTTAATATGGGGATGATGTTCTCTTGTTTGTAGGCACATTTTAATTCTTCGGTCACATCAAAATATGCACTATGCCGTGCACGTGTGTTTCACAATAATGAACAGTTTTTTTTGTCTTTTGGCGACAAATAATTGAAAGGATAACTTGGCCGAAACAAATAATGATCGATAAACGCATCATTTTTATTAGATAGTTTTACGTCTAGAATAGCCTTTTCTCTACATTGGAAATATTTATGAGGATATGTAATGTAAAATCCGTCCATGTCGATGATGTATCTAATATTTTTTAGATTTTGTGTCATTTTGAACCAAAATGTTAAAAGTATTTACACGTGACTAAAAATATGTTTGTTCCAACAAACTTCATATAACAATGCTTCATTACTTCCCATCATCCCATTTCTTTCTTCTGCTCTTGTCTTCCTGTAATTTGAGTAAACAGAATCACATTCACTAATGATCAACTAATGACTGTCATTGTTAAAAAAGTATTTTTTAACTACTCTAGTATTCGTAGATGCGGTGCACACACAATATTTAAATATAATTTGTTAACACTAAATCATAAACACGTAAGGAAATAACAGAAAGAAAAGTAAGTTTGTCAATAGAATAAACACTTAAAATTGCAATTAACAATTTAATTGGTGCCGGCGGGGATCGAACCCGGGTCGCGTACTGTGAAATTTACAGCTTGCGCTAACCATCTGAGCTACCACGGCTTAATCATATACACACACAATATTTAAATATAATTTGTTAACACTAAATCATACATACGTAAGAAAATAACAGAAGGAAAAGTAAGTTTGTCAATAGAATAAACACTTACATCCATGGCCTTTGAAGTAACAAAAATGTAGTATTGATAGATCCACTGCGGTCAAACGACCATACACTAACTCCATGACTGCAGTTGCGCGGTCTTATATAGTACCAGTAAGTAATAATTCTAATCTAAAGAATTTCCGCAGTGGAATTCATAGTAACTTTATGCGTCAACAAGCTTATCTCACATTCTGTTGCTTATCTCAGCATTACTTCGTGTCGTCTTGTTCAGTGTATTGATGACTCAAATACATTTTGTATAACACAAAATAATGCAATTTAATATTTAGAAATCACTATAATTGATCATTCCTATGTTAGTCATAAAGTAGATTGTACTGTAATAATCTACTAATAGCAGTAATATCATGGACACACTAGATGTACAACAACATCTGAAAAAGATTCACCCCACTCTAGAAAATAATGTTTATGCTGCTAATAGACTGCCCATGTACACCCACATACCAACGTATATAATATGCAATTTGGATACAGATGATAAACCAGGGTCACATTGGGTAGCTTTATATATCGATACTAATGACGTCGGTCAATATTTTGATTCATACGGACGAGCACCTGTACGATATCATCTAGAGTTTTTAAAAAGGAATTGTAAAAGATGGAACTGGAATTTTGATAGGATTCAGAATGAGTGGACTTCAGTTTGTGGCGAATATTGCTTAATGTATTTGCTATATAAGTTTCAGGGATGTTCAATGCATAGTTTTACGAGTATATTTACAGGGAACACATTGTACAACGATATTTTAGTCGATGAGATGTTTCGCTCCTATTTTATAGATAATAACTAATAAGATTTTGTATTTCGTAAATAAAAATTGTAACAAAATTAGGTATGTATTTTATTGATGATTCAGATTACCGTTGCAGTTAGGAACAAAGGAGTATAATTAGGGGTCGCAATACCGGACCTCTTTTCAAAAACCGGTGTTTTCGGTATTAGTTTTTAATGAATACCGAGATTCCGGTAGTTTCGGTATTTTCGTTTTTTTTACATAGTGAGAAAAATATTTAAAAATATGTAATGTAACCGTAATTTTCATAAGCGAATTGTCACCAGCCAATCAATAAAAGTGTGATATGATAAGAAAATCACATTTGTTTAAAAAAATTAATCATTTATTTAAAGTTTAATAAATAACTCACTGCTGCTAAGTTATTTTAAACTATTTAAACATAAGAAACCTCCAGTAATCAATCTTAACAATAACATAAAATACTCCTGCCAAAGATATAAACATCTTTGACTCCTGCTAAGTAACTTCTTCATAGGCTTACTTCTTCATGTTCTTATAAACTTCTTCATTATACTCAGCTTTAATAAAACATAAAATGCTCTTGGGCGATTTATCTTTTTTTTCTTCACTTTTTTCATGGAAATCAAGTAAGAGCTTTCTTTGTTTCATGGTGTAGTTAGAAAGAGTCATATATATTCTTCACTTTACGATCATCTAAAACTTCTATGAACGTTAAAATCTACCACCGATTTCAAAAGCGATATCTCTAGAGAAGAAGAAAATATAGTTCATAGGTTAAATTCGATAGCTAAGAATGTTATAAATTTACTTTTAAATGAATTGAAGAAGATTAAATGAAACTAAATTTTACGAATTTTATTGCGTATTTTAATTTATTTTATATTCCCGTCCAGGTGTCATAGTTAAACACGGTTACCTTCAGTTAACAATTATTAGTTTTTGGTCCGATGTACGCAGAATGGGCGTATCTTGAAGTCTTGCAACTGTATGCTTGTTTTGGGATTTAATTTTATAATTTATAGGATCCCAAGAAGATGGTAACACCTACCCAGTCATTCCCCCGTCATAGTAATTTTTTCCATATCATTCCAAAGCAAAGTCATAAGAATCGTGATCTTCCAGTTCTCTTAGTTGAGTTTGAGAACTGTTTTCTTTTTTATAGAGCACGTCTAATATCGCTAACTGTATACCATGAGCAAGGCATCGCTGGTGGAAAAGTGCTGCTTCTCTTCCAAATGCGATCATTACACTAGCACCGTCATTAGTTGTATAGACGAGCGGGCGGATTCGTCGTCGGCTCAGGAGCCCAGGACTCGGGAGTAGGTTACTCTCTCTCACTCACTCCTGTAGTCGCGCGACTTGCGTTGCATAGTCTTGTCAACCGCGTTGCCCTATCATCCACTACGTGAAAAGCGTGGGCTATTTAAAATTATTTGACATAATATTATTTAACAAAGATTTATAATGAAATACCGAAAAGTCGTAAATACCGGTTTCCGTTCACTCAATTCTGGTCCTACGCAAAAATGGACGCAGATTCGTGATCAGAGCACGCCAAAACCTTTTTTTTTGTTTAGGATCGTGAGTCGACCAACGTTATACTTGTACCACTTCTGAATCAGTGAGCCAGAACTGGTATTAACTAACTACTTATTAAATTAAGATTTAGGCACGAGAAAGCTGTCATCGCGTTGAATGCCACGTTTGCTCACTTTAGACCAAAAATGTGTTGCGAATGAACATTTTCAATGCGCTGTTAGTGCAGTTTAGGAGCAATAAATCCGAGTTTTGGCGCCAATTAATTACTGTAGATGAAACTAGGATACACCATAATGCGCCCCAAACAAAAATACAGTCAAAACAGTAGACTGCAAAGGTCAGCAAGCTCCAAAAAACAAAAATTGTTTTTTCGGCTGGGAAAGTTATGGTGATTGTTTTTCGGGATAGTCATCTAGTTATCTGAATCGATTATCTTCAAAAAGGAAAAACCATTTCAGGAGCATACTACGCATCATTACTTGACAAACTGAAGGCAGAAATTGCGGCAAAATGGCCACATTTGCCTAATAAGAAGATTCTGTTTTACAGTGACAACGCGCCGTTTCACACATCAGCGGTTGCCATGACGAAAAACCACTAATTACGGTTTGAACTGCTGGACCATACGCCTTACTTACCAGATCTAGAACCAAGCGACTTTTTTCCCTCATCTAAAAATTGCGTTCGGAAGACAGAGATTTTCGTCAAATGAGGAGGCAATCACCTTCGGTTCACGATCATTCTGCAGAGAAAAACGCCGAATACTATTTGGACGGGTTAGAGAGATGGGAGCATCACTAGGAGAAGTGCGTAGAGTAACAAGGGTTACTATGCAAGAAAATAAAAATAAACTTTAAGAAATAAGTGCTAAAATTAAAAAAAAATCTACAATCGACTTCAACACGACCGAATCAATCTATTCGAAGTCAATTAAATACGCATTATTAAAGTATAATATAATACCAAATAATAACTCATAAACTACTGATCAGATCCTGATTAATATGGGACCACACGAGAAGCTCCAGCTTTCAGATAAAAAATGAATTATCAAAATCGGTTCACCCGAGAAGTTATGAAGAAACATACATAAAAAAGAACATACAGACGAATTAAATACCAGCTCCTTTTTGAAGTCGGTAAAAATAGGTTGAATCTTTGTTAAGTCCGATACTTTTCAGACTACCCACGTATATAGTTGCATAGACGGAGCCACACGTCATGGAAAACGGGTTCCTGTATGTTACGGACATTTCAGAACAGATGGGATTTTTATGACCTTTATAGAATAAAGGTGACAAACGAGGACACAGTCCACCTGATGGTAAGTCGATGCTGTGGCCCATAGACATCTACATTTATCCTCGATTAAGAATCAAAACACAGATGCGTTGTCAACCTTGAAGGCTAAAATGGAATGCCTCGTTTCCAGTAACAAAGGGTCTCTGGATCTCTAAGTACACGCGCCATACAAAACACAGCAGTATTTTCTTTTTATTTATGAAAACTAAAAGAACAATATCTCGGCTCTGTTGAAATCGAAGTTTTATGTAAAATGTGCCTGAAAAATGTGATAAATTATTGGGATAAACTAGCAAAAGAAATCAATACCAGCTAACAAAGAGATCTTAAAAGTTGCATTGGTAGCAGAATAGAATCTAATACCACAAATTTTAATAAAAAGTATTTATGCCTAGACGAATGCAGGAAGTTTAGCCGGCAAGAGGTGATAATACTGAATACTGAGTAAGGCAAACTCAAATAATTGAAATTTTTTTTATAGAATAGGGTGACAAATTCCACCTGATGGTAAGTGGTTGCTGCGCCCCATAAACATCTACATCTATCCTCGATTACAAATCAAAATGCAGATGCGTTGTCACCCTAGTTTCCAGTAAAAAGGGTCTCCGGTTAAAGATGGCAAGATGGCAAACATTAGTAAATAATCTACCATTTAAACTTTAATCTATTTAATATGTAGAGCCAAATTTTCAGTGGCGCACGCGAAACACCATGATATCGCCAGTTGATTGTAGAGGGTCACAACACCCTTCCGAAGGGGTCCTCTTGTCATGGCAGAGGTCACTCGCGGTGAAGAAAGAAGAACCCACTTGGCTGGCCCGATGTAGCCACGAGTGGGCTTGGCGAGACCACTTCGGATATGTGTTGATGGGTTGCGGTGTCCTTTCCCCCTACCGCACTGAGGCAGAGTCGCGGGGAAAGAGGAGTGTTGATATGGCGATGCGCCACTCGACCTGTCCTCCGTGACTCTGGAGAGACTGCACCGTTGATGCAGTGTCAGTGGGGCCGCGGGGTGAGAGGAGTATCGGTATTGCGAGGCGCCGGTTTCCCTGCTCTTTGCGGCGGAAACTTGGCTGGCCGCGTAGGCGGAGATCAGATCCGCCGCTGGGTTCGGGAGAGTCAGTGCTTCCGAGTGCTAGTTTTTTCTGGCCTCATAGCCTCTATTCTATGGCTCATGGACTATAGGGGAGTCCGTTACGCAGGTGGAGTTAGAGAGGTTGGGGCGCGAGGTGGGTATGTGTTGGCATTGTTTATTTTATAGAAAAGGGGGCAAACGAGCAGGCGGCTCACCTGATGTTAAGTGACTACCACCGCCCATGATCAACCGCAACACCAGGGGAATTGCAGGTGCGTTTCCGGCCCTTTAGAAAGGAGTAAGCTCTTTTCTTGAAGGTCCCTAGGTCGTATCGGTCCAGAAAAATTACCGGTGGTAAATTATTCCACAGAGAGGTCGTACGCGGAAGAAAACTCCTTGTGAAACGTACAGTAGTCTAAAGAAAAAAACGTGTCACAACAAGATTTTCACACCGCGTTTGACATAAGCGAACCCTTCACCCATGGAGTATAGCCTGCACCATTGAAGTACAGGGTGTGCGGGGCATAAGACGTAGCACGTGCATTATTGTTGTTTTGTTACCACACTAATTACCAATATAAATATTGCTCTTTGTGACTACAAATTTTAAATATAAAACTTTATTTTAAGCTTTAGGTAGTTAGGGGTTTGTCATTATCTAGGAAATTTATAGAGGGTACATGGGTGAAAAGGCGGTCTCGATCTTTATTGCGCATTCACGCAACAGTGATCAAGCAATTAGTGGTCTCCTATCATAAATCACACCTCGTTGGGTTCGGCAACAACGAGGCGGGCGTGACCCCTGAGTAAGACGTTCGACTCCGAAGCTTAACCACTCTCTCAAAAGAAAGGGTTAACGACTAAGATTACGGGTCCTTAAAGAATGGTCGCGGTCTCGATGTCAGTCATATACCTAATGGACTGTATTTTCCCTTACTACCCTGCTATTAGGGTGAATACTGTAGGATTTTTCAAATGAAACAACGATTGTTCGCAAATTCTCCTCGAAAATGCGGTATTGAAATATTCACTACTTTTATAACTTTCAGTTTACTTTCCCTAATTTATTTTGGGGAGATTTTTGCCATAGTTGCATTGCGAAGCAAGCGAGTTGGCAATCGCAGTTTTTTTGTTTTTACTCATTATTAGGAAAACGCTGCTGCCTCTCCTAATTTGTTTTCCTTTGTCACATGTAAACACGTTCCCTCTCTCACCTCTTACGACACCCACGTAGTAGATACGTGTAGTAGATATTCTTACACTGCCACCTCTAGGCGAAGCGCTCAACGGAACTATATTACTAAGTCTATCTGTCTCTATCGCAAGGCTGTAACATTTTAATAATTAGTAACTATAATGATCACTTTAATGGCAAATAATGAAACGAATGAACTGTTAAAGCCTAAAGGAGTTTTTATATAAGAAATCTCTAAAAAAATGGATTTTCCAACGATTTTTTGTTCTTCTTCTTCTTGTATCTTAAAAATGGTAATACCACAATCGAATCTAGCTATTTTTTTTCTAACTGTTACTATAATAATACTGCATACTCTATACTTAAATAACAAATAATGAAATCAAGATATAAACAGTGATACACTTGGTGGCACGGAACCAAGGAGATGGATTATTGTGCATGCAGGTTCAGAAAATGGATTTTTGAAGGGGGCTGAGTTGATTTTTAAGACCAAAACCAAAAAAGTCGATTCCATGATGAAATAAATGGGCAAAATGTTACTAAATATATTGAGAAAATCTAATCCCAAGCATACTTCCAAATAGCGTCGTGGCTGAACAGCGATTGTGAAAGCGATAGCTGCTCCGATTCTAACAATGATTATGAAGATAACGATGGTATGTCCGGAATTAAAGTGATTACTATATATAAAAAATTAATGTCTATAGAGTTTCTTGCTCATCTGTCCTATTTGAAATACGTATTTTCTTGACTGTTAATTAAATTAAGTACCAGGATGACCGAGCTTTGCTCGGATTTTTTTTCAAATTACATTTACTACGCGTTCATTTCAACTTTGTCGTCGTCGACCATTATGATATCACAACTGACGGTACCGTAGACAAATAATTTATCATATTTATCTATAATATCACATAAACATGAGGACTATTTTTTGTCGAATTGATAAGTAAGTAGTTTGTTATCCTGTACACAGATACTGAGGGAAAACAAGTAAGTAGATAAAATGCATATTATAAAATAATTTATTGAGTAAAGTGAAATAATAACAGTGAATAGGTACGTGTCCAATACAAATTCTGTAATTAAAATTTAAAAAAAAAATATTATAATTAAAAAATTTTTAGTTTTATTTTACATTTAAAATATATCAAATACGTAAAACATTAGGAAGGCGCTGCTATCGGTCCCAACAGGGCGACACTTGAGGTGCGGAGTGGGGGAGCGCGGCGGGAGGTAACGGCATTCTTAGAATGAACAAGTAGTAGACACAAATTACATACTGATGAATATTATTTTTTGATCTTATTGACATAATAGAAAAAACTGAACTGGTTAATTGAATAAAAAATCATGAGTGCAATTAGTTTAATTAAAATTTTTGTATTTTTATAAAATACTAAAAAAAAAACTGCTGGAAATAATAGATTTTCTCACAAAAGAAGGGAACTTGAAAAAAAGAAGGGAAAAAAGTCGGACTGAAGACGGGACGCGATTACGATTTTGCAATTACGATCATTAACATAATGTCAAAATTTACCTTCTTATATTGTAGCAGTTTTTCATTGCCTGAAAATACGGACAAAAAACATTTTCCAAAAATAAATCCTAGCTAGATCGATTTATTGCCCCCGAAACTCCCTGAACACTAATTTTTATGAAAATCGTTGGAGCCGTTTCCGAGATTCCGATTATATATATATACAAGAATTACTCGTTTGTAGGTATAGGATATAAACTTAAAATAAGATACACATTGTTTTATTTTTGTCTTCGTGAACAATTTACTAATCTATACTTTTAAATAATACAATTTTATCCAAGCGAAGCCTGTTACATTTATAACCAGAAGCCAGTCACTGGTTATAAATGTTATTTTAAAATTAATGTGACTACTTATATTTTCCCATGAATAGAAAATTTCCAACTGATCGAATTATATAAGTACCTAACGTTTTAATTAACATATAATAACGATATACCGTTATAAGCGTCTTATCGTTATTTGTATTGTGCATGTCGACGGCACGGGCATAAGTCGCCATATGTAATCCCATTCTTTATCCGTACGATGGCGGCACTGAAAATTTCGGGAATCAAGGAAGTGACACAACATTACTATTTAAAAATTTATTTATTGCTTTTCGAAGTATTCTCCGCGAAATTTGACACATTTTTCCATACGATGGAACCAATAATTGCAGCAACCATTTCATTCGGAAGTTGGGGTCTCCAAAATGGCCGTTTTCTGGGCGTCCACAGCTTCTTCATGTAATGAAAATCTCTGTCCACGCAATTTATTCTTTATTTTAGGGAAAGTATAGAAATCATTAGGTCGGGGCTGTACGGCGGATGGTCTAATAATTCTATGTTTTCTTGCTCTATAAACTCTTTTGTTCCGTGTGCGGTGTGAGAACTCGCATTGTCGTGATGGAGGATGATGCGGCGGTTGCGGTTCTTTTTACGGACTTCAGAAACGAGCTGTGGTAAACAAATGCTAGCATACCATTCTGCATTAACCGTTCTTTGTCCCTCAAGAGGAATAGTCGTAACATGGCCGGTTTTGGAGACAAACGTGGCCACCATTTTTTTTGCAACACTCCGTGAACGAACAATTTTTGTTGGCTTTAACTCATTTTCAAACACCCAAACTTGTGACTGGTTTTTTGTTTCGGGTTCGTACGCGTATATCCAGGATTCGTCACCTGATACGATGTTGTATACAGCATTTGAGGATCCTGCGTGGAATCTTTCGAGAGTTCTGACGCACCAAGTAACGCGAGCCGCTTTTTTGCTCTTCACAGAGCGAATGCGGTATCCATCGGGAAGACAACTTCTTTATACCTACCTAATTGTTCATGCAAGATTATTTGTATTTGACTCATGCCAATGTCTAAAGTTGCCTGAATTTCGCGGTATGTCACATGTCGATCTTCCTCAATCAGCTTACGCACAGCATCAACGTTTTCTTAGGTGACTGCAGTTTTTGGACGACCTTGGCGGGGATCATCACTGAGCTTGACACGTCCACGTTGAAATTCAGCAAACCAGCGATAAATTGTGGTTTTGGATGGGGCTTCATCACCAAATGCAGAAATCATCCGGTCAACACACTGTTTTTGTGTTAAACCACTTCGAAAGTCATAATAAATCATAGCTCTTGAATTCTCTGAAGTCAATTCCATTTTCTCAACGACTAAACAAGTTTGACAAAACCTTGTGACAAGACCGAGAATCTTTTTTAAAATAAATAAATGGTATTCGATTTTTAAAACCAAGGAGTTTTCAATTAAAAAGATTTTAATATGACAGGAACAGTGGAAATATTCCATTCCCGATACTTTTAGTGCAGCCTAATACGATATGTATTTTATTAATTTGTCCTTTGTCATTTGGCGGCAAATTGAAAATTGTCTGTGTCACGTCAGCATGAACTTAATGTAAAATTTTCGTACAATGATTTTTTATGATTTTCGATGTCATTTAAGTCAACAAAAGTTATGATAGATTTCGATTGGCCTTTCACGACGAAGCCCCATCTCGGGCTACTGTTTACAACTGGTTTAATGAGTTTAAACGTGATCGCACTAATTTCACCGATGTTCTGCGTGAGGGAAGGCCTTGTACGGCGACGACTGAAGATAACATCTTTGTTATGCGGCGTATAATAGAGACTGACAAAAGAGTGACTTATTAGCAGATTCGGACAAGCTTAGGCATCGGTATGACTCAAGTGAACAAAATCCTCCATGAACATTTAGCGGTCAGGAAGCTTTGTGTCCAGTGGATACCTCATAATTAGATAGAGGCTCAAAAACTCCGTCGTGTTGATTTGTGTCGTGAAATTGTTCATAGATTTAACGGAGGTGACTCAAATGCTGTGTTCGACGAAAGCTAAATTTATTGTTATGACACTAACCACTAAGAGATAGTCTGCTGTCTGAGTGTTTCCTTCCGAGGAGTTGCCAACTAAAGTGAAGAGAGGTCAAAGCGTGGGAAAAAAGATGGTGGCCTCGTTCTTCGGAGGGACAGGTCATTGCGCAACAATTGTTTTAGAGGATCGATAAACATTTACTGCAAAGTGGTACACTAACAAAAATTCGGGGGAAACGACCTCGCAGTAGGATCCTACTTCACCACGATAACGCCTCGTCGTACACCGCCAAGCAAACCATAACTTGGCGACGTCAGACGTGGAATTGCTGGATAACTCGCCCTATAGCCCCGACCTCGCACCTTGCGATTTTTATTTATTTACGAAAATAAAAACTTCGAGGAATACGTTTTATGGACGTCCAGGAAGCAGTAGCCGCGTTTCAAAATGCCGTCGAAGAGACCCCAAAGAATGAGTGGGCAAATTGCTTTTCTCATTGGTTTCATCGGATGCAGCGATGTATCGATGTAAATTGATACCATTTTGAAAAGATATAATAAAACTAAAAACTTGCTAGTTTGATCAGTTTTTTATTTTCTAAGAACTTTCAGTATCATCCTCGTAATAGCTAGTTGGGGTGCTGATTGCATCAATTATAGACGTAGTAACTTTAACGGAAATCCGCCATTGATCAGCTGTTTTCTTAACATCAATAGTTTTGAAATATCTTACAATATCTCCTGATAATATTTTATGAAATGTAAATATTTTTTTACACTTTGTTTGAGTAATGACTCGGCGACAATAGGGGTGGAATTCAGTGACAGTGTAGTCAAGATCGGAATGTCGTTAAAATGTTTTTCAAAAGCTGTTGCAACATTTAACACGCTAACATTTTGTTAAATTTTATTATTAAAATTTAATTCAAAATTTGATTTGTGTAATTTCATCTTGCCAGTTTTGGTATTGATTATACTACAAGTCATTTAATTTTATAGGTAGGTAGTAGGCATTCTTAATATTGTTTCTTAATTGTAAAGACTTGGCTGTGGAACACACTCTTTTAAATATTTTGGAATATTTGTGTACATATTCATTAAATGAAACATTATGATAATATGATATTTCATTGTAAAGGTCATATAACTTTTGTATACACTTATGGAATCCTACTGTCGTGTCGCCCACTTCTTAAACGATTTGCGACTGTTTAAAGAGTGTTTTAAAAGTAAATATTTTATAGGCCATAGACAGGATATCTATCAGGAGCCGTGGTAGCTCAGATGGTTAACGCTCGCTGTAATATAACAGAACGCGAGTAACCCTGGTTCGATCCCCGTCGGCACCAATGAAATTGTTAATTGCAATTTTAAGTGCTGATTTACCACGTGCTCGGCGGTGAAGGAAAACATCGTGAGGAAACCTGCATGTCTGAGGAAGAAGATAAAAAATATTTCTAAGACATGTGAAGTTCGCCAACACGCATTGGGGCAGCACGGCGGACACTTCCCCGCCTTAAAACCCTCTCATAAATGAGGGGAGGCCTGTGCTCAGCAATGGGACGTATATAGGCTGTAACTTTACTTTACTTTACTAGACAGGAGATCTTGTTCTATCGCATTAGCACAAGATTCTATACCATGTTTCATTTACGTAAACTAAGTATCATCAGCATATTGCAAAATTCTAGACTTCGAAATGTACTCGTCTAAATATGACGTATAAATATTGTATAATAGATGATTTAAAACGGAGACTTGTGGAAGTCCTTTGAAAATCTTACGAATATATTTTAAATCATCATCAATGTTAATATGTATATAGCGATTTAGTTTTTTAGATATATTAAGCTTAAACATTATCTAAGGATGTTAAGCCTGACGTTATCATATGCAGAAAAAATATCAAGTAAAGCATCGAAAATGCTAGTCTTATATCTGTGGTGAAGATTGAAAGACTGTCTTGAGATATTATGTGCTTTTACCTTTTCTGAATCTATATTGAATATTTGATAATTATAACAATCCATAACTTTCTACATACCTTTCTAGACGATTCTTGATCATGTCTTTAAAGGTTTTAATAAGAGTTGAGGATAGACCGATCGGCTGATAGGAAGAGCCGTCGTTAAGGTTTTCGTCAGGTTTCAAGATAGGAATAATTACCTGAGTCCGTCAAGAGTAAGGAACAAATCCTATGTCAAACAAACTGTTAATGATATTTAAATAGTAGCTTTAAATTTGGTCGTTACATTTGGCAAATAATGAATATGGAATACCGTCTAGATCACGAGCTGAATCGTAAACGTAAGAGAGGACAAGGTTTAATTTATATAGAGAGAATGGACGATATTTTCTTCTATTGCACCAAACAACTGATGAAGGAGATATTGAAGAATAAAAGGCTTGCTTGTTTTTTTTGTGCGAAGAGTATTTTTGGTCACTTCTTGTATACGTTGAAGGTATATTTAGTTTTCCGAACTCCTGTCTAATTTATATTGTTTCTCGACTTTTTTTTCTATTACGAATAGCTTCAGTACATTCAGAACCCCACAATGGAGGGAACAGCTTACTCGTATTTAGAGTTTTAATAGGAATTGATTAGTATGCTTAACGCTTTCACGGACGGTACCATTTAAATCTGAGTTCTGGAATGACACAATACATTTCCATATAAATAGACTTGACGTTTATATACGTGGTGCTGCATAATATTAGATATGTAGAAGACTTTATGACAGAAACGTTTTATCACGTCATCGTTTACATACGTTCTGTCATAATTAGTAAACTAATAACATGTGTTATGGACACAACGTATAATAACTGACTGGGACGACCGATTGAGGTTATAACACCAGAAATAATCGAAAAAGTTGAAATACTTGCATCGGATGCCTGACTAAAGAAAAAACAGCTTACATCATTGGTTGAAGTATCAGAAACAAGCATTTTAAACATTCTACATTTACACCTTCGCATGACTAAAATCTGTGCAAGAGGGTTCCAAGAATGCAAACACGAGCGCGTCGAAAGTTGTCGCGAGTTTTTGGACCGCTGTGGAGAGTAAAAGGAGAAAGTTATAGCCCGAATAGTAATTGGCGATGAAACTTGGGTTCACCATTACGAACCTGAGTCAAAGCAAGAGTCGATGCAGTACACAGAACACTATTACTCCTAGCGGAGATGCAGTGGCATAATAAAGGCACACTCCCTCCTAAGAAGTATAAGGTCTCAATCGACCGGAAAGATCATGGCGACGATCATTTGAGATACAGAAGGTATGTACCCTTTTGATTGATTATAAGGAACATGGTGATTCCATAACAGGAGAACAGTACTACGTTTCTTTACTAGATTAATTAAAAGAAGCTATTAAAGAAAAAAGCGAGGAGAGCTTACGAAAGGCGTGCTCGTTTTGCACAATACGCCCGTGAACACAAGCTATGTTGCCACGGCTGCCATTCACCGGTGCGGTTTTGAACAGCGCCACTCACCCTACAGCCCCGACCTGGCCCCAAACAACTATTATTTGTTTCCAAAAATGAAAAAAGAGCTGCATGGGAAAAATTTGGCGACGAAGATGAAGTGAAGTCGACAATTTCGGCCTATTTTGACGCCTAAGAGAAGTTTTTTTTAGACGATAAAAATAAGTTATTTCACAGATCTAATAAATTTAGTGTATTATGGTTAAGGGAGAATACATATAAAAGGAAAAATAGTTTCATGTTTCCATTCATTATCCTTCCTTGTCATTCCGCGAACTTTTTGACCTTCGTACAAAAGTAGCACTAGTGCTATTATTTCACTATATCTACCTACTCACTATGCTTTCCTACGAAAGTAGTTACATACTTATATTATATTAAAAATGGAATAATAAAATAGATAGCTAATAACTTGCGGCAGTGCCTACACCATTATTTCTTAATTTACAGTAGTTACGTTGTACCAGTTCTGGCTCACTGAGTCGGAAGTGGTACAAGGACAACGGTCGTCGACTCACGATCCTAAAAAAAAAGGTTTTGGCATGCTCTGATCACGAATCTGCGGTCCATTTTTGCGTAGAATGCACGGTTCCGAAGATGTGCAGATCAATTAACTCTTATCTAATTGATATCCAGTGAAGGCCTCCACCGTCATTAGCGCTCCATTGTTCTTATCTATTTATCTATTGTTCATTGAATACCGTCATTATCTATTCTTCCTCAGCGTGGTGCTATTGTATTATACTCCTTTGTTCCTATCTACACTAATCTGACTCATCAATAAAACACATTACCTAATTTTGTTAAATTTTTTATTTACAAAATACAAAATCTTATTACTTATTATCTATAAAATAGGAGCGAAACATCTCATCCACTAAAATATCGTTGTACAATGTGTTCCCTGTAAATATACTCGTAAAACTATGCATTAAACATCCCTGAAACTTATATAGCTAATACATTAAGCAATATTCGCCACAAACTGAAGTCCACTCATTCTGAATCCTATTGTGACGGCCCAATATTATTATTAATAATTAAATTCAATATAAAGGGGCGTCAAAAATACTCTTAAAAGATATATATTAAACAATAAAATTACATTAATAACCATAAAGTTAATATAAATACATTTCAGACATTAGACCAATAACATAGTAAATTAAAGGCAAAATATTGTCCATAATAAATAAATTTATTAAAAACTTGAAAAAATATTGAAATAAGATAAATAATAGAAATACAAGTCGAAAATATTATAAAAATAAAGATAAATAACATTTATAATTAGAAAATTTGATAAAAATTGTCTAAGTCTTGGAAGGAGTTCACGTATAAAAGAAAATTTTCCTAAGTTATGGAAGGTGTTCATGTATAGATGTCAGGTATGGAGGAACTGTCGGAGATACATACCTGCAGTTGTACATATATATGGGGTGGTCGGGAGCCCGACTGCCTGAAGTACTGTAGCACAATGACTAGTCCTATATTAGGGACTTATGATATTAAACTCAATGATACAAAAGCAATACTATAGAAGGTCTCTATGATTAATATGCATTACAATAGTAGGGTCGTGGGTTCGAACCCCATATATTAATGACTTATGAAAGTAAGGTCTATGATACAAAAGCAATACTATAGAAGGTCTCTATGATTAATACGCAATACAATAGTAGGGTCGTGGGTTCGAATCCTATATATGAATGACTTATGAAAGTAAGGTCTATGATACAAAAGCCATACTATAGAAGGTCTCCATGATGAATTTGCATTACAATAATAGGGTCGTGGGTTCGAACCCTATATATTAATGACTTATGAAAGTAAGGTCTATGATACAAAAGCATTATTATAGGAGGTCTCCTTGATGCATAAGCATTGTATGGGGTGGTCGGGTGACCGACTGCTCCTAGTACTGTAACAAAATGACTAGTCCTTATTAGGGACTTGAAAAGGAATATTATGGTGGCGTGTGTGCTGCTTCACGAGCAATTGGTCCGAGGTAAACTTGGACTCGCTAACCGATGTGTCCTAGACATATCATCTTAGTGCCGGTGGTAAGCGGGTTTGTTGTAGCAATACGGCTTTGCCGTGGACATCGCACACCCATACCGTTTGTGGGCGACGTCGTAGCACATAGCGATGCGTCGTCTATCTTTCAGAGTGGGATGATGAGTGTGTTTGGTAGCACTTTTAAGTGTAACAGGCATACTCAACTTCATGTCTTAGTGAATTAGCGCTATGCTACGTGGAGTTTTGTTCAATGGCGTCTTAGTAGCGTGCTACTATGATACGTTGGTGATATTTTTTATATAACAACAATACAAACTTTGTTACCAAAGTCAATAGGGGTCATGTGGGTGTGTTGTGAGGGGGCGCCACCCGTATGATAATTGCATTGATGCTTACTGCTACTTGCGGCATTGCGTCTTGTGATGGATATGCGGGTGTGCTGCGCCTGATTCGACGCATTCCTGTGGTTCTGGTCGATGGAGGTATACAATTAACATCTTAGTGCCGCTGGTAAGCGGGTTTGTTGTAGCAATACGGCTTTCCCGTGGACATCGCACACCCAGACCGTTTATGGGCGACGTCGTAGCGCATAGCGATGCGTCGTCTATCTTTCGGATTGCGATGATGAGTGTGTTTGGTAGCACTTTTAAGCGTAACAGGCATACTCAACTTCATGTCTTAGTGCATTAGCGCTATGATACGTGGAGTTTTGTCCACTGGCGTCTTAGTAGTGTGCTACTATGATACGTTGGTGCAGTTTTATATAACAACAATCTTAGTGCCGGTGGTAAGCGGGTTTGTTGTAGCAATACGGCTTTCCCGTCATCGCACACCCATACCGTTTGTGGGCGACGTCGTAGCGCATAGCGATGCGTCGTCTATCTTTCGGATTGGGATAATAAGTGTGTTTGGTGGCACTTTTAAGTGTAACGGGCATACTCAACTTCACGTCTTAGTGCATCAGCGCTATGATACGTGGAGTTTTGTTCATTTGCGTCTTAGTAGCGTACTACTATGATACGTTGGTGATATTTTTATATAACAACAATAAAAACTTTGTTACCAAAATCGATAGGGGTCATGTGGGTGTGTTGTGAGGGTGCGCCATCCGTATGATAGTTGCATTGATGCTTACTGCTACTTGCGGTATTGCGTCTTGTGATGGATCTGCGGGTGTGCTGCGCCAGATTCGACGCATTCTTGTGGATCTGGTCGATGGAGGTAAACAAATAACATCTTAGTGCCGGTGGTAAGCGGGTTTGTTGTTGCAATACGGCTTTCCCGTGGACATCGCACACCCAGACCGTTTATGGGCGACGTCGTAGCGCATAGCGATGCGTCGTCTATCTTTCGGATTGGGATGATGAGTGTGTTTGGTAGCACTTTTAAGCGTAACAGGCATACTCAACTTCATGTCTTAGTGCATTAGCGCTATGATACGTGGAGTTTTGTCCACTGGCGTCTTAGTAGTGTGCTACTATGATACGTTGGTGCAGTTTTATATAACAACAATATTAGTGCCGGTGGTAAGCGGGTTTGTTGTAGCAATACGGCTTTCCCGTCATCGCACACCCATACCGTTTGTGGGCGACGTCGTAGCGCATAGCGATGCGTCGTCTATCTTTCGGATTGGGATGATGAGTGTGTTTGGTAGCACTTTTAAGTGTAACAGGCATACTCAACTTCATGTCTTAGTGCATCAGCGCTATGATACGTGGAGTTTTGTTCATTGGTGTCATAGTAGCGTGCTACTATGATACGTTGGTGATATTTTTTATATAACAACAATAAAAACTTTGTTACCAAAATCGATAGGGGTCATGTAGGTGTGTTGTGAGGGGGCGCCATCCGTATGATAGTTGCATTGATGCTTACTGCTACTTGCGGTATTGCGTCTTGTGATGGATCTGCGGGTGTGCTGCGCCTAATTCGACGCACTCTTCTGGTTCTGGATGGAGGTATGCTGGTGGTGATGTCTGCTGGGTTGTATGGGGGACCTTGGGATGGTGTAAGCCGACGATAGTCGTATTGGTGCTTGTTGCGTTCTGCAGCATTGCGTCTCTGCGATGGTTGTTTGGTGGGACGCTATTCTCAGTGGCGCTCTCTGCGTCTTGGTTTGACTCACACCTAAGTAGCTTTGCCCAAGTCGGGTCCCTTCATTACGGGGCTGCAGACTGTCTGCCCTCCATGATGTTTATATATAACAACATAATAATATATCTCTGTAACTTTCCCACCTTTGAATGATTGAAGGCAACTTGTTGATGAGCGAGACAAACATGATCGAAAATGCATTTACTCAAAGTAGGCGACACAAACCCTTTCTGATGGCGAATTACTCTTATCTTATAACTGCCTTTTGGCTATATCTGCCGTTGTATTGGTTGGTGGAGCTTATGTGTCGACCTCATGCGGGTGGTAGCTGGCGGGAGGATCTGAGGAGACTCTCAAGGCTGCGGCCGAAAGCCGCACAACGTGGGACCCCATTCCCTTGAGGTGAGCGGTAGACTCACGACACGCTCTGCGGCTAGTAGCCGTGCTGATCATGCAATTGGTAGTGATGCCATACACTTACATCACATTTGCAGGAGCGGCGGTCTGGCAGGTGGTGGCGCTCACGGTAGGTTTACGGCCAGTGTGCCTATTTGCCTAAACCGTGTGACGTACATTCACTGTGGCTGGATTCGTTCGTATTCTGTATGGCGTTTACACGCATTACCATGCGCGACTTCGGTCGATGTTTGTGCTTACGCACTAATAAGGGGCCAAGCCTCTTTTACTGGTTCGTCAGTTATTTTGCTGTGGACTACGGTCCAGTTCCCGAATTAGCGTTCTCTTCGGGGGGATTGCATCAAAATGGTTGGCACTCACCGTGCACGGCGTGTGTGGAGTCGTGTGCCTCCCCTACATTTTTTAATAATTGTAGGAGAGCGAAGCCCTTGTATTTTGTATAAATATATTTTGAGCCTTTTCCGAGCGGGAAGGGATAAATAATAATAAATTAATAATGTAAACCTGATACAAGTGGAATAGGGACGTTTTATGTTCTTAACCTTTCTCGAGCCCTGTCTTCGTGAACGGGGTTCACTTAGCTTATAAGGCACTACCAACAGCTTTCAATTGCTCTAGTGAATATTCATTCTTCCAAAAGATACCTAAAATAACTAAGTTACTAAACAAACACAACGTAAATAAGGGTCCTAACTAAGACGATCACGCCAAAAATATTACAAACGGCCTATTATTAAACCTTTTGAAAGATCCTTTAGAAAGATCAAAACATATCTTATTAATCTTGGTCACAAATATATATATAATTATTATGTAAAGGGGAATATAATACATTTAGTATTTAATATATTTATTATTATGAGAGAGGGAGGAAGCGTTACACTATCAACATTCCAGTTCCATCTTTTACAATTTTTTTTAAAACTCTAGATGATATCGTACAGGTGCTCGTCCGAATGATTTAAAATATTGACCGACGTCATTCGTATCGATATATAAAGCTACCCAATGTGACCCTGGTTTATCATCTGTACCCAACAAAATGACCTCCGTAATTTTGAATACAGGCCTTCAATCTCCCCCCCCCCCGAACGGGTTCCCGCCTTGTCGTGGCGGGGGGGCTTAGTAGCCGTGGCTTGGTCTCCCACGGTGAACAAAGAGGAACCCACGTGGCTGGCCCGAGGTGAAGGGCCGGCCTGAGGTGGCCGCTCCGAGTGGGCTTGGGGAGCCCACTTCGGATGTGTGCTGGTGGACTGCAGCGAGTGGGGACTCGCGCACCCTCTACCGCTGCAGCCGAGGTGGAGTCGCGGAGGAAGAGGAGTGTTGGTATGGCGATGCGCCACTCGCCCTATCCTTCGCGACTCAAACGGGGCCGCACCGTTGATGCGGTGGTGGTGGGGCTGCGGGGGGAGAGGATTGTCGGTATTGCGAGGCGCCGCTCTCCCTACCCTCCGCAGTCGAATCTTGGTTGGCGGCGGAGCCATAGACCAGATCCGCCGCTGGGGTCGGGAAGGCTAGTACTTCTAAGTGCTCGTTTTTCCTGGCCCCATGGCCTTTGTGCATCGGACGCGGGGGCGTCTGTTGCACAGACGTAGTTGGAGGCCGTGGAGGAAGGCGCGCCATGTGTTCTGGTGCGCCTTACCTGGGAAGGAGAACGGGGAGGAATTTTCCTCTCCCGAGGAGGTGCTGCCATGGGGCGGCAGGCGCTAGTAGGGCCGCGGATGTGTGCGAAAGCGTTCCCGTAGCCCTGCCAATATGCGACAAAGGTGGAACACCATAGGGTTTTAGTCGGTGCGAGTCCGACATAACCCGTCCTTGCCCCCGCGAGGCGGGTATGCGTAGGCATTTCCCCATGCAAAAAAAAAAAAAAGGCCTTCAATCTGCGCGGCCAGTCGTCTATCGCAGCACGAACGAGGTCCATGTCAATATCGGCGGCTGCCTTAATCAAGGATGTCTTGAGTGACTCCAAATTGGGATGAGGCTTTGAGCACGCCTTTTCCTCCAAGTGTTGCCATATCTTGTAATCTAACGGATTCAAATCTGGACTGGAGGAGGGGCAGTCTTCGTGCCGGATGAAGTGGATTTCACGCGCCGCCAGCCAGTCTTGTGTGCTCTTCGCTCTATGAGCTGACGCCGAATCTTGTTGGATACGTAGTGCCTGTTATTGAACATGGTATGAGAAACAGGTTACACAAGGTTCGTCAGGACTGTATTTTGATACACAACTGCATTCGTTTTTACACCTTTCTCACAAAAATCTACCTCTGTTAAGCCCCAATAAGAAACTCCCAACCACACCATGAGCGAGGATGGAAAATGACCTCGTTGGACACGCGGAATACGGTTGCTCGCTTCTTCATTACTGTGTGCGTACACCGTATCATTTTGTTTGCTGTAGCTCTCTTCTACGGTAAAAAATTTTTCATCCGAAAAAAGAATTTCCCGATATTTTTTCCCGCGTACCGCTTCAACAAAGCGCGGCATCTCTTCAGTCTCAGGTCCATTAGACGAGCATTCAAACGATGTCCTGTTTTTCTTCGATATGCCCGAAGCCCTAAGTCTTCATTTAACACCCTTTTCACCGTGGTTCTGCCCGTGGCCGTGGCCCCATCTGAAGGGCCAACAGTTTCTGCTTAAGTTTGATGGTACGATAAACGAATCTTTTGGTTATATTCAAATTTTTCAGTATGTCAAAAATTTGAAATGGCGCGTAACCGCAAAGATGCAACGCAATAACTGCAACTCTTCTTTAAGCGTCCACTCCATATTTAAAAATGAGTAAAATTCTAAAAAGTATACAGTTTTATTTTCATGAACAATTCGAATTCAATAAACTTTTTTGTGGCCAGCATTCTAAAAGAAAAGTTTTTACTGTGTGACAATACTTATGACCTGACTAGGTATACACGTTAGTACGTGGGTGTACATGGGCAGTCTATTAGCAGCATAAACATTATTTTCTAGACTGGGGTGAATCTTTTTCAGATGTTGTTGTACATCTAGTGTATCCACGATATTACTGCTATTAGTGGATTATTACAGTACAATCTACTCAATGACTAACATAGGAATGATCAATTATAGTGATTTCTAAATATTAAATTGCATTATTTTGTGTTATACAAAACGTATTTGAGTCATCAATACACTGAACAAGACGACACGAAGTAATGCTGAGATAAGCAACAGAATGTGAGATAAGCTTGTTGACGCATAAAGTTTCTATCAATTCCACTGTAGAAATTCTTTAGATTAGAATTATTACTTACTGGTACTATATAAGACCAAGCAACTGCAGTCACGGAGTTAGTGTATGGTCGTTTGACCGCAGTGGGTCTATCAATACTACATTTGTGTTACTTCAACGCATCAAAGGCCATGGATGTAAGTGTTTAATCTATTGACAAACTTACTTTTCTTTCTGTTATTTTCTTACGTGTGTATGATTTAGTGTTAACAAATTATATTTAAATATTGTGTGTGTATATGATTAAGCCGTGGTAGCTCAGATGGTTAGCGCAAGCTGTAAATTTCACAGTACGCGACCCGGGTTCGATCCCCGCCGGCACCAATTAAATTGTTAATTGCAATTTTAAGTGTTTATTCTATTGACAAACTTACTTTTCTTTCTGTTATTTTTTTACGTGCGTAAAAGACAAAAAACTGTTCGTTATTGTGAAACACACGTGCACGGCATTCCATATTTCGTTGTGACCGAAGAATTAAAATGTGCCTACAAACAAGAGAACATCATACCCATATTAAATTGGTATATTAGAAATTTGCGCAAAGACGAAGTGATCGCATACAAAGGTGGTTCAACAGAAAAAATATTTTTAAAAATGTTGACGACGAATGATAGAATTTTTAATATTGAAGAATACAAATGTCCAAAATACAATGATTTGGTAAATGTCATAAATTTAAACAAACGTTATGTGTGTAATAATCATATATTTGCAAAAAATATATGACTATTTACACGTGACTAAAAATATGTTTGTTCCAACAAACTTCACATAACAATGCTTCATTACTTCCCATCATCCCATTTCTTTCTTCTGCTCTTGTCTTCCTGTAATTTAAGTAAACACTAATGACACCAATAACACATTCACTAATGATCAACTAATGACTGTCATTGTTAAAAAAGTATTTTTTTACTACTCCAGTATTCGTAGATGCGGTACACGCAAAATATTTAAATATAATTTGTTAACACTAAAAAATCATACACACGTAAGAAAATAACAGAAAGAAAAGTAAGTTTGTCAATAGAATAAACACTTAAAATTGCAATTAACAATTTAATTGGTGCCGGCGGGGATCGAACCCGGGTCGCGTACTGTGAAATTTACAGCTTGCGCTAACCATCTGAGCTACCACGGCTTAATCATATACACACACAATATTTAAATATAATTTGTTAACACTAAATCATACACACGTAAGAAAATAACAGAAAGAAAAGTAAGTTTGTCAATAGATTAAACACTTACATCCATGGCCTTTGATGCGTTGAAGTAACACAAATGTAGTATTGATAGACCCACTGCGGTCAAACGACCATACACTAACTTCGTGACTGCAGTTGCTTGGTCTTATATAGTACCAGTAAGTAATAATTCTAATCTAAAGAATTTCTACAGTGGAATTGATAGTAACTTTATGCGTCAACAAGCTTATCTCACATTCTGTTGCTTATCTCAGCATTACTTCGTGTCGTCTTGTTCAGTGTATTGATGACTCAAATACGTTTTGTATAACACAAAATAATGCAATTTAATATTTAGAAATCACTATAATTGATCATTCCTATGTATCCATGATATTACTAATAGCAGTAATATCATGGACACACTAGATGTACAACAACATCTGAAAAAGATTCACCCCAGTCTAAGAAAATAATGTTTATGCTGCTAATAGACTGCCCATGTACACCCACGTACTAACGTGTATACCTAGTCAGGTCATAAGTATTGTCACACAGTAAAAACTTTTCTTTTAAATGCTGGCCACAAAAAAGTTTATTGAATTCGAATTGTTCATGAAAATAAAACTGTATACTTTTTAGAATTTTACTCAATTTAAATATGGAGTGGACGCTTAAAGAAGAGTTGCAGTTATTGCGTTGCATCGTTGCGGTTACGCGCCAATTCAAATTTTTGACATACTGAAAAATTTGAATATAACCAAAAGATTCGTTTATCGTAACATCAAACGATACAATGAAGACTTTAGTGTAGATGACAGGTCAAGAAGTGGTCGCCCTCAGTCTGTTAGGACTCCAGCAGTAATAAAAGCTGTGAAGGCGCACAATTCAAGGAAATCCCAAACGTAAGCAGAAACTGTTGGCCCTTCAGATGGGGCCACGGCCACGGGCAGAACCACGGTGAAAAGGGTGTTAAATGAAGACTTAGGGCTTCGGGCATATCGAAGAAAAACAGGACATCGTTTGAATGCTCGTCTAATGGACCTGAGACTGAAGCGATGCCGCGCTTTGTTGAAGCGGTACGCGGAAAAAAATATCGGGAAATTCTTTTTTCGGATGAAAAATTTTTTACCGTAGAAGAGAGCTACAACAAACAAAATGATACGGTGTACGCACACAGTAATAAAGAAGCGAGCAACCGTATTCCGCGTGTCCAACGAGGTCATTTTCCATCCTCGCTCATGGTCTGGTTGGGAGTTTCTTATTGGGGCTTAACAGAGGTAGATTTTTGTGAGAAAGGTGTAAAAACGAATGCAGTTGTGTATCAAAATACAGTCCTGACGAACCTTGTGTAACCTGTTTCTCATACCATGTTCAATAACAGGCACTGGGTATCCAACAAGATTCGGCGTCAGCTCATAGAGCGAAGAGCACACAAGACTGGCTGGCGGCGCGTAAAATCCACTTCATCCGGCACGAAGACTGCCCCTCCTCCAGTCCAGATTTGAATCCGTTAGATTACAAGATATGGCAACACTTGGAGGAAAAGGCGTGCTCAAAGCCTCATCCCAATTTGGAGTCACTCAAGACATCCTTGATTAAGGCAGCCACCGATATTGACATGGACCTCGTTAGTGCTGCGATAGACGACTGGCCGCGCAGATTGAAGGCCTGTATTCAAAATTACGGAGGTCATTTTGTTGCGTACAGATGACAAACCAGGGTAACATTGGGTAGCTTTATATATCGATACGAATGACGTCGGTCAATATTTTGATTCATTCGGACGAGCACCTATACGATATCATCTAGAGTTTTTAAAAAAAATTGTAAAAGATGGAACTGGAATGTTGATAGGTTCAGAATGAGTGGACTTCAGTTTATGGCGAATATTGCCTAATGCATTTGCTATATAAGTTTCAGGGATGTTCAATGCATAGTTTTACGAGTATATTTACAGGGAACACATTGTACAACGATATTTTAGTGGATGAGATGTTTCGCTCCTATTTTATAGATAATAAGTAATAAGATTTTGTATTTTGTAAATAAAAATTTTAACAGAATTAGGTAATGTGTTTTATTGATGAGTCAGATTAGTGTAGATAGGAACAAAGGAGTATAATACAATAACACCACGCTGAGGAAGAATAGATAATGACGGTATTCAATGAACAATAGATAAATAGATAAGAACAATGGAGCGCTAATGACGGTGGAGGCCTTCACCGGATATCAATTAGATAAGAGTTAATTGATCTGCACATCTCCGGAACCGTGCATCCTACGCAAAAATGGACCGCAGATTCGTGATCGAAGCATGCCAAAACCTTTCTTTTTTAGGATCGTGAGTCGACGAACGTTGTACTTGTACCACTTCCGACTCAGTGAGGCAGAACTGGTACAACGTAACTACTATTTACCACTAGCTTCAGGATATTCCATATTGGTGGCGGGCTTGACAATTCATATTTTTTGGCACATCGTTCGTTCGACCAAGTCGCCACGACATAGTTCGACGAATAGAATGGCGGTCAACCTTATTTTGTACTAGGATCGGTGTCGCCGGGAGCACACATACAAGCAAAATTACGTCGTATTATTACTACTACAAACCCGATTCGTTGTATTGACAGACTGAGCGAATTTTCGCATTTTAGACTTTTGAATGTTTTTGATACATCAATATTTCTTTATTTTTGTTTCTAATATTTAAAAAATATAAATAGTTTCGACTTACTGGTTTTAGGACATGTCACCTTTATAATTCTATTTCTCGCTGTTCTTTCGACACGTACTTAATTGTATGTATTTATAGTATTCTATGGTCTGAACAGTGGCGTAGCCAAAGTTATTATATAAAACATTAGTGAAAATCGTTTGCGTTTAGTATGACTTGTTGCCACAAGGTGCCTCAAGACTCAAAAAGGCTCCCCCTCCACTCCCACCTCATATTCGTAGCTGTCTTTAACCATACAAATTCGGTAAGACTTGTTAGATTTTAGCTTCGCTAGCTAACATTGACTGCATCGTTGGTCTAGAAGTCGTAAGCGTGACTGCTAATCATGAGGTCATGATTTAGAATCCTGGGACGAGCCATAATGTTATTAGGTTTTTGTTCAAGAAATTCTTAGCAACACGGAATTAGGAAATTATCGCTGTTTCACCTCAAAATGAACATAAAACCGTTAAGTACTGGGCCTGATCTCTCTCCAGTATTGTCCGATTTCCATCCTATTGGATATTGAAAGTGAGGGAAGAGTATTCCGCAAACACTCATGCTCTGTAATTCCGTTCTGCCGCAGATAGCTAGTGATTGTCCGCCGTGCCCAAAATTTGGTTTGAAGGATATGATATACCTAGTAAAAAAGCATTAGAATACTGCGACGATAGAAGCTAATACCTGGGTCGAATATGGCTAGCCGAAAAATATGGCCACTCACCACTAAATAGAAAACCGCACGACAAACGGAGTCGGCTATGTTCGGGAAAGTTCGGTTCCGTGGTTCATGTCTAGACGCGCACCCGCTGCGCCTCCCGCGCGAACGCCAGTAGCGAAAAAGACGAAATAACGGACGCTTGTGTTGCTGCTTTAATTTTTTTTGCGAGTTTTGAACATATTTCAGTGTTTTATTAGTTTAACTAAGTTTATATCGTCTTATCACGCATTTTAGTAAAGGAGTTTAACATCCAGGTAAGATCTTATTGAATTATTTTACGCGTTTTTTACAAGCATGGGATTGAAAGAAACAGTGGCGTGGCTGGCCAGTCAGTGGCCATATTTCCGATATAGATTTTGATGCACTGATAATTAAGTACTTAGGAAGGTAATTATCCGCTTATTTTTGCTTCAGGTGATGGGGCAATACAAATGCAAAGGCATTCGCGGTAATTGGGTGGAAGATGATATGAAGTTCGCTATGTCTGCTGTAAAGAGAGGGGTTATGAGAGTGAACATAGCTGCAAAGAGGTTTAATGTACCAAGGCGGACTCTGAGACGATATTTGGCAGAAAACAAAAACACTAAATCCACCTTGGGTAAAAAACCATTGTTAAATTCGGATCAAGAAAACGATTTGAAATCCCGCATTATCCGACTTTGCAGCGTTGGTTACCCACTAACACAGCGTGTATTACGTTCATGTGTTAAAACGTTCTGTAATGAACATAACATTTTATCCAAAAGTCAAGGAGTTATGATTAGACGAGATTGGTTGAGGGGATTTTTAAGACGGCACCCTAATATCAGTAAACGTAAAGCCCAAAATTTAAATCCCGCCAGAGCTCAAAAGCTTAATAAGGCAGTAGTGTCTGATTACTTTGCGAAATTAAAGGATTTAATGAAAAAATATGACTTAATGAAGAAACCAGAACGAATTTATAATATTGATGAAAAAGGTTGTCAATTAAATTTACACAAAACTCCACAAGTTCTAGCAGAACGCGGTACAAAGAGAGTACACATAGTGGCAGCTGAACATGGAGAATCAGTGACTGTAGTGTCTTGTGGTAATGAATTAGGGCACGCGATACCACCCATGATTTTATTCAAGGGAAAAGGATGAAAGAAGAATGGCTCGATTCGTTACCTACCGGTGCTGTAGCTCAGATGACTCCCAAAGGAAGCATGACCACCGACGCTTTTTGAAAAGTGATGTATCCAAATACATCACTTTTCAAAATTCAAATTACCAGGAAATGTGCTTCTTATATTCGATGGTACAAAGTGCCATTTGGATTACTCTATTGTGGAGACAGCTGAAAAATATGAAATCAAGCTTTTCTGCTTGCCCAGTAATACGACCCACGAGCTTCAGCCTATGGATAAAAGCGTATTTAGGTCGTTTGAATATTACTGGGATGAGGAAATACTTAGATACTGGTCTCTGCATGAAGACAGAAAAATCACCAAACAAAGATTTGGAGTCATATTTAGTAAAGTGTGGGATAAAGCTGCAACACCAGCAAACATCAAAGCTGGATTTGAGGCTACAGGGATCTACCCATTCAATCCAGATCGGATCCCAGAGGAAGCATATGCTCCAAGTATTCCTACTTATAACCCCATGCCAATTGTTGATAATAAGGACACTGACACTGATGTTAGTGAAAGTCTCCTTCATGAGGCTGCTTCAAATATAAGTGCAATTAATACACCAGTTCAGCAATTGACTTTAAGCGATAATAACTTTAATTCTCTTTCCGTGTCTACAGAGCAGATTGGAAATTCTGCCACTACCCCGAGTCAAAATATTACCGTTTGTAATGAACCGAAATAATCTTTCTATGATTTGTTGAAAACTCCTGAAAAAAGTGCAAAACGTCTCGAAATGGCTCCTAGAAAAAAAAACGATCAATAATTTAGCTCAAGAACTTAAAAATCAATTTTCCCTTAAAAGAAAAATATTTTAGGACCATCAAACAGTATTACAAACCGTTCAGAAAAAAGGAAGGAATTAACGCAAAAACACAAAAAAAGCAAGTTGACAAACAGCATAAGTCAAAAAAATGTACTGAATCATGGTACTGTTTCGTTTGTGGAGAAGACAGGGTAGCAGATATGAGACCGTGTTTTATCTGTGAAACTTACGTCCATGAAGAATGCGTAGGACTAACTGCAGTAGACAAAAACCAGTTTATGTGCATTAAGTGTAATAACGATTGAATTAAAAAATGTGTATGCCTTTTGTTCCATTAATATTCTTTTTATGCTGATTATGACTTACTGAAATTAATCTTGAATCTCAAAATGTGCCATAAGTCATTCTTTTTATTGTTGATTGTGTCTAAAACTCTTTATTTGATCTAAAAGCATTGCTATATAATGTAACATAATTGACGTTTTTTCTTTATAATTATGTTTTGCCAGTTACTTCTATTTAAGACTGAAATATTATTATAGAATTCAGAATATGCCACTTACTATTACTTTAATAATAATCCTACTTATTGTTAGTATTGTTAGCTGTAATGTTACTTAATTGTTAAATTTGTTTTAGTCTTTTTCCTTTTGGTTCACCTGCAATATTTAAACAAGTAGATATTATTATTAATTAATTATAAATAATTATGGATCTCAATATATTCCAAAAAATTACGTACTTTTAAAGTTGTTTGAGTTATATTGTTAATTGTGCATTCATTTAATATCAACGTTTTTATTTGATTTACTTAATGCGCAGCTTCTTTTTCTTGTAAGTTTGATTGTTTTTTGTTATATTATTATGTCATTTCTTACCGTAAGTGACATTCTAGTCTTGAACTCAGAATGTGCCATTACCATTATTATGAATAAAAAAAATGAATAAAAATATTTTTTTCATTGTTTCCTTATCAAAAAATGCAAATATAGAGATAGTGTTTCAGTTAAACCTATAAGTTTAACTGACACACTATGCCTATATTATATAGTAAGTATGGCCATTTTTATACAAAGTACAAAAATGGCCATATTCGACCGCTAAAATAGCAATAGTGAAAATATGGCCATGTTAATGTCCATATTAACCTACACCGGCGAAAATATGGCCATTTACCGTTTTTTTTTTAAGGGAACATAACTTTTAATTTTTAATACATTTGCCAGATTTTTGCTTACGACATGAAAACTAGATATATAATTATTAATATAATGTGCAAAAGATTGTTTAAAAACCTTAGAAAATATGAAAAACTGTGTATCAAACCTTAAGGTGGCCATATTCGACCCAGGTACCTATTAAAAAAAACTATAAAAATTAAAAAAGAGAATATTAACAATGCTATAAACATTACTAATATTCTCCTTAACCACTCGTGGTAAGCTTAAACTGCTTGTGTTACGAGTGGTTCACGCCAGTAGTCGAATGGCGGATTCAAACCCACGACCTGTTTGAGTTCGCGATCCGCGCCCTGCCATTAGGCTACTGTCGCTTCAAATATAAAAAATTGCAATTTAAACAGCGAAATGTCTCTGCGGTGTAGGTAAACTGCGTAAACATCAAAACCGTTCGTTTGTCCAGCATAAGTCACGTACACGCGCATTGTGTTATCATTAGTTTAACTCACAAAAATACTAGTAGCAGATAACGGTACATTATTGAAATGCTTATTATAAGTATTTACGGAGATAACTGTATCTACCAAGTATCTGCAGATCCGTAATTTATCTCGATCTGAAACTACGTTTCGTTTATAATCACTGCACTGATTCTACCATTGGTTGACCTTTTATAATATTCATTTAACGAATATTACTTTGGCGAATACGAATACCTGATTCCACATTCGCTGCTTTAAATATAAGTATACCGAATAAGGTTAATGTAAATAAAAATTGCTAAGTCATATAAATATTTCCGAGTAATTTTAAAATCAAAATTAACTAGGTACAAGTAATTTTTGATGAGTAAAATCTTTCGTCACGCTTTCCTGCAATCTGTGGGAGTGAGTAGCAGGAAGCCGGGGAAGCGCGCGCTATTTCATTTGACCAATGAGCGACCGCGGTGCTAGTTGGCCGTCAGAGAGTACCAACACAATTTCCGAGGTTAGTACTGTCAGTCAACAGTATGTTTGACGAGAAAAAGAAAGAGAAATAGAGGAGAACGCATCAGCTGGGCGCTTAACCTCGTGTTGTGTATAATGTTCAAAATTCAAAAATGTTTATTCTGTAACAATAAATTTACAATCATAGCAGTATATTAGAGTTCTCCTTTTAAGTATTTTTAAATACTTGTGACAGGAAAAACTCGCTCTTCCTTAATTAACATACAATACTTTAGTTACAAGAATACACAGATTACCTCCTAATAGATTCCGCATACAGGGCCACAAACGCGCGCAACACATACTTGCTGTAGCTAGCATATGAAGTGACCCTAAGAATCACGATATCATTGTTGACCAAGTTTGTGACCCGTAGGCACGTAAAAATAATTTTGGTATCCAAAATACATTACAAATGGCTTCCTATGCAGTGAAATGGTGTGGCAAGTCAGCTAAGACATCCAGTTATCAAAAAGATGGCATAATATTTCATCGGTAAGTAAATTTTATTCTTATCACGTTAACCTATTTCAAATGGACCGGAGATCAACTTACACTGGATATTAAATGTTGCAAAGTGATATCATTTGAGCATCCGTTGATGTCTTTTTTAATATGTCCCTTTCACTCATTACGTAAATTAAAATAGTTGCCTTTGTCTAACTACAGCACGTGTATCGATAGTGTTGTGATTTATAAGTCGATATTTGTTTGGTCATCGTTTACTTTTCTTTTGTAGTCATTATTTTATACAAATAGTGGCGTATAATTGTGGTCCTATATGTTATAGGTTTCCTAAATGCCCCGAAAGGAAAAGATGTGGATCGACGCTACATGTCGAGGGGATCAATGGTTGCCCAACAAAAATAGTGTGCTATGCTCAAGACACTTCACAGAAGACAATCTTCATATTATGAAACACCGTATAAGGCTGTTGGATTCCGCTATACTATCTCTATACTTGCCAGTTTTAGTATGGAATTTTACATTTTTTTAAAGTATAATACCAATGGTGAAAATTACACAATAAGTAATAGCATTAAGTGGTTGATTGAAACGTGATATTCTAATATTTAATGAATTTACAGTTACTGTGAATTGAATCGAAGTCGAAATTAAACTATTTTTAACGGATTTATAAACCATAAAACAAGTGAAAGTTATAATGTGATTAATGTTATTCTAGTGTTGCATGAACTTCAGTAATATCCTATTATTATTATTATTAAGTACATCTAAATTTGAAACAAGTACCGTATGGTTTTTTAATTAATAATACTACTTTTAGGTGCAACACTAAGCAAAAATACTGTCACCGCCGAAAGGACATATCAGAACACACACAAAGGATTCACACCATTTTGTTAGTGAGATAAAAGACATACATCTCGCTGACAATGAAACTATGGTCATTTTTGGTGGTCAGTCACTATTCAGATGCCTACTTATTGAAGACTGCTTCTCAATTGTAACTAGGAAGCTACAAGATAACAACATGCTTGCAGAATATGCAGTATTACTCAAACACTGCTTCACATCTGACTATCTATTGTAGAAGGAAGAGTTCTACAAGCAAGTTGATGGTGTAGCGATGGGCTTACCTGTATTTCCTATAGTCGCCGACATATATCATGGAGGACTTTAAGGAGAAACCCTTCTTACTGCTCCTATAAATCCAAGATTCTACAAGCGGTACGTAGACGACACTTTCAAAATTTTACCGTCTGACAAAGCAACTGCAGTTTTAGACCACCTTAACTCCATAAGCTACAAAATACAAATCACGAAAGAGTTAGAAGCAAATAATACTTTAGCTTTCCTAGATGTTTTAGTCATCCGAAATCCTGATAACACTATTGGTCATACTATGTATAGGAAAAAGGCCTATACCAACCGATATTTAAATGGTGAATCTTACCATCATTCTTCATAGTTTGCTACTGTGGGTAAATATTTGTTTACAGAGAGCACAAGGGATCTGTGACAGAATACATCTGGCTGCCGAGCTTCAGCATGTCAATCAATTATTGCAAGACAAAAAGAAAAAAAAATTAAGAACTAAAAAATTAAGAATATATATATATATATATATATATATATATATATATATATATATATATATATATATATTATTTATATACACTGTTTTATTTTTTAATAAATTTCGAATAAAAGTTGATCAATTCAATTATTTATCAATAATCAATAAATCCCAAATTTATCGATCAACGTCCCAACCCTGTCCTATCACTATGGTTCGGAGCATTCTAAGTTCAACTTTGAATTATCCAATCACAGCACATTTGACACGTCCCCCGCAACCCGAAATTCGGTGAAATCGAAACAGAACAAATATACCATGATGCGGTATCTATTAGGAGGTAATCTGTGCAAAAATAGCATAATATTCCTTTCCTAAAATAATTATGAAAAAATCTGAAGATGTGTGCGTGCGCGAGCGCATGTGTATGTGTGTGTGTGTGTGTGCCTGCATATGTGTGCGTGCGTGTTTTGTAAGCCGTGTTATTTTAACAAATTTTCTATTTCGTGGTAGTCTTTCCATTTGAGCCATTCAATGAGAATTACCTTACATTCTTTACTTGTTTTAGAATAAATATTCAATTCTTTATTTAAGTAGTTATATAAATAAGAGGACATTTTTGCCTGTTGCCGTCTAGCAAATGCTGTTTTTACCGGATCACTTGGAACTACGTTAGTTTTCCTCCTTTTATTTTCAGAGTTATATGCAAGGGACTTCTGTACCTTAAGAACTATATTTAGTATCTAGAACTTACGAACTGTAAGAAGATCACACACACAGTGTGTATAAATCTTGTGTTGGGAATTTGTAAGGTTTAAAATTCATAACCTTCAGTAACGATCTCTGAGCTCTTTCTAAATCTAAAAACTTTGTTTTTGTAGCACCTCCCCATATACTAATACAATATACCAGAACTGATTGAACTAAAGAAATATATACTTGTTTTAATATAGGTGGTGTTGCGAGATGTCTCAAAATTTTGAAAAACCATACGAATTTTCTAATTCTAGTCATTAACAGTTCAATATGTAGATGCCAAGATAATCGCTGATCCAATAGTAATCCAAGATATTTTGTACTTGATACTTTGTTTATGTGAGGGCATAGGCAGTTAGAGTTATTAAGGTCAACACAAGAATGAATTTTAATATTAAAATTAGGTTGAGTCCTATTGTAGTTAGTCTTAGATGTATTGATAGTCAATAAATGTAGGCTCAACCACTCTGCAACCTTGGCTAACCTCACTTCAGTGCTATGCCGAACATCTTCCCAGCTTCGACCACAGAATGCCAAAGCAGTGTCATCTGCATACCAGAACACGTGCCCATTTTGTAGCGACATATTACATAGGGAATTTACGTAGACCAAAATAGAGTCGCACTCAGTACACTCCCCTGTGGGACACCGTAGGTAATGCTAGAATCATGACTACAATGGAGAGCATTGTAGTCATGATTCTATAATTACCGTATTATTTTGACCCGTTGTCTACGGTTTCTTAAGTAATCTTTAAATAAATCTAGGGGTTTACCTCGAATGCCTATTTGTTCAAGTTTCTTTACAAGAGTGGGGACAGAGACGCTATCAAAGGCTTTTTTTATGTCGAGAAAAACTGTTAAACATTTATTTCCTTTGTCGATTTGGTCAATAATGAGTGACGTTAGACCTGAAATAGCGTCTTCTGTGCAAAGACCTCGTCTGAAGCCAAATTGTGATATTGAGAGTATATTGTATTTATTTAAATAATTAGTCAAACGATTATTTAACAATTTTTCTAAAATTTTGGATATTGCGGGAAGAACAGATATAGGTCTGTAGTTACTTGGATCGCTTCTGTCTCCACCCTTGTATACAGGAGTATTTAACTTCAGAGCAGTAGGAAAAACGCCATCCCTAAAGCAAAGATTAACCAGGTGTGTTATTATGGGTACTAATATTATATTTGCATGTTTTAGAAAATTGGTGGTGATATTGTCATATCCAGGGGCACTCTCTGTTTTAAGATTCATCAAAATATTCCTAACCTCCGAATCATCAGTCTCCAGCAAAGCAAAAGATGAAGCATGGGAGCTTACTGTTTTATCCGTAGTGAAAAAATTAATAGAGTTAGGTTTTGATAGAATGTCCTCCGCCAGGGATTTCTCAACATTGGCAAAGTAACTATTAACCAAGTCAACAGATTCAAGAGGGGTCGATTCTATTTTCAACAACTCTATATTTTTGTCTAGTGACTGCTTGCGATGTGTGATATTATTTATTGCTTTCCAGAGCATCTTAGGGTTTCCGGTGGCATTAATTATCTGTTGTCGTTCAAATTTGCGCTTAAGTTTTTTAATTAAATTGTTGCAGTGATTTCTATAGCGTTTATACGTGATTCTCAGCACTTCATTTTCTGGATCAGATTTTAATTTTAGTTGCATATTATTACGGTTCCTAATGCATCGTAGGACACCTTGAGTCATCTAGGGTTTTATCATGCGACTTGTTTTGGGGACCAATTTCATAGAGGTATTTTCTTGAATATGTGTTTGGATTTTATATATCAACAATTCGGTTAAAATGTTAGAATCATTGCATAGACGCAGTTCTTGTAAGTTTGTGTTTTTTTAAGGCTATTAATAGCATTTTCATAGTTGACTGATCTTATGAATTTATTACTAAATGTAGTTTTATAATAACGGTTATTTAACTTAAGGAAAATCATGTAATGATCTGTAATAGTTGTGTTTATCACTACGATTGTTGCATTTGATTTATTTGTATCTATTTTCAACATACAGTGATCGAGACAGTTGCTACCTCTCGTAGGTATCGAGTGTCCTGGAAGCAAGCCATGTGTACATAACATATTTAAATAGTTTAGTCTATTTATTCTTTCATGTATACTTTCATTACATTTGTGTATTATATTAATGTTAATATCACCCGTCAAGACAATATGTTTGCACATTTTAAGGACTCTAAGTAAAGACTAAGAGAGATGATAAAACTTTCAACATGTATGTTACCTAGATGGCGAGCGATAAATACCAATAATAATGTCATTAAATTGAATTTGCAGACAAGACGCTTCTGAAATTTCATTGACACTCACTGAATGCTTATTACTAATACAAGCAGTTACACCATCGCAATGATTTATGTGCTGTGTTGTATTATAGGACGTGTAATTATTTAACATAGGAACAGGTTTGTTCTTGTCTAACCAGCACTCGCTAAGGATAATAAAATCAGGCGTTATTTGAAGTTGAGTAAGATTTAAATATAAGTCATCAAAATTTCTGTAAATACTCTTAATATTTTGTGATATAATAGTTATATCGGATTTATGTATTATTTGTTGTGTTATAAAGTCTTGGACTCGACATTCACTGGATTGTGCAATGCCTATATTGTCTATTTCATGTAAAGTATTTAGATAACTATCCATAATCAGTATTAAATTCAGATTTTTTATCTATAATTTGCATTACTTTTCTTAATTCTAAGTGTTTATGTATTGATTGTTGGTGGAGCGTCGAGCCTAAGGTTGCCGAAGTCTAATTCCCCGGTCGAACCTTAAAACCTATTACGCGAGCTATTAATCTAAGTGGACTGTATCTACAAAATGTTTCTACACTTATATAAACGGCGACTATAGCATGCGGTATGGTGGAGCCACGTGTTTAAGGCTGCCGAAGTCTAGTTCCCCGGTCGAACCTTAAACCTATTGCGCGAATTATTAATCTAAGTGAACTGTATCTACTAATGCTTCTACACTTGTATATGCGGTACAATGCACTTGCTCTTCCCAAAAAAACGAACTATTATGCCAAATCGATGAAAGGAATCCTGCTTGATTAGGAAAACACAAAATTGGAGCGGGTTAAAACTACTATATCAAGCAGGAAAATACTATTAGGAAAATGTTGACTCACCGGGATGTTTCTTCTGTGTGGTCGAGCACTATAACTGCGACTTTTGGAACACTCCGGAGAGAGACGGTGCGCGACTATATCTCACACGAGGTGAGGCGGGTTTCCTGGAGCTCGACTGCTTCCAGGCTAAAGCGGTTCTACTAATAGTGTGGTTTCAACGACGAGCGCGGCGGGAAGAGAGCTCTTTAGGACACTATTATCCTAGGCGGTGTGGTTTCAACGGCGAGCGCGGCGGGAAGAGGCCACGCGTCGGTCGGCGTGTCTTATATATCCTCGGTTCCGATGATTACGTGATGTTCTAGAATCATCTTCTTTCCCCTCCCACCCCACCACCCCGATGTGTCGATAGAAGGGTACGAATGATATCGTTTTGGAAAAGGGATAACCGATTTGGCAGCCTACCGTCAAATAAAACAAATACGAATGGTTTTCCGCGCAACCATCTCCCCCGCCCTTGAAGGATCTCCTTCAAGAATAACTAAAACAACTAGAGCTAAGATCAACTAACAAATAACTAACTAACGCTAAGATTACCTAAATTCAACTACAATTTTAATCTAGAAAGCTAATTTAAATTATGGAAGAGGCAAGGGGCACAAACGGACAACAGGACGTAGGTAAGACCCAACCGTGGTCTTAACGCGAGCTATCCTAATTACTCCGTCGGAACCGGGAAAGACCTCTTCGACAATTCCTAACGGCCAGTGGAGAGGTGGCGTATTCTCCTTAGTGAGCACAACTACAGTTCCTACAGCTAAAGGCTCAGTCGCTGTGTTCCATTTTTGCCGAGACTGCAAAGTATGCAAGTATTCCATCCTCCATCGTTTCCAAAACGATTGCACTAACCGGTCTAATAATTTGTGGCGTGCGGAAATGCTAAGTCTGTTCTCATCCATATCTGCGGCGGGCAAATACTTTAAAGGCGTTAAATTCAAAAAATGTGCTGGAGTTAGAGCCAGCGGTTCCGAGGGGTCACTAGACAACGTCCGACAAAGTGGGCGGCTATTCATTACGCATTCAATTTGAGCGAGCACCGTACTTAGCTCTTCGAAGGACAAAATTTGATCTCCTATTACTCGGTATAAGTGACTCTTTAGACTCTTAATATTGGTCTCCCAATTGCCTCCAAAATGACTCGCGGCTGGGACGTTCAGAGACCACTCAATGCGGTTCTCGGCTAGAATGTGAGCGAACTCCGAATTATAATACTTGCTAGCTAAGAGCTCATGTAGTTCCGATAGAATACGTTTTGCACCGACGTAGTTCGTACCGTTATCCGAATATAATTTACTTACAGGGCCTCTACGGGATAGAAATCTTTTAAATGCACCCATAAAGCCTGCTGTGCTTAGATCACCAACGAGTTCTATATGCACCGCTCGAGTAGTTAGACATACGAAAATGCAGACGTAAGCCTTTGTGGATCTTATACCACGCCCGCGAGTGAGCGTGACCTTAAACGGACCAGCGAAATCCGACCCGGTGTGCGTGAAGGGCTTTACCGATTGTATTACTCTACAAGATCTAAGTTCCGCCATTTCCGGAAATGACGGCTTGGGGCGTGCCCGATAGCAAGCTATACATCTGTGCAACCGATTGCGTATTAAACTACGTGCAGAAAGAATCCAATAATTTTGACGCAAAATCGACATCAACAAGTCGGGGCCAGCGTGCGAGTTCAATTTATGATGGTAATCGACTAATAAGTTCATGATATGGTCTTTACGCGGTAAAACTATAGGGTGCCGTTGGTCGAAACTCAACTGCGAGTTGGACAAGCGTCCACCTACCCTTACAATCCCATCCTGTAAAAATGGCTTAAGGCGTTGAAAGGCGCGACTACAAGCTCTATTCGATTGTAATCTTGTAATTTCTTCAGAGAAATGCGCACGTTGAAGTTCACGTAATACTAGCGACTCGGCATAGTTGTAATCGGACGCTAAGACATACGAACGTCGCGGTAAAAGCTTCGCGAATCGACAAACGTAAATTACGCTACGCAATAATTTCGTCCAAGAGGACAAGCGGTTCGCCAAAGCAATGATTGGAGAAACCTCGCTCGAAACGTTCGCCACTAGAGCGTGTCTCTTCTCTTCCGGCGGTTGTGACACTGACGAAGGTTCGAAATCGGTTATCGGCCATTGTGAGGGATCCAAGTGAACCCAAGAAGGTCCATGGAACCAAAGCGGGTGGTCCATTATTTGCATCGGGGTGAGTCCCCGGGATAGACAATCGGCAGGGTTTTCCGTACCGGATACGTGATAAAAGTTCCGCGTTTCTAACTCGTCTTGGATCTTGGCCACTCGGTTCGCGACAAACGTATCCCAACGGTGAGGTGAAGAATGAACCCAGCATAAGGCGACGGTGGGTCGGAAAAGGCAAATATCCTTTCTATGTGAACTCTATCCCTACATGCGCTGATAACTGCGGTAATAAGCTTGGTGAGTACTAATATTGCGCAAAGCTCTAAGCGCGCCAGAGAGACAACCTTACGGGGGGAGACTCTCGACTTAGAACTAATGAGGCTAATCGAATTTCTACCATTATTCTGAACGTGGAAATATACAACGCCCCCGTAAGCCTTCTCGCTGGCGTCTGCAAACCCAACGACCGTTATGACGCTTTTTCTCTATCGACGTTTATATGACGCGGTATTCTAATTTCTCTTAGTAAAGGAAGTTCCTCTCTAAAGCGCTGCCACAAACGAGCAATGCTGTCAGGCGGCGAATCATCCCAATCGCATTCAAATAACCAAAGTTGTTTAATCAAAAGCTTAGCGTATAATACCACTGGAGCTACGAAACCCATGACATCCCATAATCTAGCAACGCATGACAGTATTGTGCGCTTTGTGCATTTCTCTACGGGCGGATTTACCTTAAGGCTAAACACGTCGGACTCTGGTGACCAACACAGACCGAGCACCTTGTGTGTATCGGAATCGTCGAATTCCTTTATCGCCGAAAGACGGAGTGATAGTGGGATTGTATCTAAAACCGGACGCGAATTACTAGTCCACTTCACAAGATCGAATTGACCCGATTTCATGAGTTTTATAACCTCGGCGGTGGTTAGGGTGGCCTCCTCCACGCTATCGACCGAGTACACAAAATCATCCATATATAATCCGCTCTCAATTGCCCTCTTAGCTTTAGGGTAAGAGGGACCTTCATCGTGGGCGAGCTGTTTCATCGTGCGTAACGCATGAAATGGGCTCGACTTTAAACCAAAACAAACGCGGTTAAATTCAAACACCATTAGAGGTTCCTTTGGGTTGAAACGATATAAAATGCGTTGGAATCTACGGTCGCATTCACGGACCCCTATGCAAAGAAACATTTGGCGAATATCGGCGGATAGTGCTATACTAAACAAACGAAAATTGGCTATTATATTAAATAAACTGCCCTGTAAATTTTGCCCACTATAGAGGATATCGTTAAGCGACAGGTGAGTGCTAGTTTTAGCACTAGCGTCGAGCACTACACGTAACTTAGATGTAAGTTTGTCCTCCCTAATGACCCCGTGGTGTGGTATGAAATACGACGGTGTGTCTTCGTAGTTATCTAATTTCGAAGCCACGAGTGATATGTAACCTTCTCTTATATATTCGTTAATGACGCCGTCGTAAGCTTCCTTTAACTGGGGTGAAGCGAGCATCCTACGCTCCAAGCTGTAGAAACGTTTTTCCGCCATTTGACGCGAATCGCCGAGAGATAAAACATCTCCCTTAAAGGGCAGCGATACACTATATCTACCGTCGCGATCACGAACGGTCGTGCGGACGTAAATTTCCTCGCATAATCTGTCATCTGAGCTAGATATGGGTGGGACGTTCACCTCCTCCATCTCCCAAAATTTGCGGACTAACGACTCGAGCGGTTCGACAGCCATACCACAATAAGAGGTTGCCGAAATACTATCTATGATGGGGGCGGAGCCAATGATAACATAGGCCAATACGGTTTCTAGTGCGTAAGGCGCGGTATGCGAGGAGTTGCCCCTGACCTTATTGTTTAACAAAAGATGAGGGAAAAGCGATGCTCCGGTGAGCATGTCTATATTTCCAGGAACGGCGTAAGTGTCGTCTGCTAGAATCAAATTTTTAAATTCAATCATTGCCGAGGTGTCAACCGAAACGGTTGGCAACCGTTCAGTGACCCTATCTACTACTAGTGCATTTATATCAAAGTTAACATTACGATATCCGAGAATAAAATTTTAAATTAATATATCCCTGGGTAGCTTTACTAGTACCTCCGATGCCTTTAACTACAGAACATGAAAGTGACCTATTTATTACTAATCCTAAGCGCTGACAACATTGTCGCGTTATAAGCTATTTTGGGCTCCGCTGTCCAGCAGTGCACGGACGCTTTGTTCGTTCCCACGCGAATCCCTAACCAAAATACGCGCCGTACCCAGTAACACGGTTGAAGGAGGTTGTGCTCCCATATTTGCCAATGAGCACAGAGCGATATCACCAGATCGACCGCTAGAATCGTTGACCTTAGTAGGGGTGAATTCCTTGTCCGCTTTACTTGACGCCGCTATGTTGCTATTTTCAAAATGTAATAGCGTGTGATGTTTCCTGGCGCACTTGCTACATACGGAACTCGAATTGCATTTTGCAACTAAATGCTTATCACTTAAGTAAGCAGTTCAGACATAGGATGTTTGTCTTTATTAATTTATAACGTTCGCTTGGTGAATATTTACGAAAAGTCGCACAATTATATAAATTACCGTGTTTATCTTTACATACGATACAAGTATGCTGAAGTGATGTTGACGTAGCGGTTACGTAAGTTAACGACCCTGCTATTTTAGATGGTTGAGTCTGTCTACGGTCGACGCACCTTTTAATCTCCTGTTTAACGTTCGGAGAGCGCTGCATCACCTTTACTTGATCTCGCACGAACGATGCTAATGAATGAAAGGAAGGCATCTCCGAGCTACGATGCTCCATTTCAAACGCACGCACGGTGTCGGGGTCTAATTTCTTTAGTGCAATATGGAGAAACACCATGTCCATAAGGTCATTAAATTTTAAATTCTTAAGTGCAGCCACCGATGCCACAAATTTATCTAGAAACTGCTCTAAGCCGTTGATGTTCGCGGATGATATAGGTTTAAGATCGAATATCTGGTTCTAATATTCGGAAGCTAACATTCTCCTATCTTCATATTTAGTTTTAAGCGTTTCGAATATTAATAAGTAATTGTTTGCTGTAGGTATAAAACCGGAGCAGATCGACTGCTCTGCCACTAAGTTTACTAATTAAGTAATATAATTTTTCAGCGTCCGATAACGATGGGTTATTGTGTATATTGTTTTGAAAACTACTGAAGAAAAAGGGCCACGTCTTAATATCACCATTGAATACCGGAATATCTATTGGCGGCAACCTAATTGAGTCACGAGGACGTACCTGCAATTCCGGCTTTGCTTCGTTTTGAGATTGTACGAGTTTTGCCGTTCTTTTCACGCGACACAACATATCTTCGAATGCCAGCAGCGGTTGGTAGTTCACTATGTATTTCGGGTCAATTTGTAATTCCAAATGATTAATTTGGTCTAATATTCTTTCGTAATCCGTCCGCAAAGAATCCACCGTTTCAATTTCATTCAGAAAAGTTTCCCGCACCGCTTCTACATTAATGTTCTTTATATGATCGCTAATGTTTTGTATACGTGAAAAAAGTACGTCCCTCTTGGCATAAAGCGTTTTAATTTTAAATTCACTTCCACTAACTGCCATTTTAAATTATTATAACAAAGTTATTAATCACAATTAATCTCACACGCATAAACGATGGACGATGGACGCTCGGTATGCCGTATTACGTAATTAAATCGAACACCTGCTACAGTCGAGGCAACACGTTGCTTGCTAACTCAATGTTTTTATAAAGATTGTCGGGTAATCGTACCAAACGGTTGCTATCACACTGTTTCAATTTTAAACCTTAAATTTAACCAAATACGAGCGCTATGAAATAAACAATTCTGTTTGCGAGTACCTAATCAAAATTTAAACGAACACTATTTACACTATTTACGAACACTAATTATTCGACCAGAAAATGGTTGGATAACCACTAAACACCAATCCAAATCCTGCCCGAAGTGACCATAAAATGGTGGAGCCACGTGTTTAAGGCTGCCGAAGTCTAGTTCCCCGGTCGAACCTTAAACCTATTGGGCGAATTATTAATCTAAGTGAACTGTATCTACTATTGAATAAAACTATTATTTACGGATTTTATCGCGTTTAATTACTTTAATTTATTTTTATTATTATCCCGACGTTTCGGGTGCCTTACAGCGCCCATGGTCACGGGGGGGGACTGAGATGTTTGACGTCCCAATGTCATAGTTAGTCCGGCTACCTTCAGTTTTTTAATATTAATTTTTGGTCCGATTTACGCAAAACGAGCTTATAGTATCATGAAGTCTTGCAGTGGTATGCTTGGGTTTGGGTTTAATTTTGTTGATTATAGGATCCCAAGCAGATGGTAGCACCCAACCATCTTCTCTATTGAAATTTGGATGTTTTTTAATTTCAATAGCCTCGCGTATCATCCTTGGTAGGAATCGGTGTTCTTTTGCGAGAATTTGTGGTTTATCAAATCTAATGTAATGGTGGGGACGATCTTGAACATGTTCGCAGACTGCAGACTTCCCGGAGCGTCGGTGCTTCACATCAGCTATATGTTCCTTCATGCGGGTTTTTATAGATCTCTTTGTTTGACCTATGTAAGAGAGACCACATTCACAATCTAGCTTGTACACACCTGCATCTTGTAGAGGAATATTACATTTGATGGATGGTAAAAATTGACTAATCTTCTTCAGCGGCTTGTAGTATGTCTTAATGGACGCTCGCTTCAAGATGTAGCCAATCTTGTCCGTGACTCCTCCAACATATGGTAGTAGAGCAGGTGCGCGCTCGACTGTTGCCGGCTTCACTCGTTCACTGTGACGTAGGCGCGGGACCCGAAGCTTGTTGTCTTGCAATACTTGCTTGACGTGCTGAAGCTCCGCGGCCAGATGTTTTCTGTCACAGATCCCTCGTGCTCTCTGAAACAAAGATTTACCCACAGTAGCTAACTGTGAAGGATGATGGTGAGATTCACCATTTAGATATCGGTTGGTATGGGTCTTTTTCCTATACACAGTGTGACCAATAGTGTTATCAGGATTTCGGATGACTAAAACATCTAGGAAAGCTAAAGAATTATTTGCCTCTAACTCCATTGTGAATTGTATTTTAGAGTTTATGGAGTTAAGGTGGTCTAAAAATGCAGTTACTTTGTCAGATGGTAAAATTTTGAAAGTGTCGTCTACGTACCGCTTGTAGAACCTTGGATTTACAGGAGCAGTAAGAAGGGCTTTCTCCTCAAAGTCCTCCATGAATATGTCGGCGACTATGGGAGACACAGGTGAGCCCATCGCCACACCATCTACTTGCTTGTAGAACTCCTCCTTCCACAATAGATAGCCAGATGTGAGGCAATGTTCAAGTAGTATTGCATATTCTTGAGGCATGTTATTTTCTTCTAGCTTCCTAGTTACAATTGAGATGCAGTCCACAATAGGTAGGCATGTAAATAGTGACTGAACATCAAAACTGACCATAGTTTCATTGTTAGCGAGATGTAGGTCTTTTATCTCACTCACAAAATGGTATGAATCCTTTGTCTGTGCTCTGGTATGTCCTCTCAGTGGTGATAGTATTTTTGCTAAGTATTGTGCCAGCTTATAAGTTGGTGAATCGATCTGGCTCACTATGGGACGTAGTGGAGCGTTTGGTTTGTGTATCTTCGGTAACCCATACAACCTCGGTGGTTTGGCACATGATGGTATTAGCGAATTCACGTCGAGATTTAATTTTTCGGAGTATTTCTTTATTAAATCGCTAGTTGTTTTAAGCGTGTTAGTTGTAGGGTCTGTTTTGATCTTTTTATATGTACTTTCGTCCGATAAAAGTTGTTGTATTTTAAAATTATATTCCGACGTGTCCATTACTACCGTAGCATTTCCTTTATCCGCGCGGAGAATCGTGAGTTCTGGTCTGTTCCGTAAGTTATTTAGCGCTGTAAATTCGTCTTTGGGAAGGTTTGGTTTCGGCACTGAACTGCGACGTAACAAGGACGAAATATCTTGACGTATGGCCTCCAAATCTTCCTTACCGATATTATTCTTAAACAGACAATCCTCAACACTGCAGATAATTTCTTCGTACGGGATTTTTCGCGGAGTTAATGCGAAGTTCATTCCCTTCGCTAATACTTTCATTGTCGGTTCGTCCAGTGTATGTTTTGACAAATTACAGACAGTGCGTTGTTTATAGTTTGTGTCTATGGTCAACGGTTGTTTATTGTTCTGGCGTTGACTTGGATGTTTGGCATTTGATTTGATCGTTAATTTTTGGTATTTTTCTATTTGTTTATTTTTGCATTCATTGTATTTTGATGTTTCTCGTTTGTTTAAAGTTTCGATGCAATTATTAAAATCAAATGTCGTTAAAATTGTCTTTATTGTGTCAAGCAAGTATTGCAAGACAACAAGCTTCGGGTCCCGCGCCTACGTCACAGTGAACGAGTGAAGCCGGCAACAGTCGAGCGCGCACCTGCTCTACTACCATATGTTGGAGGAGTCACGGACAAGATTGGCTACATCTTGAAGCGAGCGTCCATTAAGACATACTACAAGCCGCTGAAGAAGATTAGTCAATTTTTACCATCCATCAAATGTAATATTCCTCTACAAGATGCAGGTGTGTACAAGCTAGATTGTGAATGTGGTCTCTCTTACATAGGTCAAACAAAGAGATCTATAAAAACCCGCATGAAGGAACATATAGCTGATGTGAAGCACCGACGCTCCGGGAAGTCTGCAGTCTGCGAACATGTTCAAGATCGTCCCCACCATTACATTAGATTTGATAAACCACAAATTCTCGCAAAAGAACACCGATTCCTACCAAGGATGATACGCGAGGCTATTGAAATTAAAAAACATCCAAATTTCAATAGAGAAGATGGTTGGGTGCTACCATCTGCTTGGGATCCTATAATCAACAAAATTAAACCCAAACCCAAGCATACCACTGCAAGACTTCATGATACTATAAGCTCGTTTTGCGTAAATCGGACCAAAAATTAATATTAAAAAACTGAAGGTAGCCGGACTAACTATGACATTGGGACGTCAAACATCTCAGTCCCCCCCGTGACCATGGGCGCTGTAAGGCACCCGAAACGTCGGGATAATAATAAAAATAAATTAAAGTAATTAAACGCGATAAAATCCGTAAATAATAGTTTTATTCAATGTGTAGTGTTCGCGTAAATTTAAGAAATCATTTTGTATCTACTAATGCTTCTACACTTGTATATGCGGTACAATGCACTCGCTCTTCCCAAACAAACGAACTATTATGCCAAATCGATGAAAGGAATCCTGCTTGATTAGGAAAACACAAAATTGGAGCGGGTCAAAACTACTATATCAAGCAGGAAAATACTATTAGGAAAATGTTGACTCACTGGGATGTTTCTTCTGTGAGGCCGAGCACTATAACTGCGACTTCTAGAACACTCCGGAGAGAGGCGGTGCGCGACTATATCTCACACGAGGTGAGGCGGGTTTCCTGGAGCTCGACTGCTTCCAGGCTAAAGCGGTTCTACTAGTAGTGTGGTTTCAACGACGAGCGCGGCGGGAAGAGAGCTCTTTAGGACACTATTATCCTAGGCGGTGTGGTTTCAACGGCGAGCGCGGCGGGAAGAGGCCACGCGTCGGTCGCGCGTGTCTTATATATCCTCGGTTCCGATGATTACGTGATGTTCTAGAATCATCTTCTTTCCCCTCCCACCCCACCACCCCGATGTGTCGATAGGAGGGTACGAATGATATCGTTTTGGAAAAGGGATAACGGATTTGGCAGCCTACCGTCAAATAAAATAAATACGAATGGTTTTCCGCGCAACCACGGTACAATGTTTATGTTATTCGGCCTCGCTCGCTCATGTCGATCGGACGTTTGGTTGCGGCAAATAATTTTGTGTCTAACAGCATTATGTCGAAGTGTGAAAAATGTAACAAAAATATTACAAAGGCTCGACCTGGTGTGGAGTGTCATCGTTGTGAAAAGATGGTGCATCTGAACACAGAATGCTCAGGGCTTACCACCAAACAGAGGAATGCGCTTCGGGCAAATGAAAACCTAGATTGGTCGTGCTCTGAATGTAAAAACACGTCATCTAGACGAACTTCAATTGTGATGCCTGAAGATGATGATGATGAAGCATTTGGATCGCCTATAACCTCAGCATCTGTTCCATTAGATGGTAAAAAATTGCTGCTAGAAATATCAAGAAAAGTGGAGTGCGCTATTCAACGTCAATTGAGCCAGTTTGCAGAGTCTTTGGAATTCAATTCTAGAAAACTTGATGATATACTCGAAACCGTAGACGCATTTAAAACTACAGTCAAAGAAATAAAAAAGAAGAATATCGAATTATCTAACCAAAATAAAAACTTAGAATACAGAATAAGTGCATTAGAACAACGCTTACAAGAACAAGAACAGCAACAGCTTATTAAAACAATTGATATTTTTAATATCCCATTCACTGACAACGAAGATCTTTTAAACGTCGTGCAAAAAATACAACAAAAACTTGAATTAGAAGAAAACATTATAGAAGTAAAGCGCTTTGGTTACAATAGAAATAATTCCGGAAAACTACGTGTGGTTCTACCGTCAGAAACTGCTAAAACAAAATGGCTTACAAAAGCAAAGGATACAAAGGTCATGGTGAACGATATCTTACCTAGCGCATCCCCGTTGACTGGTAAAGAAACCATCTACATAAGTGAGGCATTAACCATATACAATAAGACCTTACTTGGAAATGCCAGAAGAGAACTTAAAAACAGCGGAGTATACAAATATGTGTGGTGCAAGAATGGAGTTATTAGAGCAAGAAAAAGTGAAAAAGATCAATCGTTCATAATTAGAACTGATGATGACATTAAAGCCTTACTACAAAAGGAAGTCCATGTACAGCCGCAATAAATTATCCTATATAGGTACTTTATTTCAAAAAATATATCAAAAAGGTTTTTTTTTTTGTTCTTTATTATTTCTTTTTTTAATGGACGTACAGTTAGACGATATTTGTGAATTGAGTAATTGTACTAACATAAATTCATTTCTAAATCATATTCCTGTTAAAAATTGTCAAACTAACCTACTATGCATGCACATAAATATAAGGTCCTTGATTAAAAACTTTGATGCTTTAGAACAATGTGTGTACTCATCTAACGCATGTATAGATATTATATTGGTAACGGAAGCTAATATATCTGACTACCTATAGTGATATGTTTAACCTACCGGACTATAACATGCATACAGTGCTGCGTAAAAACCGAAGGGGTGGCGGTATAATAGCATATATACACAAGAAGAATAAATTTACAATAATTAGTAACTTATTAACAAAACATTTTGAACATATATTATTTCAAATTTGCACTCCATCTTTTTACACGGCAACTGTATGTGCAATTTATCGCCCTCCTAATCTAAGCAAACACTTATTCATCGACGAACTTCGCACTTTGATCGGTAGGGTGGACACAAATTCTGAACTATTTATCCTCGGAGATATGAATATAGACTTGCAAACATATACTCCTATAAGACATAAATACAACTGCATGCTACATAACTACGGCCTTGAGTGCGGGATATCGCAGTACACTAGAATTGAATTAATTGAAGATAGAATAACTAAATCCTGTATTGATCATGTGTACGCGAGATCACGCAAACAAGATGTTTACACCGCGGCGCTTGGTTTAATGCTAGCGGACCACCGAGCGGTAATGCTTGCCTGTGTGGAACAAATACATGCGCGTATACAGGGTGAAACTACTTATAAAAATATATATAATAATGAAAAATTAAAACTTTCATTGAATAATATTAACTGGAAGAAAGTTGATGATATGGTCTGTCCAGATACTATATTACAGTATATATATGAAAATATAAATAAATGCTACAACAACGCGACAATTACATCAAAAATGAAAAACACCAGTAACAAACATACCGAAAATAAATGGATAACTTCACGTATTATCAAAGCTTGCGAGTATAGAGATAAACTATTTTACCAATGGATAAAAGATAATAATAATAAAATTTTAAAAACACAATATAATAAAGCGCGAAACTATGCAAATAAGTTAATTAGATCCTGCAAAAATAAATACATTTATAATGAAATACATAAATATAAAGATAATTTAAAACAACTCTGGTTTATTCTTAACAGAATAACAGGTAGGGTGCGTAAGACAGTGGATACAGTACTCTTAAATGCGTTTGGGGGCACAAACAAAAATACAAATATAATTGCAAATAACTTTGCGAATAAATTTCATAGTGGCGTTCAAAACATAATACCTCAATGTAAAAATAATATTTTAGATAAAATAGAATACAGACAACCAGTTAACGTAACAATGAATTTTCAAAAAGCGACACCTAAAGAGATCCTTAAAATTATAAAAACAATAAACGTTAACAAAGCTCCGGGTCTTGACAGAATTCGGGCGATAGATATAAAACGAATTTGCGAAGAAATTGCTCCGGCTATTGCAAAACTGGTAAATGTCTGCATAAAGACTAATAAATATCCTGACGAATTGAAAACTGGAATTGTGAGACCTATATACAAAAAGGGATGCAAACAGGATTATAATAATTACCGTCCTATAACTATATTACCTACGATAGATAAGATTATAGAAAAACACATAGCTAATCAAATTTACAACTTTTATGGGCTAAATAACATTCTTAATGACACACAGTTTGGGTTTCAACCTAAAAAAAGCACAACGCAACTACTTTCACTATTTACTAATAACGTATATGAAAATCTTAATGAGAGAAAACATGTGTTGCTGTTATTTATCGACTATAGCAGGGCATTCGATACTTTACGCCATGATGTATTACTAGAGCGACTAGATGACTGTGGAATCAGAGGGCCGATTCTTGACTGGTGTCAGGACTATCTCAAAAATCGTTGTTACTATGTCAAGGTAGGGGATGCTTTAAGTAATAAAGTTTTGGTGAGTGAAGGAACAGCACAGGGTTCTGTATTAGGACCGCTACACTACATCACTTACGTGAATAATATCAACAATGTGGTTAACAACTGTAAAATCTTCCAATTTGCTGACGATACCTGTCTATTAGCAGCCCACCACAATATGGATAAGGCGGTAAAACTGTTACAGGAGGATTTTACGAGGCTCATGCAGTGGTCACACGACGCAGGTCTTGTAGTTAATTCGAATAAGACTAAAATAATGTACGTTAGCTCGAGTCAAAATATATTAAAACATGACATTAATCTTATAGCTCATAATCATACATGTCTTCATAATATCCAAAGTTCAACCCATAATAATAATTGTGAATGTCCCCAGATTGAAGTGGTAGAAAAATGTAGATATTTAGGTTTAATAATCGATGACCGTATGAAATGGACTTATCACATTGAATCTGTATGTGATAAGCTACGAGCGATCTTAGCAAAATTTTACCTCATCAAGAGTAAAGTACCTTACCACATGCTAATGTTACTATATAAAGCACTCGGCGAATCAATAGTTTCGTATGGGTTAAGCAGTTATGGACGCACGTATAAAACCCACCTTGAAAAAATATACGAGCTACAATTGCGCATTCTTAAATGTATCATCCCTCTCAAAATCAAAGATAAATTTAAAAAAAATCCTTATGGTCTCTTTCATCATTGCAATATACTACCAGTACACGACAGGGTGAAATACCAACTATTGCTTGAAAATTATAGCAAGGAAGAACTAAAAATTAGCCCTATCTATACAAAGCTTACACGACAAGCCCTTAATCCGTATATGACGATACCAAAATATAAAAATATGTATGGAAAATTTAGGTTACAATATCAAGTTCCTGCTCTTTTAAACCAAATTCCAAAAGCAATAAAAAATGAACTAACTAAGAAAAATATTAAATATAAGCTTAAACAGTATTATATAGACAAATTGATAACGACACCTACTAATAATTTATACTAAAAAAAAAACTATACTAACACACATAATATACATAAATACAAATCTACTAATAAATATATACATAGATACACACAATCGTAACATTAATATCTCGATTACTAATATTATTTATCAAACTCACTAACTGTCCTTTCCTGTGATACACATATAGTTAAAAAAAATATTGTCGTAATATTGTCACACCATGTATTATGTAAGTTGTCGCTACGCGAACCGATTGAACATGGTCGAAGTTACGAATCGGCGGTACATGGAAAAACTTTTGTAAGTTTATTTGTACTGTCGGATGTTATTTAATAACTATATTTTGTAAAAATAAATAAATAAATAAATAAATAAAATAAATAAATGCACTTACTCTTCCCAAAAAAAACAACTAACTATTATTTGCCAAATCGATGAAAGGAATCCTGCTTGATCAGGAGAAAACAAAATTGGAGCGGGTTAAAACACAGTTATATCAAGCAGGCTATATTATTAGGAATATTGACTCACCGGGGTGTCTTCTATGCTGTTGGGCACTATAGCTGCTAACTCTGGAACTTCTTCTGGACAGACACTCTGGAGAGAGGCGGTGCGCGACTATATGTCACACGAGGTGAGCCGGGTTTCCTGGAGCTCGACTGCTTCCAGGCTAAAGCGGTTCTACTAGCGGTGTGGTTCCAACAACGAGCGCGGCGGGAAGAGAGTGCGCGTCGGTAGCGCCTGCCTTTTATATCTTCGGTTGCGATGATTACGTGATATTCTAGAATCATCTTCTTTCCCCTCCCACCCCACCACCCCGATGTGTCGATAGGAAGGTATGAATGATATCGTTTTGGAAAGGGATAACCGATTTGGCAGCCTACCGTCAAATTAAATAAATACGAATGGTTTTCCGCGCAACCATCTCCCCCGCCCTTGAAGGATTTCCTTCAAAAAATAACTAAAAAAACTAGAGCTAAGATCAAACTAACAAAATAACTAACTAACGCTAAGATTACCTAAATTCAACTACAATTTCTAATCTAGAAAGCTAATTTAACTTATGGAAGAGGCAGGGGGCACAAACGGACAACAGGACGCAGGTAAGACCCAACCGTGGTCTTAACGCGAGCTACCCTAATTACTCCGTCGGAACCGGGAAAGACCTCTTCGACGATTCCTAACGGCCAGTGGAGAGGTGGCGTATTCTCCTTAGTGAGCACAACTACAGTTCCTACAGCTAAAGGCTCAGTCGCTGTATTCCATTTTTGCCGAGACTGCAAAGTATGCAAGTATTCCATCCTCCATCGTTTCCAAAACGATTGCACTAACCGGTCTAATAATTTGTGGCGTGCGGAAATGCTAAGTCTGTTCTCATCCATATCTGCGGCGGGCAAATACTTTAAAGGCGTTAAATTCAAAAAATGTGCTGGAGTTAGAGCCAGCGGTTCCGAGGGGTCACTAGACAACGTCCGACAAAGTGGGCGGCTATTCATTACGCATTCAATTTGAGCGAGCACCGTACTTAGCTCTTCGAAGGACAAAATTTGATCTCCTATTACTCGGTATAAGTGACTCTTTAGACTCTTAATATTGGTCTCCCAATTGCCTCCAAAATGACTCGCGGCTGGGACGTTCAGAGACCACTCAATGCGGTTCTCGGCTAGAATGTGAGCGAACTCCGAATTATAATACTTGCTAGCTAAGAGCTCATGTAGTTCCGATAGAATACGTTTTGCACCGACGTAGTTCGTACCGTTATCCGAATATAATTTACTTACAGGGCCTCTACGGGATAGAAATCTTTTAAATGCACCCATAAAGCCTGCTGTGCTTAGATCACCAACGAGTTCTATATGCATATTTAAGCTGTCTCTTCTCTTCCGGCGGTTGTGACACTGACGAAGGTTCGAAATCGGTTATCGGCCATTGTGAGGGATCCAAGTGAACCCAAGAAGGTCCATGGAACCAAAGCGGGTGGTCCATTATTTGCATCGGGGTGAGTCCCCGGGATAGACAATCGGCAGGGTTTTCCGTACCGGATACGTGATAAAAGTTCCGCGTTTCTAACTCGTCTTGGATCTTGGCCACTCGGTTCGCGACAAACGTATCCCAACGGTGAGGTGAAGAATGAACCCAGCATAAGGCGACGGTGGAGTCGGAAAAGGCAAATATCCTTTCTATGTGAACTCTATCCCTACATGCGCTGATAACTGCGGTAATAAGCTTGGTGAGTACTAATATTGCGCAAAGCTCTAAGCGCGCCAGAGAGACAACCTTACGGGGGGAGACTCTCGACTTAGAACTAATGAGGCTAATCGAATTTCTACCATTATTCTGAACATGGAAATATACAACGCCCCCGTAAGCCTTCTCGCTGGCGTCTGCAAACCCAACGACCGTTATGACGCTTTTTTTCTATCGACGTTTATATGACGCGGTATTCTAATTTCTCCTAGTAAAGGAAGTTCCTCTCTAAAGCGCTGCCAATAAACAAGCAATGCTGTCAGGCGGCGAATCATCCCAATCGCATTCAAATAACCAAAGTTGTTTAATCAAAAGCTTAGCGTATAATACCACCGGAGCTACGAAACCCATGACATCCCATAATCTAGCAACACATGACAGTATTGTGCGCTTTGTGCATTTCTCTACGGGCGGATTTACCTTAAGGCTAAACACGTCGGACTCTGGTGACCAACACAGACCGAGCACCTTGTGTGTATCGGAATCGTCGAATTCCTTTATCGCCGAAAGACGGAGTGTTAGTGGGATTGTATCTAAAACCGGACGCGAATTACTAGTCCACTTCACAAGATCGAATTGACCCGATTTCATGAGTTTTATAACCTCGGCGGTGGTTAGGGTGGCCTCCTCCACGCTATCGACCGAGTACACAAAATCATCCATATATAATCCGCTCTCAATTGCCCTCTTAGCTTTAGGGTAAGAGGGACCTTCATCGTGGGCGAGCTGTTTCACCGTGCGTAACGCATGAAATGGGCTCGACTTTAAACCAAAACAAACGCGGTTAAATTCAAACACCATTAGAGGTTCCTTTGGGTTGAAACGATATAAAATGCGTTGAAATCTACGGTCGCACTCACGGACCCCTATGCAAAGAAACATTTGGCGAATATCGGCGGATAGTGCTATACTAAACAAACGAAAATTGGCTATTATATTAAATAAACTGCCCTGTAAATTTTGCCCACTATAGAGGATATCGTTAAGCGACAGGTGAGTGCTAGTTTTAGCACTAGCGTCGAGCACTACACGTAACTTAGATGTAAGTTTGTCCTCCCTAATGACCCCGTGGTGTGGTATGAAATACGACGGTGTGTCTTCGTAATTATCTAATTTCGAAGCCACGAGTGATATGTAACCTTCTCTTATATATTCGTTAATGACGCCGTCATAAGCTTCTTTTAACTGGGGTGAAGCGAGCATCCTACGTTCCAAGCTGTAGAAACGTTTTTCCGCCATTTGACGCGAATCGCCGAGAGATAAAACATCTCCTTTAAAGGGTAGCGCTACACGATATCTACCGTCGCGATCACGAACGGTCGTGCGGACATAAATTTCCTTGCATAATCTGTCATCTGAGCTAGCTATGGGTGGGACGTTCACCTCCTCCATCTCCCAAAATTTGCGGACTAACGACTCGAGCGGTTCGACAGCCATACCACAATAAGAGGTTGCCGAAATACTATCTATGATGGGGGGCGGAGCCAACGATAACATAGCCCAATAGGGTTTCCAGTGCGTAAGGCGCGGTATGCGAGGAGTTGCCCCTGACCTTATTGTTTAACAACAGATGAGGGAAAAGCGATGCTCCAATGAGCATGTCTATGTTTCCAGGAACGGCGTAAGTGTCGTCTGCTAGAGTCAAATTTTTAAATTCAATCATTGCCGAGGTGTCAACCGAAACGGTGACCCTATCCATTACTAGTGCTTTTATATCAAAGTTAACATTACGATCTATCCGAGAATAAAATTTTAAATTTATATATCCCTGGGTAGCTTTACTAGTATCTCCGATGCCTTTGACTACAGGACACGAAAGTGACCTATTTATTACTAAGCCTAAGCGCTGACAACATTGTCGTGTTATAAAGCTATTTTGGGCTCCGCTGTCCAGTAGTGCACGGACGCTTTGTTCGTTTCCACGCGAATCCCTAACCAAAATACGTGCCATACCCAGTAACACGGTTGAAGGAGGTTGTGCTCCCATATTCGCCATTGAGCACAGAGCGACATCACCAGGTCGACCGCTAGAATCGTTGACTTTAGTAGGGGTGAATTCCTTATCCGCTTTACTTGACGCTGCTATGTTGCTATTTTCAAAATGTAATAGCGTGTGATATTTCCTGGCGCACTTGCTACATACGGAACTCGAATTGCATTTTGCAACTAAATGCTTATCACTTAAGCAGTTCAGAAATAGGTTGTTTGTCTTTACTAAATTATAACGTTCGCTTGGTGAATATTTACGAAAAGTCGCACAATTGTATAAATTACCGTGTTTATCTTTACATACGATACAAGCATGATGAAGTGATGCTGACGTAGTGGTTACGTAAGTTGACGACCCTGCTATTTTAGATGGTTGAGTCTGTCTACGGTCGACGCACCTTTTAATCTCCTGTTTAACGTTCGGAGAGCGCTACATCACCTTTATTTGATCTCGCACGAACGATGCTAATGAATGAAAGGAAGGCATCTCCGAGCTACGATGCTCCATTTCAAACGCACGCACGGTGTCGGGGTCTAATTTCTTTAGTGCAATATGGAGAAACACCACGTCCATAAGGTCATTAAATTTCAAATTCTTAAGTGCAGCCACCGATGCCACAAATTTATCTAAAAACTGCTCTAAGCCGTTGATGTTCGCGGATGATATAGGTTTAAGATCGAATATCTGGTTCAAATATTCGGAAGCTAACATTCTCCTATCTTCATATTTAGTTTTAAGCGTTTCGAATATTAACAAGTAATTGTTTGCTGTAGGTGTAAAACCCGAGCAAATTGACTGTGCTCTGCCACTAAGTTTACTAATTAAATAATATAATTTTTCAGCGTCCGATAACGATGGGTTATTGTGTATATTGTTTTGAAAACTACTGAAGAAGAAGGGCCATGTCTTAATATCACCATTGAATACCGGAATATCTATTGGCGGCAACCTAATTGAGTCACGGGGACGTACCTGTATTTCCGGCTTTGCTTCGTTTTGAGATTGTAAGAGTTTCTCCGTTCTTTTCACGCGACACAACATATCTTCGAATGCCAGCAGCGGTTGGTAGTTCACTATGTATTTCGGGTCGATTTGTAATTCCAAATGATTAATTTGGTCTAATATTCTTTCGCAATCCGTCCGCAAAGAATCTACCGTTTCAATTTCATTCAAAAAAGTTTCTCGCACTGCTTCTACATTGATGTTCTTTATGTGATCACTAATACTTTGTATACGTGAAAAAAGTATGTCCCTCTTAGCATAAAGCGTTTTAATTTTAATTTCATTTCCACTAACCGCCATTTTAAATTATTATAATAAAGTTATCACAATTAATCTCACAACGCACAAATAATGGAGAATGGACACTCGTATGCCGTATTACGTAATTAAATCGAATACCTGTTACAGCGAGTCGAGGTGACGCGTGTTGCTTGCTAAACTCAATATATTTTTATCAAAATTGTCGGGTAAGCGTACAAAACGATTGCTATTACACTGTTTCAATTATTTAAGCGACTAATAAGCTTTAAATTTAAACCAATTACAAACACTATTTAAATGAATAATTCTGTTTGCGAGTACCTAACCAAAATTTAAATTTAAACGAACACTATTTAAGACTATTCCATAAACTAGAGTGCATTATCTAAATAATTAATCTAATAATTCGACCAGAAACTGGTTGAACGACTACTAAACACCAGTCCAAATCCGGCTCGAAGGACCATAAAATGGTGGAGCGTCGAGCCTAAGGTTGCCGAAGTCTAATTCCCCGGTCGAACCTTAAAACCTATTACGCGAGCTATTAATCTAAGTGGACTGTATCTACAAAATGTTTCTACACTTATATAAACGGCGACTATAGCATGCGGTACAATGCACTCGCTCTTCCCAAAAAAAAAACGAACTATTATTTGCCAAATCGATGAAAGGAATCCTGCTTGATTAGGAGAAAACAAAATTGGAGCGGGTTAAAACACAGTTATATCAAGCAGGCTATATTATTAGGAATATTGACTCACCGGGGTGTCTTCTATGCTGTTGGGCACTATAGCTGCGACCTCTGGAACTTCTTCTGGACAGACACTCTGGAGAGAGGCGGTGCGCGACTATATCTCACACGAGGTGAGGCGGGTTTCCTGGAGCTCGACTGCTTCCAGGCTAAAGCGGTTCTACTAGCGGTGTGGTTCCAACAACGAGCGCGGCGGGAAGGGAGTGCGCGTCTGTCGCGCGTGCCTTTTATATCTTCGGTTGCCATGATTACGTGATATTCTAGAATCATCTTCTTTCCCCTCCCACCCCACCACCCCGATGTGTCGATAGGAAGGTATGAATGATATCGTTTTGGAAAGGGATAACCGATTTGGCAGCCTACCGTCAAATTAAATAAATACGAATGGTTTTCCGCGCAACCAATTGTAAAGGAGTACTTTTATGATATGTGTAGGTATAATGTGAATAATTTGTAAATATGCTAAAGATGAGTTTGTTTAATATATTTATGAGAGTGGTTGGATATGTGTGATGTGTGTTATTTTTATGTGTGTGTATTGACATTATGATAACAATAATAATTTTACATTTATATAAGTTAAATATTTTAGGAACACTAATCTTACAGGAGGAACAATAAACATACAAATAAAAATGTATCAATACAAAATAAATATTTAGTACAAATATTCATGCTTTTTGCATAAGGCTTTGAATTTGTGAATCGTTTTTAATTAAAATTATAGGAGAGCTCTCATTTTTTCTAACATAAATTCTTCCATATGCAGACCAGCAGAACTTATACTCTTTTGTCTTAGCAAGGTCGCGAGCAAAAAAAGCAGTCGTGCTGCTTTTGCTGTCAGGTGCCCACTTACGTATAAGGGGGAATATTCGTCCGTGGTAAAGCCTAGATGCTTGGCACACAATTTCTCCTTTTGCTTTATTCTGAAATACTTAATCATTTTTAAAAACTCCGTCTTTTGTAGTGTTGACGTCAATTCAGCAACGATTGGACTTTTATTAATGTCACGTTTATTCCGGACTCTATAGATTTCTTTGATGTCGTTTTTCTCAAGGTTATAACCAATATTTTTAGATAAAGTTAAAACCATCCTCATTAAGTCCTCTTTAGACTCTTTAGTGATTTTAGGAACATTTTTCAGTTCTATGGCTGTCTTACGGTTCTCGCGTTGCAGTCCTCGATTTTATCCTCCAATATAGTTATATAATCTTTATCTTTTTTGATTTGAAGTTGCATTTGTTCAATTATGTTTTAATTCCTCATTCTGTGAGGTGAGAAATGCTATAGAAGCCTCTATGTTAATATTTGTGCTTTTAATTTCCATCAGAGTAGGGTGTATTTTTTTTTCAGCTTGATGTTCAGTCAACATTTGGGAAATCATTGACTTTATATCATTTCTGAATGTGACAAAATCTTGCTCCCAGTCATTTTCTCTACCCCGTTTATGACGGTGAGTAACAAAATTTGGTGGCGTGCTCTCCAATCGATTAATATTAGATTCCGAAGTTGATCTGTCATACTTATCCATCAGGAGTACAAGGAGATAATAACCCTTTTGCAGGTACAAACCGCACAATTGCGTAATATTGTTATAGGTAGGCCTTGCCCACTTTATGCAGTCGCCAATGACGGCCCTTTGTCCTCGAATGCTAAAAATGGCGTATCCTGCGCGTGCACTGATTTGACAAAGTGAGAGCAAAAGAATTCACAGTACCTCGTAAGTGGGTGATTCGCCAGAAAGTACCAGGGCAACAGTATAAATGAAGAGGTTGCTAATTTTTCTTCTCATTCCGCCTGTGGCATCGCTTCCGAGCGGTTGCATCCAGGTAGTCCGCGCTTTCGTTCCTGTACGGTAGTGCTCCCCGCTCTCGCGCCCCCGCTGTCCCGCTCGCGCTGTACAGCGCCGACGCAGTGCTCAGTCCGCCGGCGGCATCGTTCTCGGACGGTCGCCTCCAGGTGGTCCGCGCTCCCGTACAGTACGGTAGTGCTGTCGCGCTCTCACGCGCCTCCGCTGTCCTGCTCACGCGGAACAGCGTCGAGGCTGCCGGTGAGTCACTTTTACGCTACAGTTCTTGCCCCCCTGTCTTCGGGCAGGGAGGTCTGACTGACTTCCGCTTTCATTTTCATTTTTCATTTTCACTTTTCATTTCATTCTCATTTTTCATTTTCATTTTCATTTTTCATTATCATTTTCATTTTTTTTTTGTACTGTCTCCTTTTTTTCTTGTGTTCTTGTTATTCTTGTATTACGTGTATAGTGTGTCGTAGTACGTCTCGCGATCTAGTCCCTGTTCTACCGAGAACAGGGACCCGTCCTCATCTTTATTTTACATAGCTCAGCTTGCTTACTGACCCAAAATGGCCACACCCAGCTTCACTGAGTCCCTCGCCGCCCTCATTAACCAATTCGGTTTAAACGGCAATGAGACGGTCCTCGCCGCCATCGCCACCATTGCCGCCCAGGCTTCCCTCCCTGCCCCTCAGGCACACCATCCGCCGCCGGTAATCGCATCTTACCTCGAAACGAGGAACTCTTTTGCCCCGCTCGAATCTGCCCCCCTAGAAATGGAGTACGCATGCTCCGAGTCCTCGGCGCCGTCCTCCCGGAAGAGGCGCGCCACTACTACAGGCTCCGGTTCATCGGAGTCCTCTGACTCCGACGGAACCGGGGAGTCCACATTCACTGCCGTCAACTCCAAGCGCAACGGAAAGCGCGCCGCGATAAAACGCACCCCGCCTATCTCAGCGGCCCCTGCCGCTCCTCCAACTTCCGCAGCCCCCGCCGCTGCCGCCATCCCGCTCATGTCCCTTGACATCCCAACTCCATCTAAACCTTCCTCTCGATGTGCTCCAGTCCTTGCTAAGAAGCAAGTCCCGCCCCCCTGTCTTCCTAAGAGACAAGGCCAAATTCACCAAACTGTCGAAAACCTGCTACGACGCAGGAATTAAGTACGACAATGCTGTCAACCTCGGGGAGGCTATCAAAATCATCCCCAGCTCGATCGAGGATTTCCGAAAACTCACCAGGCTTTTCACAGCCGAACGAGTCTCCTACCACACCTACGCTCTCCCGGAAGAGCGTAAAGTCAGGGCCGTCATCCGAGGCGTCCCCTTCGAGTTCTCGAACGAGGAAATACTTGAGGACCTTAAGTCCCAAGGCTTTCCCGTCGAAGCCGTGCACAAAATGCACAACAGAACGGGCAAGAGATACAACCTTGCCCTAGTAATCCTATCAAACGTGCCGGAGGCTAAAGCCATCTTCCGGCAGGTACGCACAGTGTGTGGCCTGTCAAGGGTGAAGGTAGAGCCCCCACATAGGCCCGGTTTCCCGGCGCAGTGCCACCGCTGCCAACTTTATGGTCACGCGGCGGCCAACTGCTCCGCCCCACCCAGGTGCGTGAAGTGCCTGGAACCACACAACACGAAAGAGTGTCCCCGGCCCAAAGACGCCGAATCCCCGCCCGCTTGTGTCCTGTGCAACCAGACAGGACACCCGGCGAATTACAAGGGTTGCCCACGCGCACCTCAACCTCGCCCCAGTAGGCAAGCTCCACCGCCGATGAATGACCGCTCATTCCCGGCCCTCCAACAACGGCCCCGTCAGGGCCTTTCTCAGCCCACCCAGGGCTTCTCTCGACCCTCTCAGGGTCCCCCTAGGCCCCCTCAGGGCATATTTCGGCCCCCCTCCGGGCTTCTCCAAGCCAATGCAGCCTCCAGTCTTTCCCTGGGGGCCCAAAAAGGCAGACCCACCGCGGACAACCTCGTACGCTCATGAAGCAGAGCCCACAATCGACGACTACAACACGCTATATTCCGCTATTAGGAATATCGATGTTAGGGAAATAACAGTAGTATCACGCAAACTGCGCGCGGCCAAGTCCCCCCAAGAACGTCTCCTCGTTCTTGCGGAGCACAATAACCTTCTGTTAGCGTTGTAAGTTAGGTTAACTTAATTAACTTAACTTCAATGACTGAGCGAATTAACCTACCTAGATCTCACGGTCGTATCAAACCTAAGGGTTTATCGCTTGTATCATTTAATATTCGCGGCTTGCGAAATAACCTCCCAGAGCTCAAGCTCTTTCTTCGGAATCGTGAAGTCGATCTCCTCCTCCTACAGGAAACTAATCTCAAAGCTAAGGACACTAGAGGCCTTTCTATTAAAAACTTCTCTCTTCTTCGTAACGACAGACCCGACCGCCGAGGCGGCGGAACGGCCATCTATTACAAGAAGACACTTCATTGCTCGCCCATTTCTACTCCGCAGCTTACCAACATGGAAGCCACGGTATGCAGGCTAGCTATGACTGGACATCAGTCCATCCTCATAGCCTCCTGTTACATCCCTTCAGGAACCTATCCCCTCAAAAAGGATTTTGAGGCCATTTTATCTTTAGGCAATTCAGTCATTATGTTTGGAGATTTTAACTCCAAGCATACTGAATGGACATGCCGCACTACGTCCCTTAGTGGCAAGATACTGCTCGATATCACGCAGTCTCTTGATATTACCGTCCATAGTCCTCTCGGTGTTACTCACTTTCCCGATAACACCGATCACGCCCCCGATGTGTTAGATTTTGCGTTACTCCAAGGAGTTTCTCTCAACCTCAGAGCAATCGAGACACTAGACGATCTAGGATCAGATCACCGACCGGTCTCCCTCATTCTTGGCCATCAGCCACCTCCCCCAACACACACGAAAACCTTCACTAACTGGAAGGGATTCAAGGAGTCCCTAGCTAAAGCTTTGGACTCACAGGACTCTACCATCTCCCTACCGTCGGACTTAGATAGTCCCGAAAAAATCGACACCGCGGTCGATTCACTCTCCACCCTTATTAAATCCTCCCTTAAGGAGAACGAAAGGGTCGTCCCGGTTGCTAACAATAGTGGGCTTCCCCTACATATTAGCAACCTATTAAAAGCCAAAAAAGCTGCTTTCCGGAGAGCAGCAAAATATCCCACCCCCGAATATAGGCGCGCGGCCAATCGTCTTCAACGAGAACTCCGCTTCCGCCTCTCTGAATTTCGAGACCTCGAAAAGAGTAAGCTCATGGAGAATATCTCTCCTTCTCACACAGCGTACTATCAGATGGCCAGAGCCCTCCGCATAGACGCTATCACCCACACTCCCCCTCTCTCCCGTCCCGACGGCACGGTTGCCTTCGAGGACGAGGAAAAGGCTGAGTGCTTTGCAGATAGCATTGCCGCTCAATGCTCTCCTAGTTCTCAACCCGTCGACCCCTCTCACGTCCAGGCAGTGGAGGATGAGGTCCGCCGCCGGAACTCACCCCCTACGGCCTCCGAACCTATCTCTGTGTCCAATGATGAGATTTCATCCCTCATCAAAGGACTTAAGCCCAAAAAGGCTCCGGGCGCGGATGGCATCTCCAACCAAGCCCTAAAACACTTTCCTGAGCAGGTGTTAACCTTTTTATCTATTATCTTCAACGCCTGCTTCAACCTCAGTTATTTCCCCACTACGTGGAAAGAGGCTACTGTGATTGGAATTCCCAAGCCAGGCAAGCCTCTCAACCTCCCCCTTCAGCCATCGCCCCATTAGCCTCCTCAAGGCAATGGGCAAGCTCTTCGAAAGAGTCATCCAAACGCGTATGAGGCGCTATCTGTTTCCCACAGACGGCGACCCTCTTATCATTCCCCATCAATTCGGTTTCCGAGCCAAACACTCATGTCTCCAACAAGTTCACCGAATTGTGGAATATATCCTCAGCGGTTTCTATCCTCGTCGTCATAAGAACATCGCGGTCTTTTTCGATATAGCCAAAGCTTTCGATAGAGTCTGGCACACAGGCCTCATCTACAAGCTCTATAAAATAGGTCTCCCCGATCGTCTAGTTCGTCTCGTGGCCTCCTATTTAAAATATCGTACCTTTCGTTTTAGACACGAAGGCACGCTTTCTTCACAGCGAACTATCAAGGCTGGTGTCCCTCAGGGCTCAGTACTTGCTCCTCTGCTGTACATCCTGTTCACCAACGACATTCCCATCCCGTCGAAAGGTGTTCAACTCTCCCTCTTCGCAGACGACACTGCCATCTACTGCAGAGGTGTCTCACTACCCTTCATACGGAACAAGATCCAAAAGTCAGTTGATGACCTAGGTGCTTGGTTCAAAAAATGGCGCATCGATGTGAACCCGGAGAAGAGCTCCGCCGTTCACTTCGATTATAAACGACGCCGTCTCAAAAACACTCCACCAATACGTATGCTAGGGACCCCTGTCCCCTGGCATACGTCCGCCAAATATTTAGGTGTCACTCTAGACACAGGGCTCACTTTCGAGCCCCACGTCAAAAGAGTAACCCGTCACGCACGGTTTTATCTGAGTAGGCTCAACAGTATGTTGGGCCGACACAGTAAAATGTCCCTTCGAAACAAGCGTACCCTTTACAAGGTCTGTATACGACCAGTCATGTCCTACGCGGGCCCCGTCTTTGCCCACGCAAACCCTAACATTTTAAATGAACTCCAAATAGTTCAGAACCTCTTCTGTCGTCGAGCTGCGAACGCACCGTGGTACGTCCGTAATGCCGACCTTCATCGGGACTTAGAGCTCCCAACAATTCAACAATTTTTTAAAAAACTCTCTGAGAACTTCTTCAAAGCCTCAGAGTCGCACCCAAACCATTTAATTCGTGAGGCAGCTTCTTATGCAGCCCCACCCCCCTCTCGCTATCGTGTCCGCAGGCCGAGAAACTCTCTCTCGGACCCGCCTAATAAACTTTCAAACGACCTGAACTGTCTCCTGGCGGCTCAGGCCAACTCTAATTAAATAAAATTATTGTAATATCTAACATTAATTTGCCTTCGTAGGCACTCCCTCAGCGGCACTTAGCCGCCTGCGCCCTCTTTTCCCAAAAGAGGGTCGCTCATGATAAGGCACAATAGAGCTTAATCAGCCGGTTGCCTGTCCCCAAAGGCGGTTTTTAGAGGGTATCACTTAGGGTCCCCGGTAGGACAGTGAGCCCCTCATAATTACCCCACGATAGACCGGCTATCGTGGTACGCGTAATGCATTTTCCGCCTCCCTACGTATAGGGTAGCCCTTTAATTGCTTCGGGCGCAAAAAAAAATTTTTTTCTTCTCAGTAGCTTAGTACCTTCACTTGATTTATGCACTCCTATTTTCTTAAGTAATTTATTAACACTAATTTTAATTTATTTTAAAAACAAACGTTAACACCATATGGCGGTCCGGGGGGAAGAGGAATGGAGAGGAGAATGTGCTGGGTACTAATTTGTGTAAGTTATATTAATTAATGTATCTATATACTGTTAATAATTGTTTTCAATAAAAATAGCATTACTTCTAGTGTTAATTAAAATAAGATACACATCAAAGATAAAAATCCGGGTCCTTCGTGCCGGATCAACAAATGTATGCGTAACTGTGCAAATATGTAAAGCAGTGCAATACAAGATTAAAGGCTATTGAGGATCACCACTCAAATACTGCGACTGTAGGATGCAAAATAAAACAGTTTATCGTGCCGAATTTATTATAAAACAAAATATTAGTACAATGCAATAAACCGACGTTAAACACGAATACGCGCTCTAATTACGCTAATATATAAAAAAAGTGGGGGGTTTACTCGTACAAATCTGTAAAGTATATAAAAATATTATTTTTCTATTTTACTTTCAAACTTAATAATGTCAAACATTGTGGATGTAGTCATCCGCAGTGTGCAGACCGCTGCGGGGTTCAAGCCCGTGGGCGGGGATGGCGTAGCCGGCTGGCCCGCTGCGCCGTGGCGATATATATCATGACAATGTATGTCATGATACTCGTATATCTTCTTCTACTCTTATGTCGTTCTGTTTTCATCAGATTGATTCAGCATGTCATGTATTTGCCGCTTAATTTTCCAAAATGTATTTTTGTGATTTTCAGCAAGGCAATAGCAGCTGGCAAGTAGATGTATTAAGTTCAATATGGACTCCTCAGTCAGTTATGAAAAATATTTTTTTTTTTCGGGATATTATTTTAATGTTGCTTATTACAAAGGTGAGAAGTCAGATGTTACAATTCGTATGCGACTACTGTAAAGCTTGCTCGTTCCGTTTTATAAAAAAAGATAAGGTTTTTCAGGATATAATTTTAATGTTGCTTATTACAAAGGTGAGCAGTCAGATGTTACAATTCGTATGCGACTACTGTAAGGCTTGCTCGTTCCGTTTTATAAAAAAAGTTAAGGATTTTTTAAAGATAAGAATTACTGTTGTTTCTGTTTGTATAATGCCCGCTATTATCTTTTTGTATAATGTCCGCTGTTATCTTTCTAAAGCTATAGTAGATGGTTTATTGAGAAACATTTTTTCAATGTAAGTAGTTGTTTTTTTAATCTGAAGTAGCAGACGAACTGAGTCCAGCTAATGGTAAGTGGCTACTGTAATCCATGGACACCTGCAACCAATTTCAAACAAAGCCACATAACTTGTAACTATACTAGCTCTTTATACCTTTCTGACCGGGACAAAGCACAAACGGTGCAGGTATTGCTACATGGCGGCATAAATAGTACAATTAAAGTACCACCTAGCCAATCAAAAGATTGCGGACAGGCTAAATAGTCTAAAAAGTACTGCCTCTTTAATGGCAACTGGAGCGATGCGATCATACCTTGGCAATTAACTAGCCGACAACGGGAAAACTTAAAGAGCACACAATTCGGACCTGAGCCATTTTATGGAATCTCAAAAAGCCTGGCCCGTTTGAAACTCTTCATCACAATTAATCACTTAAGATCTGGTCGGATACACCAGCCATTCAAAAACTTTAATCCGGGTTTATGGTCGTAAATTCATTTCAGAAGCCCTGGGATTAAGTAAGAATAAACTACGTATTCTGGCAAGAGCCCCCGACTGGACACTGTTGTCTAATAAGTACATGTCCACCCTGGGACTTAGATGGAGTACATCTTATCAACTTAGATCCAAGTCACAAGAGAACTCTATTGTAGAGTACAATCGTCTGCCCACGTTATACCGCCCCGACTTGGCCAAATTAAGTATAGGCAGAAAATGCGTGTAAAAAATTCGGGATACTGAATGGGCAATTCACTCAAAGATACCAAAGGTACAAGAAAATATTATCTATATTTTCTTGTACCTTTATAGCCTTCGCAAGTTCTAAACCTGTTACTTGTCGGTTCTTATTTTATTATTCCGAAAATTTGGCTTGCTGGTAAAAACTAGCCATCGAACATGATAATTCGTTTATGAGAACTATCCAAGTCAGACCTAAGGCTACAATATATTATCCTAAGTTATAAGAAGAAACGATATTTTATGTTGTTATAAATAAATTTCAGGGCTGACCATTGAACTTGGACCCCATTTAGATCTCACTTCTTTTGTCGTACAGACAAGGGGTATACGTGGAATATGTCTGTCTATTGTGGAAAGACACACGTAAATGCTCAAACAGATCAAGGTGCTGCTGAAAAAGTTGTGATGAGCCTAGTAAAACATCTACTAGATGAGAACAGAATTATTATATTATTATTATTTTGTCGTTGAAGTCAACAACCTCATATTATAATATTGAACTTTGCTCTCATTTCACATTTATGTTTTGATGGGAAAGATCTTACAGGTCGCAGTGAGCCCTTTCTAGACCTGCATAGACGCTTGCACAAATTAAAAAAAATGGTCATTGATATTTAAATAAGCAATCGTTTCACGTCCCAATTATTTAGCGATGGTAATTAAAACAGATTGAAAAAATTGAAGGATAACTTCTTAAGTCGTTTTCTTCTTCAGAAGCTATTATTTGCAAATTATTTAAATCTTTTATAATTTTGAAGTAGACTTTTTTTAAGTACTATAGCAATTTTTTTTAATTTAATTATTACATTCGGTTTTTTGTCAATTTCTTACCAGTTTGTGTAAACTAATGCATACCACAAGTTCAAGGTAACAAATAGAATGTCGTCTAAATAGTTACATTAAAAACTTCATCCCTATATATCCACCAAATTTTAAAAAAATTCACCCCTAGGTGAATTTTTTTCTCGAAACGACGACCATCTCTTTACAAACAATAAAACTATGCCTAAATATACAAACTGAAAAATTTAATCCTCTCACTTTTTGAAAGACGTTTAATAAGAAACACGTTAAAAAGTTTCCCGTAGTGTATATGTTTTTCTATCACACCTGTCTTCCTTGATTTGGAATCAAAATATAGATGCATTACCCCTGCGTACTAAGGCACACCTTAAGAAACAAAGCAGGATTAAATTGCTATTTAACAATGGTATTTGATTACGTAGTGGAGCCACGCTGCAACTATATGACCGTGGCACAAATGGGTCGGCTCGGCGGGGGTAGAACAACGCTCTCGCAGAATACCACCTCGAAATAACAAAAAGAATAGGAAATCCTTTTTACTGGAAACAAGGATTTTCAGCTTAGTTATCAGGGGTAACAAACGCATCTGCATTTTAATTTTGAATCTTTGCAAGATGTAGATTTCTATGGGCTACAGCATACACTTACCATCAAATGGACTGCTCGCTTGTCGTCCCTATTGTATTAAGAAATAAATTCTATTAATACAAGACTAAGAGTACAATTATTGCTTAATTTCATATCGATTGATAAATGTTATAAAACTTATTTCATCAAAAACGTTGAATGTACATGATTACATATTTAAAAAAAATTCACTTTATATCTAGCAGGACCATACCCTGTTTAGAATGATAATATTGTTGCGCGGCTAAGTTGACATCTGGCACTAGTGCCATCTAGTGTCGGGTAACAGAGCGAGGAGAGAGCTTTCCAGAAAATGACATCACTAATCTTTCAACCGTTGTCGAAACGAAGAACTAAGCTTCTAGAAGCTGAGACTCGAATTTTCTGCGCTTGGTCGGTTGGCGCGCGTATTTACTTGAATATTCTGGATGTTTTCGTGGAAGAGCCCTATATAAAGGCGCTGCAATACGCGATCGGGGAAGTATTGAATTTGGCGAGACAAGCGAAGCTTCGGAGCGGAATAAAGTGAATCAGTGTGATTAATTATTGGTCTTTTAAGTTTTAATTTGTGTAAAGAAAATTAAAGTGTTAATTTAGGTAATTCTATCGGAAATTTTTATTGTCACGAACCTCAAGCTCTTAAAAATTGGTGTCAGAAGTGGGATAAAATCATGCCGATTTTACCTAAGGAGGAAACGGAGGGTGTCCGTACCCGAAGTCAACGCCAGCAGGAGACGAACCAAAGAAGATTTGGTGGTGCAACGCCGCAGACGTCGGAGGGCCAGCCGCCGGCTGCAGGCCCGTCAGTAGCTCCTACATCTGCAGCGCCTGACTTAGGTGCTCTGATGGTGATGCTGCAGGAACAGGCTCGCCGACAGGAGGAGCAGGCCCGTTGGTTGAAAGAGCAAAAGGAGGAATAGGCTCGCCGACAGGAGCAGGCCCGTTGGTTGAAAGAGCAGCAGGAGGAACAGGCTCGCCGACAGGATGAACAGGCCCGCCGACAGGAGGAACAGGCCCGTCGGTTGGAACAGCAGCTCAAGCGCGATAAGGAAGAGCAGATGCTCCTCATGAAGGACATTCACGCTACCTTCGTGAAAGAGATAAGGGAGGTGAAGGATAAGGTTGCTCAACATGACAACCGCCTGTCGGAAGCTGAAACCCGAATCGACCAAGTGAACAATCGGGTTGACAACGTAATGTCTGACATGAAGAAATCACTGCACGAACTCAAACTTGGGGATGGAACTACAGCTCCCGTAGTAGCTACTACACCTTCGCTACGTGGGTTCAAGGTGCCACCGTTCGACGGTATTTCTTCCTGGTCAGCCTACAAAATCCAGTTCGAGGCTGTTATGAAGGCGAACGGCTGGAATAAAAGTCAAGCCATGACTGCTCTCACACTAGGCCTGCGCGACCAGGCCTTAACAGTTCTGGAAGCCCTCGGTGAGGAAGTGACTTATGAGCAACTCCTTGAGGCATTGGAGGCGAGATATGGCGACGCTCACCTGGAACACGTCTTTCGTGCGCAGCTTAAAGATCGCGTGCAGCGTATCAATGAAAACCTGCAGCAGTGGGCTCTAGAGGTGGAGAAGTTGGTGCGAAAAGCATACCGGTCTGTACCTGCGCTCATTGAAGGGAACCTGGTGCAGACATTCATCGACGGCATCCGTGACTTGGAAGTCAGAGCTGCTGTGAGGCTCGGGCACCACGAGACGCTTAAGGACGCCTTGGCCCATGCACTGGAGGTGGAAGCCGTGCGGCAGGATCATTGTTCCCATCGCGTCAGAGAGGTTGCAGCAGCTACAGTTCGCGACCGCAACAAAGGATACAGCCTTAGGTGCTATGGCTGTGGGGAAAAGGGCCATCTTCGATCCAGCTGTCCTAAGCGAACCCTAGAAAGGGAAGGTGAACGATCTCAGGAGGGTAGTGCGGCCAACAGCACCGCCCAGCAGCAGCAGAGAAACGAGTAAAAGCCAGAACTGCGGGGCGGGTGCTGGCTGATGTTAAAAGAGCCCCAAGGATCTCGATCTCAAAAACCCATGATGGGAACAGTCTAATCATCAAGGGCGAGGTCAACGGAATGCCGTGTAAACTGACCATAGACACTGGAGCCTCTCGTACGGTTGTTAGTTCCCAACTTATAAGTCAGTTCCTTGGGGACTCCGCATACAACCGAGAACGCATTAATTTGGTAACAGCCACCGGTCAGCGTATACCCGTCCGTGGAGAGAAGGAGATGGAGTTGAAGCTAGGCAACGTGATCTACCTGCATAATGTCATGGTGGCTGATATAATGGACGACTGCATCCTAGGCCTAGACTTTATGAGGAATAATTGTTGTGAGATCGACGTTAAGCAAGGTGTTTTGAAATGTGGTCAGAAGGAACTTTTTATGGAAGGTGCGTTACCAGGGAACTTGTACAGCATTAAGAAGATTGTTCTTCCGCCGAGATCGGAAACGATTGTTCCGGTTAGTCTTCCCCGAAACGATGGGCAAGCTCACCGTTGTGTACTTGTGGAAAGGGTAAACAATGACCTTCCATGGAAAGTAGCTCGAACCTTGGTCAGAACCACTGACATCTCAGGAGTACGTGTGCTGAACCTTTGTGACCGAGAACAGATTATAGAAAAAGGCACGCTAGTTGGTACTTGTGAGGAAGTGGATTGGTTACGGCGGTGCCAATATCTATCGAGTGAGACCCCCAGCAAAGATGCACAAACGAGAGTGACCACACTTTTGGAAGACTGTCGCAGCGTTCTCTCCTCGACCGAATTGGTCAAGGCGAAGAAGTTGTTACTCAAGTACGTCGATGTATTCTCATCAAACGATGCTGACATAGGAAAGACTGGCTTAGTTCAACACAAAATAAACACAGGAGAATAATTGCCTATCCGTCAGCGGCCAAGAAGATTGCCGGTAGCACGTGAAAAGGAAGTGGAAACCATGATTGAAGAAATGGTGTTATTGAACCTTCCTCTAGTCCATGGTGTTCACCAGTGGTGCTGGTGAAGAAGAAGGATGGCAGCATGCGGTTTTGTATTGATTACCGCCGTCTGAATGACGTTACGAAGAAGGACAGCTATCCCTTGCCAAGAATTGATGACACGCTAGACATGCTTACAGGAGTAAAGTGGTAGCACGCTGGATCTAAAAAGTGGCTACTGGCAAGTTAAAATTGACCCTAAGGACAAGGAGAAAACTGCGTTCTCGACGGGAAAGGGTCTGTGGCAATTTAAAGTAATGCCGTTTGGGTTGTGTAATGCTCCAGCAACGTTTGAAAGGCTGATGGAACTTGTACTTACCGGGCTAATTGGCGATGCCTGTCTGGTCTACTTGGATGACATCATCATCGTAGGCCGGACGTTTGAGGAACACCTTCAAAACCTGGAACGCGTGGTCATGAAGATTCAGAGACCTCAAGTTGAGTCCGAAGAAATGTTCACTATTCAAACGGCAAGTTAACTTTTTGGGGTATGTAGTATCGGAAGAAGGTATCCGCACGGATCCAGAGAAAATCGCCGCTATCAAGGATTGGGCGGTTCCAAAAGACAAGACGCAGGTTAGAGCATTTTTGGGTTTGTGCTCCTATTACCAGCGATTTGTGAAGAACTTTGCAGATATAGCCAAACCTCTGCACAAGCTAACCGAAGAGAAGCGACATTTCTGCTGGGATGATAGTTGCAACATCGCATTCCAGGAGCTCAAGGACCGTCTGTGCAAAACATCTATTTTGGGATACCCTGATGCAAGCAAAGAATTTATAGTCGACACAGACGCAAGTGATATAGGACTTGGCGGTGTGTTGTCTCAACGGAATGGTGACCAAGAGGTCGTGATAGCGTACTTCAGCAAGTCGTCAAAAGCGGAAAGGAACTATTGTGTCACAAGACGCGAATTGCTAGCTGTGGTAGTCGTTGCAGCATTTTAGCAAATATCTTCTGGAACGAAAATTTCACTTACGAACTGACCATGCTGCACTAAAATGGCTATTGCAGTTTAAAAATCCAGAATGACAAGTTGCGAGGTGGATTGAACTACTGCAGGAATACAACTTTGAGATCGAACATCGCAGCGGAAAATCTCACGGCAACGCAGATGCATTATCAAGAAGACCTTGTCCTGAAGATTGCAACCATTGTACTAGGCAAGAGAGTAAGGAAGAGGTATCCGTGAGGATGCTTAGGACAGACCACCTCAGCAACGAGTGGAAGGACAGCCTACGACATGCACAGCAGGAAGATCCGGACATCAAGCCGATTCTGAATGGATAAAGGCCAGTGCTCCCAAGCCCAAGTGGAGCGACGTCTCAGCGATGAGTTCGACCACTAAAAGCTATTGGGCCCAATGGGACAGCTTGCTGCTTCAGGATGGATTTCTGTGCCGTAAATTGGAAAATGTTCGGGGAGACAGCTGTTATTTGCAAATGGTCGTCCCTAAAGCTAGAGTACCGGATGTTCTACAGCTGTACCATAATGATGGTTCAGGAGGCCATCTGGGAGTTAAACGAACTCTACTGAAGATCCGAGAACGGTTTTATTGGGTCCACTGTCGAAATGATGTCGAGGACTGGTGTCGCAAATGTACACGTTGTGTGGCTGTAAAGGGACCTCAGACTGGTAGTAGAGGGGCATTGAAGTTGTACAATGTTGGTGCACCATGGGAGAGAATAGCCATTGACGTGGCGGGCCCGTTTCCCGTTTCCGGAGAGTGAAAGCGGTAACAAGTATTTCATGGTTGTGATGGATTGCTTCACTAAGTGGCCAGAAGTCTTCGCCATTCCAAATCAAGAAGCTTCAACGGTTGCAGATAGACTAGTTCATGGTCTTCTGTCGTTTTGGAGTTCCTTTAGAGATTCACAGCGATCAAGGAAGGAATTTTGAGTCTCAATTATTCCAGGAAACTTGCCGAGTTATGGGTACTCATAAAACAAGAACGACTTCTTATCACCCGCAATCTGTTGGAATGGTAGAACGATTTAATCGGACATTGGAGAGGTACCTAGCATTAGTTGTAGACAATTTGCAACGAGATTGGGACAAGCACATACAACCGTTTTTGTTGTCATATCGAAGCGCTGTTCACGAAAGTACATCAGTGACACCAGCTTTCGCAAACTTTGGGAGAGAATTACGGCTGCCTGCGGACCTGATCACCGGGATACCACCTGATGCTCCACGCAGTATAACCGATTATGCAAATTACTTGCGGAATAAAATGAATGACATTTATGAGCACGTCAGACAATCGGGCCAGCAAATGTCTGAGAAGGTGAAAACCCGGTATGACCGCAAAATAAACAATAAAGGGTTCGACGAAGGTTCACTAGTGTGGTTGCACAATCCAGTCCGCAGCAAAGGGAAATCTCCTAAGCTTCAAGCTAAATGGGACGGCCCGTACCGGATTGTGACCAGGATCAACGATGTAACCTACCGGATACAGAAAGGCGCAAGAGGGACTCCTAAGATCGTCCATGTGGATCGCCTGGCGCGTTATTATGGGGCCGATAATGCTCGGGACGAGCATGTCTTAGGAGGGGCAGTGTTGCGCGGCTAAGTTGACATCTGGCACTAGCGCCATCTAGTGTCGGGTAACAGAGCGAGAAGAGAGCTTTCCAGAAAATGACATCACTAATCTTTCAACCGACAGCGCCATCTGTTGTCGAAACGAAGAACTAAGCTTCTAGAAGCTGAGACTCGAATTTTCTGCGCTTGGTCGGTTGGCGCGCGTATTTACTTGAATATTCTGGATGTTTTCGTGGAAGAGCCCTATATAAAGGCGCTGCAATACGCGATCGGGGAAGTATTGAATTTGGCGAGACAAGCGAAGCTTCGGAGCGGAATAAAGTGAATCAGTGTGATTAATTATTGGTGTTTTAAGTTTTAATTAGTGTAAAGAAAATTAAAGTGTTAATTTAGGTCATTCTATCGGCAATTTTTATTGTCACGAACCTCAAGCTCGTAACAATATGATTGTAACGATAGTATGTAGCCTTAGGATTGATTGATCAGTCTCATGGTTTTGAAGACGGCGAGTATTTCACATCTTCTCATTTTATCTTCATCTTTTTTTATAGAATAACATTTTATATGGTAACAAACGACCAAATGCAGACGCGACGCCACTCCTGAGTTTCTAAGACGGAATGCCTCATTTCCAGTAAAAATGGTTTCCAGTTCTCTACACTCACCATCATGATACACAGTAGCATTAAACTCCTATTTCATGCTGATATTCTGTGAGACCGTACTTCTTTTTCGATTCGTGCAACAATTATAATATACAGGCAGCATGGCTCTGCGACGCAAAGAAACAAGTGGCAAAATTAAAAAAAATTGTACAACCGACTTCAATATAATGAAAATGAAAACATCATCAATTTATTCGAGGTCAATTAAATACGCATTTTTGAAGAAAATATAATTATTAAATTTTTATGGGACTACAAGAGAAGCACCAGCTTTCAGATAAAAAAAGAATCATCAAAATCGGTTCACCCAGAGAATAGTTCCGAGGAGGAGACACATAAAAAAAAAGAAACATACTGTCGAATCGAATACCTCCTTTTTGAAGACGGTAAAAATTATTTTTAATAACTGTAATATACTTAATACAATAATTAAAATTAAATTAAATTTTTAGACAATCTTATGTTGTGTGATGTTTTAATTTTTAAACTAATGGCATAAAATTAAAAAAAAAACAACACAATATTACATCAAACAGTTAATATTATTAATATTTATAAATAGCATAAGTTAACATAAAAAGCTATGTTGGTATAAACTTTATTTATTCTAAATTTAAAGGCACTTTCCACAATGTTTAAATCTAAATGTCACATGCCAAGATAGATTGGCCCACATAATATACAACTACTATGTCATTCCCCAATACCCTCTATAGAAATAATAATTTTATATTCAAAATAAATCTCTTACTTATAGACATCTACCATGGCAGGTGATAGTTTTTTTTTTTTATAAAACCTTAAAATAATAATATATCTCAGACATTAAAATTACCCTTTCACAAAAATACAATAGTGTAAATGTTGAACGTCAGAGAAAGAATGGCGTCTGTTAAAATTTTGAACAATAAGTTTCTAAGTGAAGGAGGTTGGAGTTAGAATTATTATTGAAGATATGCGACAGACATTAGCAATTTTTTAAATTACATTGTGTATATACATAATAATTCAAATACACTATTTTACTAATCTATTTTTACACAATTTACATTATTCCCATTTTGAAAATTAATTACATGAAGAGGAAAATTACATAAAACTGTACAATGCAATATATTATTGCACAAAATAACTAAATGTTAACTTTGGCTTATCATTATAAAACACTATAATATTTTGTAAATACTTAAAACATGTAACTAAATGAAAACATAATTGGATTTTCATTGTAACAATAAATTTTAGTGAAATTAAACAGTTTTAGCAAATAACTAATCTACTAATATAATATTACTTTCAAGGTTGATAGTAAATATTTATGATTTGTAGATATGTACATATTATATATATATGCTACACAATATGTAAAGACAACATGCTCCGATTAGTGAGGAAGTTTTTTGGTATCGTAATGACATGCAATCCTTTTCAGGGAATAAATTAAAAAAATTACCATATTAAAATTAAATAAATATCGGGCGGCCCGCAGCCGTCGCGAAAGACGGTTTTGTCAGGATTTAAATATTTTCGAAATTTATTTAAAAATTTTAGTTAAAACAAGTATTTTAAATAACATTTTTATAATCATTGATAATATGGTGTTAATTTACAAAACAGGGTTTTCTTTAAATATTGTATACATATAAAGTATATCCATATAATGTCAAATATAATATTAATAATGGTTGCCCGAACATAAGGAAATTTTAATGTTAATATAGATATCGGTATGTAATACAGTGAAAGCTGGTTGATTTGGAATTGCAACAGACCAATTTTATGCTTGTAACGTTAACCTATTCGTAAAATTTGGAACTTAGAACTTAATTTACTTCAATTGTAGAGGTAGAGATGTTATATAAAAATACCTAATGTAGAGAATATTTATCATTATAAATACTGTTACCTACAAGTTCAAAAAATGACCTCTCTGATCGTGGTTAAAAAAACTGGATCACTTACGAATTGTGAAAATGAAACCAATATGCTTATAGGAAATATAAAACCGTATATGTTTAACTGTCTTAAACTCTCATATTCACTACAATTTGCTTTTAATACCACCGTGCTATAAATCTTAAGTCTGCTACATTTAATTTACATATCTTTTGTACAATGTTATAAACTCGTATTTTTGTCACTTACATCCATTTTATAATTACTTTTGCTTTGGTTATTTTGTAAAACTAACCATTTAAAATCGTTCTAAAGTAACTTGCACAGCCTAAGAAGAACATACAGTCAGTCATCACGTTTGATGTTTTCGGAGAAGCCGACATAAACAATAAATTGTTAGGGTTGTCAGAACGTGTAGTGACAAAAAAAATAAAAACTGAGTTTATTTTATATCATGTTTAAACAAATTAAAAAACCTTAACAATTAGTGTTGAGAATTAATAAAAATAGGTTGTAGGACCCACAGTTTTTTACCGCACATGTAGGGTGAACCATTTTAATTTATTTTGCGTAACAGGACAACCCTAGCGAACAGCACTTAAACGGCCGTTAGTCGCTCGGGAGCTGTCCGCAAGTGCTCCACTCGCGTCTCGCCCCTTACCGCACCGCACAATGGCTCCGTCTAGGCGCCATCGATGACCGACTGTTAGTAGAAGTTAGACTGTGGTAACTTTTAAATTTGTAACAAAGTGAACCCATCTGCGGAAACTTCGAAGCAAAAGTAAGACTGACAACGCTATTCGGAATTGTCAAACTAGGAAAAAATATGTCCACAAACAATGACAATCATAAATAATAATTATAAAAAGAAATGGTAAAATTTTTAACTTTTAATTCAGGGACATAATTTTATGCTGTGAGCATCTCAGATACAAGAATGGTTTAATAATTTTGCTAATAAGTTGAAACGTCACTATTATTTTTTCAATTATCCAGATTCTACTTACCAGTTTTCACTGTAGTTAATAATCAAAAGTTAACTGAAAACAAACTGATTATAGAATCAATCATAAGAAAATTTTAAAATTATTTTATAAGTTAATGTTTAATAACATTAAAAGAATAATAAAACTCAAGTTTAAAATGGCACAAATGTCAAATATTAGATTATTAATTTAGAATAAAAGCAAAGTATAATGCTTTTTCTTCGAAAATTGATTGCTTTGAAGCACATAAACGGGTACATCTAGGAAAAAAAAAGGCAGGCCTTTTTATATTTAAACCTTCTGTTTTACGTCATAGAAAGTCTAACATGCTTGTATTTCGTTACTGCATTAAAAAACAACGAAAATATTTAAAACGAAAATTTAAAACAACAACATTTCCATAAAAAATAGGTATAAACAGTTCAACATATTTCATAAAGTGCAACAATGTTAAAAATTAATCAATTGCCAATTCATTATAATATATTATAAAGACTTCTTTTATTCTTGCTCTCATTTTTCGTTTATTTACATATAATATATATATATATACATTTCATTTACACCCAAGGACAACCCTGTATAGAGTGTTACAATATAACTCAAGCCACCAATTGATATTCCAAATATCCTGGCAATATTATTTAAACAAAGGCAGCTTGATACAGCCGACAGCATTAATTGTAATCGTACCAAAAGTACTACCATCACTGCGCTTTAGAATTAGCCTAATAACAAAATTGACACATATAACTAAGAGATTTCTAAACGAGTTAGCAATTCATCTCCGCTTCTATTATCGTAAAATAACGACTTTAAAACCATTTTAAACATAATTTATACAGTATGATATCAAAATTGGCATACATGGTTAAAGTAATTTATCAGACGGAACCAACTCCAAACGCAGTAGGACTGACACAAATTGTGCCTCAAAACTCTTACCGGCAGGGCAGCGGCACACCTGATTAGCCGGCTGGGCCTCATTCTGTTTTCTGTTGACAGTAAAGTTCTTTCAGAGATTTTAGCTCTTCTATAAGCGCTTTATTTTGATTTTCCAAAACCGCAACTCTATTCTCCAGACACTTTATATACTCTTTCTTTTTTCGGCGACATTCTCTTGCAGCTTCACGATTTTTTAATAATCGCAGCTCCCGTTTGCGCGTCTGGTCTTCTAAGATAGGACCTGCAAAAATAGTACGGTTTGTTCGTTTTCCCTAAAAGTGACGATAACAAGCTAAACTCGTAACTTCTATTGTTGGAATTAGTGATATAATACTAACCCGGCACATAAAATTGACCATCTTGATTGGTTGCATACTGCACAATGGCACCGCCACCAGCCGCGCCCGATACAGCTAATGTATGAAGTCCGCTCTCTGTTTGTAATGCTCCAGCTGGAATAACTAATGATACAAATAATAGATCAAAAAGTGATTGAAAATAAAATAAAACAAAATTTTACAAATTGATACATGAACAAGTTTTCTAATGACACTAGTCAATATAAAAATTGTGCTTCGGAATTATTGCCGGAGACTTTATTGATAGAAAATAAATTAATAAATAGAAGTAAGGGGGAAAATCTTAAAATCCTTTGTTCGAGCAGTATAAAGGATGATTACTAAGTAAGTTCTAGTAAATATAATTCTACGAGTCTTAATCGGTATTGGGTTTCTGTTCGTCGTGGTAATTCCTGTATACATGTAAAGAAGGTTGTGTTGTGGGCAGGCTGTAATACTAATGTTTGATTATAACCGGAACATGATAAATTGCCTAAGGAAAAGATGAGCAAGTTGAACATCTGCTCTTACTTTATATTAATCTTAACATTAGTGCATATATTTTACTTTTTGTTCTAAATATTAGTAGGTTATTTTATATAATAAGGATAACAAACGAACACACAGTTCATCTGTTGGTAGTGGATGCTGGACCCATAGCCATCTACATTTAACCTTTAAGAATCAAATTGCAGATGCGCTGTCAAATGGGATCTCCAGTTCACTACACTCACCATATCAAACACAGAAGCATGAAGCTGCTATTTTACGCTGGTATTCTGTGAAAGCGTGGTCCTTCCCCGGTCGAGCAGACCCATTCATACCACAACCATAATGTAACTGCAGCGTGGCTCTACCACGTTATAATACATGTGCTAATAATAATTTGTTGGTAAAATACTAAGTTTAGGTATATTTAATGTTGTTTTAGTCACTTAATCTGTTCTTGTTATGAATATTTGTATTTTGGTAAAATAAATGTAGTTGATACAATTGAACGTTGCGTTGTACGATATTTGATTAATTAACTGTGGAAACTTTAGTGTTATTTAATAGACTAAAATGATGTATGTTTCCCTTGAAGATAAAATAAATAAATAAAAAATAAATTATTAATAACTAGCGACCTTGACAACAACGCCACCTACGGGGTCCAATTGAGTTTTTAAATGTTCATCAATATCGGTCGAGCCACTTTCAAGTTTTTGGGAGACTAACGGAGAGCAATTGATTTTTATATAATAAAGATGTACAATAATTGCAATGAACCAACTAATTCGGATTTGTTAAATACTATTTATTATATTTAAATACTAATTATAAAATCCAAATTATGCAACGTCTACTTTCAGTGAAATTTGTTTCTAGTAGATATTAGATAACTGAGAATGTAGATTGTAGCGCAGTGCATATGTCACCGATCGCCACACCACCTAGGCCAGGAGTGGCGATTACCTTTATGATTATTGTGCCATTTTTCTGAAGAAATGTTTATTAGGTAATAGACGCGCCGTAAAATAATGTTGACTTCGCGATTACTGGGAAAATAATAGAACTAAATACTATCGACTCAAAACTCTGTATTTACTAGAGATGGGCCGAATATTCGTTTTATATTCGGTATTCGGCAGGTTTACGAATATTCGTATTCGGCCCAATATTCGGCTAAATCACCGAATATTCGTTAAAGTGGTACTCAAAGTATCCACTGTATGGAATTGGAAATGTACGAATTGATTAATAACATGTCTTTCATCATTTTACTGTTGAAAGTATATTTATTATAGTAGATCTCCTGCCACTCATTTTCATCACATACTTATCAATTTTCACTAAGAATTCTTTTCTCACAAAAATAGTCAAAACATAAGCATGTGTCGGCAATTTGCTCAGTACTAAATGATGCAATAACATGTCAGGTGTGGCGGGGGAGCAAGGGGAAGGCTCTGGCGGTAATCGCCCGCGCTTTACGGTAACAAGTTTCGACATAAATTAGTTAGGTAGGTACATCGGTAATCCTGCCGAATATTCGTATTCGGTGAAATCCATACTCAGCCCATCCCTAGTATTTACTACAAAAAATAAAGAAAATTTTTTTTTGGGTGGAGACATTTATTATTATACATTGCAATTTACATTTTGCAATGTATAATGTTTTTTTTAACTTCTATTTAAAGGAAATTTTTAAAGAAATTCTATTCTATTAAAAAGGGGCAAACACGAGTATGCGGCACACCTGATGGTAAGTGACAACCGCCGCCTACGGACAACCGCAACCCCAGGGGAATTGCAGGTGCGTTGCCGGCCTTTTAAAAAGGAGTAAGCTCTTTTCTTGAAGGTTCTTAAGTCGTATGGGTCTGGAAAAATCGACGGTGGTAAACAATTCCATAGAGAAGTTATACGAAGAAGAAAACTCCTAATAAAATCCACTACCGCCATGCATCCAGATGGTGAGGATGGTGTCTTGAATTTTGACGCGATGTGCGTTCATGAAATTTGGCGGCTGGGATTAATACGAATAATTATTGAGAGCACTCCCCGTCGTAGATGCGATAGAAAATGCAAAGTCTTGTGTCTTCTGGGGATTGAACTGGACTAGATTTAGTGGCCCCCAATCCGAGACTTTGTTCGGCAAAGTTTAACTTCAGACACAAGTACTTGGCGACGTTTTCCCGAGAAATACTGGCACGGCCGGTGCCAACAAGGCTGAATGTAAATGGGGCATTATCATTTACATTCAGCCTTGTTAGGCAGGGAAGGGAGCAGGGAATTGGGCAGGGTAGTATGTAAATAGGCTACTCGCGCTGTCACTGCCGCTGCAGCTGGCACTGCCTGACGCTCTCTCGATTGTCGGTTTTTCGTGCGGAAGTCAAATGACGAGCAGCGCGAGCGGCAGTGAGTGTTCACATTCTGCTCCGTCGCTCACTTCACATTCTGCTCCGTCGCTCACTTCGCGCCAAGCGCCTGGACGAAAGGACGTGCGTGCCGTCTTTTTTTTTTAAATAAGAACGATCTGCCAAAATGCCTTTCGAGTGGAGTAACGAAAATGCAATCAAGTTTTTAGAACTGCTGGAATCAGGAAAAACTATATGAGATTTCAACGATAAAAACCATAATTCATCATCTTTTACGAAGATCAATTTTCTTTTTGAGATAACATAATACCTATGTATACATAATTAATTATAAATTCGTCAAATTTATTATATTAATATAAAATTTAGTTTAAGGAATTAATTAACATTGACATTTTATTTCTAAAAACAATTAGTAACTCATATTGGTTATTTATTTATTAAAATATAAAGTAATGTATTAAGTTAAATGGTAATATTTGCATAATAGCCTGAGATTTGTAAATTATAATTTTATTGTAATTAAAATTATGAATTAATTTATACTGTAGTGTAATTATTAAAATAATAATAGCTTAACAAATCTCATATAATATTCAATATTATTTATGTAACAATAATGTAATAATTCAATAAATAATTTATGAACAATTTATTGTATAAGAATTCAAATAGAGTGGATCTGTATAAGTATTTAATTGTACATAATATTTGAAATTCAAAAAGAATGTTTGTACATAACTTTTAAGCAATGAAATAATTTTAAAATGTAACATTGAGTTTGTGTAATAAGGTGTATTTCATATAATTTTTGCATGCCAATTATGGCAAAACATGTCAGTTTCACGTCATTGATCATCTTATGTAAAATAATGTTTTAAGCAAATAAATTTTCTATCTATCTATCTTCTTTTGAATTTGATATATTTTTAAATTATTAACATTATTTTGTATTACAAGACACAGCGCTGTAATTATCTCGACGTCTGCCATAGTCGAAAGTGATGTGAGTGGTAGGGCAGAATGTAAATACACACTTTTCTCGATCCTGCTACAGCAGTATTTAGCGAAGTATGGCCGGCAGCGCGAGGAGTACCGGCAGGGGCTGAATGTAAATGATGCTTCAGGCATCACCACTGCTGTCGTCTGCATAGCAATGAATGTTACCAGTTTGCAACATATCATTGATATGCAAAGAAAACAGCTTTGGTGATAAGCACGCAGCCTTGTGGAGCACCAGCGGTCGAGATTGATCAATCGCCTTGCACCACGGTCCAAATAATCTGGACGGACCTGGCACCAACGTTGGTAAATCCCTACTCTACCTACAGTGAAATATAAGTTTTTCTAGCACATAAGAGTGAAAGCACCGACTGCCACAACATTTAGGTTGAGGACACGCAGGCCAATCCGCTAACTTTGTTGACATCAAAATGATAGCCACTTTGTAGTACATAGCGTCTTATGCCATATAGCATATAAGAGCTACCACGGTTCAATAATACATACGACGCAACGTACTTACAAATTGAAAATCATAATGACAACAAAATTAGTGAATAGACCACCAGCTCCGGCGGGGCATTTTGATAAATAAATACTTAAGTTTAATTCAGTTAGCCTATTAAAGCCTTAGTATCTACAAAAACCTACGTCACAACGAATAATTGAAATAGATTTCTCTACTCTTATTTTCATACATATATCTATAATTCTCAAACATAGATGTACTAAAAAAAATATACATTAAAATTCTTATAAATCTGGCTCAGTTTGGTTAAATAATGAATAGAATCAGGCGTTACTATGCGGAAATCCATTATATTAAATATTATGTTAAAAAATTATTAATCAAAATCCGCGTAAAGAAATAAAAATGATGCATCTTACCTAGTTTGAATAGCATCTCCCCGCCCTCCTACAATTGCGTGTACTATACCCGTCACCACTACATTACAAAAGAAACACCGCCGTCGATAGTACGAAATGTGTTTCACATCTAAAGGATGCATCACTAGGAGAAATAGACTGCGATGGCTGACCGCTTAGCGAGCAGCAAGGCAAAACAGCTGGCCATCTGACGCAAACGCTCCCGCTTAAGTAGCAAGCGAGTACGTTATGGGATAAAATATGCGACCAATTAACCATGCTCAATGAAACGTTGGTTACAGTGTGAGTAGCAAACGACCACATTGCGAGAGTATAACGAAGCCGACTGGTTGCAACTTCGATACACGTTATGAAGAGCATGCATTGGATACTGGACACAACCTAGTCAATAACCACTTCAATAGTCTTACATAATTATAATAAAAAAGGGCTGCAATTATGTGTGCTGGAACAGTTAAACATATTAAAAAATTACAATAGTAATATTGCACTGCTAAAAGAACAAGTTTTTTTAGCTGCCTCTTTTAATCATCTGTAAGCCTGCTTTCTAATAACACAGCCCCGCATTAATCACTGTTGGTAGCGTTATTGCGTGGTTGGAGGGTAGGTTGGCGTTTATTGTTTATTTTATTTTATGGCAAACGGATGTGAACGTCAATCCGTCACATGTCTTAGGGTTCTATCAGACAGGAAGCGGTCACGCGTTCCGCATTCGCGTTTTACGTTCGAGCGTTCAGTTGCTCACGAATCACGAACGCCTACGTTCTGGTTGACCGACGCGGTCAGAATGCCTGCTGTCTGGGTATGTCTATGTAACGTAATACAACACAATGAACGCAGAACGCGAACGCGGAACGCTTGAACGCCTGAACGCCTTCTGTCTGATAGATCCCTTATAGCATAAGGTAGTCGCTCGCTACTTAAGTGGAGAGCGGTTGCGTTTGCTAGTTGTATAAATGGGCAGCTGTTTTAGCTCGCCGCAAATTAGCGGTCCTATTTCTCCTTATCCGTTTAGAGGCGAAACACGTTTTGTATTATCGATAGTGTTGTGTTTTCCTGGTGTAGTGGTGTTGGAAGTATTGGTGACAGCTGATGTAGGAAATAAGGTGTTCTTCCAACTAGGTAACACGCATCATTTTTGTTGCCTATTTAATGATTGATATTAACAGCAATTTGATTAACAGTGGTAGAACCACGCGGCAGCTTTTGCTGTCGCACTGATGGGCCGGCTCAAACCGGGGTGGAACCACGACCTCACAGAATACCGCGTGAAGTAGTTACCTCTGCGTTAAGCTTGGTAAGGAGGTGCAGGTGGCCGGAGGCCTAATTCCCCCCCCCCCTCACTTAACATAGTAGCGGAATTAAATGAAGAACTACTCCAGGACCCTCCTGGAGTAGTTCTTCATTTAATTCCGCTATTTTTATACCAGCATATTTATACCAGCACCCCTGGTGACGGAGAATCTCTTGCTGAGCATCCATGACCAAGTTATCCTACACACAAAATCTGCTCGGGGCAAGCCGAGCAACAACACCAAGGCGACCCCTGCCACGCTATCCGTGAATTTTTGCAACATCAGGGGACTTCATTCCAACCTTAACACTCTCCACTACCATCTGGAGATGGCGATGCCGGCCTTGGTCTTTTTAACCGAGACTCAGGTGTCCTCTCCAGCCGATACTTCGTATCTCTCCTACCCGGAGTACAAATTTGAACATTCCCTTGTGCCCCGGGCCAGAGTTTGAGTATACGTCAGAGAGAACATTTGTTTTCGACGCCTCGGCAGTCTTAAAGGTATGGAACTGTCCATACTATGGCTGCACGCAGACAGCGACGACCATCCCCGCGTCTACGGGTGCCTCTATAGGTCCCATAGCAGTAATACCGAAACAGACCGACTCCTTGACCACGTCCAAATGGTTACAGATTCCGTACTACAGCAGATCCCATCCGCAGAGATCGTGATCCTTGGCAAATTTAACGCCCACCACGCCGAATGGCTCGGTTTACGTATAACCGATCATGCGGGGAGATCTGTTTATGACTTTGCTTTGGCATGTGGTCTGACACATCTGGTTACTGCGCCTACGCGGATTCCAGATGTGGCAGATCATACACCTTCCCTGTTGGCCTTTTGCTGACCTCTCTTCCGGACGGATATCAGATTTCCGTCGACGTCCTTTAGGCTCGTCGGACCATTGTCTTGTCAGGAGTGTGGTGTCAGCTGTCAGTCACATTAAGGTCATCATCATCATCATTACAGCCCTTCACAAGTCCACTGCTGAACATAGGCCTCCCCCAAGTAATGCCACAAAGCACGGTCCTGAGCCACCTGCATCCATCGACTTCCTGCATGACTTACCAGGTCGTCACTCCATCTAGTGGGGGTAGCCCTACACTACGCCTACCGGTACGAGGCTGCCACTCGAGAACCTTTCTTCCCCATCGGTTATCGGTTCTTCGAGCTATATGGCCGGCCCATTGCCACTTCAGCTTACTAATCCGTTGGGCTATGTCGGTCACTCTGGTTTTACTGCGGATATCCTCATTTCTGAGTCTATCACGCAGAGAAACTCCGAGCATAGCCCTCTCCATAACTCGCTGAGCGACCTTGATCGTCCTCATACGGCCAGCAGTGAAGGACCACGTCTCAGATCAGTAAGTTATTACTGGCAACACACACTGGTTATACATTTTAGTTTTCAGAGATTGAGGATACCTGACGAGAAGATGTGTCGTAATTTCCCGAACGCTGCCGAGCCGAGTTGAATCCATCTAATGACCTCTCGGTCGAAGTTAGATTTACCTAGTCGGACTATTTATCCCAGGTAGACGTATTCATCAACAACTTCGAGCTTAGTGCTCCCTACAACTACCGCCATAGGTGAGACATGGACATATTAAACATGATCTTTGTTTTGTCCATGTTCATCTTAAGACCTATCCGTTTGGAGACACTATTAATGTCATTGAGCATAGTGCTTAGGTTCTCCAGCGATTCTGCCATAAGGTTATATCGTCAGCAAATCAAAGGTGAATGGTGTACTCGTCATCAATGTTAATACCTTATCCTTTCCAGTTCAGTAGCTTGAAAACGTCTTCCAACGCAGCGGTGAAGAGTTTCGGGGATATAACATCACCCTGTCTTACACCTCCCTGCAGTTGGATAGGTTTCGAACTCTGGTTCTGTACTCGGATAGCCATCGTAGCCCTACTGTACAAACACTTCAGCACTTCGATATACCGACAGTCAACTTGGCACCGCTGAAGGGACTGTAGCACCGCCCAAATTTCGACGGAATCAAAGGCTTTCTCATAGTCCACATGTGCCAGGCAAAGTGGCAGATTGTACTCTTCGGTCTTCTGTACAATCTGCCGAAGGGTATGTATGTGGTCTATGGTACTGAAGCCTTTTCGGAAACCGGCTTGTTCGGGAGGCTGGAAATCGTCGAGTCTGCGTGCGAGACGATTCGTAATGACTCTCGAAAACAGCACGTAGACGCTGCTCAGAAGGTAAATCGGTCTGTAGTTCTTCAAGAGAGCGTTGTCGCCTTTCTTAAAGAACAAGACTACCGCGCTTCTGCTCCACGCCTACGGAGTAGTGCCACCATGGAGGACGGAATTGAAGAGCTTCTGAAGGACTTCAAGTACCGGTGTTCCACCCGCTTTCAGAAGCTCCGCTGTAATTCCATCATCGCCCGGGGCCTTGCCGTTTTTAAGGTGGTGGACAGCCATTCTAATCTCGCTCAGACTGACGTCCGGGATGTCATCGGAATAGTGTCGGATAAGACTTGCTCTTGGATCGTTACTCACACTTGCGTGTGGCTCCAACGATGATGTGTACAGCTGCCCATAGAACCTCTCAATCTCACTCAGAATCTCAGGTGTCCCGGAAACGATGTTGCCACACTCAGTCTTCAGCTTTGACAGTTGGCTCTTTCTGGCAGACAGATCTCTGGCAAAGACTTTGGAGCCCTGGTTTCGCTCAATCGCTTCTTCAATACGAGCAGTATTAAATTTGCGTAAGTCTCGCCGCATGCATTTGAAGATCTGTCTGTTCAGTTGCCTGTATGCTGTCAAATCTGTTGACGATTGCAGCCTCATCTCCCGTCTAACAGCCATGAGATTAAGAGTATGATCGGAGAGTTTTTGTGTTCTTCTGCGGTGGGTCTTGCAGAACTTAGCTCCGACCGCATGGACAGTTTCCAAAAGCTTGTCATTCATATCGTCCACTGCATTGCAATCTTCTAGGCACTGAAAGCGGTTACGTAACTCGAGCTGAAGGTTTCGGGATTCTGGATTAGAGCACGAGGGGGGACGGAGCGTTGACTTCATTAGACGAGACCTCTCCAACTTAACGTTTAGGTTCAGTGTGCTTCTAACCATTCGGTGATCGCTGCCAGTTTTCACCCTTGCGATCACTGAGACATCACTGAACAGTTGGCGTCTGGTCGTCATAATGAAGTCAATCTCATTTTTTGTCGAACCGTCGGGGCTCGACCAGGTCCACTTCCTGTGGGGCCGCTTCTGAAAGAAAGAGTTCATCATAAAGAGTCCCTCTTTCTCCATAAAGTCGGCCAGCTGCTGGCACCTTCGGTTCCGTTGCCCTACTCCAAATTTCCCTACCTTCAGCTCACCGCTTTCTCTTGTGCCTAGTTTTGCGTTGAAGTCTCCCATCAACATCGTGTAGTGGTTTTGGAGGAATGCATGGCTCTGGAAATATCCTCATACATTTCCTCCATCTCCTCATCGGGATGTGCCGAGGTTGGTGCGTAAACCTGTATGACCTTCAGCGAATACCGTTTGGTGATTCTGAGTATCAGGTACGCGACCCTCGTCGAAACACTCCCAATCTTTACAACGTTGTTGACGAGAGACTTGTGGACGATAAATCCGACATCTTCCAATTGGGCCTCCAGCCACCTACAGTCACTAGACGAAACGCGGAAGCTGAGCTTCCACCTCACGCCGGTATTCTGTAAGGTCGTGGTACCAGCCCGGTTTGAGCCGGCCCAAACGTGCAACAGCAAAGCTGCCGCGTGGCTCTACCACTGTTATGGTATACGTATACTAAAAATTAGCGTTATAGTAACCGCTATGTGGTTTCTATAACATATGTGCTGAGAAGACGCCATTTTAGTTCTTAATTATTTTGTGTTTGTCACCTGTGTTAATTTATATTTAGAACGAAATAAATTTTTATTATTATTATTATATTGTGTGGGGTATCTATATAGTTTTCTCATCTGGTTGGGTTCTATAAATATATAATTATAAATTAAAATGAAAAGATAATTATACATATATATTATATATTATTATTATTATAGAATTTTTATCGTTGAATCACGCAATCGATATATGTAATTACAAAAAAAAACTTATTTACTACCCAAGCTTAAACAGCTTGAAATCATTAGTAAATTTAATTTAAAAAATTGCATTGCATTTTTCTCATGTGGGTTAGTTATTTAATATTTAGAGCCAGTTAAATTAATGTTAAATAATATAAGAAATAGAAAAAAAAATTAGAACTAAATTATGAAAAAATTTGATTAACAGAATAGAATTAATTGATTTGAAGACAGAATTTATTCGTTATTTATACTACTCAATAACTCTGGTTTATTTACTACGAACTTCGTTCCTGAACATTTTTCTATTGCTACATCACGTATATAATTACGTCGGTAAATAAAACCGGTCAAGTGGGTGCCGGACTAGCGCATAAAGAGTTCCGGACAATCGCAAAAGATTTAATACTATGTAGGTACTATTTAAATAGTTTAGTAAAAAAAACACGTATCCTGTATGGGGGCCCTTAATTTTTAAATATCTATACAACATATTTAAATAGCAATACATTGTTACAATCTGTAATCATTTCGGGCGTCTTGTTGTTAAGATCGTGCAAAAAAAACGTTTCTAGTAGGAGAGCCCTTTTTGATTTTTAATTTATTTTTATTATTGATGTTATATCGGCAACAGAAATACACATTCTGTGGAAATTTCAACTGTCTACCTATTACGAATCATGAGATACAGCCTGCAGACAGACAGACAGCGGAATTAGTAATAGAGTAGGCTTAGTAATAGGGTCCTGTTGAATACCCTTCGGGTACGGAACCCTAATAGGTAGCCACAAAGCTAACTGATCGAACGCAATCGAAGTACCGGATTGGCGGTATACGGAAAACCTTTTGTAAGTTGCTTTTGTACTGTCTGATGTTAATCAATAAATAAATAACATATTATTTAATAATATAATGTCCAATGTTGGCTTGGGACTTAAAGTCTCATGTTTATGTGGGACCTATAACAAAAAGGAACGTGCCAACTGTGTTACGTGTTTGGCATATTGTAAAAGGGAACTAATGGGATAATCGGGTTTGTGATTGTTTAAGCGATGGGCTAGCCACCTATCACATTTTTCATATATGGAAAATCCGGCATGGATTACGCCTCCGCCGTGGGATTTTGGATTGTTACCGGTTAAAAGTTAAAACCCCATGGTGTTACTCCTACTTCTCTCTCTCTCTCTCTCTTTCTCTCTCATAGAAACGTTACGAAGTCGGTTGGTTTAAAATATAAATAATATAAGGATTATTTTTATGTTTGGGGCTATTCATGAAATACGACACATAAAAATTTTGCTATTTTGGTCCTCCTTCTCTATCGTAGTTTAAAATAACACAAAAATCGAAGAAGTTGAGAAATAAATTAAAAAACAGGGGGTGTTTTTTAATTACTGCTCCGCGCCTTTGTCAAATCTCGTCATGCTAAGCGATACAACTATTTTCCCCCATTTATGAATGGCCACTTGATATCGAATATAGATTTTATTCTTAGCCATAGCTTGTTGTTTTGATACCTAAATGCAAATTTTCACGTTCATATTATTCACTAAGTCACAAAATGACGTCATTATCATTACCTCATGCTCGATTACGTCATCTTTTAAGAATACGATAAATCTGGCTGCCTGGGCGGACGCGATGTACAAATATAATTTATATAACTTTACTATATTCTTTTTTAATACAATTATTATCCATAAAAATATTCTTTGACTCCTATAAATTATGAAAAAGTTACATTTAACTTTACGTTATAAATGTTATATAAATTACTTTAGGAGAGAATAAAATTTTTATGTCAAAACATATAATCAACCACTTTATAATCATAATCCACAGCTTATATATAATTAACTTAAAAATGAAAGTGTATAATGTCACTGTTAATTTACAACTGTTGCCAAATTGCTTCTTTTGGTTATTTTAACATTTTGGAGACAACTATTGATAATTTTTACAGTTTAGTAAACACAAAAAATGAGTTAATGAATCACAGATTATCAATTTAAAGGAAATTTTGTACATAATTATCAAATTTTTGAATTGCACTGCTGCCTCTGTATTACCCAAGTGTTAAAAAATAAACAACATAGACAGTTAGATCAAATATAGACTCTTAGAAGCCAAAAAGTAATGACAAAAATGGTATTAATATTTTGGTGGGTTTTTAGAAAACAATGATTGGTGAGGTTAAAAGAACACTATTTAATAATAATAAAGGTAAGAAATCAAAGCTTTTGAGCGCTAGCTATTTCCTCTGGCCATTAACTAAAAATAATGATTTTAGCTTTAGCTTGCAAATTTTTATGTGTACAGTGGACAGAATAAACAAATGAGAGTTCATTTAAATGATGGAAGAAACATTATGAAACATGTATGACGGTGACTACTAAAGGTATAAAACCTTGTGAGGTTTTGTGATGATGATTTATTGGAACAGGTTAGTGACACATGTTCACACAGAAACAAAAAGTGTCAGTGGCAGCACATTAAACTGACCTGGTGCAAATGACAAAGGAGATGACAGCGACACTTCATTCTCGCATCCTGGTTTAGAGCCCATGCGATTTTCTGTAATTATTACCATGTTCTTATACTTTTGACTGGTTTTCGTTATAACTGATAAGTAATACTTTTGTGTACTTATAATAAATAATACTATTTTTCTTATAATTTAATTTTTTTATTACAATTATAGTAATTTGAAATGGTGTAAAGCCTCAGTAAAATGTAATCACAACACCTTCCACTCCACAAAAAATCAATTATTTATATTAATGTTTATAGGAAATTATAATTTAACTATTATTTTGCATTAAGAGTTCTGAAAGGAATATTCAAAACCTACAATTATTTATTTTTGTGGAATATATAAAGTGGAAGGGAGGTGAGATAAGTATGGAGTTTTGGAAAAAAAACCATCCTCTGTAGGAAGGGGGAGATGCACACCTAAATCAACTATCACCAATATTACTTGATAGGATCCTTCCTATTAGTGATAAAATTAACGAGTCATAGTTAATTAAGAAATTAATTATTATTTCAGACTCTACTACCCTAAGCTTTTGACTATGAATAAATTGAACACACCTTATTTTAAAAAACTGCATTCACCTAGTTGTAGCGGGATAAACCCTAGTAGCTGGTCAAATGTTACACTTTTTAAAGATTACTACAATATGTTGGAAATGGAAAAGCGATATAGAAATGATTGTTGCCCCCTGACTGGATGAATCGACAATCTGCGCAAGAGGGCTGATAGTAACTGGATGCGTGTAGCCGAAGACTAGGCTAAGTGGCGATCCTTATGTTCAGTATCCTGATGATGATGAGTGGACTAAAAACTTCATACTATTCTTTATTAAATTTTGTGCATAATGGTTTCACAACATAATATAATTATAATGAATTATTCTTTACATTGATTTTGATTGATTGACACATTCTACATATTACTAGCTTGCCAGGTAAATGTTGTTTTGCCCTTTTCGGCGACCCTTTGTCATGTCCTATTAAAAATCCTTATATTCATAAAAAAAAATATTGCGGGTCACTCATGGACCAAACTGCACACAGTGTGCAAATATGATTAAAATAGGTTAAGTAGTTTAGGAGTCCATCGCGGACAAACAACGTGACATGTAATTTATATATATAAAGATGAAATATCGATATTTGGCTAGTCTTATTAAACTGATTTTATCACTTGTGTCAATTAGACGAAATGCCATCATTTGATTTTTGTGTTTTGCTTTATTGACATATTTGTTAATAGAAAAATCTTTAAAAGACTAAAATTTATAGGTTGTTATAATTTACATTAAAATGTCACATGTGTGTTTTTAATCTAAGAAACCATCCATTAGATGTAAATATTTAGTTTTAGTTTAGATGTAAGTATAAAGTAATTTCAAAAATTAAAATCTCAAACACTAAGCATTTGAATTTAAAGTTGAACCAGAGTTGTATTAATTGAAAAGCACAATCTATATACACATTTTAAAATAATTTACATATGTGACTAATAATATCATCCTCCAGGCCAATCTCAACAGAGACTAGCAATCTGCGCAGGACATGATTATAGTGCCCAAGTGTTTATATAAGCACAGATGTACTCTCTATTCGACACGACAGAAGATAGATCAGGCATAGGAACAACTGTTTTATGTGTTTGTCGAGGCACGGGGGTGAAACACCGCCAACTTCCTAACGCCGGGCAGCTACTGAGAATTTCTTGACAAAAAAATTTCAATAGCTGATTTTGGCCCGACCCGGGTCTCGAACCTGGGACCTCATGATCAGCAATCGTGTTTATGAGCACTAGACCACGTGTGGGTAATTACACTTGATACTGTCATCTACAGTATACATTTTACAGTAGCCTTGCCTACTTCCCAACCATGATTGAAATAGTTTTAACAAATTATCAACAGTACAGAAGATGTTATAGTGCCACAAGCATAATAACAAACAGAAGCACTGACTTGTTCTATGCCTAAAATAATGCTTTTCCAAGAACAAATGAATAAAAACATCACAATAAGACTTGAAAATCAATAATTTGTGGTTTCTGTAGTAACTTTGACTCCAACTTTGATACAACCCATCTATGGCATAATAGCTAGGTACACATGTATGATTGTACTCAAGAGATGCATAAACTCTTTCTAGGATAGTCCAGTCCTGTTTAGCTATACAATGTTGCAGCCAACTAGCCTAATTAGCCATTCAATCAACAGCCTAGCCTCTTTACTAAACAGCACCGTTCAACTAGCAGCCTGAATAAATATTCAGCCGTAGCATTTGTTACAACATTTAATAAACTGGCTGGCTAATACTTAGGCCATTCGTACGATAAGGTGAAACAGCACCATTCAACAAGCGGCCTGAATTATATTCAGCCCATGCGTCGAATACAACTGCCTAATTATGAACTATGCACTATATTACATAAATATACATAGCCCTTGGGCCACCCTAGCCGCACCATAACCTACTGTTGCTGATATTACAAGATAGTTGCAATGTATTAGATGCAGCCGCTAAATATCATTCAGGCCCCTAGTTAGACATAAAAAGGAGGCTAAGCTGTTAATTGAACAACTAATTAAGCTAGTTAGCTGCAACAGCTTGTACTATTTTTTAATAAACTTTGAATAACACCATGAAATTTGTTGTTTGCCGACGCCATATTAACAGTTTGGAGAGTTTCAGTGCTAGGTGGCAGAAATTGGACTAAATTAAAATGAACAGGCTAGGTAAGTAATGAAACATCATCGATCCAAGTCATTTGCCTAGCTGTTTGATCAAATGGCAGAAAGGGACTGGGTAGAGTTGCCATGACTGAGTGCACAAATTAAAAACTCCACCACACAAAAACCAGTCATGACATGACACTATTGAAATTAATACTAGACCTTATTTTAGTTTCTTTCCAATTGGAATAAAAATCCATTTTGGGCTTAGTAAATTGATGACATATTTCTTTTCCTAGGTGGTATTCTATAAAATATAAACAAGAAAATTATGAAAAAACAACAAATAAATAAGCATTTCAAGTGACTGAAACCATATTAACTTGTGATAACAAGTTGACATGTTTTCAACATCTTAAATCATTTGCAATGAACAATATGGTTTTAAACACATATTTATGTATCCAGCATTGGATTTTAGACTGATATAGAAAGAAGGAAATAAGATGATGTGTGCATGAGTGTGTGTCAAGAAATTGAGCATTGTTTTTTGTATTATTTGAAATGTACATATATTCTATTTCAAATTGTTAGTGTACGAAAATTTCAACAAAGTATACAGAAAAATATTCCAGTCACAAAAGAATAATATTTTAGCCACCTCAAAAAAACACTGCTGTAGAAATTCAATCATTAAGAAGTATGTTGATAGGGTGACAAATTGAATGATAAGAGAAAAGTGTGGTTTGCAAGATGTTAAGACAAGGATATAGAAGGTTAAGCTTTGGCGGTTTGGAGACAAAGAATGAATAAGAAAAAGGTAACAAAGCAAATTACTGCTGCAGAAATGGGTGGCAGAGGACGTCTTACTCAGAAGTTTATCAACCTTGGCGATATACTGAAGAAAAGCCAGATGCATGTATTCACAGATGTAAAATGTTAAAGAAGCAAGATAGGTGTCAGTCTCATTTATTAAAATATTCCTCTACAATTCTATTCTCTATCTGTATTATATTTAGAAAACATTCTAGGCCAATAAATTAAACTCGACAAAAAGATAAACAGGCTTGTGAAGAACTAGACATTATTGAAAAAATCCACACATTTTTTGAGGCTTTAAATTATCTATTTACTATGTCTTAGCACAGACTTTACGAGCTATTTAAAATTATTAAACATTATTCTTTTTACTTCTTTGATCAGATGACAGGCACAGAAATCAACTAATAATCCATGTGAAGTGAATACTAAAAAATAGGGCATCTCTTCTTGGTAGTTCCTGTAGAAAGATATCTAGAATGCTACAATGCACTAAAACAATGATTAAAAAATCACTAAATCATCTCAATCCCCCTCCCCCACCTAGTGTACACCTAGCTTAGGCTCTTCCAGAGAATATTAGGTATGCTATATAAGTGGCAATCACTTAGTTAAAATCAATATATATGGTCTAAATGTTAAAAAAACTCACCAGCAATTTCAGCACCACCTAGATCATTCAATATTTTCCTGTATGAAGGACGTCGAGTAAGCATTTCACGATATTTACGCTTGGGACTCTCATCATCACTACAACTTTCATCACTGCAAGATTGTCCCTGTGTGCTCACTAATGTATTTGGTTCTGGTTTAATCTGTAGTCCAAATCATTTTATTTATAGCTTAGTTGTACAAATATGACATATATAAACTCATTATCACTGACATCTTAACAATACCTGCAATGTCTGTAATGTTCCTTGAGTTGTGTGTATAACAGAGCTTGGTTTACTAACAAGTATCACATTTCCCTTGGGTAACTGCACAGATTGTATATTTGAAGCTGTCTGTATCACTGACTGTTGATTAGGTTGAATGACTGATTGAACCTGAAATTAAAATGCATAAATTTAGTAAAATAAAAAATAATTATTTATGATTAACAACTGATGTTAGGTAGCATTATTTCAAGCCTAATTTGTAATTATGCTCACTTTCTATTAATAGTATTAAAACATAACATCGTTTAAATACCTGTGCTGATGGAGCTTGTGCAGGTAAGGTTAGTTGCACGATGCTAGTAACGACATGGGGAGTTGAGGCACCAGCAGAAGAGCTGGCATTCGCCAATGGATCTGCAACGCCTGCGCCACCAGACGTGCCGTTCTCCTCCACCATTCCGTCCATTGCCACTAAGGTCACCTAAAATATTCAAGGTCACCATTCTGTGCATTCCTTGACCTTTATACATTCAAAACTTGTAAATAAATTTGTTGAATTTCATAGCTATGTCGCATAGAACCGCACAGTTGATAAAGAAATCCTAAAACGGCATCATCGCGTCATACATGGAAAATTTCCTATTGCATATACGCAATATAATTTTTAGACTCGTAAACTCGTACTTAAGACATAAACAAGAATTGTCGAAAATAATGTCCATATTATGAACCGAAATCGAAGCGACCGTGACAGACCGCAAGATGTCTTCGGTGCGAGCACTCACCAGTTACGTATTCTTCGTCACCGTATATGCTGCGTCCGGAGTGGGCGAACGGGACGGTACGTAGTAGCCACGTCAACTGTGAGAAGACTCGTCACTGGCGGAGACCTATGATCTCGTATGCGTCATAACAATATGGCCGAAAATTTGTCAGAGACAGAGGCATGCGCTTTCCAGCCAAATTTTCACATTTTTGACAACGGGAAGTAGAAAAGTCAAAAACTCACGATGACATTAATAGACAAGGATTTTTTATTGTAATCCATGGACGTATTGTACGTTATCTTATTAGTTTGTGATATTATAAATGTTATAATCAATGTTCATTTTTTTCACTATGTGTAAAATTTAAAAATATATTTAGCTTGTACATAATCTTGAAGTGGTTATGTTAGTTTACACATACTTATTTACTGTCGATTAACTTAACTTAAGAATGTTATTTCTGAGTACGGTTTTTTTTATTTTTGTACGTGGTGTAAAATACCAAATAATATAAGTTTATGACAAATTGCAGTGTACAAAATATATTGATTTCCTATCCTGATCGTCGTAAAAAAACCTAACTCTTATATAAAAATATCGATAAACATTAGGTATATCGATAAAATCATTTGAAGTTAGATTATGGACGTACTATAAAAACAGGATTGTGACTGAGTACTCGAAATCAGATTCACAAAACATGTCATACAAAAATACATCCTATTATTTGAACTTAAGGTTCATTTTAATTACGATATCGTAAATGAGGCAAAATGAGATAGAACAGCGGCCGTTTGTCCCCTTTACTCAATTGCGATGGGATAAAAATGTTAACTTTGGCACAAAATATTAAAGCTAATGATAAGTAAAATAGTCAAATATTATAACAACTCTTAAGTCATAAGTCATAATTGTAGTTACTAAGAAAATGATTATGTGTCATACGTTTATTCTTCCTCGCGGGCCCTGAAAAGTCGCTAAATAATAAAATTTATTGACTCTTGGTAATAAACACTCCGGTAACCCAATAATATGATGAGTTTCGTAGTGACTTATGGTTTTGGTGCTACGGAGTTGTAGAAATGAAAGATGCAGTGTTCGAATAGAATAGAAGAATAGAGTTGTAGTTATAAAAGCATTATCAATTTTAGTATTTTTTTACTGTTTGTAAATGTGAAAATCCCATCCCTTCCCTCGCATCGCATCCCATCGCATCCCTTCCAATGTATAACAGATGAAGAAACACACGAATTGCAATTAGTTAAAGCATTGGCTAATTCATATTTAAATTTAAAAACGTTCCATTATGCAAAATGTAATAATGCCTTGAATAATTTAGGTAGTAAGATTGTCCTACGGCAGAAACATAGTGACATCCCCATTGTAAAAGTATTGTATGACGTTATATTATATGTGTAACGTTATTTCACGTTATATTATATGTGGGAAGTTATTTTTTTGTTTACTTGTTTATTTTAGTATTTTATCATAGCGCATTTTATTGTGATTATCGGATTTTTGTGAATATTGCCAAATCATGGCATTACAACGTTTCAACATCATACTATAACTAATAACCAGAGGTCGGAATTAGGTAGTTATTTATGTACTTGCATCGAAACGATGATATTAATATGGATCTTCCAGGTATTTCTAATAGACAATCCCGTGTGGCCACAAAACTACAAATAAATAATAATAAAAACCTCAGAGATAGATAAGACAAATAAAACAAAGATAATTAATGTACAATTTTTAATAGTATTTACATTAATTCACAATACATATTTTTTATTTATTTATTAATAGTCTAAAGCAAATTCACATATTTCTATTTCGCCTTTTTTAATATACGAAAATACTTTTGCTACTAGCCTAGACTGTGACTGTGAGGTTTTGCTTATTCAAACGGCCTATCAGAATCATTTTCTTTGTCCGATTCATTCAGAGCACCACTAAGATTTGAACTATTCGCTTCCGACATTACTGTATAACTTTTATGAGAATTGAAGTATATAACCATATTTTATTTCTTTAGTTACATTTTTGTTTTTAAAATCCTTTAAATTACATGAATCAAGAATAACACAAGCTTATTTTTTTAACTTTGTCAACGTAAATTTGTGTAGGCATAAAAACTCATATACAAGGCCGCGCTGAAAAAACCACTACGTAATTTCAATCACCCGCCATTTCGGGAGCTTACTGTGCGTAATTTCGTAGACAGAGAAACCTATAGACAAATTGACGCCTTCTTTCGCATTCGCACACGAAAAAGATAGATTTATGTATACGTCATGCAAAGAAATGAGACAGAGCGGTGTGATTGTTTGTCCCTTTCTCCATGCCGGTTTTTTTTGTTTAGCAAACTACACTTTGCGAAATAAACTTTGACAGTTCGTGGCGATCTAAAGAGTTTACAAGTTGGTTTAAGTGAGAAAAAAGTATTTTGTGAACTTAAGATTGGTGAATCTTGTTGAGTTCAGTTCTTAGAACAACTATAAGCTTTAAAAGTGGTTAGATGTGGTGTCTTAGGATGTAAAAGTGATAGTGAACGTAAACTCACCGGTATATCATTTCACTAGTAAGTATAGTACATTTTATCTGGTATTACGCATAAAATTCAATTGTTATTTTAAATTTCGTTACCGAATTATATGAATGTACGTTTAAATTTTATCCCAATATGTTTAAAAGTGATAAAGATTATTGTATAACCTAAAACTACGTTATCGTGCTTTCTCACTCAAGGCCACGCTAATCATTAGTCTATTGGTTTCTCTGTCTACGGAGTAATTTAATGATTTTGTGACTCGGCTTTAACTTTTTGAACTGTTTCTTTTATATTTGTTTTTTTTTTATAGAAGAGGGGGCAAACGAGCATGCGGCTCACCTGATGTTAAGTGACTACCGCCGCCCATGATCAACCGCAACACCAGGGGAATTGCAGGTGCGTTGCCGGCCCTTTACAAAAAAGAAGTAAGCTCTTTTCTCGAAGGTCCCAGGTCGTATCGGTCCGGAAAAATAGCCGGTGGTAAACTATTCCACAGGGAGGTTGTATGCGGAAGAAAACTCCTTTTGAAACGTACAGTGGTGGACCGCCAAGCATCCAGATGGTATGGGATGGGACGTTTGCCGCGTAGTGCGTTCACGAAATTTGGCGGCTGGGATTAATCCGAACAATTCCTCAGAGTGGACAGGAATGTGTTATGGCAAACACTGAACTCATATGGGTTGAGCGCTGGTTGAATACAGGCACACAGGTTTAAGGTCTCTTTATAGGGATTCTAGTGCTTGTGTCAGGATCAATGGGGTCTACTCGGACTGGTTTGGCATCCGAAAAGGTGTCAGACAGGGCTGTGTGGCTTCCCCTTGGCTGTTCAACCTATTTATGGACAGGTGTTTGCAAACTTTGAAAGATGAAGAATGTGGGTTAAGAATGGGCGAGTTAACCGTCAAATGCCTTTTGTATGCCGATGATCAAGTCATATTTGCGTCATCGGCGGCTGAATTGCAAATGATGGTTACATTAATGAACTGGGCCTTACAAGAAAGGGGAATGAAAGTGAACGCAAGTAAGACGAAAGTGATGGTTTTTGAAAGAGAGGAAAGCAAAACGGTATGTGAAATAAGAATAGAAGGAGAGTTAATTGAGCAAGTGGATGAGTTTGTGTATTTGGGATGTGTATTTAGCAGGGATGGTAGATATGATAGGGATATAGAACGACGAGTAAATGCAGGGAATAGAGTGAATGGGGCACTACACTCTATTGTGAAGAACCAGAATGTATCAAAAAAGGCATGTATGGTAATTCATAATGCTGTGTTAGTCCCTACTTTAATGTATGGTAGTGAAAGCTGGGTGTGGCAGAAGAAGCACGAAAGTAGAATAAATACTGTAGAAATGCGGTCTTTAAGGAGTATGCTAGGGTTGAATCTGAATGACAGGGTGAGAAATTGCGTGATAAGAGATAAATGTGGTATGCAAGATGATGTTGTGACCAGGATTAAGAAAGGAATGCTTCGGTGGTTTGGTCACGTAGAAAGAATGAATGAGGAAAGAGTGACAAAGCAAATTTATATGGCAGATGTGAACGGCAGAGTCGGGAAGGGACGCCCTAGAAAAAAGTTTATTGACCAAATTGGCGATATTTTGAAAATGGGCCACGTTAAAAGTACCCTTAACCGACGAGCATGTATGCGTAGATATATGGATGTAAAGGAGGCGAAAGAGGTATGTCAGGATCGTGTCAAATGGAAGTCCGTAGTCTCTGCCTACCTCTCTGGGTGACAGGCCTGAGTGTTTACGTTATGTGTTATGTAATTCCTCAGAGCACTCTCCATGGTACATACGAAAGAAAATGCAAAGAGATGCAACATCTCTTCGCAGTGCCAGTGAATCGAGCCAATCGGAAACCACTCGGTCGTCGACGAATCGAGCCGCTCTACGCTCGATGCGGTCAAGTGGAAGGAGCTGGTACTGGGGAGCCCCAGCCCAGAGATGGGAACAGTATTCCATGTGCGGCCGAACCTGCGCCTTGTAAAGTTGCAGGCGGTGTGCCGGCATGAAATACTATCCCGCTCTGCTGAGCACAACAAGCTTTTTAGAGGCCAATTTGGCCTTCCCTTCCAAGTGACCACGAAACTGCACGTCACACGATATGTCGACGCCGAGGATTCCGATACTGGCTGAGGCAACAAGGGGAGTACCTTGAAACTGAGGGGATACGACAAAGGGGTTCTTTTTAGCGGTTAACGCGCAAATTTGTGTCTTCTGGGGGTTAAATTGGACTAGATTTAGTCGCCCCCAATCCGAGACTCTGTTCAGCAAAGACTCGACTTCAGACATAAGTTTGTCCCGGCACTCGGAGACGTTTTCCCGAGAAATATTGGCTCGGCCGGTGTAAAGAGCATCACCAGTGCATAGCAATGAATGTTACGGGTTTGCAACATATCATTGATATGCAGAAGAAACAGCGTTGGCGATAGCAAGCGGCCTTGTGGAACACCAGCATTAATAGGCTTGCAATCGGAGCTTGCACCGTCTACAACGACCTTGATGCTCCGATCTGCAAGAAAGCTGGTGATCCAATTCCATCCAATCCAATTCTCGGGAAACCCATAGGAAGGGAGCTTCGAAAGAAGCGCTTTGTGCCAAACCCGATCGAAGGCCTTCGCAATGTTCAAACTAACGGCCAATGCCTCCCCATTGGACTCTACTGCCTCCGCCCATCTGTGAGTTAGGTAGACCAGAAGATCAGCAGCTGACCGACCATGACAAAAACCGTATTGGCGGTCACTAATCAGCCGGTGATACTCAAGGTACCTCATGAGCTGGCAGTTTACAATGGACTCCATTGTTTTGGAGTTCGCGTTAAAACCGGTACCAACTCTGGAGCACACGTCCTCAGCACGATTGGGGGGATTCCGTCTGGCCCACTCAACTTGTTGATGTCCAGGGAGAGGAGTGCTTTGCAAACCGAGCGCTGTGTGAACTGCACTTCCGGCATGGAGCATTCACACCGCGGAATGGTCGGCGGCATACTCCCCCCGTCATCGAGAGTCGAGTTGGACGCAAAGAAAGAGCCTAGAAGATCGGCTTTCTCCTTTGCGGTATGGGCCAGTGAGTCCTCCCTGTGCAGAGATGGAAGAGATGGCTGACAGAAATTCCCCTGGACAGCCTTAGCGAGAAACCAGAATGCACGGGTTCCAGAAGGAAGGCGAACTAGTTTCTCGCCAATTCTGCCTATGTGCTCTGACTTTGGCTTGGCAATGACTCTTTTGAATGACCTAGAGGCAGAATTATACTTCTTTTTTGAGCGCTGGTGTTTACATCCCGGGACGCTGATGCGTCAGCCCAGATTTGGTAGCACTCCTGCTTATAGCATGATGCTATTTTACAGGAGCGACCAAACCATGGCTGAGATTTACCTCCAATGGGCATCACAGAGGAAGGAATAAAAAGTTCCATACCCTGAAGTACCACATCAGCGACAGAATCCGCAACAACGTTGGGATCGTCCGGCAAGAAGCAAACCCGCCACCAAGGGTAGGATGCAATGAAAGACCGCATCCCATCCCAATCGGCTGACCTATAGTGCCAAACACGGCGACAGCCTGCAAAATGCAACTGCGATTTCAGCGTGAGTTTCACACTCCGGACAAGACAATGGCCCGAGGAGATTAAAGGGGCGTCGACGGAATTCTGATATCCGTCCAGGTGAGAGGTCAGCAGAAACTCCAAAAGGGAAGGTGCATGATCCTCCACATCTGGAATCCGCGTAGGCGAAGTAACCAGTTGTGTCTGACCATATGCCAAGGCAAAATCATGAACAGATCTCCCCGTATGATCGGTTAAACGTAAACCAAGCCATTCTGCATGATGGGCGTTAAAGTCGCTGAGGATCATGATCTCTGCGGAGGGAATCTGCTGTAGCAACGAATATGTAGCCATTTGGATGCGGTCAAAGAGTCGGTCTGTTTCGGCATTACCGCTATGGGACCTATAGACACAGACACAGCGACGACCATCCGCGCGTTTACGGGTGCCCCGTAGACGCGCGGATGGTCGTTGCTGTCTACGCGTAGCCAAAGGATGGACAGGTCCGAACCTTCAAGTCTGCCGAGGCGTCTAGAACAGATGTCCTCTCTGACGTAAACGCAAACTCCAGCCCGAGGCACAAAGGAGTGTTCCAGTTTGTACCCCGGGTAGGAGAGATACGAGACATCAGCCGGGGAGGACACCTGCGTCTCGGCCAGAAAGAGCAGAGCCGGCCTCGCCATCTCAAGATGATAGTGGACGGCGTTTAGGTTAGAGTGAAGTCCCCTGATATTGCAGAAATTCACGGACAGCGTGGCAGGGGTCGCCTTGGTCTTGTTGCTCCGTTTGCCCCGAGCAGTAGTAGTCTTGAGCGGAATTTTGCCCCCCCCCCCCATAATGAGCGGAGCAGCCTGAGCACCTACCCTCAGAATTGGAGAAATATGGTCGTGCATGCTCAGCGAGGGATTCTCCAGGGGTGCTGCTACCCTCCTGGGGTAGTCTATCATCATTTAATTACGCTACCTTGTTGATGGGGGGGATTTGGGCCTCCGACCACCTGCACTCACCAGACGAAACGCGGAAGCAGAGCTTCCACTTCACGCTGGTATTCTGTGAGGTCGTGATACCACCCCTGTTTGAGCCTGCTCATACGTGCAACAGCAAAGCTGCCGCGTGGCTCTACCACTGTGTGCCCATGTCACAAAGGATGATTGGGCAAAAGTGGTAGAAAAACGAAAAAATTAGTATGGGTGACTTTGAAAGAGACATTAATTTTGACTGCATTATTGAAAATCAAATAATAATTAATCTAAACAACGACAGCTCAGCTAGTTGTACTGAAATTGGTTGAAAAAAATTATTTTTAATCTAGTTTCAATCTTAATTTTTTATAACTAGGCGTCTAGAAATAAGCAGTAACAAAAAGTACGAAGAAACTGATAAATCTTGTGATTTAATTATCCGTTTTTATTTATTCTGGTATTTTTCAAACCAAACTGTAAATTATTACCAGCTCTAAATAATAGATATCGATTTTTTTAAGAATCGAATATTGTACGTTCCCATTTTTTGATTGACATGCTTGGTGCAATAAGTCTGACAGCTGTCAAAATGTATTTCTTAGATTTTTTTGTCATCATCATCATCATCATTACAGTCCTTCACAAGTTCACTGCTGAACATAGGCCTCCCCCAAGTAACGCCACAAAGCACGGTCCTGAGCCACCTGCATCCATCGACTTCCTGCATGTCTTACCAGGTCGTCACTCCATCTAGTGGGGGGTCGCCCTACACTACGCCTATCGGTACGAGGCTGCCACTCGAGAACCTTTCTTCCCCATCGGTTATCGGTTCTTCGAGCTATATGGCCGGCCCATTGCCACTTCAGCTTACTAATCCATTGGGCTATGTCGGTCACTCTGGTTTTACTGCGGATATCCTCATTTCTGAATCTATCACGCAGAGAAACTCCGAGCATAGCCCTCTCCATAGCTCACTGAGCGACCTTGAGCGTCCTCATACGGCCAGCAGTGAAGGACCACGTCTCAGATCCGTAAGTCATCACTGATTTTTTTTGGAAAGGAAGTTATTTTACGGCTTACTGTATTTCGTATTTCGTTACATTCATTTTTTCTGAAATATTGATTTTTATGGATGAGCAGTTATTCACCTGTTTGTATTTCAATATAGTTTCGTAGATGTAGGTATTCAGAAAATGCGATGATACTAAAGGTAACATACGGAACTACCATAAAAAATTAACGCACCACATCATAAGAAATAAAACTAAAGCAGAAGACGAGTTTCATATATTACATGTGGGATATCATGAAAGGGTTCATAGTTTCGATAAGATCTATTTGCCTATCGTGGTAACTTTGGTATCCCGTGAGCGGTTATTTTCAGAGGCTCGATCTACAATCACCCAGGTGTCCTCTCCTGGGTGATACTTACTAGGCACCAGGTTGTCAAAATTATTGATTTAAAATTCAATTCGAAAGAAATAAATGTAAAAGTAAAAAAAATGTTTAATTAATTCTTGTTTTCTGACAATTATTCGATAAAATTAAATGTGTAAAAATAAATAGTGTAAAACTTCCTAAAATAACATAAATATAATGTTTGATTATTATACTTCGTTCTTTCAGGCTTCAATCACAAAACCGCTATTTATAAAAAGTTTTTGATTTTCAGAGTTATTAAATGAACTATCTGGAAAATATTTAATAAATTAGGAAAACAAAAAAGTTTTATACTATATAATTGTTTAACACAGTGAACTTTAAGCAGACAGCTGCTTAAAAACAAAACGTGACATACACCTAGGGCTAAGTATTCCCCAGAAGGATGTTTTGCTTTAACTTTACATTACTATTCACCGAAAGCTTAACAATATGTGCGAAATATCAAATGTTTTGAAATTGGTCTGCCTTCATCACATACTATAACAAAGTGGTACAGTACAATTTATGGCCGACTTGGCTACACCAAAAAGAAGCGTTAACTGTTTTAAAACTTAGACTAGAGAGTAACCCTAACAAGAAATTATATTGTATATTAGTGATAGATGAAATGAAAATAAAACAATTGACGGAGTACCATGCAAGTTCTAAAAGACGTTTTGGTTATATACATAATGGCTTTGTCTACTAGCATGGTATTCTGTCAATTGGTTAATTTTTATTTCATCCATTACCAAGGTACAATAAAAAAATTATCAGGGTTACTCTCCGCTCTCAATTTTATTGCCGTCAGCGCTTCTTGAGTAAACCCTGGTCGGCGATCGATGGTAGTGTACCACTTAGTCAATGTACGTGGTGCAGGCAAACATGTTCTAAAACTTTTACGTACATAGCGATAGGCTTTTGGTGAGTAATAGTTAAGTGTTAGGGCATAGTATTTCTTGCAAACTTGTGAAGCCTGTTTATGCTATTGTTTCTTATGTCAAGGCATTTTTTCATTTTTTCCTTGGCCTAAGTGTTGGCTTGTACTCGCAGTGGGAGTAGGACTAGTTCAGGCCATATATGTTTTTTTTTTCGAATTGTGACTTTCGAGATAACTTATGGAATTTTTCCGGAACATCCAGCTTTCTTTTTTCGATGTAGACGATATTGTGCAATCACCACGATCAACCTAAAATAAATAAAGTATATAAAGTAATAAATAATATATATTTATATTATTTATTACTTTATATACTTTATTTATACATATGATAAAGATATTTATTTTGTAAAACATGACTAAATAAAATACATGTGTTAAAAAACTTAAAACGAGCTACATATTTTGCCATTTATGGCGTACAAAAATTATACTACATTAAGTTTACAATTACCATATTTATATTATAAATATATGAATTAAATTTCATAGGTTAATGCTTTTGTAAACTTAATAAAATATTTTCAAGTAGAATAATATTGGTGTCAAAGGTAATAATAAAAATATTTAATCTAAATAAATATATATATATATATATATATATATATATATATATACATATATATATATATATATATATATATATATATATATGTATGTTAATGCTTTTGTAAACTTAATACAGTGGATCCCCGGTAGTCCGACAAACACTTTGCAGGGCAGTGTCGAACTATCGAATTTGCGGATTATAGAGTACTGCCTAAGACACCCTATAGTCCGATTTTTTTTACAAAAGAGTACCTTGTAATCCGACAAATCACAGATCCTATGATAAGGTTACAAATCATACTTCATTATGTATATCAAATTTAGTAAATTAAACAACACAATAGAAAGATTATAAAATTAACGTCATTAATGCTATAAAATTTACAAAAAAACATGCAATAACTTTACATTAGGAAAGAATTGTGTACAAACAAATGTACATATGTACTAAAATAATCAAACTTTATGAATCAATCAATTTAAGAAGCATGAAAATATTCATCAATTTTTTTTTTGTTTAACATTGTTGAAACGCGAAATTAAAGCTTTGTCCCTCAGTCTTCTCAAAAGTAGAAGTTCGTTGTAGGATGCACCATTTTATTCAGCCCATTGCAAACCCAGCTCAAAGGCGTTAATACTTCTTCTGCTTTCACTTGCGGAGTAGTTGCAATTACTTCGTCGTCATCTTCCTGATTTATTGTTGTATATCTAGAAATCTCTTTTATAATCTCGTCGTCAGACATTTCGTGAAAAATATTTTCCTCTTTATCTATTCCACGGCACCAGGTTTCCAAATTTTCCGGACTTATTTGTGTTTCAGCAGCAATTTGCTCTATTACTTCCGAAGGTACACTGATTTGTGGATCGTTGGTAGGAGTGGCGACTATATCTGGCCATAACTTTTTCTAAGACGATGTAATAGTTGATGTAGGTAATGCATTCCACGATTGACAAAGAGCAAAAACCAAGTCTGTAATATTAAATTCTTTTCACGTTTTTTCTATTGGCTGGTCTTTTGATACGGCTTTCAGAAGTAGGTTTTTCTTATAATCTTTTTTTACAAACTGAATGATATTCTGATCCATGGGTTGAATCAGTGCAGTACAGTTTGGCGGAAGAAACATCGAAGTGGTGCATTTATCGTCAGTTGTCAGTTCTGCTTCAGACGGATGACCGGGAGCGTTATCAAGAAGCAATAACGCTTTTTGAGGTAAATTATGATCTTTCAACCATTTTCTAACTTCTGGTACAAAGCGTTCATCAAACCACTTTTTGAAAAGATCTTTTGTCATCCACGCACTTTTTTGTCCATAACAGTGTACAGGTAAATCAATGTTTTTGAATGCACGTGGTTTATTAGATTTTCCAACGACCACTATCTTTAGCGTGTGTGTACCCGCAGCGTTAGCACATGGTAGTATGGTTACACTTTCTTTACTTACTTTTCGTCCAGATACGGATTTTTCGTCATAGGAAACAAAAGTTTTGTTAGGTAACACACGCCAAAAAAGCCCTGATTCGTCTGCATTGTGCACCCGTGACGGGTTAAGATTTAAATCTTTCACCTTTTGCAAAAATTTCAATTTAAATGGCTCTATGCAGGTGGCATCATTAGAAAGTTTCTCTCCTGTAATAGTCATTAAACGTACGCCATGACGACTTTTGAAACGTTCTAGCCATCCCCTGCTAGCCAAAAAATCATATTTTTTTATTATTTCCTTATAAAAATATTTGGCTTTCATGGCCAACATGGGTCCCGAAATAGGCGCATGCCTATTTCTTTCCTGAAGAAACCACATGTATAAAACTTATACCACCTCTGGATGTTCAGCTTTTTTGAGTGTCTGTCTCTTGCCTGGCCCACAGTCAGTAGTTGACACGAACTGTTTAATCTTCTCGTGGTTTTTTTTAATGTCATAAATTGTAGATCGTTCTACGCCGTATTCACTTGCTAAACTACTGAAAGATTCATTACGATTTAGGCGGTCTAAAATATCACATTTTTCTTTAATTGTCAGTGTTTTGTGCTTTCGTTTCTGAACTTGAGACGACATTATTAGGTACCTATACGCAATACACCATGAATAAATAGTAAACAATGAACACACGCTAGGCCGCACCGCTATTCTCTCTCATGTATGTATGTAGTCAAACTAGGAGTAGTCGTTACAAAACGTAACTAGTTACTGAAACTATCTATTCACACAATAGCGGGTAGCGGGTTATTCCAGTGCAACGAAACTATCTATTATAGTAGACGTTTTACTCAGTAACACGATTCACGTTTCACGAATCACGAACGAGCGATCAGTAACAAAACGTTTATTCGGCTATTTTCGCGACGCATCGGCGACGGCTTCGGCTGTTGAAGTAGAAGCACATGAGTAAAGAAACCGACTCTTTACGCTGGGGTAGAAGTACGCGCGAGTCCGCGCGGGTGCTTTTGCATTAGACCTATGACTCTATTCTTCCTTCTTACGACTCTATTCGCCTTCGTATAGATGCGATATTAGAAATGAGAAAGTAAGTGTGCATGTTTTTAATAAAAATGGTTCAAATTCCATAATTTAAGTGGCCTTGGCCCGGTTTAAATTAGTCTTGTGTTTAAGTTTAAATAAAATAAGCATTGTAATAATTATTTGCTATAAAATCAAACTTATTGTTCGCGACGGCCTAAAAACGTTAAGAAACAAAGTTATAAAGAATATTGTTTTTTGTATTTATAATGAAATTACTGACAAAACGGTGAAAACGTGTATTAATATAGTTGTTTAGCATATTTATAACTCTTAGTATATTTGTATAGAATGTCGTTTTGATAATAAGTGATATAAACAACTTTTATTATATTAAGAAAAATCGACCAATCACAGCGCGTCTTACCGTAGAACTCTCTAGAAGTTTTTTAATTAACTGCGTAATAGTTCATACTAAAAATAATGATAATAATTTTATGTTCTAAAAGAGTTATAAATATGACATTGAATTAGCATATGGCTTATAGATTAAAGAAGTGTAGGAATATTTTGTATAATTAAACGCATTTGATTGTTATTTAAAAATTAAAGAATTAATGTACCCAAATATTATGAAAATTTGGGACATTTCGTTTAATAACTTTTTACAATATTAATGTTTTGAGGAACCTTTGTGATATACTAATAAAATACCAGACTACCGATTTAATGATGTATAGCATGTTAGTGTAGTAATTAGTTTTGTATAGAAAATATTGCAATTTATGCCATTTGTATAGTGAAAAGTTTATGCAATAAAGAGGCAAAACGGAAAATGGCAAGCGGCTCACTGTAAAGTATTGCTAAAGTCTACCTTAGGGTCTCGTCACCCAGTAGGGGTAGTAGTGTGAAGAACTACCAGTGACAAGTGAAGTGAAGTGAGTGGTATCCGGTGGTAGCTGAAGTGACTAGTAGCAGTATATAGTTAATAGTGAAAGTGTTAGCTAGCTTAAAAAGGTCGTAACTGATATTCGCAGTTACATATAGTGAAAGTGTTAGCTAGCCTAAAAAGGTCGTAACTGATATTCGCAGTTACATATAGTGAAAGTGGTAACTGATATCCGCAGTTACACAAGTGATAAAATCAGCTAGTTTAGTTGATAATAGCTGCTAGTCAGTAGTGTTAGAAAACCAGCTACTACCAATAGATATTTGATACCACCGTACAATTTAAAGAAATCTTTTGAAATATACAGTGACCAACCAATAGTGAACAACCGTAGTTCAACCGTGGTCAATAGTTATAAAATTTCGCGACTAATTAATCAGTCGAACCGCTGGCCACTACCTTGCTATTTGTATTTATTAATCGTGCATTTTGATTTGAACCTCAGTCCACAATATTTCAGCGGCAACCACAAAGACGACAGTGAAAGTACCCACCGGAACCTATAGGTGTAGGACGTGAGCGACTCGCGAAGTATCTTCGACAACATTTACTCCGGAGAGTTTCGCCCGTCCGGCACATTCGTTGGTCCTTCGAGCCGGATCAGATCAGATCAGATTCGAGCAGAATTTTTCAGATTCAAGATGCCGATCACCCGTTCGCAAGGAAGGGAAGCCAAGGCGTGGACCGTCGGTCTGGAAGGAGGTTCGTCGGCCAGTAACGCCGCCGTCCACCACCAGATGCCACCACGCTCACCGTCAACGGTAGAGGGCGCTGAGGCGCCATGCTGCCCCCCCCCCCGAGGGGGGATACCCCTGTCCGCGCCGGCCACTACGGCCCGCACAACGAAGCAGAGGGAACATATAGAAGGCAACGATGACTTTAGCCGTGCATCATCGCCACCAGCCCGCGAAGACACGCACACCGAAGAGCCACACCGATTGCAGTACGAAGTCAAAGAAGACTGTTCGGCCCAATAGAAGAATTTTGAAGGCTCGTGAAGAATTATTGAAGATCAAACTAGAACTTGCGCAGATCTCCTTACAGATGGCTGAAGAAGAAGACGAATCAGACGACTATGATGAAGATGATCACACCAAAAGTGAGTACGTTAGATCTTGGCTCGAAAATTCTGTAGCCAAACAAAAGTCAAATCAAGGCGAAACCACTGGAGGGAAGGCCCCATTTAATAAAACCGTCACAAAGCCAACCCCGGACGTTGTCGATCTCAGTGAGCCCCAAAAGGAACTCACGAACCAGGATTCCTATCCAGAAGACGTACAAAAGGATCCCATGCCACAGAAGCTCAGTCAGGAACCTACCGTTAATATCAGAGCTCACGTACCAGGATTCCTATCCAGCAGATGTACCCAAGGATCTCATGCCAAAGAAACCTAGCCAGGAACCCGTCATAAGTGAAGACAGGGGGCTCCGTCCATTTATATCGGAGCTCACATCCGCTATAGCCGCGCTCGCTGACAAATCAAAGTTAGAGAGTGCGCCACTATCGTCGCATACTTTCGCAGCGTCGAAAGCTATAATGACACTGCCAAGCTTTAGCGGAGCACATACCGAGTGGCTTTAATTCCGTGCCATTTACGAAACAACCCGAGGCTACTTCAATGACATTGAAAATACTGCTAGACTAAGACGAAGTCTACAAGGAAGAGCCTTGGAAACAGTCAGTTCAGAACTCATCGGGCATGCTAAGCCAGATGAGATTATGCGAGAACTGGAGCTACAATTTGGGCGTCCAGATTCAATCGCGCAAGCAGAAACCGATAAGTTACGAGGATTAGCACGCTGTACAGAAGCGCCCAGAGACATCTGCACATTCGCGAGTAAAGTGAGGGGAAGCGTCGTCACTCTTCAAGCCCTAAAGCGAGATCATTACCTCGTCAACGCAGAGCTGCTACGACACCTCACCGACAAATTGCCAAACTCTATAGGTGCCCAGTGGTATAGAATCTACACAGAAAAATATGGCTCTAGACCAGACCTCGGCTGCTTCAGCGAATTTATTACCGAGCAAGCTCGCTTCTGCAGTGCATTTGCGCCTCCAGAAATTATAAACGAAGCACAAAGCAATCGTTCAGTACATAGAGCACACGCGGCTACTACTAAGCCGTCCGAAATGCAGAGTGTGCGAAAAGGAAGGTCACTACGGATCCGAATGTAAAAAATTTAAGGAAGCAAATATCAACAAAAGATGGGAACTCGCAAAGCAAAATAATTTATGTTTCCGCTGTTTACGTTGTAGAAATCAGACACACAAATGCAAAACCAATAAGTGTGGAATAGAAGGATGCACCGCGACACACAATCGACTTCTCCATAACAAAACAAAGGAGAAGACTGAGGTCAAACAAAAAGAACCTCAAGAAACCGTAGCTAACTCATTCGCTGTGTCAAAGCATCAAGCCTATTTAAAAATAATTCCAGTGCGAGTAATTGGACCGGCAGGAGTTGTAAACACACACGCCCTGCTGGATGATGGGTAACTGTTTCACTAACGGATGAAGAGATCGCCAAACAAATTGGAGCTACAGGGCGGTTGGACCCGTTTAAGATCACCGCTATCGGGAACACTACCCTCGATTCACCGGAATCCCGAAGAATCAAAGTATCGCTGAAGAGTCTCTTCAGCAAAAGGGTGCCATTCAGAGCATGCACGGTTGCAAGCCTAAACTTGGGGCCACAGACTGTGCGTGCAGCAGACAGAGCCAAGTGCAAGCACTTGAAAGACCTAAAGGAGCAGCTAATATATGACTCTGGCAACCCAAGGATCCTAATAGGACAGGACAATTGGAGACTTCTGATAGCCACTGAAATCCGAAGAGGTCCGCCGCACCAGCCAATTGCCTCGCTCACAGAATTAGGATGGGTGCTACACGGGGCACACACTAAAGCCCCGTATCAGCGTGTCCACGCGGCCAATGAGCTGCACAAGAGCGAGGGGACTATAGATGACCAACTCCGCGAATATTTCGCGCTGGAATCTCTCATCGTCAATCCGAGAACACCAGACTCCGATCCAGAGAAGAAAGCTGAAGATATACTAAATAGCAGCACCCGTCAGTTACAAGACGGGCACATAGAAACAGCGCTTCTCTGGAAGAAAAAGGATATGAATAGCAAAAGACACTGGCGACGCTCCCAGATACTCGCTGACATGTTCTGGCAGCGTTGGGTCCGAGATTATCTACCGGAACTTCAAAACCGGCGGGAGGCCCATGGGCGAGGTCCCAATCTCCAGGTGGGCGATCCAGTCCCCATTGCTGACGGCCAGTTACCTCGTAACATCTAAAAAGGTCGTAACTGATATTCGCAGTTACATATAGTGAAAGTGTTAGCTAGCCTAAAAAGGTCGTAACTGATATTCGCAGTTACATATAGTGAAAGTGGTAACTGATATCCGCAGTTACACAAGTGATAAAATCAGCTAGTTTAGTTGATAATAGCTGCTAGTCAGTAGTGCTAGAAAACCAGCTACTACCAATAGATATTTGATACCACCGTACAATTTAAAGAAATCTTTTGAAATATACAGTGACCAACCAATAGTGAACAACCGTAGTTCAACCGTGATCAATAGTTATAAAATTTCGCGACTAATTAATCAGTCGAACCGCTGGCCACTACCTTGCTATTTGTATTTAGTAATCGTGCATTTTGATTTGAACCTCAGTCCACAATATTTCAGCGGCAACCACAAAGACGACAGTGAAAGTACCCACCGGAACCTATAGGTGTAGGACGTGAGCGACTCCCGAAGTATCTTCGACAACATTTACTCCGGAGAGTTTCGCCCGTCCAGCACACTTATATTCAATATTTCTTGCTGACCTTGTGCGTGAATTTATCATAATCATAATTATTAAATAAATCGTTTGCCGTTAAATCTTTTCAAGTGATAATTTTATCAAACCGTACGATATGATTTAACAAATAAATAAATTTAACCATTAACACCATGTCTAATTCTATAAGAAACGGTAACAAACAAGTTTTCTCGTGAAACGGACATCGTTTCATTCGCAAAGTTTTACAGTTAAACACGTCGTGAAACACTCTACTGAAGCCGCTATTAAAATAGTGTTTCAAAAACTTCTTTTAAAATAGAGTGTTTCAAAAGCCGCTATTGATATTCGATAGATAGTTTCGTTTCGTTACTCAAAAAAGCCGCTGCTACCCACCGCTAAGTCAAACTAAACATTAAACAATCGGAATCAAAACAATACCCTACGCGTCGAGTACAATAGTGATGTTGCGTACAAGTTGTAACTTATTCAATGGTGCATTAGCGAATACACATATGTAATAGACGATGTCGGATTATAGGGGGCGCCGCATTAGCCAGGGGCCGGATTACCGGGGCTCTACTGTAAAATATTTTCAAGTAGAATAATATTGGTGTCAAAGGTAATAATAAAAATATTTAATCTAAATATGGGTATGCCAGAAGAAGCATAAAAGAAAGTTGAATGCAGTGGAGATGCGATCTCTTCGTTAAATGTGTGGCGTTACCATAGCCGATCGAAAGCGAAACGAAGAGATTCGCAATATGGCAGGATTGAAAGATAACCTTATCACAAAAATCGATAGGGGCGTACTCCAATGGTTTGGGCACGTTGAGCGAATGTGTGAAGACCGAATGGTGAAGAAAATATATAGAGCGAAAGTAAATATTAAAAGGTGTCGAGGTAGACCGAGACTAACTTTAGAAGACCATGTGAGCAAATTGCTCGAAGAGGGGAAGGTCAAGAGTACTCGGATACCTAGACGTGCATGTATGAAGAAGTTAATGAACCTGAAAGAAGCGAAACAGGTATGTAAGGATCGTGACACTTGGCGATTTGTTCTCTCTGGCTACCCCGTTAGGGATTATGCGTGAAGATACGTAAGTAAGTAAGTAAGTTTAACAGTGGTAGAGCCACGCGGCAGCTTTGCTGTCGCACGTATGGGCCGGCTCAAACCGGGGTGGTACCACGACCTCACAGAATACCGGCGTGAAGTCGAAGCTCTGCTTCCGCGTTTCGTCTGGTGAGTGCAGGTGGCCGGAGGCCCAAATCCCCCCCCCCCATCAACATGGTAGCGGAATTAAATGATAGACTACCCCAGGAGGGTACCAGCACCCCTGGAGAATCCCTCGCTGAGCATCCACGACCATGTTTCTCCACTTCTGAGCGTGGGTGCTCAGGCTGCCCCGCGTATTCTGGGGGGGGGCAATATTCCGCTCAAGACTAAAACTGCTCGGGGCAAACGGAGCAACAAGACCAAGGCGACCCCTGCCACGCTGTCCGTGAATTTCTGCAATATCAGGGGACTTCACTCTAACCTAAACGCCGTCCACTACCATCTCGAGACGGCGAGGCCGGCTCTGCTCTTTCTGACCGAGACGCAGGTGTCCTCTCCGGCTGATGTCTCGTATCTCTCCTACCCGGGGTACAAACTGGAACACTCCTTTGTGCCTCGGGCTGGAGTTTGCGTTTACGTCAGAGAGGACATCTGTTCTCGACGCCTCGGCAGACTTGAAGGTTCGGACCTGTCCATCCTTTGGCTACGCGTAGACAGCGACGACCATCCGCGCGTCTACGGGTGCCTCTATAGGTCCCATAGCGGTAATGCCGAAACAGACCGACTCTTCGACCACGTCCAAATGGCTGCAGATTCGTTGCTACAGCAGATCCCCTCCGCAGAGATCGTGATCCTCGGCGACTTCAACGCCCATCACGCCGAATGGCTCGGTTCACGTTTAACCGATCATGCGGGGAGATCTGTTCGTGATTTTGCCTTGGCATATGGTCTGACACAACTGGTTACTTCGCCTACGCGGATTCCAGATGTGGAGGATCATGCACCTTCCCTGTTGGACCTTCTGCTGACCTCTCACCCGGACGGATATCAGATTTCCGTCGACGCCCCTTTAGGCTCCTCGGATCATTGTCTTGTCCGGAGTGTGGTGCCACTCACGCTGAAATCGCGGTTGCATTCTGCAGGCTGCCGCCGTGTTTGGCACTATAGGTCAGCTGATTGGGATGGGATGCGGTCTTTCTTTGCATCCTACCCTTGGGGGCGGGTTTGCTTCTCGCCGGATGATCCCAACGTTGTTGCGGATTCTGTCGCTGATGTGGTACTTCAGGGTATGGAACTTTTTATTCCTTCCTCTGTGGTGCCCATTGGAGGCAAATCTCAGCCATGGTTTGGTCGCTCCTGTAAAATAGCATCATGCTATAAGCAGAAGTGCTACCAAGCCTGGGCTGACGCATCAGCGTCCAGGGATGTAAACACCAGCGCTCTAAAAAAGAAGTATAATTCCGCCTCTAGGTCCTTCAAAAGAGTCATTGCCAAGGCAAAGTCAGAGCACATAGGCAGTATTGGCGAGAGACTAGTTCGTCTTCCTTCTGGAACCCGTGCATTCTGGTCTCTCGCCAAGGCTGTCCAGGGGAATTTCTGTCAGCCATCTCTTCCATCTCTGCACAGGGAGGACGACTCACTGGCCCACACCGCAAAGGAGAAAGCCGATCTTCTAGGCTCTTTCTTTGCGTCTAACTCGACTCTCGATGACGGGGGGAGTACGCCGCCGACCATCCCGCGGTGTGAGTGCTCCATGCCGGAAGTGCACTTCACTCAGCGCTCGGTTCGCAAAGCACTCCTCTCCCTGGACATCCATAAGTCGAGTGGGCCTGATGGAATCCCCCCAATTGTGCTGAGGACGTGTGCTCCAGAGTTGGCACCGGTTTTAACGCGTCTTTTCCGGTACTCCTACTCCCTAGGCGTAGTCCCAAAATCATGGAAGACGGCTTTCGTCCACCCGATCCCTAAAAAAGGCGACCGCTCAGACCCGTCCAACTACCGGCCTATCGCCATCACCTCCTTGTTCTCCAAAACAATGGAGTCCATTGTAAACTGCCAGCTCATGAGGTACCTTGAGGATCACCAGCTGATTAGTGACCGCCAATACGGTTTTCGCCGTGGTAGGTCAGCTGGTGATCTTCTGGTCTACCTAACTCACAGATGGGCGGAGGCAGTAGAGTCCAAGGGGGAGGCATTGGCCGTTAGTTTGGACATTGCGAAGGCCTTCGATCGGGTTTGGCACAAAGCGCTTCTTTCGAAGCTCCCTTCCTATGGGCTTCCCGAGAAATTGTGCGATTGGATCACCAGTTTTCTTGCAGATCGGAGCATCAAGGTCGTTGTAGACGGTGCAAGCTCCGATTGCAAGCTTATTAATGCTGGTGTTCCACAGGGCTGCGTGCTATCGCCAACGCTGTTTCTTCTGCATATCAATGATATGTTGCAAACCCGTAGCATTCATTGCTATGCAGATGACAGCACTGGTGATGCTCTTTACACCGGCCGAGCAAATATTTCTCGGGAAAACGTCTCTGAGTGCCGGGACAAACTTGTGTCTGAAGTCGAGTCTCTGCTGGACAGAGTCTCGGATTGGGGGCGACTAAATCTAGTCCAGTTTAACCCCCAGAAGACACAAGTTTGCGCGTTAACCGCTAAAAAGAACCCCTTTGTCGTATCCCCTCAGTTTCAAGGCACTCCCCTTGTTGCCTCAGCCAGTATCGGAATCCTCGGCGTCGACATATCGAGTGACGTGCAGTTTCGTGGTCACTTGGAAGGGAAGGCCAAATTGGCCTCTAAAAAGCTTGGCGTGCTCAGCAGAGCGGGACAGTATTTCATGCCGGCACACCGCCTGCAACTTTACAAGGCGCAGGTTCGGCCGCTCATGGAATACTGTTCCCATCTCTGGGCTGGGGCTCCCCAGTACCAGCTCCTTCCACTTGACCGCATCCAGCGCAGAGCGGCTCGAATCGTCGACGACCGAGTGCTTTCCGATCGGCTCGATTCACTGGCGCTGCGAAGAGATGTTGCATCTCTTTGCGTATTTTATCGCATCTATCACGGGGAGTGCTCTGAGGAATTGTTCGGATTAATCCCAGCCGCCAAATTTCGTGAACGCACTACACGGCAAACGTCCCGATACCATCCACACCATCTGGATGCTTGGCGGTCCACCACTGTACGTTTCAAAAGGAGTTTTCTTCCGCGTACAACCTCTCTGTGGAATAATTTACCACCCGTGATTTTTCCGGACCGATACGACCTGGGGACCTTCAAGAAAAGAGCTTACTCCTTTCTAAAGGGCCGGCAACGCACCTGCAATTCCCCTGGTGTTGCGGTTGATCATGGGCGGCGGTAGTCACTTAACATCAGGTGAGCCACATGCTCGTTTGCCCCCTCTTCTATAAAAAAAAAAAAAAAAAAAAAAAAAAAGTAATCTAAATATAATAACAGCCAAACATTACCTCCCACAAGTTCAGGGTTGGTACTGCAGTGTCAGATTCATGGTTTCTACAAGCTACAATCCAAATGTGCCGCCTAAGAGGATCTCTTGGAAATCTGTAAAAACAAACCAATAATAGAAAAATTTACTACTCTTTGTAATACTTTATTATAAAATCTAAATGAAAACTACAAACCGGTTCGGCAACAAACCCGTATGGTTAATTAATTTATTGATAGCTAAAGTTGCGGCGTTCGTCACTATAGTGTAATACTTTCGGTTGCAGTGATACCAGTTTATTTTTACAAAAATTGCACACTTTTGCTGCGAGGTAAGAAGTTTCGATTTGACTTATTTGGCCTGTATTTTGTATAATATTTTAATAAATACTAGTTATCGATTATATTTAATTATATAATATTCAGTAAAGTAAGTAAAGTTTAAAGTAAAGTTACAGCCTATATACGTCCCACTGCTGGGCTCAGGCCTCCCCTCATTTCTGAGAGGGTTTAGGGCAAGGAAGTGTCCGCCGCGCTGCCCAAATGCGTGTTGACGAACTTCACATGTCTTCGAAATATTTTTTTTTCCTTATTCTTCAGACATGCAGGTTTCCTCACGATGTTTTCCTTCACCGCCGAGCACGTGGTAAATCAGCACTTAAAATTGCAATTAACAATTTCATTGGTGCCGGCGGGGATCGAACCCGGGTTACTCGCGTTCTGTTATATTTACAGCGAGCGTTAACCACTGAGCTACCACGGCTAATATTCAGTATCGTGTTGAAATTGAGCTGAATATATAAATCATTTAACAAAATCCACTACACATCTATATGAATTGATTATTATTCATCACAAAATGATTTAGTTATTAGGAAATATATTTTCGTTAATATATATAACTTGTGTAGTAAATTATATTTATTTAAAAATTGATTATTTTTCACTTTATGAACTATGATGGCCACACTCGGTATTGGACAATAATATTCACAAAGTACGAGTTTTAATGATAAAATTACTTTAATATTATTTATACTTGACTATTTAATATTTCGTATACTTGACGTTTTTGATTATTTTTTTTTTCATGTAAATACACTGCAATTCGGCATTTTGTCGGAGCTCGATTTACTGGGACGATCACTTCGGAATGACGAACTAGGAGTGGTCGTTACAAAACGTAACTAGTTACTGAAACTCTCTATTCACACAATAGCGGGTAGCGGGTTATTGCAGTGCAACAAGCTATCTATTACAGTAGACGTTTTACTCAGTAACACGATTCACGAACGAGCGATCAGTAACAAAACGTTTATTCGGCTATTTTCGCGACGCATCGGCGACGGCTTCGGCTGTTGAAGTAGAAGCACATGAGAAAGAAACCGACTCTTTACGCTGTGGTAGAAGTACCACCGGTCGTCGAAAGTCGAGTGAGCGCGGGTGCTTTTGCATTTGACCTATGACTCTATTCCCTTCGTATAGATGCGATATTAGAAATGAGAAAGTGAGTGTACATGTTTTTAACAAAAAATAGTTCAAATACCATAATTTAAGTGGCCTTGGCCAGGTTTAAATTAGTCTTGTGTTTAAGTTTAATGACACGGTTTGTTTTTACTTTTTGCGCGTGTATGTTAATATTTTTGTTTTCTTTTTGTGCAATAATAATAATATTTTTAGTAAAATAAGAACTAAATACAATTATATATATTAGTGTTAATAATAATAATTGTACAGTAATTAGTGTAAGTAACTAAGTGTAAAAATAATACTAAATCTTTATGTGATAGTTATCAAAAATGTCTCGAAGTAATGCCAGTGTACTTTTTAAGTGATATTTTTATCAAACCGTGCGAACTGATTTAACAAATAAATAAATTTAACCATTAACACCATGGCTAATTCCATACGAAACGGTAACAACGGTCGCAACGTTTTTCAATTGAACACGTCGTGAAACACTCTATTGAAGCCGCTATTAAAATAGAGTGTTTCAAATCCCTGTATTAAAATAGAGTGTTTCAAAAGCCGTTATTGATATTCGATAGATAGTTTCGTTTCGTTACTCAAAAAAGCCGCTACTACCCACCGCTATGACGAACGATGTGGAGCAACTAATTTTATATAACGAGTATGTGTCTGACTCTCGTACGTTTTACAGCCTATGCCTTGCGATGCCGTCTCCTTTGGTTTATTACTCAAAGCTTGAAATCAATCTTATAAGGTAATAGTTATTTTGTAACGGAAATTATTTTATCGGCTTACGGTACTTCGTATTTCATTATAATCAAATTTTTTAAATATTGATTCTGACGGATGAAAGGTTATTCGCCTGTTCTTATTTTAGCATAGAATAGTTTATATAGTATTCTATGCCAAAAAAGCAATAGTTTATAGTTTATTTCATAGCTAATAGTTTATAGTTTGGCTTATAATTCAGCAACGTCGATAATACTGAAGGTGACATTTATTATATTCGTTTATTTTTTACGTGGTAAAGCCACGCTGCAGCTATATTATATGAGGAAGATAATTAAGTGATTTGTACACTTAGTGCCATAGTAAAATTTTGAGATATGAGTCAGTACTAACCTGTAACAATTTAAAAATTTAAAATTTTGAAACTGATTTTTGGCTCTTGACTTTAAAGTGTTAAGTGATTTCAGATACTAATGAGCTTTGTAGCTTTATCTAACTGTCAGCTTTGAATAAAAGTAAATAGTAATACCATTCAATAACCATATTTTTTAAATTTTGGTAAATATGATGAAATCTGGGTACCTTATTAAAAATCTAAAATAAAAAAAAATTTGGGAACCACTTTCATTTCGCTATACATATGTAGGTAAAATTTGTTGCATTTTGACTCCTCTGTCACGTCCAGTCAGGAATACGTCGAGTTTCCAGTAACCCTGTATATTATATACTTCTATGCTTCACACGATGCTTCACAGCCAAAAAAGGATAACCGACATTTTACAAACTTTAAAGGAGAGTGGTTTAAAGTTCAAAATAAAAGACAAAAATTCATAGAAATTCTTTCATAGCTTCCGAAAACTTGAAAATTTAGACATATAGATTTTGATTATTTCTTTACAAAATGGAATCATTATCTGTATATAAATCAGCCTCCTAATACTGTTTTCTGACGCTTATCCCCAAAAGGTCCTATTTTTACAAATAGGAAAGATGTCATAAATGAAAATCACTAATTAATTCACTTCTATCCTAAATCACTTAACTACACCTTTCGTTTTATTTGAATTGAAGTAAAGTAACATAACTGTAAGTTTTTGGTACATCAAAAAAGGGCCAATATGATATAACCGGTTATTAGTTAACGACAGGCGAACAAGGAAATAGTAATAAGTTAACAATTTTTTTAAGAAATATTCAGCATTTACGCAAACAACGAATTAACGTACTGTTTCATTGTATGAATAGCACTAAAAAAATCATCTCTGAGACGTAGGATTAAAAAAAATAGGTAAATCGGTTTTTATTTGGAATTATGATAACACAAACTCTCAGTTCTATTAATCACATTTATTCAAACTACTTAAAAAGTAAAATATAAAAGTTTTCCTAAAGAAATTGGCACTTTGCTACAACCTGGCAAATTTAACAATTAAACTATTGCACATTCAATCATGATAAGCCAAGAGATTAAGGTTTATCAGAATCTAATAGTATAAAACATTACAAAAAAGAAAAATCAACTTTGGTTTCATTTCAACAACTTGAACAAACTCAAGTTTGAAATAATATTTTAAACTCGTACATCATGAAATATAGTATTAAAAATGTGTCAAGGTATATTATTTACAAATAATTCAAATGTGTATCATACTTACATTACCTTTTTGGAGATTAATATACTTGTAAGTCTTATATCAAATATTAGACAAATACTTTAAATGCAGTATTTAGACTCTTATTAAGTATACATTAGTTAAGTACCTAGTTAAGTATACATTTCAAATCTTAGAGCTGATTTTTTAATCGTCAGATTTTCTAAATTTGTTAGACAGCTTTTGTATAAAAATATGTCAAACCGACTTATTTATTTTTTAAATAAAAGTGATGTGACAATTGTTGTCGGTCCGTCTGTCCGTCCGTCCGTCCGCCCGTCCGTCCATCCGTCCGTCCGTCTGTCCGGTCTGTCCGGTCTGTCGGTCTGTCCGTTCTGTCTGGTCTGTCCGGTCTGTACAAACTGCCTGGTCTGACCGGTCTGTCAAGTCTGTCCGGTCTGTCCGGTCTGTCTCTGTTATATACTTCTTATGTATTATATACTTCTATATACTATATACAGTAGGGCGTTGGTAATCCGGACTCCCGCTTGTTCGGTGATCGCTGTAATCCGGCCGGGCAATGGGCTTCGGGGGGAGGCGGGCGGGTGCAGGTGCGGGCTGTCATGAGTCAATCAGTCTTCTTCTTCTGTATATCAGGCGTCGTCAGTCTTTTGTTTATCGCCTTTCGTGTAGTACGTACAGTGTCAATTTAGCGCGTTCAATTCGTTAACATCATGGCGCCGCCACATAAACATTTAACACTAACAATAAAAGATAAATCGCGGATTATAGAAATGTTAGGTAAAAGTGAAAGCTATCCTGTCATTGCTTGGAAATTTGGTATAGGCAGGTCAACTGTAGGCGACATAAAGAAAAACAAAGACAAAATCTTGAAGTTTGTTAGCCTAACAGAACGTGGTCCCGGTGAATTCAAGAAGAATTACTTAATGTTTATTTTAACTTACTGTTTTTCTTTCACGGGTGTAATTTTGAACATGTACATTTTTGTCTTTATGCTTTAATTTGAAAATTGATTAAAGGTACTAAGGTTTAACATGTATTTTATTATCCCTAAATATGGCATACTATAATCCGGATACCTCGATAATCCGGAAAAGGTCTTGTTTTTGCCTCTGCGGATTAACGAGGCCCTACTGTACTTCTATATATATTATAAACTTCTTATGTATTATATACTTCTATATATATTATGTATTTCTATATATTACATACTTCTTATAAATTATATACTTCTATATACTATATATTATATACTTCTAAATATTCCGGTCTGTCCAGCCTGTCCGGTCTGTCCGGTCTAGTATATAATATACGTAAAAAGTATATTATATATATAGAAGAATATTATACAGGTTGTTAGTGTAAACACCGTTATCCTTGAAAGTTTGTGTTTGTTTTCAGTGGTTTGGTTTCACTTATAAAATGTAAATTCAATGAAAAATAACAACCTTTTTTAGTAAAATCTCAATTTTTCCTTAATTTCTCAATTTTTGCCTGTCCTAAGCCAGGATGAAAGTATGAAGGAAAATTTACATCACAGATTATGTGTACCTATTGTGTATTTATTGGAATGTAGTGTAGATAGCTAGCGCGGGCGCGGGCTAAAGTAATTACTGTGAAGATCACCTTACAGTAATTACGTCACTCGGGCGCATAGGGTACGGGCATATATATTGTATATATTTTATACTTCTTATCGTTCTGTCCGTTTCTCTGTCTGTATGTCCGGTCTGTCCGGTCTGTCTGGTCTGTTCGGTCTATATATATATATATATATATATATATATATATATATATATATATATATATATTTTTCTCTATATATTATATATTCTTTTATATATATTATATACCTCTATATATATTATACATTTTTTTATAGAAGAGGGGTCAAACGTGCATGCGGCTCTCCTGATGTTAAGTGACTACCGCCGCCGATGATCAACCGCAACACCAGGAGAATTGCAGGTGCGTTGCCGGCCCTTTAGAAAGGAGTAAGCTCTTTTCTTGAAGGTCCCCAGGTCGTATTAATCAGGAAAAATCGCCGGTGGTAAACTATTCCACAGAGAGGTCGTACGCGGAAGAAAACTCCCTTTGAAACGTACAGTGGTGGACCGCCAAGCATCCAGATGGTTTTAATGGTATCGGGACGTTTGTCGCGTAGTGCGCTCACGAAATTTGGCGGCTGGGATTAATCCGAACAATTCCTCAGAGCACTACCCTTGGTATATGCGCAAGAAAATGCAAAGAGATGCAACATCTCTTCGCAGCGCCAGTGAATCGAGCCGATCGGAAAGCACTCGATCGTCGACGATTCGAGCCGCTCTGCGCTGGATGCGGTCAAGTGGAAGGAGCTGGTACTGGGGAGCCCCAGCCCAGAGATGGAAACAGTATTCCATGTGCGGCCGAATCTGCGCCCTGTAAAGTTGCAGGCGGTGTGCCGGCTGAAATACTGTCCCGCTCTGCTGAGCACGCCAAGCTTTTTAGAGGCCAGTTTGGCCTTCTCTTCCAAGTGACCACAAAATTGCACGTCACTCGATATGTCGACGCCGAAGATTCCGACACTGGCTGAGGCTACAAGGGGGGTGCCTTGAAACTGAGGAGATACGACAAAGGGGTTCTTTTTAGCGGTTAACGTGCAAACTTATGTCTTCTGGGGGTTAAACTGGACTAGATTTAGTCGCCCCCAATCCGAGACCCTTCCAGCAGAGACTCGACTTCAGACACGAGTTTGTCCCCGTATTAGGAGACGCTTTCCCGAGAAATATTGGCACGGCCGGTGTACAGAGCATCACTAGTGCTGTCATCTGCATAGCAATGAATGTTACGGGTTTGCAACATATCATTGATATGCAGAAGAAACAGCGTTGGCAATAGCACGCAGCCTTGTGGAACACCAGCATTAATAGGCTTATAATCGGAGCTTGCACCGTCTACAACGACCTTGATGCTCCGATCTGCAAGAAAGCTGGTGATCCAATCGCACAATTTCTCGGGAAGCCCATAGAAAGGGAGCTTCGAAAGAAGCGCTTTGTGCCAAACCCGATCGAAGGCCTTCGCTATGACCAAACTAACGGCCAATGCCTTCCCCTTGGATTCTACTGCCTACGCCAATCTGTGAGTTAAGTAGACCAGAAGATCACCAGCTGACCGACCACGGCGAAAACCGTATTGGCGATCACTAATCAGCTGGTGATCCTCAAGGAGCTGGCAGTTAACAATAGACTCCATTGTTTTGGAGAACAAGGAGGTGATGGCGATAGGCCGGTAGTTGGACTGGTCTGGGCGGTCGCCTTTTTTAGGGATCGGGTGGACGAAAGCCGTCTTCCATGACTTCGGGACTACGCCTAGTGAGTAGAAGTACCGGGAAAGACGCGTTAAAACCGGTGCCAACTCTGGAGCACACGTCCTCAGCACAATTGGGGGGATTCTGTCAGGCCCACTTGACTTGTGAATGTCCAGGGAGAGGAGTGTTTTGCGAACCGAGCGCTGTGTGAACTGCACTTCCGGCATGGAGCACTCACACCGCGGGATGGTCGGCGGCGTACTCCCCCCGTCATCGAGAGTCGAGTTGGATGCAAAGAAAGAGCCCAGCAGATCGGTTTTCTCCTTTACAGTATGGGCCAGTAAGTCGTCTTCCCTGTGCAGAGATGGAAGAGATGGCTGACAGAAATTCCCCTGAACAGCCTTGGCGAGAGACCAGGATGCACGGGTTCCAAATGGAAGGCGAACTAGTTTCTCGCCAATTCTGCCTATGTGCTCTGACTTTGCCTAGGCAGTGACTCTTTTGAAGGACCTAGCGGCGGAATTATACTTTTTTTAGAGCGCTGATGTTTACATCCTGGGACGTTGATGCGTCAGCCCAGACTTGGTAGCACTCCTGCTAGTAGCATGATGCTATTTTACAGGAGCGACCAAACCATGGCTGAGATTTGCCTCCAATGGGCTCCACAGAGGAAGGAATAAAAAGTTCCATACCCTGAAGTACCACATCAGCGACAGAATCCGCAACAACGTTGGGATCGTCCGGCAAGAAGCAAACCCGCCCCCAAGGATAGGATGCAAAGAAAGATCGCATCTCATCCCAATCGGCTGACCTAGTGCTAAACAGGGCGGCAGCCTGTGCAGAATGCAACTGCGATTTCAGCGTGAGTTTCACACTCCGGACAAGACAATGGTCCGAGGAGCCTAAAGGGGCGTCGACGGAAATCTGATATCCGTCCGGGTGAGCAGAAGGTCCAACAGGGAAGGTGCATGATCCTCCACATCTGGAATCCGCGTGGGCGAAGTAACCAGTTGTGTCACACCATATGCCAAGGCAAAATCTTGAACAGATCTCCCTGCATGATCGGTTAAACGTCAACCAAGTCATTCGGCGTGATGGGCGTTAAAGTCGCCGAGGATCACGATCTCTGCGGAGGAGATCTGCCGTAGCAACGAATCTGTAGCCATTTGGACGTGGTCGAAGAGTCGGTCTGTTTCAGCATTACCGCTATGGGACCTATAGAGGCACCCCTAGATGCGCGGATGATCGTCGCTGTCTACGCGTAGCCAAAGGATGGATAGGTCCGAACTTTCAAGCCTGCTGAGGCGTCGAGAACAGATGTCCTCTCTGACGTAAACGCAAAATCCAGCCCGAGTAGTAGTTAGTTAGTTAGTTAGTAGCCCGAGTAGGCTATTAAACGTCGGCAAGCAGTTGACATCATATGTAAAGTGGGAAGTGATTTTTTTTTAATTTCAACCCTAACGTGTGATATATTGTTGGAAAGGTATTTAAAAACGAATAGGGGTTTACTAAAATCATTTTTTGATAATGTCAATAATTTCGGAAATAATCGCTCCAAAAGTAAAAAATAATGTGTCCCCCCTCTAACTTTTGAACCATAAGTTTAGAAAATATGAAAAAATCTGAAAAGTAGAACTTTATAAGGACTTTCTAGGAAAATCATTTTGAACTTGGACGGAAACAACAGCACCCACTACCGGGAGCAGTTGCAGGAGCGCGGAGCGCTGCTGGAGCGCGAACATAATGGATACCCACCTTTAAACTCATAAGTGGGAACACTTATTGTGACGGACGGGAAACTACGGAACCCTACATTGAGCGTGGCCCGACACGCTCTTGGCCGGTTTTTTTAAAGTCATATAAAATACACTATAAAACAAAAAAAACTACACACGGAGAGGGAGTATAATAAGGCCTATGGTGAAATTTAATAGGCCTTAATAACCGCCAACCAAGTATTTAAGAAAAACCAAATTTTAAAAAAAATGACAATACGTTATTCAACCTTCAAGATCAACAAAGCATTTATTCATACAGATAAAGTTTGTGATTTTAGATAGCTAAGTGTAATATAACAAAACATATCTAAGATTTATTCAGACTGATTTTTATTATTGGTCCAGTGCGGACGTATCTTATGAAAAATAATAGAACTCTGGTGGCAGGAGAGGTTTCTGCAAACTTGTAGGGACATTATCGTGTAATAGGAGTCTGTTGTTCTTGTTATCTCCTTGAGCGAGAGCGGTTATTATAAATACGACTTTTGTTACTTAGATCTTATTAGTCGACAGGCCTTATTACCCGCAGGTACCTTATTCTACTTACTTAAACATCTTCTTAGTTTACAAAGTTTAAGTTTCAGTATTTTGTGTTATTATAACTTAAAATATTTTAATTATAAAATACAAGTGTAGGTATTGTTGCGCGCCTGAGTTGACGTCATGTACCCGGCATTAGCGCCATCTAGTATCGGGAGCCAGAGCGAGGAGGGCTTCCTAGAAAATGTCAATTTTGACGCCTTGGCGCGCGTATTTACTTGAATATTCTGGACGTTTCGGTGAAAAATGTGTATTTAAAGGCACTGCAAGACGCGGTCGGGGCAGTATTGAATTTGGCGAGGCAAGCGAAGCTTCGGAGCGAAATAAAGTGAATCAGTGTGGTTAATTATTAGTGTTTTAAGTTTTAATTAGTGTAAAGTGAATTGAAGTTTAAATTTTGGTAATTCAATCGGCAGTTTTTATTGTCACGAACCTCAAGCTCGTAACAATTGGTGTCAGAAGTGGGATCAAATCATGCCGATTTTACCTAAGGAGGAAACGGAGGGTGTCCGTACCCGAAGTCAACGCCAGCAGGAGACGGACCAGAGAAGATTTGGTGGTGCAACGCCGCAGACGTCGGGGGGCCAATTGCCAACCACGGAGGCTGGCCCGTCAGCAGTTCCTACACCTGCAGCACTTGACTTAGGTGCTCTCATGATGATAATGCAGGAACAGGCACGCCAGCAGGCGGAACAGGCACGCCGATTGGAAGAGCAGCTGCGGGGCGGACAGGAGAAACAGGCCCGTTGGTTGAAAGAGCAGATGCTCCTCATGAAGGACCTTCACGCTACCTTCGGGAAGGAGATAAAGGAGGTGAAAGATAGGGTTGCTCAGCTTGACAACCGCCTGTCGGAAGCTGAAACCCAAATCGCGAAAGCTGAAACCGAAATCGAGAAAGCTGAAACCCGAATCGACCAAGTGAACAATCGGGTTGACAACGTAATTGCTGACATGAAGAAAACGCTGGACGACCTCAAACTGGGAGATGGAATTACAGCTCCCGTATTAGCTACAACATCTTCGCTACGTGGGTGCCGCCGTTCGACGGGACTTCTTCCTGGTCAGCCTACAAAATCCAGTTCGAGGCTGTCATGGAGGCGAACGGCTGGAATAAAAACCAGGCTATGACTGCACTTACCCTAGGCCTGCGCGACCAAGCCTTAACTGTGTTGGAAGCTCTCCGTAAGAAAGTGACCTATGAGCAGCTCCTTGAGGCATTGGAGGCGAGATATGGCGACGCTCACCTGGAACACGTCTTTCGTGCGCAGCTTAAAGATCGCGTAAAGAACGCAGCAACGAAAACCTGCAGCAGTGGGCTCTAGAGGTGGAGAAGCTGATGCGAAAAGCATACCGGTCTGTACCTGCGCTCATTGAAGGGAACCTGGTGCAGACTTTCATCGACGGCATCCGCGACCTTGAAGTCAGAGCTCCTGTGAGGCTCGGGCACCACGAGACGCTTAAGAACGCCTTGGCCCATGCACTGGAGGTGGAAGTCGTACTGCAGGATCGTCGTTCCAATCGCTTCAAGGAGGTTTCAGCAGCTACAGTTCGCGACCGCAATAATGGATACAGCCCTAGGTGCTATGGCTGTGGGGAAAGGGGCCATCTTCGATCCAGCTGCCCTAAGCGAACCGTAGAAAGGGAAGTTGATCAATCTCGAGAGAGTAGTGCAGTTGACGGCACCGCCTGGCGGCGGCAGGATCAACGTTCCCCTCACGCTAGGGAGGTTGCAGCAGTTACGGTTCGCGACCACAATAAAGGATACAGCCCTAGGTGCTATGGCTGTGGGGAAAGGGGCCATCTTCGATCCAGCTGCCCTAAGCGAAACCTAGAAAGGGAAGGTAAACGATCTCAGAAGGGAAGTGCGGCTAACATCACCGCCCAGTAGCAACAGGAATACGACTTTACTAACAGACATCGCAGCGGGAAATCTCATGGCAACGCAGATGCATTGTCAAGAAGACCTTGTCCTGAAGATTGCATACATTGTACTAGGCAAGAGAGTAAGGAAGTGGTATCCATGAGGATGCTCAGGACAGACCACCTCAGCAACGAGTGGAAGGACAGCCTACGACATGCACAGCAGGAAGATCCGGACATCAAGGCGATTGTTAAATGGATTAAGGCCCGTGCTACCAAACCTAAGTGGAGCGACGTCTCAGCTATGAGTTCGATCACTAGAAGCTATTGGACCCATTGGGACAGCTTGCTGATTCAGGATGGAGTCCTGTGCCGTAAATGGGACAATGGTGGAGGAGACAGCTGTCGTTTGCAAATGGTTGTCCCTAAAGCTAAAGTGCCGAATGTTCTACAGCTGCACTATAATGGTTGGAGTCCATCTGGGAGTTAAACGAACTCTACTGAAGATCCGAGAACAGTTTTTCTGGGTACATTATCGTGGGTCTGGGTCCATTAACAAGTTGTGCGGCTGTGAAGGGACCTCAGACACGTAGTAGAGGAGTATCGAAATTGTACAATGTTGATGCACCATGGGATAGGACAGCCCTTGACATTGCGGAGCCGTTACAGAAAGGCGCAAGAGGGACTCCTAAGATCGTCCATGTGGATCGCCTGGCGCATTATTATGGGGCCGATAATGCTCGGGACGAGCATGTCTCAGGAGGGGGCAGTGTTGCGTGCCTGAGTTATCGTCATGTCACCCGGCACTAGCGCCATCTAGTGTCGGAAACCAGAGCGAGGAGGGCTTCCTAGAAAATGTCAATATTTTAACCAACAGCGCCATCTAGTATCGAATTGAAGAACTATGCTTTCTAGTAGCCTCACATTCGAACTTTCTGCGTCTGGTCGGTCGGCGCCCGTATCTTCGGGCGCCGATCGGGAATATTCTGGATGTTTTGGTGTAAAAGTGTATTTAAACCCGCTGCATACCACGATCGGGGCAGTATTGATTTTGGCGAGACAAGCGAAGCTTCGGAGCGAAATAAAGTGAATCAGTGTGGTTAATTATGAGTATTTTAAGTTTTAATTAGTGTAAAGTGAATTAAATTGTAAATATTGGTAATTCATTTGGCAGTTTTTATTGTCACGAACCTCAAGCTCGTAACAGTATGTATGTAAATAAATACTTGGATAGTGAAGTAAATTTTAACAAATTTTTGTAATAAAGTACTTAGGTATTTGTTCTGTAGACCAAATTATTACTTAATTCTTTTTTGCTATAAGTACCTATCTAACAAAAAAAAAATTAAATAAATTCACCTTTCATAATTTCCTTCTAAAATTCTTCGGTAACTTAAAGAATGATATGAAACCTTTTGTTGGTCATTTCAATTAGTATCCATCCACGCAACAGTTATAGTAGGAACGACGTTTTGTTATTATAATTTATCAAATAGGTAATATACATAAAATATCATTTTTAAAATACATTAACTTTTACAACTATTTTACCTACAATTAAATATACTAAACACTAAACAAAAACTATTTCAACAAGTATTTACATAAAACTATTTACGTAAACAGCGTTAAAAAACTTTGACATTGAATCGCCTACAATGCACTAGCCCCGACTGCGTATAACGCCCAGGGCGCCTCGCGATTTTAGGTAATTATTTCACGCAGGTAGCAAGAGTGACAGAGGCCTGATCATATGAATTTGAGTGGCTGTCGTCATCAACTGTTCGGTGTCCGCTGGATTGAGCTGTCATCAAAATCTCCCAAAAACTTCGCAATGTGACGCATCAGCATATTGTGAAGAAAAAATATATAAAAACGAAGATTCCGAAAGAAATGATAGGCTAAGAAGGGCTAGAACCCAGAGCCGTAAAACCAGTTAAATAAAAAAAAAACAAAAAAAAAATGGTGTGTACCGTAGACAGAGAAATTCTCTGCCGTAGACAGAGAATGCTAGGATTACGTTAGTACTCTTATTAGTTTGTGGCTAGGATTCTCTGTCTACGTTCTCTGTCTACCGTAGACAGAGAAACCTATAGACTAATGATCGGCGTGACATCGAGTGAGAAAGGACGATAACGAATTTTTAGGTTATACAATAATCTTTATGACTTTGAAACACATTTATATAAAAATTTTAATTATTCTAAGAACTGAACTGAACAAGATTCACCAATCTTAAGCTCTCAAAACACTTTTTTCTCACTTAAACCAACTTGTAAACTCCTTAAATCACTACGTTGTTAAAGTTGTTTAGCAAACTGTAGAGTTTGCTAAACAAAAAAACCGGCACGGAGAAAGGGACAAACAATCACACCGCTCTATCTCATTTCTATGCAAGACGTATGCATAAATCTATATTTTTTGTGTGCGGATGCGAAAGAAGGCGTCAATTTGTCTATAGGTTTCTCTGTCTACGCTGTCTACGGTGTGTACGGTAACTTTCTGTATATATTACTCTACTCTATGACGGTAACCATAGATTACTGTATATAAATATTTACTAGACGGTAACGTTAGCTTGCTACATATTTATTTATCTATGGTAACGGTACGGAATTGTAAACTTGTGAAAAAATAAACACGAAAGTGATGGATTAAATACTCAAAGATTATATTACATTTTTGATAATCACTACGTTATCTATCTAAAACCTACTTCATAAAAGAAACTAAAAAAAACAGTATGTCTTTGAAAAGCTTTGAAAATAATTTTGAGAATTTCTCTGATGAAGTTATCCGTGAGCATCTCAATGATCGACAAAACGGGGTTAGGTATTTTCTTTATTATTTTAAGCAAGATCGAATTATACAGATAGATGTGATGGAATATCTGTAAGCTACAGATACGTGAATAGACGAATGTAAGCATTTTACTGCACAAAAATGATGATGTGTCCTTTTTGTATATGTAGTGCTGGTGTAAGAATATCTACTACTTAATCTCCCGTGAATGTTGTAAGGGTAGACAGAGGATATCAAACCAGAAACTACCACATGGCCCAAGCACCTGCCTGGGAATTTACCATTGTCAATTATACGAATGTCCAGGGTTGCATCATGAAAGGATCGGCTCGACCGGTTTAGAACCACACTCTCACAGAATACCAGCGTAAAATAGTAGTTTCATGCTGCTGTGTTTCGCATGGTGAGTGTAGAGAACCGGAGACTTTTTACTGGAAGCGAGGCATTCCGTCTGTATTTTGATTCTTAATTGAAAATAAATGTAGATGTCTAAGGGCCACAGGATCCACCTCCCATCACATGGACTGTGTGCTTGTTTGTCACCCTTATTCTATAAAAAAAGATATTCCACGAATTTATTTTTACAGGACCATTTGTTGGCTTTATAAATAGATAATTTGTTGTGTAATTTATTATACAAATACATTCCTAAAAAGTGATGTGTCTTGCAAAAAGTGTGTTGAAAGATACTGACTGAGCTAACATGATTACAGCGATTTTCCTTTTCAGTTATCTAAGTAATTATGTGTTATATGAAAACTCTATGTAGCACAAATAACTGCTGAATAGTAAGAACTTAGCCAATTTTATATAGATCTAAAGTCATATAAAGATGAGGTTTAAAATGGATAACTTTTAAAAGTGATCTTTCTACCATTCTAGTTAAATAAGATGTGTTTTGGCAGCACAACCTCAGTCTTCAATCCCATATATTAATAATTAAGACAATTTTAGGACTTCTCTATTAGCAGCATGCTACAGTTTTTTAAATATTAAAGTTAATTTATGAACTACCACATAGTGATTTAATATTAGAGTGGAATGTTAAGGAGCTTTTTTTTTTAGTTTTATTATCCCGACATTTCGAGTGCTTTACAGCACCCATGGTCTAGTGAATATTAATTTTTGGTCTGATTTATGCAAAATGAGCTTATAGTATCATGAAGTCTTGCAGTGGTATGCTTGGGTTTATGTTATTTTTTTTAATTATAGGGATTCCAAGCAGATGGCAGCACCCATCCATCTTCTCTATTGAAATTCGGATGTTTTTCTAATTTCAATAGCCTCGCGTATCATCCTTAGTAGGAATTGGTGTTCTTTTGTGAGAATTTGTGGTTTATCAAATCTAATTTAGTGGTGTGGACGATCTTGGAACATGTTCACAGACTGCAGACTTCCTGGAGCATCGGTGATTCATGTCAGCTAATTGTTCCTTCACATGGGTTTTTATAGATCTTTTAGTTTGACCTATACAAGAGAGACCACATTCACAATCTAGCTTGTACACACCAGCATCTTGTAGAGGCATATTACATTTGATGGATGGTAAAAATTTACTAATCTTCTTTGGTGGCTTGTAGTATGTTTTAATGGAAGCTCGTTTCAAGATGTAGCCAATCTTGTCTGTGACTCCTCTAACATACGGTAGTACAACAGGCGTGCGCTCGACTGTAGCTGGCTTCACTCGTTCACTGTGACATAGGGTGCGGGACCCGAAGCTTGTTGTTTTGCAATACTTGCTAAAGCTCGGCAGCCAGATGTTTTCTGTTACAGATCCCTCGTACTCTCTGAAACAAAGATTTACCCATGGTAGCTAACTGTGAAGGATAATGGTGAGATTCACCATATTAGTAATTAAATGCGATAAAATTCGTAAATTTAATGTGTAGTGTTCGTATAAATTTAAGGAATCATTATTATACTGAGATATTTAATACGGTTAGTCTTCTCCAAAATGTGACAGAAACATTAGGAGGTGTTAGAAATGATACAGTGAGCAATGATTTTTGCATGTCTCCAGGTAAGATACAGAGAGCAAAACTCATATATTTAGTTTTCTTACACTTTAGAGTTAGCAACTTTGCGATAAGCCAAGCTTTGAAAAAGAAGAGATTGCCGGAAAACATTCTCCCAAGTGTTTCCAAAGAAAAAGAGCTCTGTGTCATCAGCAAATGTAATATAACCTTAAACTTCACATCTTGCGTTTGTGAAGATTATGGTCACTCAAATCATTAATGAGGAACATAAAGAGAGGAGAATCAGAGCTGATGACATTATTTGACAATTGACACATTGAGGATAGCTGAAAATAATGTAAGTTGATGGTCTCGCATGCCAATATTCTCATGTTTTTGTAGCAAGAGTAGGATTGAAATGGTGTTAAAAGCTTTCTCTAGATTGAAGAATTTGATCATAAATTGTTTTGCTCAAGGTAGTTCACCAGTCTAAAATTTATGTTTTTTTTTTAATAACCTTAGAGATCGAGGGCAGAATTAGTATAGGGCGATAGTTATTAGGTATATTTCGGTCGCCATTTTGGTGAATTGGATGTACCACGGGAAAACACCCGCCGTCAAACCCAAGTTGATAATAAGGTCATAGGACACACAAGCATGTTTTTATGCTTTATCTGTAGACCATGGGAGATGCCTTCCCACCAACAGCTTTATCCGATTTCAAAACCATGATAATCCTTTCGGCTTCTTCTTCATCTTTTTTTAAAAAACGAAAGAGATTTCATTTAAATGAAACACTTGAGCATTATATAATATTGCTTATTTAATGTTTTGTAATAATTATTATACTAGGTACTTGTAAAGAAGGCGCGCAGTTTTAAGGGTAGCAGTGCGCAATTTGTATTTGGAACTTAAAAGGCTTAGCTTTGGGTGTCAATTGCAACTTAAAAAACTCATGCTATTTTAACGGGTAAGGTGGGCTCGTCCGAGGCGTGTATAGGTCGTGCCACGTAAGATGAAATTAAATAGAGTCCACTGCACATGTACAATCAAGCAGAAAAACGAAAATTTTATAATGGCATTTTAATATGTAAAAAGTCAAAGGTCAACATTATAACTACACATCAAAGTCTCCACGAAAACTGAACGATATATTTATATATCATCGTTAGGTTTTAACTGCTTCTAAATAATATTCTGCATTTTATGTACACTTAGTTAAAGAAATAAAATATTTTGTATTTGTATTTTTGTATTTGTAATTGCTGTTTAAACTATACTATGTTATAGCCTTCGATTATAAGGATATTTTACATGCAATAATGTGCAAAAAAATCATCTTGTAGAAAATAACAAAATTTTTACAACTTTATACAATAAACTACGAATTACGCTATTTTAAATAGTCCCAAAATAATTTATAAAGTAATAAATATTTGCACACTATTTGAAAATATTATGGAACAATATTTTTAAAAGTACAAAAATAATCGCAAAAATTTAAAATTTTATAACAGGTAGTCGCTAACACTTTCGATATCGATAATACACAAGACGACACAAGAAGGTGCACGGGCGACGGGACGCAGGAAGAACTACTTGGGAGTAGCGCGTCGCCCGTTGCTATGGTTTCGCTTCCCCGTACCTCATACCTCACCGTGCCGACACCTCGCGCCACCAGCACATGTTACCGTTCTTACGGCGCGGGACGTCACCTTGACAGACCAAGACACGCGAAATTCATTAAGCTGGTTCTTTTTCGTACAAAATTAAACTAATTTTACGGATTTTATCGCATTTAATTTTCACTTTTTAATCTCCACCTTTAGCACCCATTGTCACGGGGTGGGGGCTCGTTGAGGTCTTAAACGTCTAGAACCACTACCTCCACACGGCGCATAAGCGCAAATTATGCGCCAGTCAGCGTCCGCAGTTCGCGTCGCTTTGAACCACTGTCTACACACAACACGTAGCCACGAATTTGTGCTATTTGTCACATCCAAATTTTACACAAGTTTCCAAATTTTAAAATTGGATATATAAACAATGATATACCGTTATCTCTATTTTTTAAAATACGGCTATTATATATATATATATATATATATATATATATATATATATATATATATATATATATATATATATATATATATATATATATATATATAATAAGGCTTCTACTTTTAGTTGAAATTATCCCAATTGAAATGAATGTGGTTAAGGGGAAATATAACCTCAAATGGCTTAGCAAGATCCTCCGTTATGCCGAAAATATTGCAGCATTAATTTTGAAATAAATATATGGTAAAGTTGAGGATTAGCCCCTGAGCTACCACGGCTCCGAGACATAGAGACTCAGTATAATTACTGGTTGTGAGGCATTCCATCATACTCCTTAGAGGTAACAAGGTCATTCTTGATTATTTAAAGTCGGTTGCAGGGATCAATGAGCACCAGTGGCCACTTACCACAGAGTTGACTGTATGTTCGTTTGTTACTTTTTTAACAAAAGTTATCCGAACTCATAAGTAAAAATAAATAAACATACTTGACTTATCCCGGTCAATATCTTGTACATGACATCTTCAGTTGTTTGACGCTTTTAGACCAAAGTATGGAAAGCTCAAGAGTCAAAAATCTGAAAGCCCTTGCTCTCGCCACAACGTATTGACTCAAGTTCCAAAAAGTTAAATTCACATGACTGTCAAACCTAAAAATAGTTTTTGGGGTATGCGTACGATATCTCTTAAGGGGCATAAGAGAGATTTCAGGATTCAGGACGACCACTACTCAATAACGCATCGAAGTTCGTCCATTGATCATACTACTGCGCTCACGATGTTTTATTTCTGATGACGGTCATTAACCGGTTAATGTTAAGGACTATGTTAGACGAAAACACGATTCCGTAAAAATTTCTCGATAGAAAAAAAATCCAAAGTTGTCTCCAAACTGAATAATAAACCGCTGTTATTCATAAAACACTTTAAATACGATCATGAAACTTTGCATACTAACTGAACTAACTATAACCATACCATTATTTTCACTGTAAAAAGAAATTACCTAAACTATCGGCGTCTTGAAGCTTGATTCCTGCCGCCTGGTTAGTATTCCCTCGGCTTTTGAAAGGGGAAGTTGTGTCGCTTACGATCAGAATACACATTACGCAACAGGACGACGTAAAATTAAAATGGGAAATAACCGTATTAAAAATAAGAAGCGACTGGGTTGGCGTTAAGAAACAGGCATAAATATGGTAAACCTATATATAATGAAATAAGCATCTAACGACCTATCTACTTACAGTATTAGTGATTACAAACATGTCGGTACATAGCATAAGACGCGCGGGGAAGTGGGGGCGAAATTAGAATTTGAGCTGACTTGCTATATCCCCTTAATGGGCAACAATTACGCGTACGCACGCTCTGTGTGCGATTTAATTCACAACGTTTTTGTTGACCGAACGACCCTCACGAACGTGTGCGTGCGTAGTAAAATAGGTAGGCGTTGGTATTTATCACGCATTCTGAATTTAAAAGATAAAAAGGACAGAATGATTGAGATGTTTTTGATCAATTTTTCTTTTTATATTACTTATTCTGAACCTTCCCTGCAAATTTGGGCGTATATTGTAAAATAACTATGTACTTATGCATAACAATAACCAGTTAACATTTGAAGTGTACCATTAATGCCATTACCTATGGCGGTAACATTTTTTCACTGGGAGTAGCATGAGATCAACTACGAAAATGGTTTTATTTTTCACTAAATATTTAGTAGATTTCTTCTTTATTCTGAGAGATTTATGAACGTTCATGGATCTCTCAAAAATTGTTATGTCTGAACAGTACGGAAGACTCATTAGTACTAATTCATTGGTAAATGTAATATAATATTAAGTTCATTGGTCATAAATTATTATTTATAGATCTCCAAGAGGTATATCGAAGTGTTGCAAAATTTTATAAAGGAGAAGTTAAATCTTCTGACATCAAAAATGCAACTGGATATTTTTAATAATGGCACAGTGTACACAGGTTCAGCAGGCTTGGGGCTGTACTACTTTATGCGCCATATAAAGAAGAATAAACCAGAAAATGGAGATTTAAAGGTTTGTTTAAAGCAGTGGTTTTTTTTTAAATATATTTGAGTATTATGTACCTCTAAGTATTACCTTTGCTTTCATATTTTGAATCCTCTGTAACTTTACAGAAACTTATCTCTGTAAAAATTATTTTATTAAGTATTCTAATGTGAAGGTAATATTGTGGCAAATCTTGATCAACATATATGACAATGAACACCATATCAATTAAGGGATTGGTACAATTTTATTTTACTCATATGTAGGACACTCAATAGGTTTTGAGATATACAAAAAGTATTCTAGATACTATTAATATTTATTTTACATCTTTTCAAAATATTCACCATAAATCATCGCCTCTCCATAAAAAACGCCTAAACCAACTCTGAAAACACTTTTGCCAGTCTCAATCTGACAGGTCGGAAATCGCTACTTCGTAGGCAGCCACGCCTTCTTCGGCGCTTGAAAAAACTTGCACCAATTCACAAGAATCTGTTTTTCGCTTTTGGAGAGCAAACGAGGCATCCATCGACAACAAAGCTTCCTCACTCCAAGAAGTTGATGTAGGATGGTATGAATGCTCCCCGAACTAATGCCTGTCATCTTTTCGATGTCCGTATACGAGTATGTGATACGTGGGTCTTCTCGCACCAACATTTCAGTAGTCCATACATTTTCTGCCGTTACTGCTGTTTGCGGGGCCCCGGTTCTTTGGTCATCTTTAAGGTTAATTTTACCCCTTTGAATTCAGCAAATCACCTAAAAATTGTTGCGCGTGATGGAGCTGAGTCCCTTAATGCTGATTGTAACCATTGTAAACTTAATACTACGGTTAAAACAAATTTAAAATTATAATAGATCATAACGCGCAAATGTTCACGGTTAAGATCCATCGTTTTACGAGGAGCACACTGAAATGATCGGGAATAAGAAAAACCACATGTACGGTATAGCTAAATTGTATTTTATTGTTTTTCGAAGTAACTTTAAAAGTAAACTTTTAAAGTTCTCCGTTCAACTTAATGCAATTTTCCATTCGTGCAAACCAATCATTAAAACAGTAATTCCAGTCTGAAGTTGATGTTGACAAAATGGCTGATTTGTACGCTTCCACAGCTGTTTCGGGGTCTTCAAACCGTTGACAGCGTAATAAATCTTTCATTCTAGAGAATTTAAAGAAATCGTTTGGGCTCAGGTCAGGACTGTATGGAGGATGGCTCATCAGCTCAACGTTTTCCTGCTTCAAAAAATAATTTGTCTTCCGAGCCGTATTGCATTATCGTGATGTAAGATGATGCGACGTTTCGGGTTATTTTTTCGGAGTTCGGCTATCATTTCTGGCAAACAAAACGTGATATACCACTCAGCGGTAACCGTTCTGCGTTCCTGTAAAGGAATTGTAGCATCATGCCCCTTTTTCGAGACAAACGTAGCGACCATTTTGTTTGACGCGCTGCGGGAGCGAACCACTTTCGTTGGTTTGACCTCGTCTTCGGAGACCCAAACTGCTGACTGATGTTTTCTTTCAGGTTCGTATGAATAAATCCATGAGTCGACACCTGAGACGATATTATAAACGGTTGAAGCGTTGCAGAGTATTCCGGCACCAATCTACACGAGCCGCCATTTGCTCTTCGGACAAATTGTGGGGAACCCAGCGGGAAACTAGCTTTCTTACACACTGCTCATTATGTAATATCGACTGAATTGCAGTCATTCCGATACTGATACCAGCCCGAATCTGGTCGTATGTCTCATGACGGTCATCTAATACAATAGTTCGCATAGCCGCGATGTTTTCAGGCGTGACCGCTGTTCTTGGTCGACCTGCAGAAGAAACAGTGCTGAGCGACACACGACCGCGTCGGAACTCTGCTTACCAGCGGTATATTGTCGTTTGACTCGGTGCTTCAACATCATAAATCGAAACAAATTCGCTGAGACATTTATCTTGAGATAAGCCCGCGACGAAAATTGTGATAAATGATGGCACGGAAATGTTCACGCGTGAGCTCCATTTCTGTTAACGACGTGTCAACTTTAAACCAACATAGTTTTTGTTTTTAAATATTTTTAATTGTTTGAATGTCAACTAAGGGGCCAGTATTCAAATTCTAAAAAAGGTTTTATTGTAACTCAATCCGAAATATTCTATTCCCGGTCATTTCAGTGTGCCCCTCCGTAAATAAAAAGTGCGGGAAGCGTTGCAGGAAAATTGATAGAAATTTGTTTTTTTTTTTTTAATATTGAGCAATTGGCTTATAAAGTTCTATTTTTAAATATAATTGCTTTTTAGAAACATATAACACGGGTGATTTCCATTTTTAAATTTCGAGCATTTCAAAACTTATTGAGTGACCTACGTAAATAATGTGGGTCAGTTAAAATTGTAGATACTCTTCCCTAATAATTGTCTTAAAATGGCCAAAACGGTGGAGTTACCAAGACTCTTGTCTGTATGTAATATAGCAGCTGAATGAATTATATTTTATAAATGTACGTAAAAGACAAAGTGCACAACTGATGTTAAGTGGACGCTGTGTGTATGATGTGTTATAACTTCGACGGAATGCCAGTAAAATGGGTCTACGGTTTTCTACATTTACTACAAAACACCTGCAACATTATACTATTTTATCGCTGGTGTTTTCAGCAAACGTGGCTAATCACACATTGTGGGTGTGCCAAATTATGGATATTTTCTTCACATTATGCTCTCTGCGAGACGAGGCTCTGGTTGCTGAAAAATGGTAGTATAATAATATTGTTCTCCTGGAGGAATTTTGATCACGGCGGCCAGTCTAAACGGAGATGAGCCATCTCTACGCAGGACTGGATCGTAGTGCCCAAGTGTATGCGCAAGCACAAGTGCACTCTCTAATCCCTAACTCTCATAATCCGTTGGGACGGTATTCCGATACGACCGGAGAGAGATCGGACGCAGGACTAACTACTACTTGATTTCACAGTCACAGGCTAATGAGAATTTCTTGACAGAAAACCCAATAATTTATTCAATCCCGACTCAGGATCACAGATTAGCAGTCGCGTTTACCAAATCTAGACCAACAAGGCAGTCAAAGTCTCCCAAGTGGCAGTATAACGTCCATTTAAAAGGTTATGTCGGATCTACACTCACTAACACGCCTCTCTAAAATAATAGTTTCAAAAGAAGAGAAAGACAATAATAACTTCTTTTCTTGTTTTTTTTTTAAATACGTTACCTCCACACTAGGATTTCCTCGTGTATGGGGGGGAGGGCAGTTTACAAACATAAATTTCACACGGACAAACATGCAGATCCGGTACAATTACTTGTAGGCCATGCAAATACTTGTTCCGTGCGGGATTCGAACCCGTGGCCCTTAGCGCTGTAACTCATTGATTGCTAAGACACTGCGCTACGGAGCCGTCAATAACGCAGTGAAGGTAGATTAAAATGGACACTATAATAACGTTCCACCTTCGCTGCATAGCGAGCACTGAGTACTCTATAGCACAAACCTTCCCTGCCGGAGCTCCACCGCCGACCATATTTTGCCACATCTTAATACTGATATTCACGTCCCGTGATACTGTCACCGCCGTATCCACGATGATGATAAATTGGGACGGCGAAATGTATCTTGTCTGTATGATCTATTCGTAGCTGAGTATACCTAGTTGTGGGTGTTATTCAAAATCCTGATTTGGAGCTAAAATAAAATATTGGTGCAATAACCATTTTTTTTTCAAATGCCAATAACAGTGTTTGACCATTCAAAATCTTTTATATTTTGTGAATATAGTACTGCTTATTATTACTATGCTTGCGAGAGACTTCTTGGAGTCAATTTATAAATTAATAGGTAATGTTTGCATACACACATACGCGCGGGCGCGTGTGCGCGTCACACGCACACACACACACACACACACACACACACGGTAAAAAGGGAATCACTTATTTACTTTAATCATAGCTTTAAAAAAATGTTTAACAAAAAAGCAGAGTTAAAATTAAAAAATTGTAAAATTGTATGGAAAGGTATTGATATCCTAAGTTACAGGATTTATCGTAGTTTAGGAATCAGTGCAACGTTTGTTTTGTAACTTCTTAAATTTTTAATAAAGATTATTATTATTATTATGGGGTATCTATATAGTTTTCTCATCTGGTTGGGTTCTATAAATATATAATTATAAATGAAAATGAAAAAATAAATATACATAAATATCAATAACATAAAATAAATATAAAAGTACATAAATAAATAAAAGCCCAACCAGATGGAGGCCCTCGGCAGGGGAGACCAAACGGCCGAGGGTTAGGGGGGAAAGGGAAAGAAACCGGCGGACGATGCGGGCGGTATCGAGGAGCACCGCCTTCTGCATTTGAACCTGGAGCGGTCCGCCACGTAGTCCCAGCCGCCTCAGATGACCCGAGAGGCTGACTGGGATTAGCCCGTTTGCAGAGACGACTACAGGAATAATTTCGGTCGGCAGACCACCCCACATGTCGGTCACCTCGTGAGCCAGGTCCAGATATTTTGTTTGCTTGTCTGTTTCGGCTTTCACGAGGTTCTCGTCATACGGAATGGTAATGTCGACCAAAAATATCCTTGACTGTGCCCGGTCCATCAGCACAATATCAGGCTTATTCGCAAGAATAGTCCTGTCTGTGATGATGGCCCGGTCCCAATAGAGCCTGGCGCGATCATTTTCGAGCACGGCTTCCGGCAAGTACTTGTAGTACGGCAATTTCCGGTCCACGAGACCGTATTTCAGAGCGAGCTCCTGGTGTAGAATTCTGGCTACTAGGTTGTGCCTGTGCAAGTACTCAGAGTTAGAAAGCGCCGAACAACCGGAGATAACATGCCTAAGTGACTCACCGGGATGGCGACAAGCTCGACAGATGTCGACGGTGCCATCCTTTAGGATGTATCTCCGATAGTTGTTGGTCTTAATAACCTGATCGTGTATTGCACAGACAAAACCCTCGGTTTCCCCGAAGAGATCACCAAAGCGTAGCCAGTGGAGGGAGGCTACTGTGTCTACGAAAGGCTCATGTAGAGCCTTGTAGAACCTCCCGTGGAGCTCCTTCTCCTTCCATACGGTCTCTCGGTCGGAAATGCTCTGCACTGCCGGGTCTTGCCATTGCTCGTTGGCTAAGGATAGAGGAGTAAGTCCTTTATCACAAGAAATGACGTCCATATAGAATGGATCATCCGATCTCGCCAGGAAGTAATCACGGAGGCTGCACACTTCGCGATTATGCATGGTGAGCGCGCTCAAGAAGCCACGACCACCATGCTTCCGCGACAAGTACAACCTCATTACCGACGATCTCGGATGATGCATCCTATGGGACGTCATGGTAGTGCGGACTTTTCTATCCAGGGCGTTAAGTTCAGTCTGAGTCCACCTGAGTATGCCAAAGGTATACATGAGGACAGGCATGACCCAGCCGTTATATGCGTGTGCCTTATTCACACCGGACAAAAGGCTGTTAAGCACTTTGGTCAAGCGTGCATAAAACACGTCGCAAACTGACTGTTTCATACCAGCCTCATCGATACCGATGTTCTGTGACATACCCAGGTATCGGTATGTTTCAGCCTCGGAAAGGGCCCTTAAGTTGACGGGCATAGATAAGTCTACGCCCTCAGAGTTAGCAACCCTTCCCCTTTCAACATGGAGGACCGCACACTTATCCGTCCCAAGCTCCATTCCAATGGAATTGCTAAATTCACAAGTGATGTTTAGCAATTCCATAAGATGGGAGCGACTGGAGGCGAATAACTTGAGGTCATCCATATAGAAAAGGTGGGTCACTTTTGTCCCTCCTCTCCGTAGCTGAAATCCCCTCCCGGAGCCCTCCAGTAAGGTACTGAGAGGGTTCAGAGAGAGGCAGAACCAGATTGGACTCAGACAATCGCCCTGGAAGATACCCCTTCTTATCCTTATGTGGTTCTCCGCAGCCATCATCCGCTCGCCCAGATGACAAAGGATCGTACTCCACTGCTCCATACACTGCTCAAGGAAGTCTCTAACTGTACAGTCTATCTTGTACAGCTCGAGGACTCTCTTTAGCCATGTATGGGGCACCGAGTCGAATGCCTTTCTGTAGTCTATCCAGGCGGCGGAGAAGTTCCGACGGTTGCGTTTCACCACTTTGCCAATGACCGCGTCAATGAGGAGTGGTTCCTTGGTTCCACGACCACCGCCCCGACATCCATTTTGAGCGCGCGACATCACCTGATTTGAGTCCAGGTGACAAGTGATTCTCGCGCTCAAAATGGATGTTAGTGTCTTGTATATGGTCGGTAGACACGTGATGGGGCGGTATTTGCTCGGGTCTGTGGTACCCTGGTCTTTAGGAACCAAATGAGTGATCCCAGTAGTGAAGAGGCTTGGGAGCGACTTCTGGTTGAGAGCCTCTTGAAACTGTCGGGCAAGCACAGAGTGACACACCATGAACCCCTTCAGCCAGTAGTGATGCAGCCCGTCAAGCCCCGGACTTTTCCAGTTCGGGGCCTTACGGACCGCCTCAGCTACGTCATCCGGCGTTATGATGACGGGGTCCATGGGCGTAATACCCGCACACTGACTCGCCACAACTTCCGTCCAAGGGCCCTCGCTGTGGTTTACGGGCTCTGACCACAGGCCGCGCCAGAATGCTACAGTGTCGGCCTGATTCGGTGCTGGACCCGTTCCACTTACCATTGGTCGCTCCAATGATTCATAGAGCCTCTTCTGATCACTCTGGAAGAGACGATTCTGGTTGAACCGTGTCGACCTCTCGGTATATCGCCGAATCCGTTTTCCCCAAGCAGCGATTCTCTGCTTCAGATCATCTATGCGCTCCGTCAGTTTTTGCGTTATATCCGGCTGGGAAAAACTGACATTTGTCCCAGCAAACGCCATCCTGACGGTGCGCACAATTCTTGGCCTGTTGTTGCCTGATCTGAAGCATATCAGTCTGCCGATGAGAGCTCTAGCCTTTGCGATACGTTCCTCAATTCTTCTTCTCCATGCTGGGATAGCGCTACTATGGCCAGTAGCGCGTCCAGCCGTGGAAACCTTGGCGCCTATGATACGGCAGACTGCCAGCGCGGCGCCAAAAAGAATTGAGTGCGTCTCGCAAAGGTCCCGGCTGGCTTCCAAATAGGTCACCAGCATTGGGTTTAGAGCCCTCACGACAGCCCGATTCCGCTTGCTTAGGGCTATGCGGGGAAGTCGCGGTCGATTTTCGAGAGGCGTACTGCGCGTTTCCACAATCGCCTCTTCCAATGTACTCCTCATATGCTCTAATTCCAGTTCCTGGGCGACTGTTCCATCATCGTTTGAATCAACCACAACTGGGGTATTCACGGCGGCATCCACGTTTGCGGGTTGCTCTACCATTTGTGGCGCCGCATCCTCAGCCGTAGCATTCTCATCCGACGAGGGAACAGCCTCACGTCGTAGCCGTTCGAGTTCGGTGACATCAAATATATTTGAGCGATATACCGAACTCGGTCTACCAGGTTTTGCTCTGTGACGGTTAAAGATGCCTCCAGCTCAGCAAAAAGACGATGCATCCTAGCCCGATACGCCAAACATCCAGTTTCTCCCCCTTTCGCCCCAAAATACGCCCGCAATGCGTTGCTGTTCATCTGGGTTGTCCAACGCATGCGGCGTACTCCACCAGAGGCGGGTGCCGATTGCTGGGCCCGCGAAGACCCTGCCGACACCAAGCCAGCTGGTGGGGATGATGGATGCGAGGGGCTGCTGGGTGGTCGTGCAGCACCTCGCGCTCGGCTGGCGGTTCGCATGCTGCCGCGTCCAGCGCCAGCTCCAGACGCGCCCTGGCGACCTCCAGGCAGCGGCCCTTTGCGCGTTCTTCCGTATTCCATCATCCATAGTGGTGGGCGTCATTTAGCGGGAGACGCCCAGACCCGGCGCCGTTTCATGGTGAGGCCATGTGCACAAGCGGGCCTTTGCACCTTCAATTTTTGCCGAGGCACGGCACTAACACCTCTTGGCAAGGTGCTGACTGACTGCGCTGACGTAGCGGTTTTGTCACATAACCGTTACGTCAGCGGGCGATGGGGTCGTCACTTCCCTACGCCTTATTATTATTATTATTATTATTATTATTTTACAGATTGTATTGGAGTATTTAGATTTGAAAAATCTGAAAGGACGACGCATCAGCTTTCTTTGTGGAGACGCCGGACCACTTGCGCTAGCAACCATTGTTTCATACAAGTTGGGCACTAGTCGCCCAGCGAACCTTCCTGATTACAAAGCATTCGCACAAAGGTTTTTATTATTTAAGTTTATAAAATAAGGTAATTCTATATCTAAAATTAGATGTGGATTGCAGTGTTTAGTGGTATTAATTAGCAACGGGTAATGTAATCGATCAGCAACAAAGTCCTTTAAAAAAAACGACGTGATTAATTCAGCTTTTTTAAAACAACAAAACTGTTTTTATTTTAAATCAGTTGGATTACAAGAAAGCATACATTTGACCTTGTTAATTAATGGTGACGGACGAGCATAGAATACTATTATTCATACATAATAGAACGGGGTAGTGGGCGGAGTCCGTGTAGCCACTAAAATGTCACTAACATGTAAATTCACATGTATAAATGTCAACACGAGATGTGTGTTGACGTTAAAATCGTTTCCAAATTTCGCATGCAAATTATTTAGAAATTGCCATATTACACGATTTACAAATAAATATGTATTAAAACTTAAACGATTTTTAATGATGATCTTGAACATTAATCAAAGGTCTAAAATGTGTAAATTTACTCATTGTCAATACAGCGAATCGGGTTTGTAGTAGCGATAATACGACGTAACTGCTTGTATGCGTGCACCCGCCGACGCCGACATTCGTACAAAATAAGGTTGACAGCCATTCTATTGTGTATTATGGTATTCTATGCAGACGACCGCATAGTCCATATTTGTCATATATTTATCATCGAGAATAAAAATGCAGATGCGTTGCCACCTCAATGACTATGATATAGTGCCTCGTCACCATTAAAAAGGGATTCCGGTTCCGAACATCCACCATACATAAATTTTAATTTATTTGCATCTGATTAAAGTTTAAGAAAACCATATGAAGTTGAAATTAGAATCATCACTAATATTAACCTAAAATAATTCACTACTGGGCAAAATCCTTTACGACACATTGCGAGGTTATCAGCGAGGTGTAAAATTCTTAATGTAATTGTTTTTACAAAATTATGCATTATCACAAGTTTTATTATAATATATTCAAACTTTGGGTAAGTTGTCAGATTCTTTTGTTTAGGTTACTGGATCTCATTTCATTGCTTAAAGAGTCACCAGATGAACTTCTTTATGGAGGAGCCGGATATCTTTACGCTCTGTTATTTGTAAACAAATATATTCGTGAAACCGATGTCATACCTTCCCTACCGAAACACATAGAAAAGGTAAAACATTAACTGTTAAAGTATAAATAATGAGATTTTTAAAGAATATTTGTATTCAAAATCTACAAAGCGTACGAATCTATTGACAAAGCGACAAAACGTTTAGGTAGACTCATTCGGGGTAACTGAGCGCAGTGAGCAGTGAGGGTATCTCCCGAAGCTCTGGGGAGCTAGTCGCGACCTGGCTCTGTTGCCGGCGGTTGAAGAATAGATACTAGTAAAATTAAAAAAAATATGAATAATTCAATGCCCTTATGTCACAAGCTGATTTAAAAGTTCTTTTATTCCCTGACCAACTTGTTACTTGCCCCAAGTGTTAGTGCATGCGTTAACGTCAACAAGGCTTGTCATCGCAAATGTTAGCCCCTTCTGTTGCGATCTTGGTACTTGAACCCAGGACACGCGGCGTACTACTCTAATATGTTGTCTAAGTTAAATGGATAACAGTTTTTTTTTTAAAATAAGGTTCGTAATATTTTTTAGGTAATAGCTTCTATAATACAATCTGGAAAATTATTTTCCGCCAAATCTAAGTCTGATAGTCCGCTTTTGTGGCAATGGCATGACAAAATTTATTTGGGCGCAGCACACGGCGTTGCAGGAATATTGTATATATTGCTGCAGGTAAGTTGTATGCATATAAAATACTTCGACATTGTCTTAACGGATGGATACAAATAATACATATTTTAATTTATTTACCCCTCAATCCTCTTAAAATTCCCATGCAGTCGCATGCGTCCGTCAAATTCCGAGCGGTCGCATGCGACCGCACCTACCCACAGCACTTTAGACCATTAAAACTTATATTTATAGACTACTTTTCTGTAAAGAAGTTTGGCATTATAGAATCTATACGAAATTCTCTATTCTGTGGTCTAAACAAAAGTCAGTTACTCTATGTATTTTATTTTTATTCTCCTGTCAATTTACGACATTTGCCGATCATACGAAAATGGCGCAATTTAACGGTAGATTAAAAATAAAAATTCATAGAGTAACTGACTTTTGTTTAGAGTATAGAATAGATAATTTCGTATAAATTCTATAATGCCAAACTTCTTTAAAGAAAAGTAGTCTTTAAATATAAGTGTTAATGGTTAAAAGTGCTGTGGGTGGATGCGATCGCATGCGACCGCTCGGGATTCGACGGACGCATGCCATAAAAACTTATATTTATAGACTACTTTTCTATAAAGAACTTTGGTATTATAGAATCTATACAAAATTCTCTATTCTATAGTTTAAACAGAAGTCAGTTATTCAATGGATTAATCATTACAAAAATACTTTATTGTATTTTGATAACTACATACCAAGCGGATGTCGGTAGCGTGAAAATTACTATTATTTTTATATATTACTCGAAATTATTTGCGTAAAAAGATAAATTATATTCACACAAAAACTTTCATAACAATTTTATAATATAAAAAACTGTTCTGAACTTAGAAAAATCCAAAAATCAACGCAACAAAGTACAACAACGAACACTCGACAATGACGCACTTTGAATGTAGATTATAAATGAATATCTATGGACTAACTGAATTTTTATTCAACTAGAGGATAGAAAATTTCATATTGATTCTATATTGCCAAACTTTTTCATAGAAAAGTAATCTTTAAATATAAGTGTTTATGGGTTATAGTGCTGTGTGTGGGTTCGGTCTCATGAGAGCGGTAGGGATTTGACGGAATATGGCCGCGGTCTCATGAGACCGCTGGGGGATTGAGCGATTAAGCCTTAAGGTGGTGTGAGCACGTTACAAGTCGAATATTCGGCATATCAGTACAGCTAGCCGAGCAGCTCGATGACGAGCGCCAAGCACCCGAGCGGGCTCTACGCGGCTGTCTGTTTTTTTGGTGAATCCCTTTGAATGTTACAGTAAATCAGTCGCTAGCGCGAGCACCGTCGCGAGCGTACTTCTTAATCTGTTTGTATCGTGGTGTTTTTGCGTTTGGTGAAATGCAGTGCAGTCAGAAAAATCAATTTTTGTTTAATCCGCCAGCTTTATTTCTCATTTTGAACAAACTTCTTGTCCATGTATATGGGCCACAGCAACCACTTACCATCAGGTGGACAGCGTGCTCGTTTGTCAACCTATAACAATAAAAAAACCATAAAAACTTATTCTATTAAAAGAAAGAACGGTAACCAACCAGGAGCTTTTCGTAATGTAACATGGGTAAACGTGCTAACGTTTAGGTTAGGATAGGAAGAAGTTGGTGTGGTAACAAGGTGAAGAGGAGCGATTAACGATGCGCCTATCTGTCCGCAACTCTATCCTAATCCAAGGACGGTTTATTTAAAAACGGAATATTTATAAAAGACAGCGTTCACTTGTAGTTAGAAATGATCACGAATAGAAGTGAGGCCGGCATCCATTTTCTGTTAACGCGTCACACCTTCGCAAATGCTTGGGGGCCAATGTGAACACAAACTTCGCGCCTGCCGCTGCGCCGCTTCTGCGGGTTATGGACAAGTACTGTAAGATTATGAAAGAGCCATACACAAATTTATCAATGATTGCTATTGATTGAAAGTGTTGTTTATCCTGGGGGTTCATGCTCTCAAACAATACGGAAAACAAATACTACAAAAGTAAACAAACAACTCTGAATTTTCAGGCTCATTCATACATAAATCATCAAGACATGCATACATTTATCAAACCTACTCTGGATTGGTTGGCACTACAGCAGTTTCCTAGTGGGAATTTCCCATCTTCGCTTGGCAGCAGTTCTGGAGATAGATTGGTGCAATGGTGCCATGGCGCACCGGGTTTTGTACCCTTATTTCTTCTAGCTTATCAGGTAAATCTTAGTTATTCTGCTTTAAAAGCCTTTCTTAATCCTCTGCTAGATTTAGGCCTTATAAAGGACCACGTTGAATCATCTTTTTAGCCGACTTAAGTAAAAGTAAGTTTACAATTCGGCTTTGTCTTTTTGTATGTATGTTACGCAATATCTTCTTTGATATTGAACCGATTTTGATGCTTCTTTTTTATTAAATAGGTTATATTTCAGGGGTGTTCCCATATATATATATATATATATATATATATTTTTTTTTTTTTTTAAAGTAAATATTCCACCCATGGGTGGATGAAGTTTTTAATGGCGTCGAAAGAGTTTAAAACGACATTGAGATTGTGAAAAACAATTTAATGATTACATCTTAAAAATAATTAAATAATTTACATTCTCGAACAGTGATAAGACATAGTGTAGAAGAATTAAAGCCTCGACTTTTTATTATTTTTAGTTCTTTAATGTCGATGAAGTTTGAATAGTTCGTTAACGTTAATTTCTTAGGAGTTAGTGAGCACTGTACCAATGCACTCGCATTAGAAATACACCGTGTACAGGCGCAATTGGCTATATGATTAATAACCATTTTATAAGTTGGGGTTTTATAATGAAAAACTTGTAATCAAGAACCACATCATGCATCATGTTGACAATATAATAGCTCTTTTCAGACTTAACGTTTCTGTATTTCTCGAGACGTCGAGTGTACCTAACTAAACCATAAAAGAAACAGTTTTTTTACTTATTTTTTAATGCTTATTGATATCCAAAACGCTTTTTTATTATTTTAGATTTTCAAAGAAGAGGCATATTTAAAAATAGCGCTACGGTGTGGTGAAGTCATTTGGCAACGTGGTTTGTGTACTAAAGGCTACAGTATTTGTCATGGAGTTAGTGGAAACGCATACTCTTTCCTGTATTTATATCAAACGACTAAGGTGAGTTTATGTAAGTCGTATTTATGCAGGCCCAATTTTTTTGATAATAGCGTCATTCCATGTCAAATCAACACACTGATTCAGACTTGATGTCTCAGGTTTTCATGATTTTTTTATGCAGCAATATATCATAGACTTATTAAAAAATACCAAATTACAGGTTATGTAGCACAATTATTTTTGAAGTTATTAGTTTTTAGAGATTTAAATTTTTATGAAACACTTTCATGTTTTGGCACCTTTGGATGCCTATAGGCTGGCAACTAACGATGATATAAACCTGGAACGGCTCTCATTTTAAAGCTGTTAAATGGGGCTTTAATATGATATGTCACAAGACAGGGTTACAATAAAAAAAAATTTAAATTAAATTTTTTTTAAAGTGGCAATTTTAAAAATTTCAAAAAATTATCAAATATTATAGTTTATAATGTCTTAATACATGCAGCAAAATTCTATAATGGGATCTGAATGGAATCAAGAGATACAGGGCTTCAGAAATATTTTGTGAAATATACCAGAATTAGTATTGTTTCAGAAAAATTTAAATAGTTCATTAAATGAAACAAGCAATACATTACAATGAAACAAGCAGTTGGTATTACTTTACTTTTTTTTAATGCAGGAAGGTCACATAGACGCCATTAAAAATGTTAGAAAATTAATTAAATCGAGTAAAACAAATTAATTAATTAAAGTTAATGGTTAAAAAATTATTGTAATAAACAAATCAATATAACTATAACAAATTAATTAATTCGAGATTTCAATTGTTGCAAGATGAAGAATCATTTCACTTTGTTGCATATCAAATCTGCAAAAGGAATCCACAGTGTCCGCTTCCGCCTTTTGAAAGGGGATTTTCCCCTGAGGGAAATCCCCTTTTTGTCTGAGTAAAAGGGGCTCAGCTTCAGTTTTCTTTTCAGGATAGGTTTCCAAACATGGTAATTTAAAGTAATCATTGCGTCTTGTTAGTTCAGTAGTGTCCTGCACACTGCATAGCAATTAATTATTAAACTAATTTGGTACATTATTTACAAAACTTGTATTTCTGAAGCCCTGTATATCTTGATTCCATTGATATCCCATGATAGAATTTTGCTATATGTACTAAGACATTATAAACTATATTTGATAATTATTAAAAATTTTAAAATTGCCACTTTTAAAAAAAAATTAATTTTAAAATTTTTTAAATTTTCATTTTAAAATTGTAACCCTATCTAGTGGCATATCATATGAAAGCCCCGTTCAACAACTTTAAAATGTGACCACTCCCAGGTTTGTATCCTTGGTTGCCAGCCTATAGGCATCCAAAGGTGCCAAAACATAAAATGTTTCATAAAATTTAATTCTTTAAAAGTTGATAACTTCAAAAATAGTTGTACTATATAACAGAAATTTATATAGCGTATTGATGGTGTAAGAAAATCTACCCTGACTACCCTGTGCCATTCTGTGCGTGTGGTAAGAGGCGACAGAGGAAATTGAAATAGGAGATGGACAGCAGCATATTTCTGATAAAAAACTCAAAATAAAACGTGTATAGCCAAGCGTGGCAACAATGGCAGCTATCCCCTTACGAGGCAATCTATGGAGGAGGCTTATGTTCAGCAGTGAACTTCTGATAGGATGTAGTGGTGGCGGAACTTATCCTGCATGAAAAATTATTTGCCAGAGGTGTCCTACCATGGAGCTTAAGCTTTATTTTTGTGTAGAGTTAAAACTTCGGGGGAAGTTTTGGAAATCAATCGTGAACTTTTCACTAAGAATGCTTAAGGCGACTCAAACCAGACTCTAGGACAATGTTTCAGACTACAAATTATTGTCGTACTAGAGAACATGACCTTAAAATGTTACTCTGACAATGTGTCTCTCAAGAAATTTTTAAAGCTAGCAGTTCGCCATGGAGACTCCGTAAATCCATAGTTTAATAACCAGATATTAAAGGCCTTGTTTTCGATTAAATGCGTAGACTCCGACAAATATGTACCCACATAATTTTGGATATTTTGAATTTTTGTCCTATCAATATTTTGAATACATGCCCTTAATCGACGCGGCCAATCATCAATCGCAGCACGCACCACGCTCATATCTATTTCGGCCGCTGCTAAAGCCAAAGATGCTCCGAGAGATTCTAAATTCTGATGAGGTTTAGCGCAGACTTTTTTCTCCAAATGTTGCCATATCTTATAATCCAGTGGGCTTAAATCTGGACTAGAAGAGGTCTAGTCTTCATGTCCAATAAAGTCAATTCCATGGGTGGTCAACCAGTTTTGCGTGCTTCGTGTCCTATGAGCTGGTGCAGAGTCCTGTTGGAATATCCAATGTGTGTTTATGAACATTGTTTGAGAAAGAGGTTCCACTATGTTTGTTAGGACGGTATTTTGGAACACCTCGGCACTGGTTTTACATCTTTTTCGCAGAAAAACACCTTAGTTAAGCCTGAATATTAGACTCCAAGCCAAACCATGAGTGACGAAGGATAATGAGCTCGGGAATACGCGTGATGGCTTCTATACTGCTGTGGGCATTATCATTTATAATTTTGTTTATTATAACTTTCTTCGATCTTAAAAAATTTTCATCCGAAAACAAAATTTCGCGGTATTTTTCCCGCGTAGCGGGCCGTACCGTAATAAAGGGGCGTACCGTAATAAAGCGCGAGACTTATTCAGCCTAATTTTTTCAAACCCTCGTTCAAAAAATATCCACGCTTCTTACGATAAGCTCGTAGTCCTAAGTCTTCACTGATTACTCTTTTGACCATGGTTCTACTTAGGCCCATCTGAAGAGCTAAGATTTTTTGTTTACGAAATAATAATTTGATGATCGCGGGTGTCCTAACTGTACGAGGTCGGCCGGTCCTCTTACGATCTTCGAAGCTTGAATCTTCAGTGAATTGTTTGATGGTGCGATAAACAAATCGTAGGGTTATTTTCAATTTTTGTAGAATATTGAAAATCTCTTTTGGCGCGTAACCACAGCGGTATCTTCTTTCTTCGACCACACTCCATGGGGAGCGTTTAAGTATTACTTAACGCAATTTGGGGGAGGGGGGTCTTCTAAAACGTTAGGATGCGTTACAGGGGCAGGAGGGGGGGGGGTGTCCGAACAACGCTTTACGTAACACTATTTTAAATAAAAAACTAGGGAATTAAAATATCCCAAGTTGACAACCCTTTTCGCTTATGTTTTACGGGGAATCCCTTGACTGTATTGTACGTCATTTTTATTTTGTTTTTGTTGTCAGTATTCACTAGTGTTTACATTGTACAGTATTCACATTGCTGCAGTCAGTGAGTTCATAATGTAATGTCCTCAAAAGAGAAAGATTTGCATTATCAGATGTTCTTAGCCTATAAAGACTCATGTTGATTTGTCAGCGCTACTATGCCAAAAAAGTCAACGAAATTTGGAAGATAGCTATAGAAAAACTAAAACATAAAGAATAGTTTATACAACATAAGTGATTTTATACGAGAGTTCAAGGTGGGGACCTTCAAGAAAAGAGCTTACTCCTTTCTAAAGGGCCGGCAACGCACCTGCAATTCCCCTGGTGTTGCGGTTGATCATGGGCGGCGGTAGTCACTTAACATCAGGTGAGCCACATGCTCGTTTGCCCCCTCTTCTATAAAAAAAAAAAAAGGTGAAGGCCATGAAGAAACAACAATTCTTAGTTATTTTACACAGCTTATCTTACTGCTAAAATGTAATATCACATATAGGTAGGTAAATAATTTATATTGTTATAACAATGTATCAAAATAATAAAAGTACTTCTTATTTGTATTTTACTACGCCAGTTTTATATAAGATTTGTATGATTGTCTATGCATACTTTAAAAAATAAAACTGGTCTGTTAGCGACATTCACGTGTTTAATTAATTATATATATATATAAACCATTATTTCTATTACCGCAAGGGTAGCGATTTTCTGGTACTTTGTGACTTTTAGGTTAAAATGGACACTAGGGTGTTACGTACCCCCCCGAACGGGTTCCCGCCATCTCGTGGCGGGGGGTTTAGAAGCCGTGGCTTGGTCACCCACGGCGAAACAAAGAGGAACCCATATGGCTGGTCCGAGGTGGAGGGCCGGCCCGAGGTGGCCACTCCGAGTGGGCTTGGGAAGCCCACTTTGGATGTGTGTTGGTGGACTGCGGTGAGAGGTGTGTCCTCCCCACCTACCGCTGCAGCCGAGGTGGAGTCGCGGAGGAAGAGGAGTGTTGGTATGGCGATGCGCCACTCGCCTTATCCTCCGCGACTCAAACGGGGCCGCACCGTTGATGCGGTGGTGGTGGGCCTGCGGGGGGAGAGGATTGTCGGTATTGCGAGGCGCCGCTCTCCCTACCCTCCGCAGCCGAATCTTGGTTGGCGGCGGAGCCATAGACCAGATCCGCCGCTGGGGTCGGGAAGGCTAGTACTTCTAAGTGCTCGTTTTTCCTGGCCCCATGGCCTTTGTGCATGGGACGCGGGGGCGTCTGTTGCACAGACGTAATTGGAGGCCGTGGAGGAAGGCGCGCCATGTGTTCTGGTGCGCCTTACCTAGAAGGAGAACGGGGAGGAATTTTCCTCTCCCGAGGAGGTGCTGCCGTGGGGCGGCAGGCGCTAGTAGGGCCGCGGATGTGTGCGAAAGCGTTCCCGTAGCCCTGCCAATATGCGACAAAGGTGGAACACCATGGGGTTTTAGTCGGTGCGAGTCCGACATAACCCGTCCTTGCCCCCGCGAGGCGGGTATGCGTAGGCATTTCCCCATGTAACAAAAAAAAAAGGGTGTTACGTAACATTTAGAGAGGGCGGTACAGAAAAATGCTATGACGCGGTACATGGAGGGAGGGAGAGTCAAAAATCTTCAAAAATTGCGTTACGTAATACTTGAACGCCGCCATATTTGAAAATTAATGTCTTTTTAGGGTTCCGTAGTCAACTAGGAACCCTTATAGTTTCGCCATGTCTGTCTGTCCGTCTGTCCGTCCTCGCTTAATCTCTGTGACCGTTAGCACTAGAAAGCTGAAATTTGGTACCAATATGTGTATCAATCACGCCGACAAAGTGGTAAAATAAAAATTGGAAAAAAATGTTTTATTAGGGTAGCCCCCCTATATGTAAAGTGGGAAGTGATTTTTTTTTTAATTTCAACCCTAACGTGTAATATATTGTTGGAAAGGTATTTAAAAATTAATAGGGGTTTACTAAAATCATTTTTTTGATAATGTCAATAATTTCGGAAATAATCGCTCCAAAAAAAAAAAATAATGTGTCCCCCCCCTCTAACTTTTGAACCATAAGTTCAGAAAATATGAAAAAAATTTGATAAGTAGAACTTCATAAGGACTTTCTAGGAAAATCATTTTGAACTTGGATGGAAACAACAGTTTTTAGTTATCACCGTCCTTTGTGGGCCCGTTTTTAGTGTTCCGTAATTATTAGAGTTCCGTAACAAATAGCCTTTTAAGGTTGAGTTACCACTATGTTCGCGCTCCAGCAGCGCTCCGCGCTTCTGCAACTGCTCCAATGGATACGTCGCGCGCACTTCTACATGCGCTCCCCTTTGACACACTGCGCTCCCCTTTGTGTTCGCGCTAAAAACCATCACGAGTCGGAGCGCCTGCCGCGGAGCGTGCAATGTTGCACGCTCCATGTTCGCGCACGTACCCACTACCGGGTGCAGTTGCAGGAGCGCGGAGCGCTGCTGGAGCGCGAACATAATGGATACCCACCTTTAAACTCATAAGTGGGAACACTTATTGTGACGGACGGGAAACTACGGAACCCTACACTGAGCGTGGCCCGACACGCTATTGGCCGGTTTTTTATTTTCGGCAAGCGCAAACGTTATATTTTTAAAATTGGTGAAGATCGATTGAAATGATCTGTCAATCCGTCTCGCTCTTAGATAAAAGTAGCGTCAATATCTATCTCGCTTAGGTACACTTAACAACGTAACGTCACATCTGTCTCGCTCACACTAGACAAAATAATGTCACTCTTAGTTTCAATCGATCTTGTTGAAATTCGCAATTAGCAAGTGTCATACTACTTCCAATTTTTTGGAATCCAAATTAAGCGCGCCATCCTTTAAATTTCCTTGCCAAAATAGTGTAGTACATTTTTTTACAGTACAGTCGGTCAAAGTCGCTTGATGTAATTATTTTGAATTCAATGTTGAGCAAAAATATTTAAAACTGAGGCAGTTATGTTTTAACTTTTAACTGTAATTTACAGAAGTGTTATTCATGGTTACATCGAAAAAAAAACTGACGAAAAGTTCATATGTGTAGTCACGGGACTTGAAAGGTCATCACAGGGTGTCAGTTTTTGAATCGTTATAATTTGAAAAGTACATGACCAAAGTTTTTATTATATTTTTCTAATAACTGTCACGACTTAGCCTATTGCCCGTTTTCGGCTTGACGTTGTTTTACTAGTTATGTTAGTTTGTAACTATTTTTTGAAGACTGAAGAAATAAATAATAATTTTTTTCAGGATCCCCTACATTTGTACCGAGCCTGTCGTTTCATGGAATGGTGCGTAGCGGAAAAGGACGGTACCGAGCTTCATACACCAGATAGACCAGCATCATTGTTTGAGGGTCTACTTGGTCGGTTGTATTTAGCAGAAGATATTATTCGCCCCGATGACGCCAAGTTCCCCGCTTTTACATTGTAGTTCTGTTTAACCTAATGTAACCTGTTATTTTTCAGTAATAGATCTTTTTACCACAGTTCATGCTTTTCTTTTATAATGTGCCACCAATCTTTGCTTTTTCAATCAGTATAGAGATTATAGGCTAGAGGCTTATTTTATAATTGTGAAAATACATCTGCTATTTTAGACATCAAAATAAAAATAAAGAACATCATAAGGAGTTGAAACCAAAGAGTATATAATCACTACGTATTATCTTTGAAACATTACTTTCAGCAAGATAATGTTTCTTTCAATTCTTTGAAAAAAGAAAATAGAATTTAATAAAGTTTTTTTTATTTATTTAATAATTTATGTACACACATCCTTTAATAGGAAAATGACAGAGATTGTGCGAGTAAGGAAACTCCTAGTAAAACGCACAGTAGTGGACCGCCAAGCATCTAAGTGGTGTGTGGATAGTATAGTTTGTTTTGTCGCGATGTGCGTTCGTGAAATTTAGCGGCCGGAATCAATCTGAACATTTCCTCAAGACAAGCACTCCCCGTGGATCTACCACGGGGAGTGCTTGTCTTGAGGAAATGTTAACACGTTAAAAATGTAATGCAGAATCCCTTCGCAACGCCAGTGAATCGGTCGTAGACAATTTGAGACCTTCTATGTGCTGGATGCGGTCAAGTGGAAGGAGTTGGCACTGGGGTGCTCCGTCCCAGAGGTAAGACCAATATTCCATGTAAGTGGCATATCCCAAAAAACTGCACGTAGAAATCTATCAGTAGCTGTCTTGTTTGACGTAGGCGTCTACTAAGAAATAATTTTGGAAATTTAACCCTAAGTATGAGGGTTGTTACCGTGTAGTTGCAGTGTAAGAATATCCACTGCCCCACATCACTCCGTGGGTGTCGTAAGAGGCGTCAAAGAGAAACAAATCAGGAGTGGGCAGCAGTGTCTTCCTAATAACGACCAAAAATAAAACTGCAGTTGTCAACCCGCTTGCTATGCGTGGAAACTATAGCAAATCAATTGTGGCAATCCATAGGGGAAGTCTATTTGCAGCAGTGGACTTTAATAGACTGATATGATGGACAGCTCAAACCGCAGGACGTAGAAGAATGAAATTGTGCCTATAGTTTGGTTTTATTACGTTGGCATTAACTAAGATAGGATTTTGAAAAATTCAAACCCTCGGAGGGTGAAATAAGGTGTTATAGTTTGTACGACACCTTTTACTTTACGGGGCGATTGACTCAAAACTTACTATAAGTATTTTGTTGATAAAATAAAAGAATATTTGGTTTTAGATTTATCAAAGCAAACCCCTTACCTCTTTCCTTTAAATTACTCAACCACGCAACGGATTTTGATACGATTTTCACTGTCATTTACAGATTTTTTAATGGAAAATTAGTAAACAAATAAAATATGTTAGTCAACCTTACCATTTCATAAATAATATTATTCCTTAAATTTTATCATTTAAATGAACACTTTAGAAGATATCACAGATTCAAAATTATGAGCAACCAAAATACTATCACTGCTAGCCGGCACGACGCCGCCGCCGCGGCCTCCTATGTTGTCAGCAAATGAAAACCGGCATTTTGAAGAGTTGTTGATCAAAGGGCATATGCCGCAAAACAATGGAAGCATTAATCTTGACAAGGAAATTCCTTGCATTTTCGAAAATGACCTTCAGGGATTGGTAGACAAAGTTTATCACAATATAACTATCATTTTCAGTATAACGTTGCGGGAGTTGAATGTATTTCCAATAAACAGCTATACAACATGTAACAAAAACCCTGTGGTTCCCGTTAACTGCGTTATCAGAATCAGTATCCGAACATATAGAAATATTTTTTTTTAAAAACACGTAAAAAAATTAATTTTGATGGAAAAAATAATTTGCAAATTGTATGTGGTTTTATGATCTCTGCATTGGCCGAGGAGTAAAAGGATTGTCAAAGACCCCGCAGTACCGATACTCGTGTAAGTTAGAGATAATAAAACCACATACAATTTCCAAATTAATTTTTTTTCATCAAAATTAAAAAAAATTAAATGTGTTTTTTTTTTGAAAAAAAAAAATATTTCTATATGCTTGGATACTGATTCTGATAACACACTTAACGGGAACCACAGGGTTTTTGTTACATATTGAATGTAGCCCTTCCGCGGGCCACTTACAGACAAAATCTGTTCGTATGAAGTCATCTGTATATAAAGACATACTGTGTAATGATACAACCTTGATGTTTAAGGGAAAATATAATCTCAAATGGCATAGCAAGATCCTTCGTTATGCCGAAAATATTGCAGCATTAATTTTGAAATAAATATATGGTAAAGTTGAGAATTAATGTTAAGGATTATGTTAGACGAAAACACGATTTCGTAAAATTTTCTCGATAGAAAAAAAATCCAAAGTTACCTCCAAAATAAACAATAAACCGACCGCTGTTATTCATAAAATACTATAAATAAGATCATGAAACTTTGCATACTAACTGAACTAACTATAAAGCAATGCTTATGTTATTAACTTTTTTTTAAAATACCATTATTTTCACTGTAAAAAGAAATTACCTAAACTATCGGCCTTTTGAGCGTGATTTCTGCCGCACGGTCACAACGCTTCGGCCTTTGAACGGGGATGTTGTATCGCTTACGATCAGAATATACATTACGCAACAGGACGACGTAAAATTAAAATGGGAAATAAACGTAATAAAAATAAGAAGCGACTGGCTTGGCGTTAAGAAACAGGCATAAATATAATAAACCTAATGAAATAAGTGTCTAACGACCTTTCTACTTACAGTATTAGTGATTACAAACAAGTCGGTACATAGCATACGACGGGCGGGCAAGTGGGGACGAAATTAGAATTTGAGCTGACTTACTCTATCCCCTTAACAACTAAAATTACTCAAAGTTGTAAAATCTGTAAACCGTGGACAAATTTGGATCTATCTCACGATAATTTATTGTTAGCAATTAGGGTAAAAAAATATCAGGAAATAAGTGTAGAACTATCATCTCCCACCCGTTCTAGCAGTATAAAGTATCGCGCAGGCAACTAAATCTAAACCTTTCAGCTCGAGTTGCATAACCGCTTTCAGTGCCTAGAAGATAGCAATGCAGTGGACGATATAAATGACAAGCTCGTGGAAACTGTCCATGCGGTCAGAGCTAAGTTCTGCAAGACCCGTCGCAGAAGAACAGAAACTCTCCGATCACACTCTTAATCTCATGGCTATTAGACGGGAGATGAGGCTGCAATCGTCAACAGATTTGACAGCATACAGGCAACTAAAGTTGCGTAAGTCTCGCCGCATGCATTTGGAGATCTGTCTGATCTCCAAATGCTTGCGGCGAGACTTACGCAACTTTAATACTGCTCGTATTGAAGAAGCGATCGAGCGGAACCAGGGCTCCAAAGTCTTTGCCAGAGATCTGTCTGCCAGAAAGAGCCAACTGTCAAAGCTGAAGACTGTGTGTGGCAGCATCGTTTCCGGGACACCTGATATTTTGAGTGAGATTGAGAGGTTCTATGGGCAGCTGTACACATCATCGTTGGAGCCACACGCAAGTGTGAGTAACGATCCAAGAGCAAGTCTTATCCCGGACGTCAGTCTGAGCGAGATAAGAATGGCTCTGCAGCACTTTAAAAACGGCAAGTCCCCGGGCGAGGATGGAATTACAGCGGAGCTTTTGAAAGCGGGTGGAAAACCCGTACTTGAAGTCCTTCAGAGGCTCTTTAATTCCGTCCTCCATGGTGGCACTACTCCGGAGGCGTGAAGCAGAAGTGCGGTGGTCTTGTTCTTTAAGAAAGGCGACAACGCTCTCTTGAAGAACTACAGACCGATTTCCCTTCTGAGCCGCGTCTACGTGCTGTTTTAAGAGTCATTATGAATCGTCTCGCACGCAGACTCGACGACTTCCAGCCTCGAGACCTACCATATACCACATACATACCCTACGGCAGATTGTATAGAAGACCGAAGAGTACAATCTGCCACTTTGCCTGGCGTATATGGACTATGAGAAAGCCTTTGATTCCGTCGAAATTCAGGCGGTGCTACAGTTCCTTCAGCGGTGCCAAGTTGACTGTCGGTATATCGAAGTGCTGAAGTGTTTGTACAGTAGGGCAACGATGGCTATCCGAGTACAGAACCAGCGTTCGAAACCTATCCAACTGCAGAGAGGTGTAAGACAGGGTGACGTTATATCCCCGAAACTCTTCACCGCCGCATTGGAAGACGTTTTCAAGCTACTGGACTGGAAAGTGTACGGTATTAACATCAATGGCGAGTACATCACTCACCTTCGATTTGCCGACGATATAGTCCTTGTGGCAGAATCGCTGGAGGACCTAAGCACTATGCTCAATGACCTCAATGGTGTCTCCCAATGGATAGGTCTTAAGATGATCATGGATAAAACAAAGATCATGTTTAATGTCCACGTCACACCTATGCCGGTAGTTGTTGAGAGTATTATGCTCAAAATTGTTGACGAGTACGTTTACCTGGGACAAATAGTCCGACTAGGTAAGTCCAACTTCGACCGAGAGGTCAATCGACGGATTCAACTCGGCTGGGCAGCTTTCGGGAAATTACGACATATCTTCTCGTCAGGTATACCTCAATCTCTGAAAACTAAAGTGTACAACCAGTGCGTGTTGCCAGTGATGACTTACGGATCTGAGACGTGGTCCTTCACTGCTGGCCGTATGAGGACCCTCAAGGTCGCTCAGCGAGCTATAGAGAGGGCTATGCTCGGAGTTTCTCTGCGTGATAAACTCAGAAATGAGGATATCCGCAGTAAAGCCAGAGTGACCGACATAGCCCAACGGATTAGTAAGCTGAACCTCTCAACTCTCAACCACATGGATTGAAAAATGCCCGAGAATATTGAGTCAGTCTGGTTAGAACACCTTTAATTTTGCTGCCATGTTCGCACCATTATTGTACCCTTGACCTCGACAATCATTAATGTCTAAGTCGAACACTTTCACAATTGCATCAAGAAAGAGACCAGTAAGTCCTTTTACCAAAGAATCACTTACTGGCTTGTAAGCAACAAAATACTTTAACTTTGACTTCCTAATTAGCGTCAACAAAACGGAATGTTAGTGATAAGAGTGAGTGAATTGGTGACCGGTGCCCGGTGGCAACGTTTCGGATGATTTGGGCGACCCCCGAACGGTCCCGGTACGGTCGCACTGCTCGCACCGCCGGCCGTAGGGACGTCACTGTCTACGAGTCTCACTGTCGTTACTATGTCCGTTGTGGTATTCTCCTAAAGTAGGCAAGGTGGATAGCGTTGCTGAGAGGCTGCCCTGTGTACACGGCTCAATGTAAGCTTTTAGACATATAGAGTTGCTGTTGGCTTACATACTCTAGTGTTTTCATGTAATTTGGGCTTTCAAGTTACACAGGTGTGTTATTGTGACGGGAACATGTTACGGTTGGTCGAACTGTGTTGCTCTCAGTTGCTCTATACCACATACTAATAAGAGTACTAACGTACTCTATACTGAATGTATTGTGCAGTGCGCTCTTTTGATTAGTTGCGTTAGCAGGAGAGCAAGTTGAGCATCCGCTCTCACACCTTTATCATTTTTGGTTGACAATTGGTCTCCAGAATGGTGTCTGATAGTAAAGAGGATTTTGTTACCCAGTAATATTCTTTTATTTTAATAATTTTGAGAATAATTTCTAAAAATATTTTCTTACTTAGCGCATTTTTCGTAACAATGAATTATTAATACAAGCGACAAACTAAATCGATCGAACATTGTTTTTTTTTAATATAAATTACACCACATGTAAATTGAACCCGTGCGAAACCGGGACGGGTTGCTAGTAATATTATAGATGTGAAAGTTTATTTGTTTGCTTCACGTCAAAACTGCTATATGGATTTGGACGAAATTTTGCACACGTATAGAACTCGACCTGGATAGGACTAAACATACTTTCATCCCCGTAAAAAGATCTCGTGGAATAATTTTCATACCAGGCGAAGGAAGTCACGGGCGGAAGTGACGAATATCCGACTTATCTGTATTGTTACATATATTCCTCTGAGAATTGTTTGTTATGAGCGCCGCGTTAACGCGGCTCTGTCGAAGAAGAAGATTAGGTATTTTTTCCGATAGAGCCTCAGTAGGTCATACTGCTCACAAATCGACTTATCGACGAACACAGATTGAACAGCGTTGAGAAAAATGTAAACGACATGCTTTCAATTTTTTTTTTAAATTAAATTGTTAAAGATTTTTTTTTGAAAACCATCAGAGAACGCAAGTTGTTAAGATACAGTAAGTTCTTGTAATATTTTTTTTACATAATGATACTGTAAACAAATATTCTGACTTTGCAAATCAATTAAACTGTTTAAGAGTAAGCTGCTTATTGGAACGACCATTTATATTATGCATTTCCTTGATGATAGTAAATATATTCTAAAATCTTGAAGGAGCGCGTAACATGGCCGTCGTTTATATACATTATGCGTTCATTTGTGACAATGCTTTTTTAATTTGTTCGTTGTGATCTATCCACTTATGCTTGTTTCGCAGATTGATATTCGGGTCTGTGAAACATCCTTCATACGATGGAACTTCCCTGTTTAGGTTGGCTTGAGAATCACTAAGGCAATATTAAGTCTTGCCCCTTCCAGTCGATGTTGCACACTCATGTTGATCCGTGTAATGTATAGCAATCGGTGCTATAGTTCGTGCCAAATCGATTGAGAAAAACGGATGATGACCTCAGATATGAGCAGAGTATCAAAAGGCGTAACTTACAAAATCTCAATTTAGATGAGATAACAGTATATAAATATTGTTATTATTCACACTTCTAGGTCAGCACATACGTTTTTTTTGTTTCTTAAATAATATTGTCTGTGTTTCCTATAAACATCGTTAAACCTTACGGTACATCGCGAAAAATGTGTTATATTTTATATTTCAATTTATGGTAAGTAACGCAGCAATTCATTTAATAAGTTTCATATTAAAAAAAATTTTGAAGCAATATAATCACCATATTGAGCTTTTTCAAATTCATCCCTTTAAAATAAACAAAACGCGCGTTATGTCAGTTCGTTCTAAAAGAAACGTGACAATGGCAGCCAAAGATGCGTCACTTTTTTGGGCCGGCCCGCACGCACAAAATAAAAATAAAGTTCTTATATAATATTGATAATAAAGTTTTATCTTTTGAGTAAGTACGTACTTATTCGGTGTCGTTATCACTCAAATCTTTATATGTGTTATAAATTAATGCTTTTTGTTGTTAAATTGAATAAAGTACTTTATAACAATAAATGATTTTTCTTCTACAGCGATCTTTTACATAGCTGTTTTAATAATAGTTAATAAATATATATTATATCAATCATTGTAAATAAAGTACTACATATAAAAAGTGTCTATATATTGAAGGTTTGTAGCCTCTGGTTATACGACCGAAAGGTCAATATCCGTTTTTCTCAATCGATTTGGCACGAACTATAGTGCAAGTCTATGTGATCTAATGGCAAATTACAAGTGGGTTCAATGAAATTTCCTTTTGTGTTACTCGACATCTCAGTGTGTGATGAACTTGGGTATATCATGTTCGCTCAAAGGTATCTGATTGCGTCGTCGTCGTGTGACGGGTCGACCACTTCAAAACTGCCACGTGCGTATACAGTGGCGTAGCTACCTTGGCGAAGCAGTGCACCAGGGTCCCTAAGTTCACGGGACCCCCGGTCTCCATGAATGACGTTCAAAAAGTTATATATACTTGGTTGTGTTAAAAATTTTTGAGTTTTAACTGTTTAGTCCCTGACCAACAAACCTCGAACGGCTCAAACTGATATCACAAAAATTTCTCCCACCTCCAGAACAGAAACATCACTGTTAAAGTAAAATCGTCTGCTTCGTTATATGATCTAAGTACCTGTATTATTAACTGTAATCTACTTCGTCATTGTTTATTTTTACCAGCTTTACACACACACCACACCCATCGCTGGTTACAGTGCGGGTAGACTGACGTTTCCTACCGATTTGTTGCTTATTTATATATTGAACTATACAAGAATACAGTAAAATGTATAGACTTTTGCAACAATGCTATATTTCGCGATTATCTGTGAAGTTTATATGTGTAAAGAAAGCCGGCTCCGAATCATCGTAGCTGCGCAGCGCTTGAGACACGAGGCAAATTAACAAAAGACCAGATGAGTGCGAATGCATTCCTTCACGTTTTTCTTGTAGCCCAAATTTAAAGCAAACACACGCGTTCGCCAGGTGGTGATAGGCCATTTATAACACATGACGTAGTCGCTCGCTACATAAATAAGTAGAAGTTGCAGCAGCGATTTGTATAAAGGCAGCAGTTTTGGCTCGCCGCTCGTTAGGCTAACAGAATATACCATCCATGGCATATTCTGTTTCCTTATGATTCCTCGTTTGGAGATGAAACACGTTTCGTATTATCAAGACGAACTAAATAATCTAAGATTTAGGAGATATATTATGGAGATTGTCAATGAATGTCGGGAAGACGCCATCGTCATCGGACTATCCCGAAGACTGCCGCCTAAATTGAAAATATCAAATCTATATTTATATGTATTTTCATCATTTTTTGTACACCTCTCTCTATTTTAACCATTGTTTGCACCAGTCCTCTACACAAAGGTTGTGTGGAAGATATCAGTTTCAGAGTGATATGACCGCCTGTTGTACATATTATAGTTTAGTTTGAACTTTACTCGTTTTCTGTTTTTCGGTGTATAATAAGGAACGAATAAATAATGTACTAAAAACATTAATATTAAATATCACAAATAGGTACATAACGTGTTCTTTTGTCCAGTATTGACAACATGTGACTTTGTAGTAGAGTTTTATATATAAGTACCTACCTGTGGCCTGCGGGTAATAATAAGGCTTAACTAAGGGAAATTCGAAAAAAAAAGTGAGAAACATACAATATAATTTTAATTTATTTTGCATGTGTGTGTGTTTTACATAAGTATGTTGTTTTAAAAAAAATTACAGAAACTACATAATAAATAACCAAAAAACAAGCAAGTGAGACCTGAAAACCAAAACATTAAATACTATTTGCACCATTAATATTTATAATTTTATTTTTCTTTATAATAGGTATATAAAGACCGTACTCCTTTCTAAAGGGCCGGCAACGCACCTGCAATTCCCCTGGTGTTGCGGTTGATCATGGGCGGCGGTAGTCACTTAACCTCAGGTGAGCTGCATGCTGGTTTGCCCCCTCTTCTATAAAAAAAAATTGTCAAAATATTAAGATAATTGTTAAGAAATATTTCGTCAAAGTGTAAAGACATTAGGTGCGTTTGGCAGAAAAAAGCGGTAGCAAGCGCTTACAAGCGCTAAAATAGTTTTCGGCCAGGACACGATTGCTACTTCAGTAGCGCTGACACAATCCGCCATTTTGCTTATTTAATTTGTTTGTTTTGAAGTAGAGTTTATAAGTTGTTTTTTTTTTTTGCAATATTTTAAGTAATATAATGACATGTACATGTTATTAAAAATTCATGATTGGTAAGTTTTTAATATGAATACTTCACAAAAATATATTTAAATTAGGTTAGGTTCCCCTGTTAAAACTAACATCGTGTCCTAGAGGAAAATAGCTACTTAAGATTTGACAGCGCTTACCGCTTACGATCGCCATTTTGCTTACAAGCGCTTGCTAGCGCTTTTTTCTGCCAAACGCACCCATTGTTTTTCCAACAACTCACTAACAGAATAATTTTTTTATTAGCCAGCCATTTTTCCAACTCGTTTCCAAAACGCTTCCTTGATTGCAATTTTATGTTACTGGGTATTGCGAAAAATATTTTTATGCACATTGCATAGCAATTATTATGATAATTATCTGTTTTTTTTTTTGTGTTAACTGTGTAACGGTATTTTATTAATAATTAATTTGCCTGGATTCCTTAAAGGTTTTGATTTGGTTATGTGTAATTTTGCCTGCAAATTTTAATAAAAAATATTGGCTTAATACAGTTTTTATAAAGTATGAACGAAAAATTGTAATATTTATCATAAAGAAAATCAAAATTAAACATTTCTAAAAATCTTGCTTGTAGGTCTTATTTTACGATGGTAGGGTAATAGCACAGATTAATAAATAGTTTACCAATAGATACATCACTCCCATACAAAAGCGAAAATACCTACGCTATAATAGCCTACAAAATCTTAATAATAATATCTGCTGCTCGCAGCGAGAAAAAATGTACCATAAGTACGCGACCAAAGAGTCGAGATTGTGTTGCCCGTCGTGCGACTCACGTGCAAGCGTGTCATCGCACGAATGCGCTAGGGTTGCACCTATGATGATTATTGTAATAAAACAAATGTTGCGAAATACATAACAATATATTTTATTTGTCGATCAAAAATATTTAAGTTTAATAAAATGTTATTTAATTTTGTCGTTGAAAATATCCTAAATCGCGTAAATAATTTTAATTAATAACCATGAAGAAAACAGGAGCAAAGCAGAGGAAAATCAATGCAACACGGTGCTGCCAGGCCGATTCATTATGACGTTGTCAAAATTATTTAAGAGTGCTCTTTCTAATTCTTCAATATAAGTAATTATTAAACGTTTCTGGTGGGACTTTTAGATATAGACCATAAAAAGATGAATCTGTATTATAGGCTTTGAAATGAGTAAACAGTGTTTTTTCGTCAACATCAGGTTTCTCCTGTAACAAAGCATTGAAGCTAGTGCAGTTATGTTTTTTTACTACACTTATATTAATGAATACCTTGGATACATAAGTCAATGCAAAAACAAGACAATTTTTCATTTGTTTTTTGACTTTGACGCCCATCCACTGCACAATAATTTCGTGGTTTCGGCATTGCGACGAGTAAGCGCGGGAAACGTGCGCGGTGTAAGCGCTCAGGCGGGCGTGCGGCAGCCCTATATCGGTTGTATCGTGGGCGATACGCAGAGCGGTAGGCATATAACGCGTGGCCTAGAGCACGGTAAATTTATCTAGACAGTATTCCAACTTCATACAAACGGACGAAGCGAGAGCTATGCCTATGCGCCTCGATCTCGGCATGCGCTCGGCATTCAGACAGTCGAGACTGTGCCGCAGTGATGATTTTTCGAAATATATAAAAAATCGAAGAAATAAATAATAAATCCGAACTTCATTTAAAATCAAACATATAAATTGTAAAGTAGCTGCAGGTATCTATAACCAATTAAAAGATATTCCTTTTCTAAACGTTGTCCATGTTTCCCAAAACAATTTTGAATGAAGCTTTATATTAGAAAGCGGATTTTTTATATTTAAAAATCTAATAATAAAGCATTTCGTAAGTCTCAGCCGAAGCGCTAATATTTTTCGGTCGCAAATTTATAAGACCGATTTTTTATTAAAACATAAACATGGTTTTTTAATTAAATCTACCAATCAAAAAACGACACGCATTTTTATTGAACACTTCCTATTCAATTCACAAAGTACCTACTATATTTGTTGATATAAAAAAGTATGTTTACAATTATAAAACTAAATGGAAACACAAAGTAGGCAAACGTAATGCTGGAGGCAGGCAGCCCTATCGCATGTTTACGTACCGCGCGGCTGTAGGCATTTATTTGAAAAATACGGCCGAGTTACAATACTGTATAGATAATATTACCGTGCCTAGAGCGAGTGACGGAGGCCTGGTAATAGGTAAGGCCTACTGCTTTAACGAACTCAAATAATCAAACTATACCTACGTAATATGTTTAATATTTGTGATCAATAATTACATGAATGAAGCAATTAAGTCTTAAAGTACTAAAAAATATAAATTTCCGCGCCTAACAGCACTTAAAGTCATTAGTATAATGACGAACAAAGTGACAAACAAACGCACTCCTCGTGATTATCATCAGTGCGTGGGTTGTGTCTCGAGCTGAGATGTGTTAGGTTGAGTTGAGAGTTGGTTTGATTGTTAAGTTGAGCGCCCAGTTTCCACGGAGACTATCCGCACAGTACAGAATTATAGTGTCCAAATGTATGCGCAAGCACAGGTGCACCCTCTATTCCCTCACAATCATCAAATCGCAATCCAACACGGTCTGAGTGACCTCAGGACCAATAATTTACACATAATTTAATAGCTTCTAATGTCAACGCCTTAATTCTTCGAGACACTGCCTTCGCCTAAGCGTACTCTTTTAAGTAAAACTTATTAAGGCGGTACATCCAATTTACTTGATGTCACAAACATGAAACGTTGCTAATGAAAATCCGTAACTGATTATTTCGTTGGCGAAAGTGAAGCGCAGAATTTCATACAGTAAACGCACATGTTTCAACGCCCAACAAGCCGAATGGCTCCATTCTCATCTTCCGATCATTTAATGATCCGCAGAATAGTGTCTATCACTTGCTTATTGCAGGCAAGGTCTGTAGGCTTCCGCCGTATATTGCACTATAGGTCAGCGGATTTGGATGGAATGTGGGTTTTTTGCATCCTAGCCATGGGTAGCGGATAATTTTCTCGTTAAATGATCCCGAAAAATTCTTTGCTGAGTCTGTCGCCAATATGTTGCTTCAGTAGATGGAATTTTTGATCACATCATCCGTAGTGCCTATCGGCGGCAGATCCCACTATTGGTTTGGACGCTCCTGCAAATTTGCGTCACGGCGAAAGCAGAAGTCTTACAAGGCCTCGGCTAACGCATCGGCGTCCCGGTCCGTCCGGCCATCACTAGTGCACTGAAAAAGAAATACAACTCTGCCTCCAGGTCCTTCAAAAGAGATCATCATCATCAGGTTCTTCATCTATCATGTGGGAAGCCATGAAATGTAAATGGCTGTTTAATTTTGTTTTGTTAAATTATAATTAGTTTTTTCAGCCGAAAAATTCCAAAATTTTCGATGTTTGAGCGGCCTTGTATATATCATATATTTTACTAAATGCAGATACACTCACTCCGGGCTCGGCCGCCGTCGTGAGTGGGTTACTGTATCGTTTGTTTACAGCAGTGGCTCGTGATGAAAAATGTCGATCGCGATAGAAATACAAAATATTCAAAAATCCAAATTCGATACATACCTGATCAAGGTAAGATATTATTCTTTTTTATAATCACAGATTTTTATTACAATATCTTGTTCCGCTAAAAGTACGTAGGATTTATTTATAAATATCTTGTACGTCTTGGACTTTATGGAGTGATCTGAAAGTGTACTTAGGTATCTGCTACTGGAATTAAGAATTAACTATATTATAGTTGTAGCACAAATGGGACGGCTCGACCGGGGAAGGACCACGTTCTCACAGAATACCAGCGTAAAATAGCAGCTTAATACTGCTGTGTTTCGTATGGTGAGTGTAGAGATCCGGAAACCCTTTTTACTGGAAACGAGGCATTCAATCTTAGCCCTCAGGGGTGACAACGCATCTGCGTTTTGATTCTTAATCGAGGATAAATGTAGATGTCTATGGGCCACAGCATTTCTGCGTCCTCCTTTTCCCTAAGGGGGAACGTGATGTCTTAATCATCTCGAATAATTTCTTAGTCTGTAGACTTATATTGTATTCTTTGTTTCTTTGGGGTGATTACTCTTTTCAATTCCACATATATATATTTATGATCTGATAACGATGAGTCAATTATAGGCATATGAAAACTTTTCATTCAGGTTAGTAGAAATATGATCTACAATTTTTTTATTAAGAAAGAATATTAACAATGCTATAAACATTACTAATATTCCCCTTAACCACTCGTGGTAAGCTTAAATTGCTTGTGTTACAAGTGGTTCACGCCAGTAGTCGAAAGGCGGATTCGAACCCACGACATTTTTGAGTTCGCGGTCCGCACCCTGCCATTAGGCTACTTTATTGTACACGTTGTTGCGATTTATTGGGTGTTATATTTTGGATATATTTTGTTTCGTTCCTTCCGATACAGCTGAAAGACCTTACCAAGTCAAAGCCAGTCTCAGGTGGTTTTTAGTGGATAGGCACTGAGTTTTCTCAGTGAGTCGCACATAACCACGCAGCCGACTGCATGATATACTTAGAGCATTCACACATGCCTCCCCCTGCTTGCATGATATACTTAGAGCATTCACACACCCCTGCTTGCCGGAGGGTAGCCCTTTACTTTGCTTCTGGGCGCAAACAAGGCCACAGCATCCACTTACCATCAGGTGAACTGTGTGATTGTTTGTCACCCTTATTCTATGAAAAAAAAATCTCCTAAAAGAGTAGAAGAACTAGGTGTGCCGAATTTGGCTTCGTTTTGTTAGTTATGATGAGATCTTACGTTCGGACTTGATAGAGTGATCTGAGGGTGTATTTGGTGAATGATAAATTAAAATACTGGTTATGACTAGATGAGAAACTTTTTGAAAACGAAATAAAGTTGATGAGAAAAATTTAATAAGGAGTCAGGTAAAAAAGCCTAGTTTTTACGATAATACCCGAGTACAAATATCTAAAAATTAAAGTAATATTAAAGTTAATTTCTGGTCGTTTAAAGATAATTCTGTTTAAAGTTTTTTCAATTAACAATAATAAAAAAATTGAATCTCAATAATAATAGCATTAAATTAGATTAAATTATATTTTATATTCTTGAATGGGAATTTTTTTCTACATTTTTCACGATCATATGAGCATTATGAGTCGTGCACTTTTGGATTTTCCAAACTTTTTTTATTAACGTTTGACATAAAATTATCGGAAAACTAGAAGTAATAATAATGTTATTTGTGAAAAATTGTGTGTATTTAAAATACTTTAAAAATTGACTTATAACATAAGCGCTTAAGGCATGCACATTTCGATTTTGCGTTTTTTTTTAAATTTAATTAATATAAAATATAAGTAATAGTACAGAAAGAAACATAAACCTTTACATTCGAACAATTAACTTCCCCGCTATGAAATCTGTCAAACCTTACACCTCATTTTAATGGGCACTGCCCTGTTGGCAGAAAAAGTCGTGTTTATATATTTAAAGGTTTGCGTTGTCGGACGTAATGCGTACAGCAAAGCAGTACAATAATTTTTCAATTGTGTGTCTCTTCCCATGTATTACACGTAGTATTGTATTTACAATAGTATTGACTAATCAAGCACCAGATTTTAGTTAACAAAAATTTTAGTAATATTATACTGGAATGGAAAAAAATATATATTTACAAAAAGTCGAAATATCAGTCCACAGCTATTTATTAATAAAGTGTATATTATAGAAGACTATGGTTTACTTCGAGTAAGTACTAAAACATTGAGGAACCTATTCGTTACGCGCTAAATATATTTGCATGTTATATTATAATATCAACGCTGCTAATTAACACTGCTCGTACCATATGACACTTCATTTTCACGAAGTCACAATAAATTCGTCCACGTTTCTATTTATTGTGTAAAGTAGAGATGTAGAGATCGGTAATAATGCAGAATTTATTAATGTATGAAAAAGAGCAGAAGACATTGTATTAATCCAATAGGCACCCTCATACGATTTAGTGCTTATTCCATATAAAATCGACAAAAACATCACCCGTACTACGTTTATATATGGACAATTAGAGATAGAAGCTTTATCTGACAACAAATTAAAATATATTACTATATAAACGCGAAAAAATACCACTTAAACTTAACTACACTTAACATTTATTTGTACATAACTCTCAAGAAAGTCAACATGGCATAATAAAATGTAATTATGTCCAAAATGAATGATACAGTGAAAATCCCGTGATAATAGCTATTAGCAATAAGATTATAAGGGTAAAGCCTAACAGATTAAATATTAATGGCCCCTAAAACTGACAAGTGACTACGTTAACAAAAAAAATATTTGTAATATTAATATAGTAGTTATGTGTTATAATTATATGTCATAGTGCTGTTTTAATAAGATAACGATAAATCTAAGACTACTTTTACTTGTCTCGTATATTAGAGAATATGGACATCCAACAATTGGTTGTTCACGTGAGCATATCAATAACATATTAAAATATAAATAAAGTACGCATACATTAGAAACACATAACGAAAGTATGTAGTTACTTATTGCATTTCTACTTTTAAGGAGTAATTTCGCTATCTTCAAGACTCCGTGCAAATATTTTGTATAATTCTTTATCGCACTCAAATCATTCTTAGGCAAAAATTCAGACACAAAATCTAGTTTAAACTAAAAATCCACAATGTCGAAATTTGAGTCTAGACCTATTTTATATTTACACAAAAAAATTGACATTATAAAGTTTGAGTTTAAATTAGAAATATCCACTGTATCGGCCTTAGTGTAAGTTGGAAATGAAACAAGTCTAAAATTTTAAATACAAATAATCGAAAACAATATTTATGTTATTTCAATTATCATCTTTAACATCATTAATATTATTTGATGAAATTAAATTATCTTTGAGAGAAATTACGCAGAGCGTAATCTCTCTTGAGCTAAATAACGTGCAAGAAATTTCTGTTCACGCGTACACTACACATTGAAAAAAAAATCACTTTTACGGATTTTATCGAGTTTTATTTAACTTTTTTTATACTCGGCCGTTTCCTGTGCTTTACAGCGCTTATGGTCACGGAGGTACTGGATAGTTTTATTTATCGTACAAAAACATTATTTTCCTCATAAATTATTTTAGCCAGATCTTTTATAAGTAATTATTAATTATAGGAACTCGTATATTTGAAATACTGCAGGTAATTTGGAATACTCCGATATCTTATTTAATGTATACGCTATCTGAAATTTTTTGTACGTAGATGAAGACACACATGAAGAAGATATATTCAAGAAGAGATTGCAACATGGAGAGCAGCACCATACGGTACGCTCCGCCGCCAGTCGATAACATCATCGGCTGGCGGCGCGTTCACTGAGCCAACATATTATGTATGACGTCATTAGCACGCATTGGAATAGTTGTCGTTATGGCCAGGTCACACTAACGAGAAATGCCGTTAATTATCGCGTTGATGGACGTTGAATGTAGGTGTGGCCACGAATTAACGCGATAATTTGACAACGGCATTAACAATTCCGTTTCGCGTTTGGCGATAACTCGAGCGTTGAAGCGGTCACACTAGGTCTGTCTCATTGTGCACGGTGAGTGCAAGGGGGTTGCATGTATGGCTGCGATGGAGTGGAGTAATGAAAAAGTTACATTTTTCGAGATCCTGCAAACAGAGCTATATTTGTGGGATCCGAAACTTAAAAGTTTTAAAAATCGTACGTCGCAAAATGATGCTTGGCGACGAATTATGCAAATGTTACCTTTTCAAACACCTATTGAAGAAATTAAATAGAAGAAAGAAAGCCTAATGGGTTATTACTTATTATAGAACCCGTTTGAACAAGTATAAAAATTTTTTGAAGTCCGGAGCTGGCACAAAGGACGTGTATACAACTAATTGGTTCGCATTCGAGACGATGAATAGTTTCCTACGAGGGGTATATGAATGTAATCACAGATTAAATACAGTGGTAAGTACATAATACGATATAAGATGGTTCAAAGTGATCGTGGAACGAAAACTTCTATTTTATCATTGACTTCCAGGTCCGAGTATTACGCGTTGCCGCGTTTTTGCTTTTATTTGCAATTTTAATAAAATTGCATCAATGATAAAATATATTCATATAATAAAAATTTACACTCATTAAATATAGAGTAGCTGCGTCAACGTCCATCTTGCTTGAAATTCAAGGAACATTTAACTTAAAAAACATTTAACGTCGTTCAACGGCAACTTTAACGCCGTTCAACGGCATTAAAATTGAAACGACGTTGACCGTTCAAGTGTAGCCACTCACTTTATCGCGTTAAATTTAAGGCAATAATTGTTGCGTTTATGGGAATTGACGTTTCTCGTTAGTGTAGCCGCAGCATTATGATAAATTGCGTCGGTGTTAAAGCCGCGCCGCGCCGGACCGATGCGTGCCTTCCTTCTGTGGTCATTTAAAATAATTCTAAAATCCGTTTAATGCGATCTGTTCAATTCGTACGTTAAAAATACCGTAAATCGTGATAGAACGCGCAGTGGCGGTGTAAAAATATCCACTACCCCGTATTGTCTCGTGGGTGTCGTAAAAGGCGACAGAGGGAAATTGAAAGAAGTGATGGGGAGCAGCATCTTCCTGTTAACAACTCAAAATAATAATAAAGTGCGGTTGACAACCCTAGTGTTAACTATGGCCTATGAGACAAAACATGGGAGAGGCCTACGTTCAGCAGTGGACTTTTATAGGCTGTAACGGATGGATTTATATATAATGGAAATAGTATTCCGATCACTTGCCCTAAAGTGACTAAAGAACACCACACTACGCTACCTGTCTACACAACCAGTCCTACACACAACTCCCAACGGATAGGATAGACTTAGACTCCCTTCATTGGAAGTTATATTATAAAATATAAATAAGAAGCCGCAACCATTAACTTAATTATAAAAAAAATCTGTATGGCAATCTTTAATTTGTCCATGAGTGGAGCTGGGTGAAACTTCATGTCGCATGTCCTTATAAATCAAGGGAAGTCCAGCAATTCATAACAAAATGATTTGAAGAAAGGAACTGCGCTACTAACTTCTGTAATGGATTTGAAATAAGTCCAAATTTCGCGCTTGCCCATATGGGTGACCATCTGGACAGGCGGCTTCGCTGCAAATTATATCTGAAATGCGTAGAAGTAGAATGTGCCTTCAAATTTTGTTAAAAATGTTGTATATCTCTGTGTGATAAAAAATAATTGTTTTATAAATATCACAATACAGTATAATCTCACTAATCCGGCACTTCGATAGATCGGCACATCCAATAATCCGGCACCCTCCGCCCACGCCTCCCTCGCCCCTCTATACCTGTGCGCTTCGGTCGCTGCGTCATCGACGAGCAGTCTAACCTCAAAACTTATCACGTGCACGTGCTTACGTATTTGTTTTTTTTTTCCAAGTGAGAATAGTTTATAGTTAAAAATGTCAAATAAACGCAAACACAAGACACTAGATTTGAATAATAAAATGGAGATTTTAAAGAAGTTAGATAGTGGAGAAAACATGTGCAAATTGGCAAAAGAATATGGTGTTGGGCGTGCTACTATACACGATCTTAAGAAAAAAAGGCAAAAGATAGTAGACCACGTCAAGACAATGGAATCGGGGCCAGGAAAGCGTAAAACACTAAAAGTTGGCGATTGTCCAAAGATGGAAAACGCTCTTTACATGTGGTTCTTGCAACGGCGTTCTAAACACACTCCTATATCTGGAGAAATTCTGAAAACCAAAGCAATCGAATTTTATAAAAAAATTACCCACAAAGATGATTTTCGTGCCAGCGATGGATGGCTGGATAAATTTAAAAAGCGATTTGGTATCCGTCTCTTAACAGTATCGGGTGAGAAATTATCAAGCGACGAATCTGCAGTACAGCCATTTATCCAGCATTTCAAAAACAAAGTAGAAGAACTGGGTCTTCTTCCTGATCAAATCTATAACGCAGATGAGAGTGGTCTGTTCTGGAGACTGTTGCCCAATAAAACATTCGTGTCTTCTACAGAAGCAAGTGCACCAGGTCGTAAAGTGAGTAAAGACAGAATCACATTCATGCCGTGTTCAAATGCTACTGGAACGCACAAATTGGATTTATTAGTGATTGGCAAAGCAAAAAATCCCAGAGCTTTCAAGAACATTTGTCTGCCAGTCTGTTACAAGAACCAAAGTAGAAGTTGGGTCACGAGAGAGGTATTTAGCGAATGGTTTCATAAAGACTTTGTCCCAGAAGTAAGAAAATTTATGAAAAGATCTAACTTGCCCATAAAAGCTTTACTCGTACTTGACAATGCTCCAGGCCACCCAAACGAACAAGAACTTAAATCAAGTGATGGGAATATCCAAACCATCTTCTTACCACCAAACTGCACACCTTTACTGCAGCCGATGGATCAAAACGTTATCCAAAAAATAAAGTCTTTGTATAAAAATAAATTGCTGATCTATATTATATCTCAGGATGGTGATATAACGCAGAGCCTTAAAGGAATGAATTTGAAGGATGTTGTATTCTCTCTCGCTCATGCTTGGAAGTCTGTTTCATCTAACTTAATCCAATCTTCATGGAAAAAGTTATGGCCCACAATGAATGATGTATCAGAAACAGAAGAAACAGATGAATGGGATCCTGAAGATAATATGCCTATTGTCGATTGGTTAAAAAATCTATCAGAAAAAGGATTGGAGACAAGTGAGGAAAATTTAAATTCTTGGTTTGAAGGAATCGAAGAAACAGAGCAAATTATGACAGATGAAGAAATAATATCTGAAGCAGTACAAGAAGAAAGCTTTGTAGAAATATTAGAGCCACCAACTACTACAACTGCTATAAGAGTTAAACCAGATAATGCATTGATGTGCTTCAATACGTGCATAACATGGGCAGAAGAAAACGGCATGTCTGCCAAAGATATTATAATTCTTCGCAACATGCGAGAAAAGGTTTTTAAGCAAGGACTACAAGTTGCACAAAAGCAGACCTCAATTAAGGATTATTTTAAAACTACATAGTTAATCACATATGTACCTACATGTTAATCGAATACATTACATACATTGACTCCCTCTATGAAATATGTACTTTATTTTATTCTTTACCTATGACTTTTTCACTATAATCCAATAATCCGAACATTCCAATAATCCGGCACCCTCCGGTTTTTAATAGTGCCGGATTAGTGAGATTATACTGTAATTAAATTTTAATTATAAATTAACTACTATACATACAAAAACACTTGCATAGTATATGTTATCTTATTTTTAAGCCACAATAACATTTTTGTAGTAAAACATATTTATACAATGATAAAAAATTTAATTATTTTCTAGAAACCTTTATATCGTCGCCTCTGTGCTTGTTTGGCCAACAAACCAATTTAGACGAAAATGACCTTTGAATATAGTATGCTTAAGAATCAATTTCTACAGAGTCTAAATTAAGAATGACTCGTGTAACTACCAATAAACGAGTAAAAGACGATATTAAAAAACAAATATCCACAGTTACAATTTTAATTTTCGTCCTTGTATGTCTTACCACTACAAATGAATCAATATTTCAATGGCGGAATTCTCAGCGCGTGCTTGTTTTGGGTAATATGTCGAGTTGAGCTTCAGGTCTTGTTTTATAATACGCGACAGAGTCCTATCTTCATTTATCGCGATAAGATTTTTTGCTTCCTAAGGGGATTTCGACGAATTCTGGCTTTAACAGCATTAACAGCCTTTGTAGTTCTAACAGCACGCCGCCGCTCCGATCTTCTACGGTCTTCGATAGAGGAAGTGTTTTTGTATCTCTTGATAGTACGATATACGAACATACGGCTGTGTTTGAAGTGTCTGGAATATGACCGACGGCTCCATACCAACTTTGTGCAAGGCGATCACCGCAATCCTATTAAATTTTCTTTAACCCTCTGCTACTGACGTAACGTACGTCAGACACCGCAAAATTTATATGTCTGTCTCATTCCGTCATTTCGCGACATAATCTCCTGTCTCGCTCAGTACCTTCCTCTGAGAGCACCACCTACGTGTTAGTGCAGCGACGGCAGCCGCAGTGTGCGCACGTGGCTAGTAGGAGCTATCAGGTGTCTACAGGACGTAAGGTCAGTAATAAGTGATGGCTTTGTCATACGTATTGTCAGTAAAATATTTATAATACCCTACTGTCTTATATACGTCACATCAGTAAAATAGTTATGTTTAAAGTATCTGTCGTTCATCACCTTAGCAATATGTTTCAATATAATTTTAATGACCTATGTTTTTGTTTCTATCTATATTAGATGGCGAGTACCAGTAATTCGAGGAAGAGAAATCTTACAGGAAAATTACTTGAACAAGCACTTGAACAGTGGTTAGAAGATGATAATGAGCACGAGTTTAGTGATGTAGACGACGAAGTAGCTGATCAAAATTTTACAATTGAAGAAGAACATGTTAAGAGTGAGATTTCAGAAGTCGAAGAAATAGAAATTGAAACATCGAGTGAAGGGACAAATCGTTCTACTAATACGCCTGACTCGAACCGCAATTGTTATCGAGGTAAAATGGTTTTGTTTGGTCAGTTACTGACTTTTTATGGACATCGCGAACACTAGCTCGTAACATTGTGTCTTTACCTAGACAAAACCCTGATCATACGAGATTTCCCGGTTACGACGCACTCTGGCTGAAGCTTTTTGATGACAATATGATAGAAACAATAGTTTCCTGTACAAATAAAAAACTTGAAGTTTACCGCCGCCAGTTCTCTAATTATTCGAAACACGAGGTGAGAGATACAAGAGCTGTAGAAATTCGATCTTTACTTGGATTATTATACTATTCCTCAGTATTCAAATGTAACGATGCTGATTCAAACTATTTGTTTGAACAGGTCATGAAATATTTAGATCTGTCATGTCTAAATATAGTTTCAACACACTTTTGAATTGCTTGAGGCTGGACAATATTGATGACCGACAGGAGCGCTTAGAAACTGACCCTCTTGCTGCTGTTTCTGGATTTTTTTGATAAATTTATCGCGAATTGTCAAGCAAATTACACACCTGGTCCATACACCTGCATTGACGAAATGCCTATCACCTTCCTTCAAATGTCGCTGCAAATTTGTCATCTACATGCCAAAAAAACCCGCTAAATATGGGATCAAGATAATATAATAAGTCTTGAGCGACGCCCGGGAATCCTACGTATATAACGAGTACATTTACCACGGCAAGGGTTCTGATGGTATAGGTCTCCCGGAGGCTGAGTAAAAGCTTTCTGGCCCTACACAGTCTGTGTTGCGACTTATAAAACACATTGAAAATACCAATCGTAATGTGACTCTGGCAGAAATGCTATTGAAAAAAGGACTGACATATTTGGGAACATTAAAAAAGAACAAACGAGAAATACCTCCAGAGTTTATGCCAATTAAAAACAGAGCTGTTGAAAGTTCTCTTTATGGTTTTACAAAAAACCTCACTTTGTTGTCTTTTGTCCCAAAAAAAGATAAAGCCGTCATACTAATTTCTATCTGTCACCACAGTGCTAGTACGGAAACAGAAACTAGAAAACCGGCCATAATAGTCGATTATAATCACACAAAAGGCGGGGTCGACGAAATCGATAAAAAATGTGCAATATATTCCTGCAGTCGTAAAACGAGACGTTGGCCACAAGCTATATTTTATCGAGTACTAGATATTGCTGGCATCAATGCATATGTACTTTATGATTAATGTGAAGGTGCGAAATTGAGAAGAGCAGATTTCCTTATGCATCTATCCAGAGAACTAGTATTACCCGCATTAAAACAGCGAGTTTATAATGAAAATCTCCCAAGAGAATTGTACTAGGTCAGGACTTGCCCCCACCACCTTTACCTGAGTCTTCTAATGAGCCTAGTATATCATCACGAAAATTACGTCGCATCTGCCCAAGTAAATTGAACCGACAAACAAGATTTGTTTGTTGTATATGTGCGAAACATATTTGTTTGCAGTGCTCCTCGCAAATTTGTGTTGCCTGCAAGACTGAACTTTGAGACTGATTTAAAAAAAATCACTGTAAGGATTTTTATAATTTAAGTGTTTTTTTTTTGTTTTTTGAAGCTTGAAGAAGGCAACGTTATGTTTTTTTTTATTTCTTTTAATTTTATTCTTTTTTCTTGATTGTCAAAGTTCCTAATTACAAATGTTCCTATAATTCCTAAGGTTCCGGTGATAAATAATATTTTCTTAAAACAATGATTTTATTGGTCTGTTTTTTACAATGGCTTAAGAAATACATATAATGTAAACTTTGCTAAATTCAGTTTTATTTTCAATAACTGTAATATATATATATATATATATATATATATATATATATTCAATAAATAAAATATGTTGAATGGCGCGAAATGGTTCGAAAAAACTTTTTAAAATAATGAAGAAATCCAAATTCAAAATAATTAAAAAGTTGAAAAAAAGAAAAGTTTTTATGTAGCAGTATTTATGGCCAGACTATTTATGTATCTCCTGAACTACCTTCGTTTCGACAACATTGGCACAAGATCCGACAGACAATAAATTTACAAAACCGCGGCAATATCATTTGTGTTCAACGCGATTGTAAACAACTGTCGAAAAAACTGTAATATATATAACATCATCGTCGCATTTATGCGACCGTTGATGAAATGTTGATTGGCTTTAGAGGCCGCTCACATCTCGTTATATATATGCCCCAAAAACCTGCTAAGTACGGCTTGAAGGTACAAGCTATTTGCGATTCGAAGACATTTTACTTCTATGATGGTTACATATGTTCTGGGAAAGGATCAAATGGTGAAGAATTATAAGAAGAGGAAAAAAAGCTCCAGGTGCCTACATAATGTGTATTGAGATTCATTAGGGACTTACACGGTAGTAACAGAAATATCACAGCTGATAACTGGTACAGATCTGTTCAGTGTGTCGAAGAGCTGAAAATAGGTTTGACATTTTTAGCACTCTGAAAAAAAAGAGGGAAACACCTCCAATTTTCAACCAAAAAAACTTGTGAAATTGGTTCCACGCTTTACGGATTTACGTTCCCAAAAAAAAAAGCTGTTCTCTTTTCGTCAATGCATCACAATGAAGAAGTAGATGAAGAAAACCATCTACCAGAAATTATATCTTATTATAATTCTAATGAGGTGTTAACGAAATTGATAAGAAGTGTTCAATTTATAACAGCAGTCGACAAACACGTCTTTGGTCAATGGCAATATTTTTTCGAATGTAGGACCTAAGTGCCATAAAAGCAGGAATTTTGTACAATTTGCACTTGCATGAAAATACAGTAAACAGATCTGTCGTCTTGAAACTACTTGCGAGATCTTTAGTGGTTTCACAAATGCACGCCGGGTTCTGAATAAACATCTACCAAGAGAATTGCGCTCATCGATAAATAGAGTTCTTGGGCAAGATGTACCATAGCAAGTAAAAGAAGAAAATGAAGCAGAGGGTAATCAAACCAGAAAACTGTCAATCTGTCCTTAACTAAAGCGCTTCTTATAAATGTGAAACTTAAAATATGTGTGCTTCCAATGCGACAAGCCTGTATGCCAAAGGCTGTTTATAAATTTAATAGTAGTAGTTGTAGTGTGTAATTTAATAGTAGTGGTTGATTTTTTATTTTTGGCTTTTGTCTAGTTATTAAACTTTAAGAAAAAAATGTTGTCATGAAAAAATAACCAATAAGTTTATAATTGGTAATTTTTAAGTTAAGAGTTGATTTTTCTACCAAAAAAGTTGATACTGACAGATAAATGTTTATAATTATTGATAAATGCGAAAAATTTAATATTTTGTTTTATTCATACGATAACTAGATACATCAGAAATAGATAGAAAAGTTTTTTTTTTAGAAAAATATCAAAAAACATAAAATTTCCATCAGTAAGGCTGCGGTGGTCCAGCTAACCTCACGTCGGTACTTATGTAACTAAAATAGCACCTCGGTACTTAAGCGTTAAAATGTTACTTAACTTCAATATAAATTTCATATAATAACTAAAAATTTATTTTTCAAGATTGACAGGGTGAAGAAAAAGTTATTCATGGCCTGTAAAAAGACCGAGAACGTTGAAGAAGGTAACGAAATACTTACAGCGGACTGCGCAGAAAATGTCATTGTTTGCAAAAACCAACCCTTCACTAAATTATGAAGAAGAAAGCGAACAAACATTCACCGAAAAACGCGCTATAACGCTAGTAAAAAATAACATTGTTTGTCCTGGTAGTTCAGAACTAGAACTAGAAAATTCTGCGATATTGATTGATAGTGATGCTAGTGACGCTGCAGATGTCGTAGAACAAAAATCCTCAAAAAAGAGAAAAAGGTGTCCTAAAAATTGACAGAGAATTGCAAGGAAAAATAGAGACGCTGGTGAAGAATATGTTAATATTAAAGGGTAGGTAAAATGTCCAGCAATGCGCTGTATGTGACGAAAAGTGCGCATACAACTGCTCAGCAAAATTTTCAGAACAAGAAAGAGAGGACTTGAAAAAGGCATTTTATTCATTAAACGATACCCGAAAACAAATATTACAACGAATTTACATGTAGTGTACGCTCACAAAGGAAAAGAACAGAAGCAGAAGAAAGTTCTCATTTCAGTAGTAAGTTTCTTTTTGAAAAATGAGCAAAAAGTGAAGGTGTGCCAGAAGTTTTTTTCTGATTATTTTGATATAGCGGCAAAAATAATTTATTATTTCTACAAAAAAAAACTTCACAACAATCCATTTAAATTGATTTCCACGCATTCTAAGGAAAATACTTAAAAAATAAGACCGCCGAAAATAAAAGAATAAGTAATTCAAATCTAAAAAGACTATTCTTTTCGCACACAAAAATCGAATTTTGTTACCTTGACAAAACTCTTAAGAAAAAAAAATATTTCGATGACATGTGAAGTTCACCAACACGCATTGGGACAGCGCGGCGGACACTTCCTTGCCCTAAAAACCCTCTCAGAAATGAGGAGAGGCCTGTATCCAGCAGTGGGACGTATGTAGGCTGTAACTGACAAAACTATCAATCGCCAAAATGTATTCATTTTATGAAGAGTCGACGAAAGAACCGGTGAAAGAACATTTACCGGAAAGTGTTTAACGAAAAATTCAATTTAGTTACATTCCATCACACAAAAAAATAACGCCTTCGATGTGTGTTCTGAATTAAAGGCGATCAGAATGTAACACTGCGAAAATATAAGAAGAAAAGAGGAGGACATTATAGAAAAAGAAAAAGACAGAAAAATAAATAAAACAACAGCTGTCGTTACATTCAATTTAGAAAACATTTTTCTCTTTCAATAAGTGCAGGACACTTATTAAACTTTTTATTAAACGAGTAAATTAAACAGTCTATAATTTGACAACCCACTGCAATTAAAACAAATCTGCTACTAACGCAATGTGGGACGAGACCAAAAACGAAAGGAACGGTGATGACCTCGCAAGTGCGTTAGTTAAAATTCTTACATCCGTGGTAGATAGATTACCTATCACAGTAACCAAACTCATCTTATGGTCCGACTCATGCGTGCCCCAGAGCAGAAACTCACATATGAGTGTTGCCATGATAAAAAAAAATTACAGTAACCAGAAGCAAAACCGGTAACCGAAATTTTCCGAGCCAGGACATGGAAATGTGCAGGAGGTCAATACAGCACACAGCCTAATTGAAGGAAATCTTTGGCATCAGGAAATATTCAGCCCATTGTCATTAATGAGAGCCTTTTTGAAAATTAAATCAAAGGCTCTAACATTTAAGTTCCTCCAGATGGTCGACGACGAATTCCACTGTTACCACGAAGAAGCAGTTAAGTATGGATTTAAAACCTAATACCATTCTCAAAAATAAAGGCCTTACAATAAATTAAAATGGAATATATTGCAATGCAAAACCAGTTTCCAAGGGCCCACAACCTTCGTAGACATCAATAAAAAATAATTCAATCTAAAGTGATGTAACTGTTAAGAGACTAACAAATAATACATTGACACAAAAAAAAAAGATTCAAGACATACGTAACTCACACAAATATATACCAGACGAAGTTAAAAAATATAAGGAGACCATAATACTAAAAGCCTTGAGGAAGCCACTCGCTCAGGAAAGACATAAAAAGAAAGGAAATCCAAAAAATACAGTGAAAGCAGGAAAGGCTACTAAAGATGGAACTACTAAAAATCTGAAATAAAAGGAAGAGTAAGTCAGTAAAAGAAAGATATGCAGGAAAAGCAGGAAAGTCAGGAAAAGATGGAAAAACTGGAAAATCAGGAAAGATAAAATAAACGTTAGACGACTTACCACAAGCTCAACTAATGCAAAAGTATTATAAAAGTGTAATCTTTTTTCTTTCTTTCTTTCTTTCTTTCTACAGTGTTAACCTAACATGCAAACAACGTTGTACCTGATTTTATTTTTGAATAAATAATTTTCTGTTAAATTGTTTGTTTTATTTTTAATAATTACGGGGGGGAGGTCAAAAAGTTCGTTTGGCCAGGGTGAGTTTACTCATCCAGGTAGGCGCTAGTTGAGTTATATATTCATTGGTCATGTGGAAAGAATGAATGAGGAAAGAGTGACAAAGAAAATTTAAGTTGCAGAAGTGAATGGCAGAGTCGGAAAGGGACGTCCTAGGCGAAAATTTATCGACCAAATTGGCGATTTATTGGAAACGGGGCAAATTAAGAGTACCCTTAACCGACGAGCATGTATGCGTAGGTGTATGGATGTGAAGGAGGCGAGAGAAGTGTGTCAGGATCGTGCCAAATGGAAATCTGTAGTCTCTGCCTACCCCTCTGGGTGACAGGCGTGAGTGTTTATGGATTTTATGGATATTCATTGTTAGTATATATACTATGTTTCAGCCTAATCAGGTCACTAGCTATTGAGTAAATAAATCAATCAGAAGAAACTAGCCACTATGGAGAAAATTGAATATCGCGGTATCATTAAGTTTCTCACCACACAAGGAAACACACCTCAAACCATTTTTCAAGTGATGTCAGTTGTTTATGCGGACTCCGCTCCTGGAAAACCCACGATTGATAAATAGCATGCCCTTTTCAAACAAGGGAGGGACGCCATTGAAAACAACCCCCGACCTGGACGGGAAGAAGGCACATTTATTCCTAAGAAGTTTAAGGTGCATCAATCGGCCGGAATGATCATGGCGACGATCTTTTGGGATACAAAAGGTATCCTTTTGATTGATTATAAGGAACAAGGTGTTTCCATAACGGGAGAATATTAAGCTTCTTTACTAGATCAATTAAAACAAGCTATTAAAGACAAATCGAAGAAAGCTTAGTCGAAGTCATGTTGCGACGGCGGCCATTCACCGGTGTGGTTTTGAACAACTGCGCCACCCACCCTACCTAGTCAGACCTAGTCCAAAGCGACTTTTATTTGTTTCCAAAAATTAAGAAAGAACTGTGTGGGAAAAATTTGGCGACGATGATGAAGTGAAGTCCGTAATTTCGGCCTATTTTCACAAATCTTTTTTTTAGACGATATTAATAAGTTTATTGACAGATTTAATAAATGTATTAGAGTTAAGGGAGAATACATTGAAAATACATGGAAAAATAATTTAATGTTCCAATTCATTATTCTTCCCTGTCATTCAATACAATTTTATTTTATTAGTTTGCGTCAGCAATTTTCATGTTTAGCCTGTAAGCTCTGACAGCGCGCGACATGTTATACTCCCGTTCGCTCGGGACCGTAATGGCGGGAAAATTTGCAAATTAGCAAATTTTTTGCTATATTGCAAATTTTGCTATATTTTCACTTTGGGACAATATTTATGGATAAAACTTACAGAAATTCTTGTTAAATGTATAAACTATCGAATAAAATTATTTTTGGTTGCTAGAAATTGTAATAAAATACGTAAATTACCCTGTATAGCATAGTAGTAGTATATACTTCAATTTTAGTGACAAAATTACTACTAATTTGAATTCTACACTTTTGTTTTTAGAGAAATTTATATGAAAATGTTTGGAAATATGTATATTTTTATGTTTTATATGTTTCCATTCGTTACTCATACCAAAATATTAAAATATTAAAAAATTAAAAAAAAACATAATAATATTTTATCTATGTGACATTTAGAACAATATTTCTAAAATAGTTTTGTGTGAATTTGAAATAAATACAACGTCAAGTTATTTGAAATATGTAAGAAAACTATTTTTACTTACATTTTACACTAAAAATAAATGAGAATTTGAAAAATAACACATTTATGACCCAACCGCCATAATGGGCCTTCCAGATTTTGAAGTACTTTTGGTAATTTACTTTTCACTTTTTATACCACAAATTATATATATATATATACGTGTTCACTATATTACAAGGAATATAAAAAAATATAATACTTTCGTTTTTAGTCCAGACACAAATATAAAATTCTATAAAAAAGACGGAGCACCTTCATCAAAACGACACGTGGAACGCCGAAAGTTCAGAGTGATTTCTTTTTTTTTTTCAAGGAACATTGCCAGGTTATGGTTTAAAATAAAAGAGCATATCTTTGTCTTTGATACTATTATCTATTGCATAGTGTCTTTGCATAAATACATACATACATACATAAACACTCACGCCTGTCACCCAGAGGGGTAGGCAGAGACTACAGACTTCCATTTGGCACGATCCTGACACACCTCTCTCGCCTCCTTCACATCCATACACCTCCGCATACATGCTCGTCGGTTAAGGGTACTCCTAATTTGGCCCGTTTTCAATAAATCGCCAATTTGGTCGATAAATTTTCGCCTAGGACGTCCCTTTCCGACTCTGCCATTCACTTCTGCAACATAAATTTTCTTTGTCACTCTTTCCTCATTCATTCTTTCCACATGACCAAACCACCGAAGCATTCCTTTCTTAATCCTGGTCACAACATCATCTTGCAAACCACACTCTTCTCTTATTACACAATTTCTTACCCTGTCATTAAGATTCAGCCCTAACACACTCCTTAACGACCGCATTTCTACTGCGTTCATTCTACTCTCGTGCTTCTTCTGCCACACCCAACTTTCACTACCATATGTTAAAGTAGGGACCAACACAGCATTGTGAATTGCCATACGTGCCTTTTTCGACACATTTTGACTCTTCACAATAGAGTGCAGGGCCCCATTTACTCTATTTCCCGCATTCACTCGTCGTTCTATATCCTTATCATATCTCCCATCCCTGCTAAATACGCAGCCCAAATATACAAACTCATCTACTTGCTCGATCAACTCCCCTTCTATTCTTATTTCACAAATCGTTTTACTTTCTTCTCTTTCAAAAACCATAACCTTCGTCTTACTTGCGTTCACTTTCATACCCCTTTCTTTTAATGATCTGTTCATTAATGTAACCATCATTTGCAACTCGGCCGCCGACGACGCAAGTATAACTTGATCATCGGCGTACAAAAGGCATTTGACGGTTAACTCACCCATTCTTAATCCGCATTCTTCAACTTTCAAATTTTGCAAACAACTGTCCATAAATAGGTTGAACAGCCACGGGGAAGCTACACAGCCCTGTCTGACACCTTTATGGATGTCAAACCAGTCCGAGTAGACCCCGTTGATCCTAACACAAGCACTAGAGTCCCTATAAAGGGACTCCAATGCCCGTATCAAGCCAGCGCTCAACCCAAATGAGTTCAGTGTTTGCCATAGCACATCCCTATTCACTCTGTCATAGGCCTTTTCCAAGTCCATGAACGCACAAAAAACCTTTTGGTTTTTGGCCAAAAACTTCTCCGCGATCATGCGCATGGAAAAGACTTGATCTGTACATCCCATTCCCTTTCTAAATCCTGCTTGCACATCCCAAATTTTTCCATCAGTTTCTTTCATGACCCTTTCAATCAGTACCTTAGCATACAGTTTTCCCACAATGCTAAGAAGGCTGATGCCACGGTAGTTTTTACAGTCCTGCTGCGACCCTTTTCCCTTATATACTGGGACTATCACGGCTTTGCACCAGTCTACCGGTACCCGCTTCAGTTCCCAGCATAAATTAAACAAGGTGTGCAGCAGGCCTGCCACCACTTCCTCTCCAGCCCTTAGCATTTCGAGTGAAACTCTATCATATCCGGCAGCCTTACCTGCTTTCATGCTTTTCATTGCTTTCATTATTTCACCTACACTAATCTCGCTACCTCTTTCCTCTTCTTTCGGAATAGCAATTGCATAGTGTCTTTGGTTTTGTTTAAAACGAAAAAATAGTTTTTTCATAGGTACACAATTTTACATAATTCTGATCTAATTAGTGCTCTTCTGGAGCGAACGTAAGGTAGGTATTGTACGATCTAAAGTGCGCATGGCTTGGTTAACGGGTATGTTTACACATTTTATCTATTCTATTAAAATAAATTTCGCACAGGAACTACGCACTTGTTTGTTTGTTCGGTTGGGTTAAGGTTAGGTTTGTAGGGATTTAAGAGCTTAGTAGGGGTTTGTAGGGGGTTTGATGGAATTTGTAAGGGTTTGTTTGGCTTGTTGAGGGATTTATAGGGTTAGGAGGGGGGTTTTAGGGACTTGTAGCGATTGTAGGGTTTAGTCTGGTTTGTTTGTTTGGTCAGCATTTAATTTTAATTTAGGTCTGTTTGATAAGATCCGTAGTCAAGAGATTCATAAAATTTGTAATTAATTTATTAATTTTATTATAACATACAATAATGATGCGCAGTGGATTTGTTTAATTTCACACTCTGTATTGTGAAGCGAGGCTATAGGGCAAACAAGCACAAAAAACTTTTGGTTGCTATATGGCTTACATCCCAAGGAATGTAGGGTATATCCATTAACGTAATTATACTTTCGTTTTTTGTCTAAAATCCATTTTGAAACCGGTATTACACAATGTTAAAGTCAAAAGCTTTTTAATTTTTTGCAAATTATTAGGAGTCCAGAAGTGCCATAGTTTTGGAAACTACCGAAAATTATGGCTTTATTTGAGTTATAACATAGAAAAACAAAAAAAAAAAAACATTGCCCCTGTAAAATTACCTAAATGGACTGTTGGCCTAACAAGCACTGAGGCGACGATATTATATAAAAATCAATTGCTGTCGGTTAGTCTCGCTAAAACTCAAAAACGGCTCGTACGCCTTTGATGAAATTTTTTGTGTGTTTGAATCCCTAAATGATGTAGATTCACATATGGAGCCGGTAGGTGGCGCTGCTTCGAGATCCAGAAATTATCCGTGCGAAGCCGGGCGTATCGCTTGTGTAGACTAAATTCCAAAGTAAAAATGTTTTACTAAACAAAATCGCGCATCCAACAAAGAATTTAATGTTTTTTTTTTATGTTTACGATTTTCTCGACCAATTTACATCGTTCTTACTGACTGGTCTTTTAAATGTAATAGTACAGTCGTATCAAAGCCCAAGAAAAACATACTTTTGATGTTGTCGGAAAAGCCGACAACGGGAAGTTATAAAAAATAATAAACTGTTTTTTTTAATTCCACACTTAAACAAATTAAATAACTTAATCAGATAATTGGTGTTACAAAAAAGTAATTATAAAAACTGTCGAATTCAATATAAACAGTTTATAACTACTTAACACTATATTTTTTATTTGAATACATATTGAAATATAAGTGGAAGCTTTCAAGTAGCACGGTCACCGAGCCGGTCCCGTGCCTGAAATTACAAAGACGGGCCTCGACCGAGCAATTACCTTTGCGCCGTGATGCAGTATACTCGTCCGAGCAAACTTGTAACTAGACTACAATCATGTTGAAGTTTGACGATCTGGAATTAGCGGCTATTGCGATCGCTCTGGACGCTGAAGAATCTGACAAATCTTCAACAACAAGCCGGGACCGAGTTCTTGCCGAGCGTTGTCCGTAGCTTGGCCGTCACTCGGTTGCCGCTCATGCAAAATATATGCAATATTAGTAGACCGTGGTACAGCCGACACTCGACTCGGACCCGACACGGTCTAGCGTGAGTCATCCTTGATAAGTGGATTTTCTCGCGCTTTGGTGGAGTGCTCCATCAACGCAGACAATTTTAAAGGTACTTTATATTAGTTGTGGTTAGACTGTGACTGTACTTAGGTACACACAATAACAATTAAATGATTCAATGAAGAAAGCGACAGTAGTGCCACCAGAGTAACCTTTTATTTTTTTGGTCAAGCTAAAATAATAACGTTCGTTACAGTTATCTCAATAGTAGTTGAATTTATGTATATATTTTCATTGTGTGCTAATATTAAACATTTCAGCATGCTTATCCCGTTAGACTCTTATTTATTTAAATTAGTCTAATAAAACAGGAAATAAGCGATTCACCTTTCATTAATTTTCGAACGCAACTTGAAAGGTCGCATCTTACAACTCATAAAATTATCAATTTTTCATATTCCCATTCTTTAATTGTAAATGCTTCACTTGTTTAAAAAACAGATTCTACGAGCATGTCGCATAATAATTGTAAGATCAACCACCATTTTTGGCAATTTAATACACGTTAATTTTCAATAACATGCACATTGATGTTAAAATCAGTTCACGTTCGACAATTTGAGTATGTAGCTATACAATATTATGTAAACAAGTATGTTTATTAAGTTCTATCAAGTTATTACTGTGTTATCATCACCACAGCTACTTCACAGAGTTCACAAGTCCACTACTGAACAGAGGGTGCCCAAGGAATGCCACAAAACACGGTCACTTCCTGCATTTCTTAACAGGTTGTTACTCCATCCAGTGGGAATCCAATATTTTATCCTTCTATTCCTGTCTATTCTCAATGAACAAGTATATAAACGTACAGCAATAAATCGTCCGTACAAGATACATAATAAAAAAATATCAATAACAAATTAGTATTTTATACAGTCATTGTCTTCTACAAATTTACATTTATAGGATTTATTCCATACTTAAATTAGAATGCAAATTTTTACCATATGCAAATTCCAACACAACATAATTTGTACACTTATCACGACTTCAAATATTAAAAAATACTGTGTAACTTATTGCCGAAAGTAATTTAATGCCACGACTTTACCATAGTATCATGTAATTACTCTTTTCTAGTGTCTTTGATAAGTGTACATAGATCATTTATTCTTATATAGATTTTTTGTTATGTAAGTTGAATATGGTTGAATTACTGGCTGCGACGTTGAACGCATTGTCAAAAAATTCATGCAAATTTTATTCACATAACATTTATGGTTGAAGTATGGGGCTCTTAGCTCCTTACGTTCTGAATCTCCTCTTCGTCGCTACTAACAACACTATTAGTTATTGTGCACAATAAATGCACAATACCTGCACAAACACAAAATTTATTTACATAAATTGAGATTCAAAATTCGGTCTTAAGTAAGACTGATTGTTTTATAATTAGAAATAACATTTATTTTGGCAAAACAATTTATATTTGTTACATTTTATTAATTTTTTTTAATGTTTGTAATATTCATTCCGGATATAGGAATGTCTGAAATTCAACACCTTCATGTTATAAGGGTTGATTTTAATTATACTAATTTTAAGTGTGTGTGTGTGTGTGTGTGTGTGTGTGTGTGTGTGTGTGCGCGCGCGTGCGCGTGCATGTGTGCGTGCATATGTGCGTGCATGTGTGCGTGCATATGTGCGTGCGTGCCTGCGTGCGTGCGTGCGTGCCTGCGTGCGTGCGTGCGTGCGTGCGTGCGTGCGTGCGTGTGTGTGTGTGTGTGTGTGTGTGTGTGTGTGTCTTTACGGTCTCACTCATAAGTCTACGTCAATTTAAACAATGATTGAAGTTACTCTCCTTTCCTTTACAAAAAAATGCTATCCGTTGGTCTCGCTAAAAAACAAAAGCGATTCGATCGTTTTTGATGAATTTTTTGTGCGTGTTTAAATGGGTTCTTAGCTGATTTATAGTCACATTTGTGAAGTAGGGGCGCTATTGTCGAGATCTAGAAATCACCCGTGCGAAAACAGGGGCGATTCGCTAGTTTGGAATAAATGTAAGATAGGACCAGCCCCTTAAAATGAGCTCTTAGTGTTACGAATTCCATCTAAAATAGACGAACACTATCAGGTAGACAGGTATCAGTCAGACATTTAATTCTAAATTTTGTTACTAATAAAAATAAAAAATATTAGGAATTTGTCGTCTCACTGGCCTTAATATGGTGTGATATTATTATATAGTATAAATGAAAGCTATTATTTCTGTGAAATAAAAATGGAGACTCACTCTAAACAACAGTGACATTTACAACAAAGAACATCATGAGTATAAGTAGAGATATGAAACAGTTTTAAAAAGCTGCCCTTTTTTTAATATACATTTTGAGTATCGAAATAAGTACGGATTTAGTAATATAAGGACAGGACCTTATCCATACAACTTACAGCATAGCTTACATTTATATAATGCATATCCAAATATTATACTAATCACGATAAATTATTTTTAAAAATCTTATAAAAATCTAAAACATCATTATAGCATTTATGTGCGCAATGATGACATACACGTAATATCTTTATTGTACTTATGTGTAGTTTAACATATCCTTGATGAAATATATTTTTAATTGTAAAATTCTATAAATTTATTACATTAACCGAAGAATGTTTACCTAATTGAGATCTTTCAGACAACTTATATCCTTTTAAATTTATTACACCACTATCAAGAGTGATACCGATTTAACGAGCGGAACATCAATAAGTCAACGAGTTGTCTTCGATATTAGTAGCGGACTCTAGTAATTTTGAGTCGCAGTATGCCGGCGTGGCAATTCATCCAAGCGGACATCAGTTCCTCATAGAGCCACTGACAGTTCTTTGACATACGACCGATAAATTATTGTAATGTAAATTTTGGAAGGCGATTAGCCGTACACAAGTGGTAGGGGCGAGTTAACTCACAGGCGCGATAAGCCGGCGGGGCGGCAAGGGTCTTGCAGCAGGCAGGCAGGTGGGCAGGCGTGTCCTTCGTCAGAGCAGCGCGGCGCCGGCCTCGGCGCGCGAGTGCGGCAGAGGCGGCGCGGCGCGCCAGGCGTCGGCGTGCGGCTCGTACAGCTCGACGGACGCGAGCGTGGTGCGCGCGCGGTAGAAGGCGCGCTGGCCGACGCACTCGCTGTCGCCTCCTGCCACCACCAGCACGCCCTCCGCCGCGCCCGCCGCGCACCCCGCGCGCGCCTCCTGCAGGCTCGCCACCTCCTCCCACGTGTTCTGAACGTAGTGCACACCACACTTGTTACTCTCCATGTGTGTAGGTATATTAATACGTCAAGGGATAACTTTTTACCCCTTTATAATTATAGTATCCTTTATATTGCGCGCCCGGAGGAGTGTGAGGGTTGGGCAAAGTTTATCTGCAGAGTGCTAAAATTTATATAAATTATGTGTTAAAACTACATTAATTAAATTTTAAAATTCATTTTAAAATTCCTTTTTTGACGAGCCCATTAGTAGTAAAGCTCGCCTGTGGTTCAAAGCCGAGTGCATACGTGTTGAAAAGCACAAGCACATGGCGTACTTATCCTAGGTCGATGCTCAAGATCGCAAAGCTTCGGATGTTGGCTATCTTTAAATTTAACCAGGCCTCCAAGTCCTGCGAAAAGGCATTACGGCAAGCCAGATTCTACCGAATTAAACACATCGGTGCAAAGCTCTTTGTCAAACTATTTGGCAGTATAGCTTTTTCCTCTCTCGGCAAAGCGGTCGCCACAAACGTTTGCCGGTCTGCCTTCTTCTCCACTGGTAAAACCATATAATGGCGCATGCGGCTAAGGAGAAAGCGGACTTATTTGCTTCTCTTTTTGCTTGCAATTCGTATCTGGACAGTAGCAACAACGTACCACCTCAATTACCTCACTACGGTACTTCTATGTCAGCGGTTCGTATCACCAACAAGGAGGTTCTTAAATCCTTGCGAAGTGTACCCAGAAGACCTGATGGTATTCCAGCTATAGTTCTAAATATCTGTAAGCCTAAATTGTCTCCAGTGTTGACGAGCTTGTGCCACCTACCATTCAGGACTGAAATAGTGCCCAAATCTTGGAAGCTAGCCAATGTGCAGCCTGCTTAAAAAGGGCAGCCGTGGCGACCCTGTCAACTATCGACCAATTTCAATTACTCCATACTCTGTAAGATTATGGATCGTATATTAAAAACGCTCACCTCATGGCATACCTGGAGCAAAATGATCTCCTCAGCGATCGTCAGTACGGTTTTCGCCAAAATCGATCAACTGGAGATCTTCTAGCGTATGCCACTCTCATATGAGGCGAAGCCCCTTGAGAACAGTGGGGAAGCACTTGCTGTTTCACTTGATGTCTCGCAGGCCTTAGATAGGGTTTGGCACGCCAGCCTTTTGGGCAAGCTTCCGGCGTTCGGCTTATGACCTGATTGACTGGGGAAACGGCTTTCTGAGTGAACGATCTCTCAGAGTCGTCATCGATGGCTGCTCATCTAGTCCTATCGCGACTCCGTTCTCTCCGCAATTCTCTTCCTGCTGCATATCAATAATCTGCTTATTCCCGGTATCTATGGGCACGCAGATGACAGCACAATTGTGGAAAAGTACCAGCCGAATGCTCGTACCAGTAGAGATCAAATTCAGTCCGAAAGAGAAGCTATGGTTGAGCGTGCGCAGTGTCTGAATAGGGCGATGCCAATCTCGTGAAATTCAGCGCCTCCAAAACACAAGCGTGTGTTTTCACCGCTAAAATGAGCCCGCTCACCCCAGCATCTAAATTGGAATACACTGACCGCCTTCAATTGTAAGAGGTTGAATTTTCTCCGAACCTTAACTATGGGCGGTTCATTAAGTTCAGGACCAAAGCAGCCGCAAGAAAACTCTTCCCTTTAAGGACCAGAAGGCATATGATTTCATACAACAAATTCTAAAATGCAGCGCGTACGGTGCAGACAAACGTGCGTTCAGCTTTGTTCCCTACCTCCTGGGGGCGGTATATATTATATATTACCGTAATTGGATCACAACAGCCAATCGCAACGGAGACTAGCACGAGTATATGCGGTAGCACAGGCACTAGACGCGTCTACATAAAATAATAACAAATAATACTGTTTACTTACAGGCTGTGAGGCAGGCATCTCTGTATTTTTTTTTCATGGACTAAAATAATCACTTACCACCAGGTAGACTGCTTGCTTGTTTGTGTTTCTCATAATATATAAAAAGCATAGTTCCACGTATATTCTATACATTAAAAAATATACACAGTACATTATTCTTGAGTAAAGCGGGCACACGTACGTGTACACGGAAAGCCCCAATGATGTGAAGTTAAGTGCCGCGAGAAGAATCACTAGATTGTACGCATGTAAAATAACAGCTATAAAGAATAACATCGAAACAAAACGCATGGAGTAAATATTCCTTGGACGTTGATTCTGCTTTAGCAGACATGCAGCAGAATGATTTTATTTGACGTGAAGAATGAAGATGGCACACCGAATGAAACTTTTTAGGGACAAAATGTTAAATAGAATAATTTTTATTCAATATAGATTACAAGAATACTTATTGAGTCATTTAAGTTTTACTACCGGTTCGGAAAAAACGTCAGTCCTGGAAACAACAAGCAAGAAACCCAGCGGACCCCTTTTCTTTAAAAAAAAAATACAATGTAATATTTTATACAATTAATTAAGAAAAATTTAGAAACAGCATTTAAAAATATTATGATATTTTATATTCCCGACGAAAACATATCTTTAAAAACATATCTAACTTTCCAGCACCCTTGGCCACAGCGGGACAGAGATGTTCAACATCACATAATACATAAAAATAAAAATATAAATTTCTTTGCAATCTTCCGCTAAATAAATACAATGATGTGTCTTACCTGGATTGAAGAGCACCTCCCGCCCTCCCTCAATTGCATGCACTAACTTCGTCACCGCTAGTCCCAGCACCACTACTTCCAACACCACTATTCCAGGTAAGACACACCATCGACGATAATAAAATATTAAAATAAAAATAGTATTATCGTCGATGGTGTGTCTTACCTGGAATAGTGGTGTTGGGAGTAGTGGTGGTTTATTTTTTATTATAATGGATTTCCGCAAAGTAACGCCTGATTCTATCAATGCTCTTAAAATTATTAGATACTTTTTGGTCCGATGTAATAGTATTTTGAAGCTTTACAAGGGTAGGCTTGGGCTGAGTAAAAATAAAAACGACGGGTTGCACTCCGGGAGTGCCGGCAGAAGTGAAAACTTAAATATTAACGTTGTGCATTTTTGATATTTTGTAATGGTTAGAGAATAATTTTGCACGAATTTCTTAAATTATCAGTATAAAAGTACTATCATTTATGTGGTAGAATACAATATTTATTTATTGCGCTATCTTGACACAAACATGACAATTTATATTATAGTCCGTTCGCGTTAAGAAAATAGTGAGTCATCGTTGTCCGCCGGCCTGGCCACGCCCCCCAGCCAATTAAAATGCAAGAAATTAGAAAGTCGAGTTCACAGTGACCAGTTGAAGTCAGGCCTTCGAACAAAACGGTTGTGTATTTTGCGTGTTACTCCTTCAACATTAAATTTTAAAAATGAATACCTCACCTATTCGAAAGAATAAAAGTGGATCAATAATCCATAGTGGAGAGAGACGCGTAATTTACAATGTTTATAAGTACTTTATACTGTGTGATTTAAATGCGACTGTGGAGAGCACAGTAATCAGTGTGTTCGAAAATACTGTTTATAAAATTATTAAAGAACAAAAGGATACTAACACATTAAAATCACCCGTGAAAAAAAGAGCTCGACTATCGACGGTCGATAAATTAGATGAACTAGACAAATGTGCAATAAGGAGAAAAGTTCACTCAATATATTTAAATAACGACTACCCGACATTGGACAAAATTATGACACTTTGCAAAGCTGACGAAGATATTCCTGTTTTCAAACGTACCACACTTCATAAAATAATGCACGAGCTTGGTTTCGATTTCAATAAACAGGATAGCAGAACATTGTTAGTCGAAAGAGAAGATATTGTTTTATGGAGGCTTAAATAACTGAGGCAAATAAAAGAATACAGAGCCGCTAATAAAACCATTTACTATTTAAACGCCGGACACGTAAAGACAAAAGCATGGTTGGATACAACGGTAAAAAATAAAAGACAAGCCTTTCTAGATGGCTTATCAGCCGGTCCAAAGTCTCCGACAGGAAAATGTAAAAGGATAATTGTATTGCACATTGCCAGCGACAAAGGATTCGTTGAAGATGGTCTACTAGTATTTGAATCTAAGTCTACAAAAGACTATCATGAAGAGATGGATGGTGAAAGATTTCTTAATCGGTTCATTAATATAATGCCTAAGCTAGAACCAGGAAGTGTTGTTGTCATGGATAACGCTCCCTATCATTCGGTAAGAGTCGAAAAAATACCAACAACCAGCTGGAACAAGCAGCAAATAATAGATTGGCTGCAAAGCAAAGGCAAATCCATGGACATGACTTATTTAAAAAAAAGAATTATTAATGAAAATTGCCGAAATCGCCCCACAATATAATAAATATTTAATAGATGAGACTGCCATAAGTAATGGCATTACAATTCTTCGCCTACCGCCTTACCATTGCAAACTTAATCCAATTGAATTGGTTTGGGCCCAAATAAAAAATTATGTTGGTGCCAATAACTTCACACGTTCAAAATGAGTGACATAAAAAAAATTAGATGACGCAATAGCATTAATAGACGCTAATCGTTGGAAGAAGTGCTGCGACCACGTGATACGCGAAGAAAATATCATGTGGGATTTGGATGACATCATGGAACTTGCAGAACAAATTCTTTCATAATTAATGTAACTGGAGAATCTAGCGATACTGATTAGTGATTTCGGTAATTTTAAGAAAATTTGTTTCCATTAAACTTAATTAAATGTTTGAAAAAAAAGAATTTTTACTCCACTGTGACACCTTTACCCTGTAGTTGCACTGATGGCTCACTATTTTCTTAACGCGAACGGACTATAGGTACATTCGCGCAAGCGCCTTGCGCCGCCTAAACGACACAGCAGGCGCAGCCATAAATTTTTGACGAGCCGTAGAAAGAGAGGGGGATACTTCCTCTCCTACGCCGCGCCGGCTGTCTCTCTCCCTCCATCCGTCTTACGCATTTTCGATCAGGGTCACGTATCCTGACACGAGTTTAACATTTTTTACCCATTACAGAAAAGTGTACAACGCCGATAAAGAAGTTTTCACTTCAACAAAGATTGACTTACATCATCAAAGCTGTATCTTTCGACGGAGGTAAGTACGGTCCGACGCGGCGCGTTGCCGCCTATGACGTATAGGTAGTTGTCGAGCACGACGGCCGCGGCCTGACTGCGCGCGTGCCGCATGGGCGCCAGCACGTCCCACTTGCCGGTCGCCGGGTCGTAGCATAGCAGGTCGCGCGTGTGACGCCACGTGTGCGTGCACCCGCCCACCACGTATATCAGTCCTTACGTATGCAAATAAAATTATTTGTGCACTAGCTATCGGTTGATCACATACATTTAATGATATTAAAACTATAATGCATATATTTATTTAATCTTTATTGTTTTACACCTTAATCTAAGGGTTACAATGGGTGGACTTAATGCCTTATGGCATTCTCTACCAGTCAACCCTGGGATATACAGTTTCATCCAAATAAAATTATATAATTAAAGCACGTGAAAACACCACCAGTTTTTTTTCCGGATTTTCTCTGTAGAGGTTTCACTTGTGTAACCGGTATAATATTTGACCTATTTAAATACGCGTGATACTGCGTGGCATGACCACAGATAATATTTTTTTTTATTAATTTTGGTGCAAATGCTCTTTAAATATACTAATTTGTGGTTTTTTATTCATCATCAAACTGTAAAATTCTTTGCTGGATATTGGACCTCCCGTCACGCTTGCTAAGCGCATTGACGATCGCAATATCAAACCAGTCTATCTATCCTACTTAATCATATATCTACGAATCATATATCATAAATTTACTACTTTTTGTAAAATTTTATTATAAAATCTAAACAAAAAATAAAAACCTGTTCGGCAGACAAACCCGAATGGATTAACTAACTTATCGATAGCTAAACTTGTGGCGTACATTACTACATTGCAGTACTTTCGGTTGCAGTAATACGAAGTGGCAAGTTTCGATTCGACTTATTTGGCCTTTATTTTGTATAATATTTTGATAAAGACTTATATATCGATTATATTAAATTACAATATATTCAGAATCGTGTTGGGATTGAGTTAAATATTTAACTCATTTGACGAAACATCCCGTTAGCTCGGGACATAAACACATGTGTTCATTATTCATCACAAACTGATTTAGTTGATATGAAATAAAATTTTGTTAATATATTTATTTCGCGTAATAAATTATATTTATTTTAAAATAGCTTATTATTCACTTCATGAACTATGCTGGAAAAACTTAGTATATTACGAAAATATTCAGAAAATACGAGTTTTAGCGATAATATTATGTTAAAAGTATTCACAGGTGAAAAGTCACGATGTCCTTTTGTAAATTTGACGGTTTTGTTTTTGCATGAAAATACACTGCAATTCGGCATTTTTGTCCGAGCTCAATTGACTGGCACGATAACTTGCGTAAGTGGTGGTGGCGCACGACGCGGAGCAACTAGTTTTATATAACGGGTACGTGTGGGACTCTCGTACGTTTGACAGAGAGGTATGCCTTGCGATGCCGTCTCCTTTGGTTTAATACTTCACAAAGGCCATCACTTATTCTGTCACTAGTAATGTGGTTAATTTTAAAACACAATACTACTGTATTCTATGCTAAAAAAAATTGCGAACAAATTTTTATCATTACCTTCAAAGTTAACTACTCCCATTCCAAACCTCGGTTCCGGCATCCGACCACTAAGCGTCCATTCGTCATTGATCGGGTCGTACACCTCCACTGAAGCGCCCATGTCGGAACCGACCCAACCACCAAAAGCGTACAGATTGCCATTCCAACCCGTGAGGCCAAATTCGCAGCGTGCTTCCTTCATTGGAGCAATATTAGACCATTTATTATTCTGGAACAAATCAACTTATTTTATGATTTCTCAAATTTACGCGAACACTAAACGTCGGGAAATAAAAATAAGTAGTATTAAACGCGATAAAATCCGTAAAAGTAGTTAGCTTATGTTCTTTAAAAAGTATTATTTTAAATTTTACTTGATATTTTTTTTTACAATTCCATTCCTTGTTTAAACTTTTAGTCTTTCATATTTAAGACTTTGCAATTATCAATAGCTCTTTATTCGTTACAGCCTTTAAAAGTTCACTCCCGAACTTCCTCTGCCATAGATTACCTCCTAGGAAGGAAGGAAGGCCTAGTTTGTTATTTATTAAAATAAAAGGTAAATTCTGGCTATTGGAAAGCAAAATCGTCAAATAGGTAAAAATATATCGAACCCCAATCATAGCGACACCACCCCATAGCAAAATAAAGAAACAAAACGACAAAAGAGCAGCCTTAGCACCACTAAAACAGAAAGCACTTTACTTGTAACGAGGCATTGCTTTTTATTCTTCAGTGGTAACAACACATCAGCATTTTATTGATTTTTTATCAATGGTAGATGTAAATACGAGTATATACGAGTATACGCCACAGCATTCATTTACCATCAGTTGATCACATGATTTAGTTTAGAAATGATCTTTTTTTTTAATAACAGGATGTAAGTATGAAAAATATTTTGTAACTTATCCCGTTCTATGGAACAACATTGTATTAGTCCAGGAGGAATCGGCGCATGAGCACCCATAAATATTCCACCTCAATTTTGTAAAAATCTTCAATTTCTTCAAATTGTCTTACTGATGATATAAATGCATTCTAATGGATTAAAAGTATTCGAATGTGAGATTTTTCAAACCTTTAAAAATTCATATTTCCGAAAATATTAACTGTATCATAAAAAGTCTTAATATTTGTTGTATTTGTATTTCATCAACGAATGATTTAAAAAATGTCCCGTTTAAAAATAACAATTCCTTGCAATTTAAAAAAAAATCGGTTTAATACAATATAAAACCGAGTTTCCCCATTACATATATTTATATCTTCAGTAGTCCTTATGGCAGAATCGCTGGAGGATCTTAGCACTATGCTCAATGACCTCAATGGTGCCTCCCAACGGATAGGTCTTAAGATGAACATGGACAAAACAAAGATTATGTTCAATGTCCATGTCACACCTATGCCTGTAGTTGTGGGGAGCACTATGCTCGAAGTTGTTGACGAGTACGTTGTGAGAGTAGAGAATTTTACCTGGGACAAATAGTCCGACTAGGTAAGTCCAACTTCGACCGAGAGTTCAATCGATGGATTCAACTCGGCTGGGCAGCGTTCGGGAAATTACGACACATCTTCTCGTCAGGTATACCTCAATCTCTGAAAACTAAAGTGTACAACCAGTGCGTGTTGCCAGTGATGACTTACGGATCAGAGACGTGGTCCTTCACTGCTGGCCGTATGAGGACGCTCAAGGTCGCTCAGCGAGCTATGGAGAGGGCTATGCTCGGAGTTTCTCTGCGTGATAGACTCAGAAATGAGGATATCCGCAGTAAAACCAGAGTGACCGACATAGCCCAACGGATTAGTAAGCTGAAGTGGCAATGGGCCGGCCATATAGCTCGAAGAACCGATAACCGATGGGGAAGAAAGGTTCTCGAGTGGCAGCCTCGTACCGGTAGGCGTAGTGTAGGGCGACCCCCCACTAGATGGAGTGACGACCTGGTAAGACATGCAGGAAGTCGATGGATGCAGGTGGCTCAGGACCGTGCTTTGTGGCGTTACTTGGGGGAGGCCTATGTTCAACAGTGGACTTGTGAAGGGCTGTAATGATGATGATGATGATGATATCTTCAGTAAGACAACTTGAAGAGAAACGCATAAAAATTGAGTTGGAATAGTTTTCAGTACTCATGCGCCTGTTTCTCCTAGACTAGACTTTTATTATTCAATTTAAAGTTAAAATGCGATGAAATGAGGGTTAAATATAAAATTATTTTTTTGAAATAAAGCAAATATAATTTAAAATATTTGTAAGCAAAATATCATCATAGCTATTATTGTATTTTTGTGTGGCAAATAAATACTTTTTATTTATTTATTTATTTACATCATATTTGGAGACGAAAGTAACTTGAGGTATCTTCGTCAAATATTTAGTGGACTGTAATTTTGGTGCAGACGACAAAGGGGCAAATAAGTAGGTGGGATGGCACGCACTGACCTGGTGAGGGCTGTCTCGTCTTCCTCTTGGAGTATCCGCTATACAGCGGGAACGCCACGAGGTTCGGCGCACGCGCACTCTCGGATCAGTTCCAAGAACCCCCACGAAAGGTCGAGAGTGTGACCACTCTCGACCTTTACACTCACGAGGGCGTCTCAAACTTTTATAAGTTACAAAGACACAATGTCTGATGCGGTGAGTATTAAACATAAACAGGAGAACTCAATGTCCTGCGCGGTTTTGCGGTTAATATACCTACGACGCGACGGCTGGCCGTGCAATCGCGGAGAACGTAGAAATGTCACTTAATGACGCGCCACGAGACCTTTTCTTTCGCACCTCGGCGGTAGCGCGTGTGATAGGGAAAGAGAAGGGATGAGAGGAGTCAAAGATATGCACCAATAATTTCATTACATTAATAAACTAGATTATTAACTGGCGTTACCAATATTATTATAGGAGCTTAACTTTTTTCTGAGACTAATCAGATTCTTATTAGATTACACGCAAATTTTATGGTTAAACATCGATCACAGACAGTTTTAAAATTTGTAAAGGATAAATGTTCGTGACTAAAAAGCAGATAGGCGTTATTTCCGTCCTTTAGTACCTGTGGTTCATAAACTTCTCCATTCGCGAGTATTTGGCTGCCTTGTTCACCGCCGACCGCGTAAACACGCCCAGCCAGCGCAGCTACTCCTGGTTGAATTCTTGCTATGCCCATAGGTGCAAGCTCCTCCCACTCTCTAAACAAAAAAAAATGTTTAAGAACTATTTTATTAAATTTGGATAAGTAAAAATGGTGCGATTTTGTGTATTAATTCGTATAAAAAAATTTCGCTATGGGACGCGTATACGTCTGTCTTGGCGTGGTTTCGGTGTAACACTTAAAAATTAAATTGTTTATACGATTAATGTGAATAAGTTATTAAGACAAATATTTCAATTATTTGACATTGGCAAATGTAATTGTATGAGTCCACTACTAAAGAAATACTTTTAATTCTCGCAACCAAAACCATTTTTTTTGGAAAGAAATTACTTATTTAACCATTGGTTAAGACAATATATCTCCTGGAAAATGATTACGATGTTTCTGGATGATATTGTTTGTATTTTGAATATATTTACAAAATCTTTTTTTATAGGAGTGGGGGCAAACGAGCATACGGCTCACCTTCATGCAATTAAAAAAGCTTAAAAATTCATGTGAAAATAGGGTAAGACCTATCGCACATTGGTATACTACTTTATCTAAATTATTTTAGTGTTAAATTAATTAAAACGATTTAACTGTTTAGTCGATGATATGAATCGACAAACCAGTATGTTGATGAATGATAAACCTAGATGTCGATTTACTAGTTTTCTCTATCGGTCGGTCATTTTGCTGCAATCAATTATACTTAATAATTACAACTTCTATGATAAATATTATAGTGTTAACTTGTACTTTACTTTATATAATGCAATTTTAACAAAATAGGAAAAAAGTATGCCGTTTCAACGGCGCTAGTGGATAGTGAAAAAATTAAAATTTAATAGAAAAGAAAAAACTAATTGGTGCCAAAACGATTAAAATGTTTTAATCGTTGTAAATAAAAAATAACACACAAAATTATATTATAATCTGTGAAGACATGTTGGTTATGAATAAGATTATATTCTTTTGTAACTTTCTTAAATATGTATAAATCTCATCAGTAAGGAAAATATTTTATTCGGGCATTGATAATAATGATGTACTTTTTGTTTATGAATTAAATTGAATGATGTACTTTTCAAAGATACTTTGATTCATTATGTGTATGCAAATTTTGCGCAAAAAGAGCTTTCTTTCCAAAGAAAATATACAAGCTATTTGTGTGATAAAATAAAAAACAATACTCTTTGTTTTGAATATGTAATTAAACCAAAATATCATAAACTTGATGGAGATGACTGATGTGAAAGAAGCGAGAGAAGTGTGTCAGGATCGTACCAAATGGAAGTCCGTGGTCTCTACCTACCTATCAGGGATACAGATGTGAGAGTTTATACTACGTTTTGTTATTACGTACGATTTCTTTGAATGAAGAATCGATTGATTCAGCTACGCCAGCCTTCTTATTTGTTCTTATTTGCTCTTGGCTACAGCAATAAGTTTTCTTGAAATTAATTGATTCCAACCACTGAGTTTATTACCGGTTGAATTTCTAAATATCTTTACCGGCTGGACGACGTGTGTGACGTACCCAAATCAATTTTATAGAAATTGTGTCAGTAAACGTGCAAGTTAAAAATATTTATATTTTTTACACTAACCTTTTATGCAAGTCAAACTTCAGGACAGTGGACAGTATATTATCAGTTGTGAGGGATGGGTGCGCGGAGTTGTCGTGGCAAGAGCCGCCCGCGACCAGAAGCACGCGACGTGAGCGGGCGCGAGGTTCAGCCGCTAGCGACACCAAAGCACCACGACCCGTCTTCTACAATTTAAATAATATAATATAATATACCGCTTACATTTTCGTCCGTGCTGTTGCTAACTGCCTGGGACATGTTTTACGTATCTTCCGGCTCCCAAAAGACAGCTTAAATCGTCGGCATACAGGATTATTTTGCTATAACCGGACAAATTTGCAGAGAAGATTTAAAATAAGTAATATAGGCAAGCGGTGAGGAAAAATTTAGCCGATTTATCATTTAAATTCAAAATGCGTGGTAAAGTATTATTTTATGATTTCTTAAATTTACGCGAACACCACATTGAATAAAACTAAATTTACCTACTGATTTGATCGCGTTTAATTAACTACTTTTACCTTAGAGCATACATTACATGGAGGGAGCACTGTGTGAGCAGAAAGCGTGATCGGCGTAAGAGAGAGAGAGAGCTGAGTTTAGGTAGAGTCTGTCTCTCTCGCACAGTCACTGTCATTGGCTGTTTCATTGGGCATGCGCTCGCGCGATGCAACGGTGGAAAACACGCCAGCCAATCAGAAGCATGTGCGAGAGAGACAGACTCTACCTAAACCTTAGAGCACCGATCACGCTTTCTGCTCACACAGTGCTCCCTCCATGTAATGTATGCTCTAAGACTTTTACCTATTTTTAATTCCCGACGTTTCGGGTGCTTTACAACACCCATGGTCAGTCTCTCGTGACCATGGGTTACGTTATTTTTATAAGTAAAAGTAGTTAATTAAACGCGATAAAATCCGTAAATTTAGTTTTATTCAAAGTATTATTTTAACTGATTTTACTGCGCACGCACGCATTCGTCATTACGTTCATTATTCGTCATGGTCACATTACTAACTTTGTGTTGTCGTTATTATTATTGTGTTTTGTATTTGGTGAATATAAGCTAAATTTAGTGATATTATATTCTTTGAGACATGAAGGAAGAAACTGCCGTCTGTGATACAGGCTCGGCCTAGTACAGCCGGCAATAACAAACCGAAGTAAGAAACTTAAAATTTGTAGATAGCTTATTTTAAACTTATTGTAAAGAAGCTTATTTTAAAGGAAAGGAAAGTAATTATCCGTAAGGGTCGATCAGTAGATAAAAACGTTGTTACCAATAAATAACATTCAATTTGGAATTAATTTAAAAAGTAGACGCTTATTTATTTGTTTTCAAAAACTGCAACAACGGTATATCAGTTAAGTTTAGAATTTAGCTCGTTGCGCGGAAAACGGGTACTCTCGCATTTTGTTTATTTGATTTGGGGGATTATAGAGAACCACGCATACAGTCTACATATAGTGAAATCTCACATAACAAATCTTAGCCCAACCCGGGTACCTTAGCTACACCATTTTGAGTTTCCTTCGATCCGGATACGAAGGGAAATACAGTCACCCTAACCATTTAGTGACTATTCGAACCCAGGAATCATTAGCGTCAGCATTTTCTAGTTACTTCGACCCGGATTAGAATCGGGACAACTGCTGCACCATTTTCTGGCCCTTCATTCCGGATATAAATTTAGTCAGTAGCGCAACCATTTCTAGTTCTTCGACCCGGATTCGGAGGGACAGCCTGTGGCTGCACCTTTAGCTATTCTTTGAAAAATAACCCTGTATACATAAAAAAAAAAATATTAGCATGATACTAACTCATACTTGTCACTTAATGTAATGTAGAGAATTTACAGGATGTTTGGGTGGTATTTTTTTACATTATATTCAAGTTTTGTGTTTACCATAATTAATTCAAAACCAGATACAACATTTTGGTAAAAAATATTGCGCTAAATCTCAGATGTTATTTCATTAATTTGTAACAGAACTAATTTACAACGGAAAGTTCTTTCAGTCCTGTTCGAATGAGCATTTCTCAAAACTAGCTGTCGTCTTATCCCTGTTCCTTTTCTTTATTAATGACCTTACCTAGGATAAACATGTTAACGTATTATTTGTTGAAATTGTATGAAATCATTTCGCGCAACACTTATCAACGAAATCTAATAATTGTATGTACTTGGAACCTTAAAATTTTTATTGCGTACAAATTTATGTCCTTGCAGACTATTTCATGCTATACGAAGAAGTCACGCATACTATTTGCGGCGCTATAACTATTACTTAATGGTCCAAATTAAGCAAACAATAAACCAAGTGAACTTTTTTTATTCACATACCATATCGACTCTAACAGTTTTCAAGGCTACTGCTATGGAGGGATCCTGTACGGTTTTAAGGGCGTCATCCAAAACTTGTGGCGATATCAAAGGCAGACGTACATGGCTTAGAACTTCAAAGCAATGACGCCTGCGACACGCGGGATCATGTTCCAGCCATTGAAGCGCTGGATATAAAACCTACAAAACAAGGAATTTATTTTACTCTAAATTCATTAGTCGTTTGGTTCCAGCGATAACTGATTTCTAGTTTAGCGAGAGAAAATCGAGTACTTAAGAATACACAAAATAAATACAGCTACGACGAACATCAATTGGATTTCATAATGATGCTACATCCCGTGCCACTGCCTTCGAAGATTTTAATGAGTATAAGAGAGGTTTTGTGGCATTTCTTGAGAGACCTACGTTCAGCAGTAGGCTTGTGAAACACTGTGATGATGATGAGGAAAAAGATAAAACGAAGTTACGAAATCTAGTGACCTGCGAGAGAGACGTCTTTGAGCAGTCGGGTAAAATTTTAATACTAATTATTAAAAATATATAATTTATTGATACTTGTAACCGACTTCAAAAGGAGGAGGGACTCGGAACCTCAGAACTTTTATCTAGGTGAACCGATTTTGCGAATTCTATTTTATTTCAAAGCTGGTGCTTGTCATGTGGCTCCATATAAATTTGATTTTTTATATGGAGTTATTGCATAGCTTCTATCGCGGGCCTTGAGCGCGGGGACCGAATCCAGAAATTCCGTAACGAAAAAACCTCACGCTCCCCACTCCGACGGGCACGGAGGTGTGGCGTTGAAAGCCGTGCATCGTCTAACGTCGTTTCAGTTCGGCAGACTTCGGCACGGTGTTTGTGTGCGTGCGACTAGACGTATGCGGGTACACTAGCTGCAAACTCAATGATAAAAATTCCTGAATAATCTACATGTATTGTAAGATATTAAAAATATTTTAAACAATATTAACTTCTCATTTATTCAATAAGAGAAAAAAAATTGTTTTCTTATCGGTCACCACGCTCAAAAAGTGTAACTTGATTTAATATCAAAGACTTAACTGCATAAATAAAATAAATAAATAATTATAGTTGCATAAGTTGATAAAAAATGCTATGCAATAGCTTTACCGCGGCAGTCACCGAGTGCCACACGTATTTTTATATTGATGATGTTCTCATTTTATTTATATTTAAGTCGGTTGTACAAAATTTTTAGTTTTACCACTTGTCTCAGAAAATATAGAGTCTATTGTTTGTTTTATAGGAAAAGAGGCTCTAATGAGCATTTATTTGAGTAGGTAAATCTCTCTCTCTCTCTCTTCCTCTCTTTCTCTCTCTCTCTGCCTCTCCCGTCAAAGATTTTCCTTAATTTGGATTGATAACCGCAGTACCCGAACTCTCGCATTTTTGCCGCAACTATTTGTAGCTTTGAGACGTTTCTAACATTTTCTATAGTCGCCTCTTACCACGCACATAGACGTAATGGTGTAGATATTATTACACCACCACCACACTGCTACTCTTACTATACCTAAAACTGAAGTCTTATTATACTTCCTCAGTAGCGTAATAAAACTTCAATTTGGTATTATTTTCTAAGGACTGAAGAAGGTCAAAGTAAACTGGTAAATATACCTGGGCTTCATTATCAACTTTAAGTTCTTCTGACGAGAGCAAAGTTACAAGTTGTTGAAGTGGTAGGTCTAAAAATTCTTCATCATTGGCAACAATATTCCAATTAGCTTGAGCATGAGCTAATGCATCTCCAGCTAAATCCATGCAGTTATGTGTCTCAGCGAATCTATATTATTTCAAACAAAATTTTTAGACTGTTTATTTATTGTCATTTGAATAATATATCATGTTCCTATAAATTAAATCGCAGGCAACAATTTTATTTTAAATAATCATTTAATGGTTATTCCATAATATGTAGATAGATAATATTGTACAATATTAAAAATAATACCTGAAAATACCAAGGGCATTTGATGGATGTAATTCCCTTTTTAGATACTCTCCACAGCCAGTGACTAGCTCTCGAAGCTGTAGCATATCGGCAGCAATCAAAAGATGTTGTACTGTCCCTTTGTCAATATTGATTTCACCTGAAATCACAAACACATAAATAAAAAGTTACACATAAACAAAGACAATAAAATGGCAATAATTGTCAATAACATTTTCTATCTATAAAATTAATATATAGGTAAATCTTTAAAAGTTATAAATGTTTAATGCATGAACGGACTGTCTGTACCGTTCCACATTTACAAATATTTAAATTGACAGTATTTCGCTTTCAGAAATCTTACCTGTATAAATAAAATCGACAATCAAAGGTAGGATCCCTGGTGGAACTGTAGGTAAAACAACATGACCCTTTTGGCTTTCCTCAAGACCAACACTAAACATTGCATCAAAATATTCACAACTTGCAGCTAGCACCACACGATGTGCCTGAAAAAAAAATTTACTTAACTTACAGCCTATGAAGACGCAGGGCCATCGCTCGTTTTCTGAGCAGAAGCCTCCTGTTTTTGTTTATTACATAGGGTATATCATTTATCCTTGTGTTTGTAAGAAGAGGGTTGAATTGGCCGTGGTCTTAGTACGTATCGCTCGAAGATTCAACTTGTAGATCAACCAGCTTGCTTAGCATATCTTCGTTCAGGTCGTGGGCGCGGATATGCCACGGATCCCAGTCTAGAATATCCACGTATGTGTATGTGTCCACGTGTGTGTGTGTGTGTGTGTGTGTGTGTGTGTGTGTGTATGTGTGTGTGTGTATTCGCGTGTTGTGTGTGTATTCGCGTGTGTGCGTGTATGTGTGTGTATTCGCGTGTGTGCGTGTATTCGCGTGTGTGCGTGTATTCGCGTGTGTGTGTGGCGCGCGTGTGTGTTTAGTTTTTTACTTTTGAAGTTCTTGATCGATTGAGATGCGGTTTCGGGGCGATGTGTGTGTGTGTGTGTGTGTATATATATAATAAGTTTTAAAAGGCTTTACCGATTGATTTCAAAAACTAACCAGCTCTTAACCTCAAAAAATGACGTCGAATGCCGTTTGGAAAATAAAAATCAGTTCATTCGTTCGTGAGATATCGAAGGAGAAAGAATTTGAAAAAACGTTTTTTTTACATAACTTTGAGATTTCGCAACATAATTTGGTGAAATTTGGAACGCTTTGCATTTGAAATTAGCGGGAAGTTCCAGGGATGGCCTGCAGGGGCAACAAATTTTTTTATAGATTAATGGTGACAAACGAGCACACCGTCAACCTGATGGTAAGTGGATGGATGCTGTGGCCAATAGACATCTACATTTATCTTCGATTAAGAATCAAAATACAGATGAGTTTTCACCCCTGACTAAGGAATAAGACGGAATGCCTCGTTTCCAGCAAAAAGGGTCTCCGGTTCTTTACACTCACCATACCAAACACAGCAGCGATAAGCTGCAATATTAAGCTGGTATTCTGTGAGAGCCTGGTCTTACTCCGGTTGAGCCGACCCATTCGTGCTAGATAGGCAGTGCGGGTCAATACCGGTTTCTTCAAAGTCGGTGTGTGCTGATAATATTATATCACCACCAAAACTCTATGACAGTACCATAACACAGGATATTAAAATAAAATATAATTCAAATATTATCAAAAATAATATAATTGTGTATAGCGATGACATAGGAAAAAATTTAGGCAGAATTTTAGATAACACTTTTAAGGGACAAAAATTAGAAATTGCTGCATGCCTGGAGCATCTCTTAGTGACATTCTAACAACGATTTTAGCTAGTAATGTATAAGTAAATGCATTCTAAATAAAATTATAGTTACTAAATTTTGTCCAAATAGTACAATAATAGTTTTGGTTGGTAGAAGAGGCAGTGTAAATAACGAACAGTTATTAAGATATAATGAACAACATAATAACTTAAATGTAAATAAAATTGTCTTGTTCACACTGCTTTATATACAGGGATTGCCACAAGAAAATAATTTAAGACACTATTTAAATTTACAAATGAATAATTTAATTTTGACATGTAATGATAATAATGACAAATTTCATTTAATTGAAATAAATAATGTAATTAAGAAATTTTGGACAGATAATAGGTATTACCTATCCAAATATAATTAAAGACTGATAGCAAATGTGCTTACCTTATTATTTACTTTTTAACTCAGCTAAGTTTTTGGCTACCAATACTGCTTCTATTGAGCAGCATAATGATTTGACGCTTCAATTGGAATCAGTTCCAATTAATTTAATTAAGTGAAATCGACAATAGAGACAATCTCTAGCAATTATAATATTAAGAGTTTAATTAATTTCGAATGCAGCCCACAGATAAGTAATAAGAATTGTTTACACCTGGTGCATCAAAATATACAAGGCATGATGGGCAAAGAATTGGAAGTTGAATTGTTTTTAAATAGTAACAACATACATATCCTTTGTATTACTGAACATTGGCTAAAAGATTATAATTTAATGTTTAATTTCAGAAATCACCAGGTGGTCAGTTCCTTCAATAGAGAAAAAAGTTTACGCGGTGGCTCCTTAATATTAGCAGACAAAATTTACTATATAAAGAACGTAACGGTACCCGGCGATAAATATTGCACACCGACCTTTGGTAAGAGACTATCAGCTAATTTCATCTTCGTAGAGCGTTATCTCTGTCGCACGAAGTACAAACAGTCCCGTATCTATTAGGTCGAACGTCAAAACGTCACATAGTTAGTGTGCGACAGAGATAACGCTCTACGAAGCCGAAATTAGCTGATTGTCTCTTTCCAAAGGTCGATGTGCAATTATCGCCGGGTACTGTAAGGATATTGTGAGCCTCTCTGTTGAGCGAACTGTAGTAACTAGTAAGGGCTTGCATCGATCTTGAGCACCTTATTGTTGTGAGTGTTTACAGACTCCCATGTGCTACTTACGAATATTTTGAAAAGATTGTGGAAGAAGTTTTGCTCAAACTTAGTAAACAGAACAAAACTGTTGTTATATGTGTTATATGTAACATTTATCTCCTTGAAAGTTCTTTCATTTGTATTAAGTTTACCTCACTGTTTAAATCGTTTTAATTTTGTTAATTTATTCTTACAACCGACTCGTATTGCTGGGTCTAGTGCGACCTATACAAAGATTTCAAAAGGAGGATAGGCCCATCTAAATATTTTACTCATAATTTTTCATACAAGAAAAAGTAGCGCATCTGTCATAATACAAACGTCATGTCAAAACACGACGTAACCAGGGTTAGATTTCGTAATATAATTATTCTAATTGTAACATTATTTCATAGTTTGTAGTACATAGTATCGTAATAATACTAAGCGAAAATACCATAATTTTACCTAAAGGTTGACTTGTATTATTATTGGGTACCCTTTTACATTTTAATATTAACCCTACGATATCGAGAATTTCTGTATTGTACATGAGTACCGCGTTTTTTTAATAAAATTATAATTAGTTCCCTTTCTGGTCAACCGATGCTCGATCGATCCTTTTCTTTTGTACTCTTTTCGTTTTACCCGTATTTAATATAAAATATATTAGGTACCAATATTCAAAATTTAACTTACACTAAGTTCTTTAGACGAAAATTAAACAGAAATAAAAATAAAACCTTCAAAAAACGAAACGTATAGATAAACTAGACGCGTGACGCCAAAATCCCGCCACATGGGAAAAAAGAAACATGAAACGTCAAACGTGATACAATTTTTTTTAAATAGTATACTTTTATTTTCCATGTACAATATTTTTGAGGATCTGAATCCAACCCTGGCCTAATCTTGGTAACGTAACTAAACTAACTGTAAAATAAAACTAAAATGCGTTTATATAATAATTTAATTGTAACAAAAACAATATAAGGTTATTTACCGATGATACGATATATCATGTTTTTTTATCTTTGTATCGTAATTTTTGCATTCTTTTACCACGCCACTAGACATATTTGTGACAGGCAAATCTGTCTTGCGCGCGCACCATGATTCGCGATTCGCGTTGGCTCTAAATTGCAATTTTAGGGCCAATGCATTGGTCCGTTTTAGTTGTTCGGTCGGCCCGGTCCTTACGCTAGTAATATATAAGTCAATGGACCTGTACAGATAACATTTTTGCGTTTAGAAAGGTTTAGAAGTAATATAGTAAAAGGACTTAAAAATAGTGCTGATTATTTGTATGGTGCATTATTTAAAATTATTACTTGTGAATTTAATAGAATATTTATTTCTAAAACTTTCTCTTTAAACAGTCGCAAATCATTTAATGAATGGGCGACAGTAGACATTTATAAATGTAGGCGAAAGTTATACGAGCTTTATAATGAAAGATCGTATAATGATAGTGTCATATTTAGAGAGTATGATAAAAACATTCTAAAATATTTAAAAAGTATGCTCCACAGCTAAAGCTTTACATTTAAGCAACAAAATTAAAATGACGTGGAGTATAATTAACAGTGAAACGGGAAAGGTTAAACCACGCAACTCTGATCTTTAACTGAATATTAACAATAATTTGACTCAATCTGATCAAGGAGTTGCTATGGCTTTTGAGAAACATTTTACTGATGTTCCTTTTTTGACAACAGAATCATTAAATTCTTCTCCTACTATCGTCGAATCATTGCCTAAACAAAATGTAAAGGATTGTTCAAATGTTTTTAAATTCCATAGAGTATTGCCAAAAGACATCATTAAATATATTAAAACTATTGATGTTAAGAAAACGGCAGACTTATGGGGGAATTGCATTAAAGTTGTTGCATCTGTAATAGATAAAATTGCACCTTATCTAGCCACTATTTTTAATACAAGCGTAGAATCTGGTGTGTTTCCTGATTTAATGAAATAGTAAAGTTATACCTTTATTAAAACCTGGTAGTACATCAGACCCCGCCAATTTTAGACCAAATTTTTCTGTACTACCAACTGTAAGTAAGATAAAATTTTTAAAAAAATATTTTACGTCAGATGATAAGTTTTTATAATAAAAATAAATTGCTCCATACAAGTCAATTTGGTTTTACAAGGGGTCGCTCGACAACCGATGCCGGAGTTGAGCTTATAAAACATATTTTTTGTGCATGGGAGAATTCAGAGGATGCTTTGGGTATATTTTGTGATCTTTCCAAGGCCTTCGACTGTGTTTACTATGAGACATTAATCAGGAAGCTGCAGTACTATGGTGTCAAGAACACAGCGCTCAAACTAGTTATTTAATATATAAGTAATAGAGTGCAGAAAGTTGTTATGGTGTTTTTGTTCTATGTTATTGTTCATACTTTAGCGATCAAACGTAAACGTCAGTCATTTAAATGTGACGAAATGAATAATGCTATATCAAAATTAGTGCATTGGTTTAACGTTAATAATCTACATTTAAACGGCAATAAAACTAAATTTATTAAATTTGCTACTTTGTGGTAATGTAAAAAAGTATAATAAAATGTGTTAATAATCCGAGTACCAATGTGTTTTTAAATGGGGAAGAACTGAGTCCTGTGGAATCCTCTATTTTTCTTGGCATCACTCGACACTAAGCTTCAGTGGGACCCCCATATATCTAAACTAGCAAGGATACTAAGCTCTGCAGCTTATTCAGTAAAAAATATTAGAGATCTCACTAGTGTTGAGGCAGCTAGATTAGTTTATTTCAGTTATTTCCATAGCATGTCATATGGGATTTAGCTATAGGGGAATGCGATAAAAACTATTTTTGTTTTGCAGAAGAGGGCCTATTATATATAGAGCTATTTACAACCTTAAACCGAGAGAGTCTCTTAGAGAAAAATTTAAAGAAATAAATATATTAACTTTGTCCTCTCAGTATATCTATGAAAATTTGATGTATGTTCACAAAAAAAAGGTAGTTTTAGTAAAAAACGTGACATACACTCTGTAAACACTAGGAACAAACACAAGCTAGTGATACCAGTTTTTCGACTCCAAAGAGTCAGTAATTCATTCTTGGGGGCAATGTATACACCATTACAACAAAGTCCCAGAAAATATACAAGGTCTCTCTATTACCAAGTTTAAATATTTAATGAAATAAAAACCGTATAAAAAGGGTTATTATGATATAAATGAATACATGGTTGATAATGACCCCTAGGAATGAGGTGCTCGCTTCCAAGCTGTTTCAAAAATTAATTTCGAAAATATTTTATGACCATTGATATTGTAAATTTTTTTTAAAATTCCCGCTGGGTTTCTTGATGGTTCTTCCCAGGACAGAGGAGGTTTTTTTTCGAACCAGTGGTAAAGTAAAAAATTGAGTTTCAATAAGAATTACTTGTAATCTAATAAAAAATTATTCTATTCTATTCTACAATCACAATATAGCTGCAGCATGGCTTAACCACGTAAAAAATCAATTGTGGCTCTACCACATAAAAATCATCAATCGTTTTAACCCTAGAATACTAATCATCGCCTGAGAAGCCGCGCGCGGTCAGTTTTTTCCGTTATTTTAAAAATTCGCCCGCGAATCAAGTTGACAACTGAGTTGTGCTTTCGCGCCAATTCAGTATATCTCGCACCTAGTGTTGCCAATTTAGCATATTATATGCTAAATTTGACATATTTTCTTCTTGTTTAGCATATTTTTTTTTGCTTTTAGCATATAGCATATTATTTCAGCATATTCTTATAAAACATGAAAAGAATGTAAATTACAATCTTTCTTGAAATAAAATTTGATATCGATACCTATCTCAATCAATTTCCCACTTCACTACTAGTGATTCACTAGCATGGCAACCCTTTTTTTGAAGCGAATATAATATTCTCTGTGCTACGGGATTCCCCTTAGACATAGAGAATGGACTGAGCCCTTATTCAGGTATAAAGTAAATATGGACGAAGTACAAGAGAGACAAAGCGAATGTGCCGCCAGTTATTGTCTCTTTCTACGCCTTACCTGCGCCTTGCAGAAAATACACATGTATTGGCCGCGTATTCACTTTGTCTCTTTCTAGAGAGTGGTCAGTTTTGTGAGGGTGATGTCTATGGGATAGAATTCCCTTACTATTATCCATTCCCCAGCGCCTACGTCGCTTTCTGTCAAAAACATTGTTTATTGTTGTGGATGTGGACTCACTCATATCGTCGTCTCGTCTTATCCGTGTTTTCGTGTTCCTTTTTTATAATTTGATATTTTTATTATGGTGCCTAAGTATAGTCAACATTACCGGGCAGACTGGGAGAAAATGGCAGACTTTAAAGAGTGGTTGCAGCCCGTTGAAAACGATACTTCGAAAGCGTACTGTAAGTATTGTAAATGCGAAATGATTGCAAAATTGTCTGTTTTGAGGCTACATATTTCATCAGCAAAGCACAGAAAAGCAATAGAGCCAATGAAGAGTCAAAAAAAATTTACTTCCCTAAAGTAAAAAAAGATCTGAATACCCAGAATGCAGAATCTTCGCTGGCTTTGTTTGTTTGCGAGCACTGTGCAATTATGGCTGTAGATCATTTATCGGAACTATGCAAATACCGATTTGTCGACAGCAAATACAGCGACATCAAGTTACATCGAACCAAATGCACGAATATTATTAAAAATGTTTTGGCACCACACTTCATTCAAGAAATTGTGACAGATTTAGGAGATCAGGAGTACAGTCTCTTAATCGATGAATCGACAGATATATTGGTACTTAAAATGCTTGGTGTTTCGATAAGATATTTCAGCCGATCATTAAAAAAGATAATTTCCACATTCTTGGGATTAGTTGAGATTGAAGACGGAACTGCAGTCAGCATAGTGAACGGCATTAAAGGATTGTTGGCAGAAATAAAAATAAATTTAAAGAAATTGATCGGTATCGGCACGGATAACGCTTCGGTCATGACAGGAACTAACAGTGGAGTGCACGCATTGTTGAAAAATGCAACTGGTAATGACAATTTAGTGTTAGTCCGCTGCGTGTGTCATTCGTTACAGTTGGCTATGTCTCATGCTTCAGCAGAAACCCTACCAAGAAATGTTGAATTTCTTATAAGAGAAACCTATAACTGGTTTAGCCATTCATCAAACCGAAGACTCTTTTACAAAAACATGTTTCAAACGATCAACGGTGGCTCCGTTCCATTGACAATTCCACAGATGTGCAATACCCGATGGATATCAATTGAACCAGCGGTCTGCCGTATTCTTGATCAATGGATAGAATTAAAAACCCTGTTTGAAATTGCCAGGCGAGATGAACACTGCTATACGGCAGAAATACTATATAACATGTATAATGATCCACAGAATCATTTGTACTTATTATACATAAGACCTATCTTACAGGAAGTTCAAGTGGTAAACAAGTTGTTTGAAAGTAACGATGTTGACCCAACAAGATTGTACAATGATTTGATTGGCTTAGTGGAATCGATAGGTCGGCGTATTCTGAACCCAACGGCAAGGGTAGATATTTTAACAGAAGACATAGAAAGCTATTTAGATCCGAAACCATACATGGGATATGCTTTTGAGACCAAATTACTTGAATACAATCTTCAGCCTAATGCAGCAAACTATTTACGCCAACGTTGTAATAATTTCACACTGAAACTTGTGACAGAACTACGTTCGAGATTACCGGTTAATTTTAAAATACTTCAGAAGATATCCATGTTTTCAGTTCAAGAGACTTTAAAAGTAGTTAAGCCATCCATTGTCGAAATAGCCCAAGAGTTCCGAGTTAATGCACCTATGATTGAAAAACTGGTATCTCAATGGAGAAATATAGTTCACATTAAATGGGAATCCTTGACTTCCACAGTAAAGTTCTGGAATGAAGTCATGCAATATAAAGATGCAGCTGATAATAACCCCTTTGCAGAGTTATGTGAGTTTGCAATGTCTCTTATATCATTGCCACATTCAAATGCGGACGTTGAACGTGTATTCAGCCAAATGAGTCTGGTAAAAACAAAACTCCGAAACCGTTTGGCGGTGAGAACCCTGAATGCCATTTTGTACGTTAGGTTCGGCCTAAAAAGAGCAGGAAAGTGCTGTTACTCTTACACTGTTCCAGACAATGTACTACGCAGTATCGGAACCAAAGAGTATTACGACTCCGGCTCTCAGCCTTCCACATCAGCTGATGTTGATGAAGATGAAGACCTTAATATTCTATTCCCTTGATTTAATTTCTCAATAAATACTGATACTTCTTAATTATGTTGGCATTTTTTTTGGCATTTTTTAGAGAAGGTAAGCATATTTTTGGCATATTTTTTACACCAGTCTAGCATATTTTGAAGTAGTTGAGTTGGCAACGCTACTCGCACCGCGGTGGGGAGCAGTGGCGGGCTCGCCGGGGTCTCTCCGTTATCAAAATATAGGCTATTGAATCGCCTGGGAGGCGATCATTAGTATTAACGGTAAATTTATTTTTCGTTACTTATTTTGATTTTTGTTTTTTTTTTTTTTAGTATTTAGCCTTCTTATAACTTAGAAAATAGCGGAGAACAAATAGCGGATCTTTTACAAAATGAGAACTTCGATAGCGAAATCGAGGACAACTTGGAAGTCGATCCTTATGACTCTGAAGATAGCGCAGCAGATCCTTATTTCGTGCTATTTCGACTGGAAGAAGACCTACAAAATACTTTAGTAGATGATTCTGAACCCCCAAACATTTATAAACCATATCAAGCCACTAGAAATGCGTCAGATTCATTAGTTCCTGCGTCACAAGAAGAACAAACAGCAGAAAATCTTATTATTTTGCCTTCTGCGTCGACTGTGAGAGGTAAGAACAATTAATTATATTTGGTCTAGAGAAACATCTAGTAGGTCACGATCTATGAGAACCTGAGAACCGCTGCCAGGAACGTAGTCCATATTTCTCCCGGCCCAAAGCTGGATGGTAGAGATGTCATTAGACCATTGAACTGCTTTGAAAAAATTTTTACTTCAGATATGATGGATGAAATTCTCCTACGCACTAATGAAGATATTTTAGTCAAAGCCAGCAAATATAAACAGCAAAGTTCGACCATATCACTGACAAGAATAGAAGAACTTCATGCACTGCTTGGTCTTATAATTTTCAGTGGTGCTATGGGTAATAACGATTTACCGACCAGATAGCTTTTTGATCCCACACTTTGTGGTTCAAAATACATAGCTACAATGAACTTGGAACATTTCGAGTTTCTCTTACGCTGTCTTCATTTTGATGACCACAGCACCCGTGAAAACAGAAGACAGAATGACAAATTTGCACCCATCCGAAACATCTGGGAGATATTTATACAAAGATGTAGATTTTTACAAGCCATGCGCCTACATAACCATCGATGAACAGCTGCTTGCTTTCAGAGGTCGATGTCCATTCAGAATGTACATACCGAATAAACCAGCCAAGTAGGGCATAAAGATAGTTTTGGCTTGTGATGTGAACAGTAAGTACATGTTTGATGCTTGTCCCTACTTAGGAAAAAACGCTGAAACTGCCCTGGCCAAACTTCTTGGTACTCATTACCGCAAACTGCTTACAAAGACTATTTACAGGAGCAACCGTAACATCACGGCAGACAATTGGTTCACATCGGTACCTCTAGCTGAGCAACTTCTGGAAGATCCGTACAATCTGACATTCATTGGAACAATAAAAGCCAATAAAAAAGAAATACTATCTGAGTTCAAACACAATCCATCACGTCGTGTCGGTACATCTATGTTTGGTTTTCCCAAAAACTCACACTAGTTAGTTTCAAACCGAAATCCCAAAAAACAGGCCTTCCCGTCCACAATGAACCGGTAATAGATCCCGTAACGAAAAAGCCTGAAATCATTTTGTCTTACAACAAAACTGAAGGCGTTGTGGATACATTCGATCAAATGTAAAACAAGACGTTGGCTGCTGTGCCTATTCTATGGGATGATCAACATGGCTGTATTGAATAGCTACATACTGCACGTATCCAATTCGAAGGCTCGCGGGACTAAGCCAATGAACAGAAGAGAGTTCATGAAAGAACTGAGTTATGTCGACTGTGTTGTGAACTGAGAGGTGAGGAGCGAGCGAAAATGAGGAAACTAGTTAGAGACGCTATACAAGAGGTTTTGGCTCCCGAAAATCATCCAACTGTGCCTGATCCAGGTATAAAAAAGGCAAGAAAAGTATGTGTAGTTATTGCCCAGCTAAAATCACATCAAACTCCAAACTGCAGTTCCTGTGACAAAAAATTAAAGACTGACTTCAAATTAGTCTATAGACAAAAATGTGATGTTACCGTAATTTTAATTTAGTGTTTTATAAAGTTTATATATTGGATAATAATATTGATCCCAAAAAGAGCACAAACATAATAGTAATTTTTTTTATCACTCATATAAGAGTGTTATGTTTCAAAAAAACGACGGGTTGGACTTCGGGAGTGTCGGCAGAAGTGAAAACTTGAATATTAACGTTGTGCATTTTTGATATTTTGGAATGATTAGAGAATAATTTTGCACGAATTGCTTTATCACACACGAACATTTGCTCAAGCGCCCTGCGCCGACTAAACGAAACAGCAGGCGCAGGCATACATTTTCGCCGCGCCGTAGAAAGAGAGGTAGATACTTCCTCTCCTACGCCGCGCCGGCTGTCTCTCTCTTCATCCGTCTTACGTATTTTCGATCAGGGTCACGTGTCCTGACGCGAGTTTAACATTTTTTACCCATTACAAAAAAGTGTACAAAGCCGCTAAAGAATTTTTCGCTTCAAAAAAAATGTTTGTTATTGTAAGATTTAAGTCTTATTTTAAGACTAATGTTGATTATAACAAATAATTTTTATTTTAGTTTTTAAAAGGGTAGAGGTTTCCCAAATAATTAATATTATTTTTATAAAAATGTAATAAATACTTAATACATTTGTGTTTTTTAAAAAGGATCCTCCCGAGAGATCATTAGTATTAAGCTGTAGTAAATTTATGTTAGTATTCTGGGGTTAACCACTTTGGAAGGTTCTTCCCAACGATCTTGTAACCTCAGCCTCTCACCCTTTTTCCTGAGATGACTATGCAACCATACAAGAGTTTTTACATCAAATCTCTTAGTGTTTGCCTCCGATTATAACAAGTCTTCTCCCCCTCACTAGTCAGAAGTTCATTTCTGGTAACATTTTGCTGAAACTATAGTTTCTTAGAGTTCTCAGTGCAAGTTCTCCTTGATAAATTGATGGCATTGTTGTAGCCTAATGATTTCTTATATTTATGTGAATAGTACATATTATATGAAACTAATTTTTGAATTTTATCGCATTTAATTTAGAATTTTTAATACCCGACGTTGCAAGTGCTTTACAGCACCCATGGTCACATGGGTATGTGTTAGCTGTTTGTGTAGGTTATAGGAAAAAGACCCACACCAACCAAGTTGTATCTCGCCACCATCTGCCTCAGTTAGCTACAGAGGGAAAATCTTTGTTTCAGACAGAAAATATCTGGCCACCGAGCTTCAGCACTTAAAGCAAGTATTACAAGACAATAAGCTACGAGTCCAAGCCTACCTTACAATGACTGAGTCAAGCTGGTCACAGTTGGACGTGTACCTGTTGTACTATATGTCAGAGGAGTCACAGACAACATTGGCTACATCTTGAAGCAATCCATTAAATCCTACTACAAGCTGTCAAAGATTATTAGTAAATTTTACCATCCATCAAGTGTAATATCTCTCTACAAGATGCAGGAGTGTATAAGCTTGAATGTGGTCTTTGTTACATAGAACAAACAAAAAGATGTATTAAAACCCGCATAAAAGAACATATAGCTGACATGAAGTACCGAGCTTCCAGAAAGTCTGCAGTCATGTGTGAACATGTTCGAGATTGTTCCCGCCATTACATCAGGTTTGACAGCCCACAAAACCTCGCAAAAGAATATAGATTCCTACCAAGGATGATTTGTGAGGCTATTAAAATTAAAAACGTCCTAATTTTAACAGAGAAGATGAATGAATAGGTTCTCCCCAATCTTGGTGCTTCTGCTTGGGATCGTATAATTAACTAAAATTAAATCCAAACCCAAGTATACCACTGCAAGATTTCAAGATACTGGAAGCTTGTTCTGCGTAGAAACGGACCAAAATATAATATTCATAAGCTTGAGGTAGCCGAGCCAACTATGACATCGAGATGTCAACACTTCAGTATCCACCCCCATGACCATGGGTAAAATCAGTTTCATTAAGCCTTTCTACGTCAATTTAAGATTATTTTTACCCTGGCAGTAGTGGCACACAAACTCTTCTTCACTTTAGCTAGGACTTTTAGTAGCATAAAGGCCTTTGATCATTAAACTTTACCACGGCTGGTTCCTCCTAGAAACACTTTTTGATTACAAAATTTAACACTCCTTGATCAATGTTTAGAATGCACTGCAAATTTTTTAAGAAATCCAGTCTTAAAATGCTGTTGTTTTTGATACTGGCAAATTTTAATGTCCATGTCACCAAATATTGGCACCGGTTGGCCAGTAACTGTTCATACACAAGTCCACTGCTGAACATAGGACTCCCACTAAGTAATGCCATAAAGTACGGTTCTACATCCATCAACTTCCTGCATCTCTTCCGAGATTGACACTACATTTATTGGGAGTCCGCCCTTCACTTCACTTATCGATATGAGGCTGCCACTCGAGAACCTTCTGTTCCATAGGCTGTCAGTTCTTCGAGCTATATGGCCAGCCGATTGTCACTTTAGCTTACTGATTGGTTGTGCTATGTCAGTTTCTTGGCTAAGTCCAAATCTATCATGCATAGAAACTCCAAACAAAACTCGTTGTGCTAAATTGAGCTTCCTCATAGGGCCAGAAGTCAAGGACTACATCTTGGATCTTTGTCATCACTGGCAACATGCACTGGTTGTACAATAATATTTTTAAGTTTTAAGGTATATGTGACGAGAAGATGTATCGTAAACTCCCAAACGCTGCCCAGCCGAGTTGAATCCACTGCAGGAGACACTACTGAGATTGTTGAGCATTATTCCGACATCCTCCAGTGATTTGCCATAGACTATATCATCGGTAAAATGAAGGCAAGTGATGTACTTGTCATTGATGTTGATACCATATCCTTTCCATTTCTGTAACTTGAATGTCTTTTAATGCAGTGGTGAAGAGTTTATAGGATATAATGTCACCCTGTCTTACACCTCTCTGCAGTTGAATAGATTTACCATACTCTAGTTCTGTACTTGGATAGCCATTGTATTTGCCTGTTTCATGTCATATCAGCTAAAGACAGCTTTATTTCCAATCTAATAGTCATGAGATTAAAAGTGTGATAATAAAGTGTTTTGGTTCTTCTGCAACAGGTCTTGCAGAACTTTTCTCCGACTATATGGACAGTTTCCACCAATTTATCATTCATATTGCCCATTATATTGCAATTTCTAGGCACTGAAATGAATTTGTAGCTCGAGCAGTTTTCAGGACTTTAGATAGGAGGTTGAGAGGGACGGTACTATGTACATATAATATATAAATAAATACATACATATAAATATGCAAATACCAACCTCTTGAAGTATTATATTTCTACTCTTCATAAATATACTACTACTCTACTCACTAAAATCGACATTTGGCAAATGTTAAACAAAAGTAACTTTGAAATATTCCTCTTACACCCCACTCAGCTTTACAATGGTTAAATGACAAATATACAGATTCACAGCATCCTGGGGTCTTATCCCTATAGGAATAGCCGCATATGATTATGTTTCTAAATAAGGTATTGTTTTCATTACAAGCATTTTGTGTTGATGTATGTGGTGTAAAACAATTTTTTTTATATAGGGTAGGGTGACAAACGAGCACACAGTCCACCCGATGGTAAGTGATTGCTGCTGCTAATAGACATCTACATCTATCGTCAATTACAATTAAAAATGCAGATGCGTTGTCACCCGTGAGGACTAAGATGGAATGCCTCGTTTCCAGTAAAAAGAGTCTCCAATTCTCTACACTCACCATACGAAACTGCAGCATTAAGCTACTATTTTACGCTGGTCTGTGAGAGCGTAGTCCTTCCCCAGTAGAGTCGACCCAATCGTGCTACAACTATACTACTAATATAACTGCAGCATGGTTCTACCACGTACAAAATATAAACTAGTAGCAATTATTCTTACATTTTATAAGACTTTACTAAAATAAAATACATTATTTTATTTTAGTAAAGTCTTATTATTACATATTTTACCTTAGAGTCATATTTTACAATTTTGTAATGTTTTCTATACAGAATATTTCTGATAAAAATTAAATAATAAAAATTATTTACTTACCTTAACTTTCGTCTTTCCAGATATTAAATCAACATCGCAAAATCTTCCATCTTTTCTAAAGTGATTTAGATTTAATGATACTTTATTAGCATACTCTCTACATTTGTATGGCCTGGATCCCTCTTTACTAGATAATTTTTCATAAAAATTCGACATTGTTATGAATTTTTATCATTATTTTGTCTACTACATATAAAAAAGTACCACAGAGTACGTTTTTATATAGGGAAAAAATTACTCTGTACTGTAGTAGGCATGTCCATTTTGCTCCGAGATCGTTTAATCGAGCAATCCATTTATTGTGTTGAATCGATATTTCACCCTAGAAAATTAAAATCGATTATTTTTCTGTTTTCTTAAATATTACAAATTTATTTACAATAAAAAAAAACAAACAAAATTACTAAAACACTACTAAAAATTACTGATACATCAGTAATTTTTTTGTTTTTTTTGTATGTATGAATCTGAAAGCAAATTGAAAAAAGATCGATTTTTGAGAAGTCGATCTTTAAGATCTCGATTTTTTTGTAAATCGATAAATCAGTTTTAGATTCAAATCGATTCAAAAATCGATCTTTTCCCGAAAGATTTGACATCCCTACTCTGTGGTCTACGAAGAACAGAATGAGTGAACCAAAGAGTATAGTAATCACAGCGAATCACATAATATATATCGTAGACAGAGAAACCTATAGACTAATGATTAGCGTGGCCTCGAGTGAGAAAGGATGATAACGTAGTTATAGGTTATACAATAATCTTTATGACTTAAACATATTTAGATAAAAATTTTAATTGTTCTAAGAACTGAACCGAACAAGATTCACCAATCTTAAGCTCACAAAACACTTTTTTCTCCTTTAAACCAACTTGTAAACTCCTTAGATCGCTACGAACTGTCAAAGTTGTTTAGCAAGGTGTAGTTTGCTAAATAAATAAACCGGCATGGAGAAAGGGACAAACAATCACACCGCTCTGTTTCATTTCTTTGCAAAACGTATGCATAAATCTATCCTTTTAGTATGCGAATGCGAAAGAAGGCGTCAATTTGTCTATAGGTTTCTCTGTCTACGATATATATATATATATATATATATATATATATATATATATATATATATATATATATATATTCCGCTAAAGAGGATAGTACGAGAGAGAACATTTTAAGGATAATATGTTAATAAAAAAGAGGAAACTTACTCTGCTATTACCTAATGCAGTACCTATTCTGGTAAACATTCAGTTAATGACATATTAAGTTTCGATACGGATCGAGGTTTTATAAAATTTTTATATATGTTTAGTGTTTTTACAACTATTTATTACAAGTACCGGGTTAGTTGCAAACATTCTTGTGTGCATTTTGTTAGCAATGAATGACAGACAGGTTTCTCTTAGACTTGAAATGCGATTCAAGTTTTAATAATCAATATTAAAACTTGAATCTCGTTCAGAGTTTAAAATACCAAGTACTTTCAATTAAATTTTTTGTAAAAACCATCTTCCTACACCTATCTTGTATTAATTAAAGTTTTAAAGATAATTATTTTTAGGAAACAAAAGCCTGTATTTCATCGTCTTCCTCCATCAGCTTACACGAATAAACACTTATGGAAATTGAAAATTATTTAAGTATTCACGTAAGTAAATAATATTAAATAAAAATATTATTATTTTCCCTCGACTTAATACAGTATTTTGCAATGACATTACTAAAATAAATTACCTTGGTTATAATCTTGGTACATTAATTCATTATCAAGCCGTTTGATCAAGGGATGTTATGGAACCAAAATGTGGCATATTTAACATACAAATCACTTGATTTCAGATTGATCCTGCTGTTTACCTACTGCCGTTAACTAGTGGTCAAAAGCCAGTTGAAATGGTAATCCCTTCATTTTCTAAACAACCGTCAATAGTAAGTATTACAACCAGAAATATTGTGTCTGTAGTAACAAAGTTATGTTTATTAAACGGATTTTTGGGTTTTAGGACAAGACTCCAGAGTACACTCCTGGCACGTTGTTAAAAAAATGGGAACACTCGGAAAACTATCATCCGAATGACTTAAAAAATTAAAGAGTCTTCGAGACAAAAATAGGCGGTTATCTATAAAAGTAGTTAAGCTAGAAAATATTATTGCGGAACTTATAAGTCTTTGATAAGTGACTCCTTCACTGGGGATTTATTGGAATCTGTTGCTGCCAATAGAGATTTCTTGAAAAAATGTTGAACCCCACCTTCAGTGGTAGAAAATATTCACCATCTTTACGCAAATTCGCACTTAGCTTGCAATTTATAAGTCCTCGGCCTTACAAGTATGTACGACAACAATTTAATAATTGTCTGCCTCATCCATCTACACTTACCTCATAGTACAAAAGTATAGATGCAAAGCCCAGGTTTACAACAGAATATTTACAATGCATTATATTAGTTGCAAAGGACAAAAAAACCGAACTGTATTGTGCAGTAAGCGTGGATGAGATGGTTATAAGGGGGCACGTCCAATGGGGTGGAACAAAACTATGGGTTAGCTTCGGATGGTCATTGTATAATAAAATATGACAAAAGCATTTGAACCTAAGTAAAAAATTTGAAACCAACGTACGAAGCTTGTTTTCTTTAAAGGACAATAATCAATAAAATCTTAATTAACGTGTTGTATTATTTACTCACGAAGCCAGAACATGAGAAATGGCAGTTATTTAGAACCACATCATTATCATCCATCCTCACCCTACTGCTCTCATCGCAATTGATTTGAGTTTGACAGCCTATCGACGATAATCGGTAATAGCAGTGTCTATTTTCAGGTTTTCTTTACGTACTAATTTATAATTTTATGACTAGTTGTGGGGTAAATTTTTCCTCACACTTGTAACCCTAAATATTTATGTATCACATTCATTACCACAAACGCACTATTTGCGTTGATCGAGATTACTACGTCATGCCACCTACGCACCGTAAATGTTGAGTGACTTCCTGAGTTTTTTTGCATTAAATATAAATGGTAGAAGTTTATTTAATCTATGGCAACATTAACTGTTAGAAATAAGTTTTAAATGTGGAAACACCGATGGTTTTTGCTTCATATTGTCATTCTTGTTTTGACAATGAAAAAAGATTGGTACTGAGAACATCTATTTTGAATTTAAAATAACTTGAGTTTTATAACGAGTGTTCATTATATATTAGTGAATTAAGAGATAAAAGTAATCAATATTCTTAATTATTTCTTTCTTTTCCATTGTTTCATCGTGTATTTTAAAAATAAAGTCACATGCATGCATATGGTCCGTTCGTTGGCATAGCAGTAAAAAACTTTATTGGATAGTTTTATGCATGATAAATAAGGAACAAACCACTCCAAAATTTATGCATTTCTAGTATTTTTAGTATTTGTTACACTCATAAAGTTAAATTTACTATTCGTAATGTATTTAATTATTAAATACACATTTTACAAATAAAAATATAAGGTTTAAATTATGAATCCACAGACAGAAACTTATTTGTATTACTTCCACTGTAGCATTTATAGTATCCAAGGCCATTCGTCCATACGCCGAAATCTTCATTGTAGTGCTTACGTATCGACTTCCTTTTATATAGTATCTTCAAATACAACTGCTGACCTCCGCTCACACCATAATTCGTAGGAATGTTTTAAGTTCCTGCTTATTCCTACTAACATTTCGATTAAATATTCATTATGAAACAGATGCTGGCAGTGTTCACGAGTCTCCTTAGCATGTTTTTTTAAATAAAATATTTTCATTAAATGTAAGATTAATCTTTTCTAAATGCACCGGTCATAACCTTTCTGTTTTGGACACGTCAGTACGCACGCTGAAAATAAAGTTCATGAACAATGGATGAAAAATTGTTCATGAACAATGAAAGCGAATGGGTGGGGTATTCTATGACGATGACGAAGCTTGAAGTTTCCGAAGGTTGTTTGGTTGCGTGTTCAAATCACGTCGGGGTCACCACTGTGGCAGTGGAAGGAAAAGGGGAGATCTCCCGCCGGGCAAGATGTTCTGCCCGGGGAGCGGCCGACACTCCGTGTGATAGTTCGGAGAAGTTCTATATATACTGTCCATGATTCGGAATGTTGATAGCGCGATTTAGGCTTCGGTGTGTTTTTGCTTGTGGCGCGACGACAGCGCCGCCACATCACCCCCCTGCTCAGACCGGAGGTCGATAGTGCAGCCTCGTTGCCGACGAATGTGCAAGTGTCAGGAGATTGCCTTGTAGTCTGCGGTGAGTCGAGAAGAAGGCAAGTAATCTGCGAGAGTGCCGTGAAGCAGAGGCGAGCAGTAAGGCTCAGAGCCGTGCCGAACACTGTATAGCGCAGAGAGTAGCTTGAAGGAACAGGAAGCATTATTATTCCAGTGCTGCGATGAACCTTGTGAAGCTAGATGGCTTGCAGGATCTGAAGACTGCAGACGATATCTGTTCGGGAACGAATGGGTGGGGTATTCTATGACGATGACGAAGCTTGAAGTTTCCGAAGGTTGTTTGGTTGCGTATTCAAATCACGTCGGGGTCACCACTGTGGCAGTGGAAGGAAAAGGGGAGATCTCCCGCCGGGCAAGGTGTTCTACCCGGGGAGCGACCGACACTCCGTGTGATAGTTCGGAGAAGTTCTATATATACTGTCCATGATTCGGAATGTTCATAGCGCGATTTAGGCTTCGGTGTGTTTTCGCTTGTGGCGCGACGACAGCGCCGCTATATTTTATGTTTAAAAAGTAGGTACGTGAAAAATAAAAACTAGTTGTTTAAAGATAATTATTATTTATGTGAAAATTTATATGATAAATTTTGACGTGACAACGCCTTATAAATTGGTTTGCCGGGTGACACTTCAAGAAACTGCGTTACGCTCCGCTCACGTTATGCGCTCACAATGAGAGCGAGTGAGAGGCACGCGTCCCTTCCACTCGGGCATGGTTAGCCCGCCTAAGAGCGAGAGAGACAGACATAAAAAGTGAAAGGCACGCGTCCCTTCCACTCGAGCACAGTTAGCCCGCCTAAGAGCGAGAGAGACAGAGCGAGAGAGAGAGAGTGAGAGAGTCGTTGTCACGTAAAACTTTCGCCCGTATACCGACTTTACAGGCAACCAATATTTTTTTATTATTTAAAATATGATTGTTTCAAAGAGTACCACAACTATTAATTGTAATTTTTTATTTTTAATAATAAATGATTATCTTCATGGGTTTCTCTCACTTTTATTGTTTACCAACCTACGTATGATAAAATAATCAACCCATTCAAAGGTCATCCAGAGAGGTTTTTATTGGGTGCCGTAAATGTAACAATATACAAAGTGGATAGGTATACATTAATCAGATAAGGAGCAAAATATATGTTAAATAATTCTAAACTAAATTATTTATTTATTTAAGTACACCAACAATAGGTATACACCGAACGCTTCATATTAAAAAGTTACTAAGAAGTTATAAATATGTATTTATAACTTCTTAGTACACAAAAACTTAGGATAGAACAAAGTAATATTATGTGTGTAAAACAATGACTTACACTGATTTACAAACAAACATAGATTATATAAATAAAGCAGCATATTGACATATCGGGCATCAGTAGTCTCTCAGAACATGTTGCATAATACTATCCAAACGTCAACGCAAACGGCATGTTGAATGGCACCTATAGTTAAATTTCTCTTACCAGTGCCACCACCATGTATGGTGCGTTTACCATTTTTAGATGGGTTTTTGTTATTTATGGGATTTTTGTAACTAAAGAACACATTTAATTACGCCTTTTCTTCTGTAATCCACAAAAATATTAAGTGGCATCCAGGTGATGTTTTTAAAATTTAAGTAGCAATGTATGGGTTACACTTATTAGCATATTATTGTTATCTGTATTATTATGTTTCCTTATCTTTAAAAAAATCATTTCGCTTTTTATGTAAGTTGTGGTTACCTGTAAGAGGATGAACACGTAGCATATAGTCGCCGTGTTGAATTATATTTTTGATAGTATTGTGTATCATCTGTTTGTGATCCAAATAAAGAGAAAAAAATATAGTGACGTATTTTTTGTCCCTCTTTGCGACACGCTTTGCTAGTGTCTATAGTATTCTCTGTCTACCTGGCAAGCTCTGGTCACTGTTCTATCATTTATTATCACATTAACCAGCGTTTCCAATGTGGCTTGCTTGAAAGTGACGTTTTAAACACTGCTAACATATTCCTTAGTTTTGTTTGCATGTTTTTATAAAACATATGGATGGGGAGTAGCCATACGTAGGCGCTCCACTGTGTCAAAGTATAATTCCATTTGGTAATATGCCTACAATAAAACTAGTTGCGACCACATTGACAAAATTTAGTTGCGCGACTGAATTGACATCCTAAAGAAATGAAAAATTGTTCGTCTGTAGTATATATACAGTAATCTATGATTGTTCGGGTCTGCTGCAAAAAGAGATCTGACACGTGATATATAGATGACCTTTCATATGTAAGTAAATGTTAATGACATTAGTACTATTTATTTATTTTTAATTTTAAAAACTACAATAGTAACGCTCCATAGCAACAGTCATGTCATAGATTACTGTATATATACTAGAGAAGTCATGTTTTTTCGGATAAGTTTACCAATACACGCCGCGCGGCGATAGTTTTAATATTTCGGTTTGTAAATGGTTATTGATAAAATTGGCAAAAGCATGGCAAGGCTGTATAGATATAAAGCCATATCTGTCGTGTATATAATCATTTTTGACATTAAATGTTTTCTATAAATTAAATATAATACAATACTTACGAATATTAATATATAATAATAAAATTACACTAAGTGTGAACTTCGACCATATTGTTTTTTTTATTGATTTATTGCAGGTTTCCTAAAGACCAATGTTTGAGGGATATATAGAAGTACTTTTTAAGAACAACAAACTTACCTGGATTTCCACAAGAAACAGTGTCGTTTGCTCAGATTTCTGACTTTCCAGTATTGGCGAACAATAGAAGTGGATTGGTCAAGGGCACCAAACCAATTTTAATACAACATGTGTTTGTTTCGTAAGCTTTTTTATGTCATGGAGAAAGCAAACTAGCGTACAGTCAACCTGATGGTAAGTAAACTATGTCCCATGGACATTTACGATCTCAAGGACAACAAATCGCTATAGATCGCAAATGTGTCGCCAACCCTGAGGACTAAGATGTAATACTCCATGCTACCCGTAAAATGTTAAATAATGTATGTAGTGTAGTGTGTGGTTAGTCATAGTTGTGAAATGAAGCTTAGATTTCTCCGTTTCAAAAATGTATAATGATAAATCTAAATTTGCAGAGCCATCAATTATCGTTTACTCTACCAGATGACAGACGATGATCGAATGATGCCGTTAATGCCACTACGATTCGTTGACATCTGCATGTATAACATCAACTCCTCCACTTGTGAATTTCCTTTTAATAGTTTATCGTAGATTATTTTTTTAATTAAAACAAATAGGTACATATTTATCAAATAGTAATGTTATTTTGGTATTGCGATTAAGTAAGCTGCATAGAAAGATGACAACAGTATAAAATAATCTGTTTTTCAGGTTCAGTCAAAGGAAACATCTGAAAATTATAATTTAATTTCCACCATTCCACTTACACCAAGAATTCGAAAAATGCAGCAACAGCTAGGTTGTCAGAAAAAAGGATTAAAGGCTTCAAGCTAAAAATCCTTTTTAAAGAACGTGATTATTACTGACGTACATAAAGCCATCAAGCCACTTTGTATCGTGCGTCGTGCATAACCTTGGGGGGTGTACAGCGAGATGGGCCGTAAATATGGCGCTTTATTTTAATTGTAATGTGTTAGTTTCGTAGTAACAGACTAGATTATTTTTGTGTGTCTGTTTTGGGAATCTGAGAGAGTGTGCGTGGCATAGATTCCCTCCCTCAAAAAATTCAATACAGTTTGGTATCGGAAAATAACGCTATGGCTACTCCCCTCCTGTGTCGCTTTTTGGTTTGAAACTAAACTAAAAGTTACGAAATAGTGGACTGATAGTTTTTTTATTTGGTGTACCGTACCTTATTCACATTTAATGACGGAGAGCTTTATTTTTATTTAAAAAATATTACAAATAACGCTGTTTTTTGAGTTTGATGATTTAATTGACCGAAAAAAAATTACATAAATGTGCCTTAAAATATTGCTTATACATAAAAGCTATATGGATTGACAAAAAGTTACGTAAAGTCACGGACCGTAAAACCAAAGAATTCTATCGTACCGACCGTAGAACCAGACCAGTAGTTCAGAACAAAAACTGTGTCACAGCTGTGGTTCGCGCGGGGGCACCCCGCCCTTGCTCTTGCAGATTTCGGCTGGGCAGGTGGCCGGCACAATAAAATATGCCACGCAGTTGGATTTTCATTTATGACAATTACTGTTTTTAGGCAAATACTAAATAAAAGTTACATACTTTTCTGAAATAAACTTCAAATCACGTTCACAAAGTGCGCACATAAATAATATAAGTGTTTTCTTAGTTACATTACACAAAATCAGTGTTGGACTGGGGCTATTCCTTTTATCCTCTCTAAAGAATTAACGAATTAAGACTGACGTATCAATGATTTTAGGTGATTTCCGAGGTACAGGGATGCAACAAGCCCAACTTCCCGACTCTGGGCTGCTACTGAGAATTTCTTGACGGAAAACCCAATAAGTGATTTTAGCCCGACCGAGGATCTGAACCCGTGACATGATCAGCAATCGCGTTTACGTCATAGTCGTCGTAACTTGTAACGCTATAAATAGTTACGCGGCTGAATCAACATCCTACTAAAATGCCGAATTGTTCAGTTTTAATGCTCCAAAAAGAGATCTGTTTGGTCAAAAATCACATTATTGCTATTTATTTCTTTTTGAACTTAAAAATTACAATAATAATGCATAACGTGTGCTCCAGAGTTGGCACCGGTTTTAACGCGTCTTTTCCAGTGCTCCTACTTCCTAGGCGTAGTCCCAAAATCATGGAAGACGGCTTTCGTCCACCCGATCCCTAAAAAAGGCGACCGCTCAGACCCGTCCAACTACCGGCCTATCGCCATCACCTCCTTGTTCTCCAAAACAATGGAGTCCATTGTAAACTGCCAGCTCATGAGTTACCTTGAGGATCACCAGCTGATTAGTGACCACCAATACGGTTTTCGCCGTGGTCGGTCAGCTGGTGATCTTTTGGTCTACCTAACTCACAGATGGGCGGAGGCATTAGAGTCCAAGGGGGAGGCATTGGCCGTTAGTTTGGACATTGCGAAGGCCTTCGATCGGGTTTGGCACAAAGCGCTTCTTTCGAAGCTCCCTTCCTATGGGCTTCCCGAGAAATTGTGCGATTGGATCACCAGCTTTCTTGCAGATCGGAGCATCAAGGTCGTTGTAGATGGTGCAAGCTCCGATTGCAAGCCTATTAATGCTGGTGTTCCACAAGGCGGCGTGCTATCGTCAACGTTGTTTCTTGTGCATATCAATGCTATGTTGCAAACCCATAACATTCATTGCTATGCAGATGACAGCACTGGTGATGCTCTTTACACCGGCCGAGCCAATATTTCTCGGGAAAACGTCTCCGAGTGCCGGGACAAACTTGTGTCTGAAGTCGAGTCCTTGCTGAACAGAGTCTCGGATTGGGGGCGACTAAATCTAGTCCAGTTTAACCCCCAGAAGACACAAGTTTACGCGTTAATCGCTAAAAAGAACCCCTTTGTCGTATCTCCTCAGTTTCAAGGCACTCCCCTTGTTGCCTCAGCCAGTATCGGAATCCTTGGCGTTGACATATCGAGTGACGTGCAGTTTCGTGGTCACTTGGAAGAGAATGCCAAATTGGGCTCTAAAAAGCTTGGCGTGCTCAGCAGAGCGGGACAGTATTTCATGCCGGTACACCGCCTGCAACTTTACAAGGCGCAGGTTCGGCCACACATGGAATACTGTTCCCATCTCTGGGCTGGGGCTCCCCAGTATCAGCTCCATCCACTTAACCGCATCCAGCGCAGAGCGGCTCGAATCGTCGACGACCGAGTGCTTTCCGATCGGCTCGATTCACTGGCACTGCGAAGAGATGTTGCATCTCTTTGCATTTTATTTCGCATATACCATGGAGAGTGCTCTGAGAAATTGTTCGGATTAATACCAGCCGCCAAATTAGGAACGCACTACGCGGCAAACGTCCCGATACCATCCACAACATCTGGATGCTTGGCGGTCCATCACAGTACGTTTCAAAAGGAGTTTTCTTCTGCGTACAACATCTCTATGGAATAGTTTATCACCGGCGATTTTTCCGGACCGATACGGCCTGGGGACCTTCAAGAAAAGAGCTTACTCCTTTCTAAAGGGCCGGCAACGCATCTGCAATTCCCCTGGTGTTGCGCTTGATCATGGGCGGCGGTAGAAACTTAACATCAGGTGACCCGCATGCTCGTTTGCTATCTCTTCAATAAAAAAAAATAAAAAAAAATAACGGTAGTTTTGTTTCGGATTTGTTTAACAACACAGGCCGCTCGCCCTCACACATTATGCAGATAGGTCGAGGGACTGGTCTGAATGTGTATCCGAGCTGTCACTGTCACCGAGAGGTTGTAATAATGTGTGTGTTAAATTGTTAGTTTATTGTTTAAGTATTATATGCGAGTTTCTTAGTGACAGACGATTATATTTGTTTGAATTTCCCCCCGCAAAAAATGACAGACAGTTCTCTATCAGAAAAAAAAAACGCTATGGCTACCTTCTGGCAATGGCTACTCCACTCCAGTTCATCGGTGTTACTCTAAGGCTTCAACGCGAACAACGATCAACGTTTTGCCAGGAATCTTTGTATCACAAACTAATAATTTATCTTTGTACTAATCCATATATGTTTTTATAAACTGCTTTGTTGTTTATAATAGTATGTTTCTATAAGCTGCTTTGATCTATACCTACCCAATCTAATCTAAAAAATACCTTTTGACATTTTACACACATACACACACTAACACGCACGCACGCACACACACACACACACACACACACATATATACACACACATATATATATACATATTATATATATATATATATATATATATATATATATATATATGTATATATATAATATACTTTTACGTAATACATCTATTGTGAAGTTATCTATATTTCATAACAACATGTTTAGTTCTTTATCACTAATTTAGATTCGAATCTTTAAAACGAAGCAAAATATTAAAAAAAAACCAGAATCAACTTTTATACTTGACGTTGTTTGAATATTACGTCATTATGCACCTTAATGTTACCGTAGTGCTTGGATAATTCAAACTCATTCTAATATTCAAATAATCGAACTTTAACATTTTTAATTTATATTTTTTTTAGAGTATAAATTATACGAATCTTTTTATATTGTAGTCAACCAAATCTAAGATATACCTTTTGAGATTTCACATTAATCATTCTGCAATAACTTTGCACAATCGTACATACTCATATGATTTAAAATGACCTTTACTTAAATTCGAAGAACTATGAAGTTATCTGTATTTCATTACAACGTGTATAGTTTTTTATAACTAATTTAAATTCGAATCTTTCAAACAAAGCAAAATATTAAAAAAATAACCAGTATCAACTTTTTTCCTTGACGTCGTTTCGATGATATGTCGCTATGTACCTTACCGTAGTGTTTGGTTAACTAAAATTTATTATTATGCGAATAATCGGCAAAAATATTCAAATAATCCCTAAAAATATTAAAATAATCGAAGCATTTATCTTTATAATGTATTGTTTGTTTAGTTAAATTTTTATTTTTAAAATTCCTTAAATTATATTAATCATGAATAAAACAAGTTTAATTTTTTTACTTTGTCAACGTTGTGTAGGCAAAAAACTCATATGCAGGGCCGCGCTGAAAAAACCATTACGTAATTACAATCTCCCGCCATTTCAGGACTGTGCGTAATTCTGTTATTTTTGTTTGTCTTCTTATTTTGTGACTCGACTTTAACATTTTGGACGGTGCTCATGTCACAAAGGATGATTAGGCAAATGTGGTAGAAAAAACAAAAACTTTATTATGGATGACTTTGAAAGAGACAAATCTTGTGTTTTAAATTATCCACTTCTAATTTATTCCGGTATTTCTAATATATTCAAACCAAACTGTAAATGATTACCAACTCTAAATAATCGATATCGATTTTTTTAGGAATCGAATATTGAACGTTCCAATTTTTTGGTTAGCATGCTTGGTGCAATAAGTCTGACAGCTTTCAAAATGTATTTCTTAGTTTTAGTTCGTTTATACAAGTTTAATTTTTTTGTATTTCCTGTGAATCCCATTGTGGTGAAGTTGCGAGTAAGTTTAGTAGGTACTAAAGTTTTTCAAAACGACTACAAAACAATAGCACGCTACAGACTATAAACTATAAGTTTTTAGAGTCCTATTAAATACGCTATGTTATAGCGCGTTATTTATAATAAAGCGTGTAGGAGGCCGGCAAGCGCGTCAAGTTTTGCAGCACGCTATATCTCGTAGCACGTTTATTTATTTATTTATTTATTTATTTATTACAAGATCCACAGCTCTAATTACAACGTATGTATATAAAACTTAAGAAATAAACTAACAGCCAGTAACGGATCTACTGTATACATTTTTTGACTTATATTAATCGACCGACAATCAATAAGTTTGAGCTACAAAACATACTATTTTAGAATTAAAAATTAAAAACGGTGCGTCTCTCTCTCTCTGATCTGTGTATCCGTGTACGCGCGTGCGCGCGCGCGCGCGTGTGTGTGTGTGTGTGTGTGCGCGTGCGTGCGTGCGTGCGTGCGTGCGTGCGTGCGTACGTGCGTGCGTGCGTGCGAGCGCGCAATATATATATTAACCATTTCCTTCAAGTACTCCAAGAACTTCCCTCTTAAACAGATACCTACTGCTATGAAAAATATCAGTAGCATTAAATTGGTTGTTAAAAGTTCTATGCAATCGACTGACCAATGCGTTTTGTGCGTAATTTGTTTTTGATCGTGTTACAGCAAATAATTTTGTGTGTCTCGTTCTAACTTTCGGGGTGCAGAAACTCAGTATTTTGGTTGATAGTTCAGGGCTATCTATATATCCGTTGCATATTCCGTGTAAAAAGGACATGTCAGCAAGTACACGCCTATTTTTGAGAGTCGTAAGATTATGATAATGGCAGGATTCATCATAATTTTTGAAATGGCAATGCGACCGATAATTTAAATGTTTTATGAATTTTTCTTGCATTTTTTCTAAATCTTGAATACAAATGATATACTGAGGGTTCCAAATTATGCTACAGTATTCTAGGATGCTCCTAACATAAGTGTAATACAGTACTTTTAGGCAACCTATGTCTGAGAAGGGACGACTTACACGCAATACGAAACCCAGGCTTCTGTACGCTTTGTTTTTAATAATTTCTGTATGATCAGAAAATGTCAACTTGCAGTCAATGTGAACACCAAGATCCCTAACACAAGCCGATTTTGCAATTTTAACATTATTAATATAGTATTCAAAATTGATCGGATGTTTCTTGCGAGTAAACGAAATAAAAGAACATTTATTTATATTTATACCAATTCGATTATCAGTATAATATTGTTCTAGACGGTTAAGATCAGTTTGTAGGCCAGTACAATCCATCATTATGTTTAGCATTTTAGACTAAAATAAAATAATGGGTTAAGAAAAACCAATGAACGGTTTTTCATACTTTTCAGGCTTACGACTTTCTATATTCCTAAAAATATTTTTAAGGCATGTAATTTTTAAAACGAAATAAAATAAACTATTTTTTATTACAATTGATGTAAATGTTATTTTAACTTTAATATAAATTATAAATCAAATAAAGGTGCATTTAAAAGTTTTTTAATTGTATTTATAAAAATTAACTATTTATATACACTATTATAAACACATATATATATATATATATATATATACAAGTACTATGCTACTGATCAAATTTGCGTCACACGCCCTCTAACAACAGCGCAGCTGCTAAAACTAGTTGCCGCTAGATATTAATACGCACCAAAATTACTAGTTGCCGCTAGATATTAATACACACAAAAATTTGATTACAATTCTACTGTTGATATGTTCTTTTAATGTTTAAAAATAGAAACCCAGTAATTTATAGGCAGAAACAAATTAACTATTTCATTGTCATGATAATCATGTAATTTTAAAAAGCACTTTGTATATTTATCTTTATGTCTATTTTGCAGACTTAAAAAAATGATAAATTAATCTTGAAATGTGACCAATATTTAAAAAAATCTTGCAATAAGTTAAAAAAGATGACAATAAAACAGTGGTTAGAGATTCATGATTATCATTATATTATTTCTCTTAACATTTTTACCTTTAGTACCATATTCTATGGTTTTAAAAAATCACTTCTAAAAAATATAAGTTTCAACAACTTTTTGTATAAAATATCTAACAAAAATATTGTACAATACCTAACTATAAACAGCATTATTATAACCTTTCCTATTCAGTCTGCAATTTCACAAAAAAGTTCCATGGAAATATGCAAACTAAAATGTAGTGTGAAATTTGACAGCAAATGTCAAATTACACAAAGAATGTGGTGTCACAACTAAGAGATTTCTGTATTTAGATGGACTATTCTTAAACAATAAGTATTTAGCCTATTCAACTACTTTTATCCTTTTTGGTTGAATACTGAATATATAGGTACTATTTGACAGAATACTTGAGATATTTTGTTGTAGTCAGATGATTGATAAAATGAGAATATTGATTTATTTTATAATAATGTATTATTCCTGTAATCATTTGTCGCCATAGTAACAATCAACTTCTGTATTATTAAAAAAAAAAACTATCAGATCAATGTCTATGCAGTTGAACTATATTAATTAAAGGGGAAGATTATGGTGCAGTTAGACAATTTTTTTTGCATTTACACTGCTTTTCTTATAGGCAATCCCAGCTGCAAAGAATAGACGCTCTGAATAAACACTACTTCCTTCCCATTTTTAATACTTTTGCCTAATATTCAGATAGGAAGCCCGCAGGATATTTAGTATTCAGAATGTGGACAAATATACTATTTGTTGCCAGTCTACTAAAGAAGCATATTCAATATCCTGATATCAGATTAATAGCACCAGCACACAATTAATAGCACCATGACGATTTGCTACAAATTAGTTTTTGTTATTTATTTTTATATCTAGCTATTTTGTGGGTTGTGTCAGCTTTTCTCCAATAAAACCACGACAACTCACTTAGTTAACTGTTTAACCACTATGTTCGTTGTTTAATTTCACTCTTAAATTGTATATAATACTTTATAATACATTATATTTTACTTTTACAAAGAACTATATTAATTTAACTTTAATCAGAACCTTTAGAATCACCTTATTTGACACATATATTATTATTTCACACATACATTACATTTCACAATAGACTGGACTATCTCAGACCTTCTCAGCACCATTGTTCGTAATGAACTGCCGCGTGCGTCAAGTGTACGCGTTTTTATTTTGTGACTCAATTCTAGAATTAATGTAGGTAGTTTGAAATAGATTCATATTAATATTAATTGTGAAGATTGCTAAGTAATATTAAATAATGATCATTTATCTAACAGTTGGGAATATTTATATAAACTTTCGCTCTCACTTTTGTATCTACCATTCAATATTTTGGCTATCAACAGAAGGATCAAATTCCGGTATAACATTAAATTTTGCCATTATATTATTAGGCCACATCTGTCCTCCAATAGGCAGCCATTGAGCTGCTTGTCAAACCTAAAGTAACTGGTGGTTCCATAACATAAGGTAGGGATTGAGGGTTCACACTTGTAACGTTATGATGCATATTATTTAAGTTAATCCTTATCTGTGGTGACACTGTTCGAACCCAGGGCAACGGCGGAGTTCTTATTGAAACGCTTCTTTTACGATTTCCACCACGAGATCGATGGTCATTACCATGTCAAGATTTATGATGATCGTGGTGTCGACAACGGGTTGATGGGGACCGTTTTTTGCCTACCATGGCGTCTTTGCTTACTACGACGATCAGGAGTACTAGAGCTATAAGAATTGATATGATGTTGACGAGCTTCCATAACGTTTAAGAGCATGATTACGTCGCTTACGTGGCGACCCCATAATATAAGTTTATAACCAACCGACATACCCAAAAATTTAATTGTTAGAAATTAAGGATATTTTTCACTTGTGTCTACTAAATTAAAGGAAGAGAAATATTTATACTTACAAATATTTTAATTATAATCTTATGATACCTTAGATATTATGATAGCAAAAACATTGCAATTTCACTTTATAGGTTTTATGGTAACAAGCTGTGAAATTATATTTAAGCAATCTTAGTAAAAAGGATTAAATTTATCTTATTCTAATCGAATTGTTGCAATCACGCCTAATAGTTTTTAAGCTATTGCATAGCTTCTATCGCGGGCCTTGAGCGCCGGGACCGAATCCAGAAATTCATTCCGTAACGAAAAAACCTTACGCTCCTCACTCCGACGGGCACGGAGGTGTGGCTTGAAGGCCGTGCATCGTCTAACGTCGTTTCAGTTCGGCAGACTTCGGCACTCGGCAGACTTCGGCACGGTGTTTGTGTGCGTGCGACTAGACGTATGCGTGTACACTAGCTGCTAACTCAATGATAAAAATTCCTGAATAACCTACATGTATTGTAAGATATTAAAAATATTTTAAACAATATTAACTTTTCATTTATTCAATAATTATTTATGTAATCTAAGTATCCTTTTTACTCCAAAGAATACAGTTTTAATTTTTTTTATTGGATAGATTGGCAAACGAGCACACAGTCCACCTGATGGTAAGTGGTTGCTACAGCCCATAGACATCTACATCTATCCTCGATTACAAATCAAAATGCAGATGCGTAGTCACCCGTGAGGACTAAGATGGAATGATGCCTCATTTCCAGTAAAAAGGGTCTTCGGTTCTCTACACTCACCATACGAAACACAGCAGCATTAAGACACTATTTCACACTGGTATTCTGTGAGAGCGTGTTCCTTCCTCGGTCGAGCCTGCCCATTAGTGCTATATACTACTAATATAACTGCATCATGGATCTACCATGTATAAACTATATACACTTAACTACTCAAAATAGTCTCATATTTTGCTTGTAAGTGGACGAGACATTGTTATACTTAATAAGTTTAATTAGTTCTACATAATGTCAAACATTAAACGTGAACCAATTTCTTCAAAAAATGTACAACAAGTTATATATAATTACATATCAATTGGATTTAGCCAGCGAGAAAATGAAATCATGTCGTGTTTACGCCATCTAGCGTATTTTTAGCATACCACCTTGAAAGTTAATCAATGTTTGTTCGATAAAATCATTTTACGTATAAAATGCAGTAGATGGCGATATAACAAATTATTATTTTACTTGTGTACTCCAAAGAATACAGTTTTAATTTATTACACTTAAATTCTCAAAATACTCCCATATTATGCTTGTAAGCGGACAAGACATTGTTATACTTAATAGGTATAATTAGTTCTACACAATGTCCAACACTAAATTTGAACTAATTTCTTTAAAAACTGTACAGTACCTACCTAATATCTAAGCATCTAAGTAATATTTTATGTTACATTACTTTTTATACACAAAAACAGTTCAAACTTAAAAAACTATCATAAAACTAATAAAATTATATTTATGTAAACTAAGTATAAGAAGTGACATATAAGTCTATATCAATAGGATATAAATGCCTATATCCATAAATGTGTATTATGTCATCCTTAAAATCCGATGACATAACAAGTTACATACAAGTATATATCAATAGGATTTAGCCTGCGAGAAAATGAAATAGTGTCGTGTTTGCGCCATCTAGCGTATTTTGTGCGTACCACCTTGAAAGTTAATCAATGTTTGTTCGATAAAATCGTTTTACGTATAAAATGCAGTAGATGGCGCTATAACAAATTATTATTATACTTGTTTACTCCAAAGAATGCAGTTTTAATTTATTACACTTAACTTCTCAAAATATTACCATATTATGCTTGTAAGCGGACCAGACTTTGTTGTACTTAATAAGTTTAAGTAGTTCTACATAATGTCAAACATTAAACGTGAACTAATTTCTTTAAAAAATTTACAACAAGTTATATATAATTATATATCAATTGAATTTATCCACCGAAAGAATGAAATCATGTCGTGTTTACGCCATCTAGCGTATTTTTTGCATACCACCTTGAAAGTTAATCAATGTTTGTTCGATAAAATCATTTTACGTATAAAATGCAGTAGATGGCGATATAATGAATTATTATTTTACTGTTTACTCCAAAGAATACAGTTTTAATTTATTACACTTAACTTCTCAAAATAGTCTTATATTATGCTTGTAAGCGTATGGGACATTGTTATACTTAATACGTTTAATTAGTTCTACACAATGTCCATTCTGTACTATTTCACGCTGGTATTTTATGAGAGCGTGGTCCTTCCTCGGTCGAGCCTGCCCATTAGCGCTACGACTATACTACTAATATAACTGGAGCATGGCTCTACCACATATAAAACTATATATACACTTAACTTCGCAAAATAGTCCCATATTATGCTTGTAATCGGACGAGACATTGTTATACTTAATAGGTTTAGTTAGTTCTACACAAGGTCAAACACTAAACTTGAATTAATTTCTTTAAAAAATGTACAGTATCTACCTAATATCTACGCATCTACATATATAATATTTTTTGTTACATTACTTTTTATACACAAAAACAGTTCAAACTTAAAAACCTATCATAAAACGAAAAAAATTATTGTTTATGTAATCTAATTATCCTCAAAATCTCATAATATAAGAAGTGATATATAAGTATATATCAATAGAATTTAGCCTGCGAGAAAATAAAATAGAACATTAAATTAAATCGTTTCCTGTTTATGCCGTCTAGCATATTTTATGCGTACTACCTTGAGAGTTAATCAATGTTTTTTCGATAAAATCATTTTACGTATAAAATGCAGTAGATGGCGCTATAACAATTTATTATTTTACTTGTTTACTCCAAAGAATACAGTTTTAATTTATTACAATTAACTTCTCAAAATATTACCATATTATGCTTGTAATCGGACCAGACATTGTTATACTTAATAAGTTTAAGTAGTTCTACATAATGTCAAACATTAAACGTGAACTAATTTCTTTAAAAAATTTGCAGTTCTTACCTAATATCTACGCATCTATATAATAATTTATGTTACATTACCTTATATACACAAAAACAGTTCAAACTTAAAAAACTATCATAAAATGGAAAAATTATTATTTATGTAATCTAAGTATCCTTAACCCTTATTCACCTAGCGTCGGTCACAGTAACTCCATGCGATATATTTTTAAGCTATTGCATAGCTTCTATCGCGGGCCTTGAGCGCGGGGACCGAATCCAGAAATTCCGTAACGAAAAGAAACATCACGCTCCCCACTCCGACGGGCACGGAGGTGTGGCGTTGAAAGCCGTGCATCGTCTAACGTCGTTTCAGTTCAGCCACAGAGTACCTTTGTATAAACAGTTCAGCAGACTTCGGCACGGTGTTAGTGTGCGTGCGACTAGACGTATGCGTGTACACTAGCTGCTAACTCAATGATAAAAATTCCTGAATAACCTACATGTATTGTAAGATATTAAAAATATTTTAAACAATATTAACTTCTCATTTATTCAATAAGAGAAAAAAATTGTTTTCTTATCGGTCACCACGCTCAAAAAGTGTAACTTGATTTAATATCAAAGACTTAACTGCAAAAATAAAATAAATAAATAATTATAATTGCATTAGTTGATAAAAAATGCTATGCAATAGCTAAACCGCGCAGTCACCGAGTGCAGGTATTTTTTTTAAATAAAGCCGATATATCGATATTTTTTTCGATTTATAAAACTCCGACTTACGATATATAAAACTCCAACATTGATATATTTATAATTATCGATATATCAAAAATACGATATTTTAAAAAATATCACAGTACTAGTTTGGACTGATCAGTTGGAATTAGTGATTGCAATCCGGATTCTTCGAAATAACTGAAAAATCCGGATTTTCCAAAATTTTATAAATCCGGATTTTAAGATTCAAATCCGGTTTTTTCGGATTTTAGTGAAAATTGAGTTTAATGGATAATATTTTACATTTATCTACAAATTTTCATTCTAACTAATGAATAGGTAGGTGTTACCCTACTCTAATACGCTAACACGTTCAGTTTATGAATGTGTTTTGTTGTTTATTTTCATCATCATCACCATCATTACAGTCCTTCACAAGTCCACTGCTGAACATAGCCCTTCCTCAAGAAATGCCACAAAGCACGGTCTTGAGCCACCTGCATTCATCGACTTCCTGCATGTCTTACCAGGTCGTCATTCCATCTAGTGGGGGGTCGCCCTACACTACGCCTACCGGTACGAAGCTGCCACTTGAGAACCATTTTTCCCCATCGATCGTCGGTTCTTCGGTCGGCCGGTCCATTGCCACTTCAACTTACTAATCTGTTGGGCTATGTCGGCCACTCTGGTTTTACTGCGGATATCCTCATTTTGAAGTTTATCACGCAGAGAAACCCCGAGCATAGCCCTTTCCGTAGCACCTTGTGTGTCCTTATACGGTCAGCAGTGAAGGACCACGTTTCAGATCCATAAGTAACCACTGGCAACACGCATTGGTTGTACAGTCTGTTTTTAGGTTTTGAGGTATACCAGACTAGAAGATGTGTTGTAATTTCCCGAACGCTGCCTAGCCGAGTTGAATCCGTCGATTAACCTCTTGGTCAAAGTTGGACTTACCTAGTCGGACTATTTGTACCAGGTAAACTCACTCGTCAACAACTTCGAGCTTAGTGATCCCAACTATTATACATGTGTGACATGGCCATTAAACAGGATCTTTGTTTTGTCCCTACTCATCTTAAGACCTATCTGTTGGTAGACACTATTAAGTTCATTGAGCATAGTGCTTAGGTCCTCCAGCGATTCTGCTATAAGGACTGTTTCGTCGGCAAATCGAAGGTGAGTTATGTACTTGCCATTCATGTTAATACCTCCAATGCAGCGGTGAATAGTTTCGGGGATATAACGTCACCCTGTCTTACACCTCTCTGCAGTTAGATAGGTTTCTAACTCTGGTTCTGTACTCGGATAGCCATCGTAGCCCTACTGTACAAACACTTCAGCACTTCGATATATACAGTCAACTTGGCACCGCTGAAGGGACTGTAGCACCGCCCAAATTTCGACGGAATCAAAGGCTTTCTCATAGTTCACATACGCCAGGCAAAGTGGCAGATTGTACTCTTCGGTCTTCTGTACAATCTGCCGTAGGATATGTATGTGGTCTATGGTACTGAAGCCTTTTCGGAACCGGCTTGCTCGAGAGGCTGGAATTCCCCTTCTGATTGAGCGGCAATTTCCCTTCTGAGCCGCGTCTACATGCCGAAAACGGCATGTAGACGCGGCTCAGAAGGGAAATTGGTCTGTAGTTCTTCAAGACAGCGTTGTCTCCTCTCTTGAAGAACAAGACCACCGTACTTCTGCTCCACACCTCCATAGTGCCACCATGGAGGTCGGAATTAAAGAGCTTCTGAAGGACTTAAGTACCAGTTTTCCATCCGCTTTCAGATGATCCGCTGTAATTCCAATCTCGCCTGGGACCTTGCCGTTTTTAAGGTGCTGGAGAACCATTCTAATCTCGCTCAGACTGACGTCCAGGATATCATCGGAATAGTGTCGGATAAGACTTGCTATTGGATCGTTACTAACACTTGCGTGTGGCTCCAACGATAATGTGTACAGTTGCCCATAGAACCTCTCAATCTCCCTCAAAATTTCAGGTGTCCCGGAAACAATGCTGCCACACTCAGTCTTCAGTCTTGACTGTTGGCTCTTTCTGACAGACAGACCTCTGGCAAAGACATTGGAGCCCTTGTTCCGCTCGATCGCTTCTTCGCATTGACTTCTTTAGACGAGATCTCTCCAACTTAACGTTTTGGTGCAGTGTGCCTCTAACCATTCAGTGATCCATTCAGAGACATCACTGAACAGTTGTCGTCTAGTCGTCATAATGAAGTCAATCTCATTTTTTCTCGAACCGTCGGGGTTCGACCGGGTCCACTTTCTATGGGGCCGCTTCTGAAAGAAAAGAGTTCATCATAAAGAATCCCTCTTGCTCCATGAAGTCAGCCAGCTGCTGGCCCCTTCGGTTCCGTTGCCTTATCCCAAATTTCCCTACCTTCAGCGGACCGATTTTTCTTGTTCCTAGCTCTGCGTTGAAGTCTCCCATTAATACCGTATAGTGAGTTTCGAAGGAATGCGTGGTTTTAGAAATATCCTCATGCATTTCCTCTACCTCCTCATCGGGATGTGCCGACGTTGGTGCGTAAACCTGTATGACCTTCAGCGAATACCGTTTGACGATTCTGAGTACAAGGTACGCAACCCTTGTCATCACACTCCCAATCTTTATAAAGTTGTTAACGAGAGACTTGTGAACGATAAATCCAACACCTCCTTGGGACAGATGGTCTTCCTCCCGGTGATAGAACGAGTTGCCGGATTCGAGAATCACCGTGTCCTCCCTCTCTTCGGACCTCGGATAATCCTATAATATTCCAACACAACTTGTCTATCTCTTCTTCCAGCTCCAGGATCTTCACACAACTTGTCTATCTCTTCTTCCAGCTCCAGGATCTTCTCGTCAGCCCTCAGGGTGAGTGCGTTTTAATTTGTCAGGTCGATTCGTTTTAAGGTGGCAACTGAACCTCCACTGGAGATTGAGTTGCCACCTAAAACGACTCAACTCGACTGAAGCACCCCATGCCCTGCCGTTACCATGGTCTGGGGGCCGTCTATTTGCGTCGTTGCTCATGGGGGGTATATTGCCATAGTTGCCACGCTTGGCGAGCGGGTTGGTAACTGCAATTTTTTGTTACTTTTATCAGGAAGATGCTGCTGCCCATCTTCTGCCTGCTTTCCTCTGTGGCCTTTTACGACACCCACGGGAAGGGTATTGGGTAATCTTAACCGCCACTACACGGTTTTTGTTTATTTTGGTTGATTTTATTCCGTCGTGTCAGAATAAATGCATATTTTAAATGATTTATGCTGTTTTATTTCAGTTTTATTAAATCAGCCCAAAACTTCAAAAATTCGGTTTTCAAAAAAATCCGGATTTTGCAATCTCTAGTTGGAATGATCAGTTAAACTGACCGTGTGTGTGGAAATTTATTTGGCTTAAATCTGTTTGAACTGATATCAGTTCGAGTGTGAAGTTAAGTTTGAAATTCGTTTGAACGGCAATAAGCGAGTTAAGTAGCAAGTTAATGATTAAGTTGTACGGTATAGCCGGTCGAGCTATTTTTCGGCGAGTTAAGTGCGAAGTGCTGCCCTCCCGCGCGTCTCCCGCCACCTACAACTAAACTCGCCGTTCTTGTAAACGAGCGAGTTTAGTTTAGTGCATAAGTTGACAGGACGCACCGTTTGCGCGCCAAAGCGTACAATTATTGTACTTTTATAATGAAACTCGCCACAAAGTTTGTACGATACTGTTTATTGAATATTTATACGTTTTATATTGAGTTTTATTAATAAAATGGACGGTAAATATCACGTATAAATTCGTACAGGAGTATTTAAAACACGAATGTTTATATTATACCTAGTAAAAGTTCAAATTGTAAAATTAAACCTGCTCGAAATGCTGCACTCATGAAAATTCTTAAAAACTTATTTAACAATAACCATTAATACTTCTCTGACAAGATCATTTAATTCCTGAAGTAATCCTAGAACCATTTTAAACGAAAACCGGAAAAATTCTGTAGTCTTGAAACGTCATACTCCAACGAACTCTATGAACTAACGTCCTTAATTAAACTCGCCACGAAGACGTTGTTTGAACGCTACTGCCCACTTAACCGTTTACTGTCAACTGTCCTGTAACTAAACTCACTACTGTACTTGTCGAAGTGTAAATCGGTCTTAAGAGATTCATTCATTTTGTGCGCGCTTTGTGTTCCCACCATAGTGAATCGACCTAATGACACTGACGATTATACGAAGTTTGCCGATCATCAAAAACAACAACCGGTCACATCAGTTCCTTCAGACAAAGATTTACAAATCTTTGCGTTTAGAGCACTTATTTTCAAACGCTTGAATATTTTGCAATGGTAGAAGAAACCATCTAGCACATAAAAGGGTGGCCAAAATTTATATTCAATTACCATTCAATAATTGTTTGTCTTCTTTAATTTTCAACATGTACTGATTACACTTTTCATTTAACTTTAGTTTATTTATGAAACATATTTTTTATTAAATTAAAAAAGGCACGTATGGCAATTCACTGTGTTTTATTAGTCCCTACTTTAACGTATGGTAGTGAAAGTTGGGTGTGGCAGAAGAAGCACGAGAGTAGAATAAATGCAGTAGAAATGCGGTCGCTAAGGAGTATGTTAGGGCTGAATCTGAGTGACAGGGTGAGAAACTGTGTGATAAAAGAAGAGTGTGGTTTGCAAGATGATGCGGTGACCAGGATTAAGAAAGGAATGCTTCGGTGGTTTGGTCATGTAGAAAGAATGAATGCGGAAAGACTGACAAAGCAAATATATGTCGCAGAAGTGAATGGAAGAATCGGAAAGGGACGTCCTAGGCGGAAGTTTGTCGACCAAATTGGCGATATACTAAAAATGGGCCAAATTAAGAGTACCCTTAACCGACGAGCATGTATGCGTAGGTATATGGATGTGAAAGAGGCGAGAAAGGTATGTCAGGATCGTGCTAAATGGAAGTCTGTAGTCTCTGCCTACCCCTCTGGGTGACAGGCGTGAGTGTTTATGTATCATGTATATTTTTTATTGACTTTCAAGAAGATCGTTTTAGTTTTTTTTAGAATATTATGTTTTTGCTGAAAATACTAAATTATTTATTTATTAACTTAGAGGAAGTTATGATTAGTTATTTGAGAATATTAATGTTGAAAATACTTATGTGTGTTAACTTATAACTTATATTATTTCATTATTTGAGTATTATTTTTCTTTTATTTATTCAAAAAATACTCGATCGAAATACTTTTTAACTAAGTGGTTCTGTATCATGTTAATTAGGTAAATAATATTCTAATTTAAGTGGCAATAATTAAATAAATGATACTATTGCAACGAATTGATCGAAGACAATAAATGAAGAAAGTTAACAAAGACCTACAACCAAAATAATTTGTTACGTAATTAGAATTTTATAACGATATGTAGCTAAGTTATTTAGGAAAATTTTGCTGTGATAATTAAACTATTAATAGTTTATTTCCTTACATTTTAAAGCTAGACTGATATTTTTAGTGAAGACTGCTATATACCTAGTTTTATTGTTAAATGCAGGTACTTAACATAACTAAGGTAAAAACCAAAAATGCATATGTATGTGAGACATACGAAATATACCTTTATATTTTAATCCTACCTACTAAGTTTACTGATTAAAAAATGTAATTTCAGTTATCCCAACTGTTAGATAAATGATCATTATGCAATATTACTTAGCAATCTTCACAATTAATATTAATATGAATCTATTTCAAACTACCTACATTAATCCTAGAATTGAGTTACAATATAAAAGCGCGTACACTTGACGCTCGCGGCACTCATTCCGCTTGCCGCGTCGCTCTCGTGCGGCTCGTTGCGGATGACTCCAATGGTCAACCACTTAGTGGTACAGGCCAGAGCCGCACGAGCAAAGCTCTATCCCATACTGGCATCCTCACTCCCGTTAAAAACGAAAATAGCCATCTACAAAACCTACGTCCGCTCACGGCTAACCTACGCAGCGCCAGCCTGGTACGCGCTAACATCGACCACACAGCGCAGGAGGCTGCAGGCCCAGCAGAATCTTGCGCTCCGGACGATCGTGGGAGCAGGCCGCTACGTAAGAAATGACCTCATAGCCAGAGACCTCAAAATGGAGTCCATCCAGGAATTTGTGGCCCGTACTGCGAGACGGTTGTTTGACCGCGCAGACAACGGGCCACATCCCCACCTAAACAACCTGGCACCCCTACATGCACACCCGCCTGATGGGCGGCCACTCCCACGAGAAATCCTAATCTCACCGCCCGGCGAGGGAGCCGCCGGGGACGAGTGAGCAAGCCCGACACCCAGCCTGATGGCGTGAATGTGCGCAACACTCCAACTAACTGCGTGCCACTAAGCTGCGTGGCAGCACCCAAAACCGGGGGAGCCGTGTCCCCCCGCGATGACTCCCGGGAAATGAGGGCCTCCTCGAACCCGAAAACCTCCGTAAGGAGATGACATACTACTTCTCGTGCGGTCGTGCCAAGCAGTCAGCGCTCCCGTCACCGCACGGAAGCGCCCCTCTCGCCCGCGCGCCTCCAATCTCCCGTTCGCACCGGTCGGGCTGTTGCCGTTGGTGAGTCATCTTTCTTAGCACCGTTCCTACCCCCTCGCTCCGGCGGGGAGGTCTGAGCGATTGTCTTGCTTTGCATTGTTATTTTGTTATTGTTTCTTGTTATTTTTACTGTTTATGTTTCTTGTTAATATTGTGTTACTGTTTCTTGGAATAGGCGTCGCTTGCTTTTTTCAGAGCAAGCCCTTTGTTCTTCTCAGGACAAAGGGACCCCAGTTTCTTGAAATACATCGTTGACCTATAAGTCCACCCAACATGTCTACCATAGACATAGGTAAGCCAATTTGTGAGCTAGGTTGCGGCCTTGATCCGTCAATTTGGCCAAAATCATGGAGTACCCGTCAATGTTGACGAAACCCTTCTCTTCAGGGCTTCTAGCTCCAACCAGGTCCCCATTGCCCCTCAGGCATGTAACCCTCCGCCCGTCATCGCGGCATTCTTAGCGGAGGATGACTCCGAAGCCATGAAGCACTCGGACACCGTGTCTGAAACTTCGTCCACCCGTAAGAGGTCCGCTCCTACGTCGATCTCCTCACCCAGTAGCTGCTCCTCGGACTCATCACAGTCCGATCAATCAGTTATTGATACGGCCCCCTTCACGGAAGTAAAATCCAAGCGCCGATCGAAACACGCTGCGACCTCTTCGCGCACCTCCCGCCCCCGCGCCTGCTCGCTCCACCGCAGCCCCCGTCGCTGCCACAAAGAAACAGGTTCCGGCCCCTGTCTTCCTCAGGGACAAGGCGCAATTTACTAGACTTTCTAAAGTCTGTTACGACGCAGACTTTAAATATGACCAAACCACCAACCTTGGTGAGTCAATTAAAATCGTTCCGCAGTCTATGGAAGACTTTAGAAACGTCACCAAACTATTCACATCCGAAGGTGTGAAGAACGTAAAGTCAGGGCTGTCCTTCGCGGAGTTCCCTTTGAACTCGCCAACGAGAAAATCCTGGAGGACCTTAAGTCCCAGGAATTCCCAGTTGAGGCTATGCACAAGATGAACAGCAGTACTCGCTTGCCCTCCTCATTTTGTCCAACGTGCCGGAGGCGAAAGACATATTCCGACAGGTACACACTGTGTGCGCCCTGTCGAGAGTCAAAGTCGAAGCCCCCCTATAGGCGCGGTTTTCCGGCGCAGTGCCACCGCTGCCAACTCTACGGGCATGCGGCGGCCAACTGCTCAGCCCCTCCCAGGTGCGTTAAGTGCCTAGACTCGCACAGCTCGAAAGAGTGTCCTCGGCCCCGTGATACTGAGTACCCACCCGCTTGCGTCCTTTGCGGACATACCGGCCATACGGCCAACTACAGAGGCTGCCCTCGCGCGCCTTGCCCCAATCTCGGCAACAAAGCTGCCAAAAAAGGCGGAACCCTCTTACGCCGATAACTTAGATACAGTATACACTGCTATCCGCAATATCGACGTAAGAGAGATCGCAATTTTAGCACGCAAACTGCGCGCTTCTCAGTCCCCTCAAGACCGTCTGCTCGCGCTTACCGAGCACCAACACCTTCTAGACTCAATATAAGTAGTCATCCCATTCGCAAGCTGCCTTAATTAGGCAGCAACTCTTCCCAGCGGCTACTTGCCGCTAGCGCCCTATTTCACCCAAGGTTGCGGCCTTGATCCTTGGGGGGGTTGCGTTCTATACGGCATAGAGATCTCTAGTTAGGGCAGTCCCTAAAAGGTGGGGTTTAGTGGGTAAAAGTCTCCACATAACCACGCAGCCGGCTGCGTGGTATGCTATGAGCATTCTCCACCTCCCTCCCCCGCTTTCCGGAGGGTTGCCCATATTTGCTTCGGGCGCAAAAAAAAAACGCTCGCCACAGTTGATTACGAACAGTGGTGCTGAGAAAGTCTGAGATAGTCAAGTCTATTGTGAAATAAGGTGATTCTAAAGGTTCTGAGTAAATTTAAATTAATATATAGTCTTCTTTGTGAAAGTAAAGTATAGTGTGTTATAAAGTATTATATACAATTTAAGAGTGAAATTAAACAACGAACATAGTGGTTAAACAGTTAACTAAGTGAGTTGTCGTGGTTTTATTGGAGAAAAGCTGACAAATTCAGAAGTGGGATGAAACAACCCTCACGTAATCGCAAGACATCCTATCTTAAAGTCGATTTGGAGTATACCCAAGGAAGACTGCTAAAGTGAGTTTACCATGAACCAAGGTCAGTGACTTTTATTCCTCTTTAATAATTCGAAATAAATTTGTATGTGAATACATCCTGTGTCTGTGTTAATCTTATAAGTGGCGATCTGTTTTTATCTTCGAGCTGCCACATATAGTGTATACAGTTTGACATAATACAGTACAGTGAATACGATTTGACCGAGTGAAAAAAAAATACGTGTGGCACTCGGTGACTGCCGCGGTATAGCTATTGCAAAGCATTTTTTATCAACTTATGCAATTATAATTATTTATTTATTTTATTTATGCAGTTAAGTCTTTGATATTAAATCAAGTTACACTTTTTGAGCGTGGTGACCGATAAGAAAACAATTTTTTTCTCTTATTGAATAAATGAGAAGTTAATATTGTTTAAAATATTTTTAATATCTTACAATACATGTAGGTTATTCAGGAATTTTTATCATTGAGTTAGCAGCTAGTGTACACGCATACGTCTAGTCGCACGCACACACACACCGTGCCGAAGTCTGCCGAACTGAAACGACGTTAGACGATGCACGGCTTTCAACGCCACACCTCCGTGCCCGTCGGAGTGGGGAGCGTGATGTTTCTTTTCGTTACGGAATTTCTGGATTCGGTCCCCGCGCTCAAGGCCCGCGATAGAAGCTATGCAATAGCTTAAAAATATATCGCTTGGAGTTACTGTGACCGACGCTAGGTGAATAAGGGTTAAGGATACTTAGATTACATAAATAATAATTTTTCCATTTTATGATAGTTTTTTAATTTTGAACTGTTTTTGTGTATATAAGGTAATGTAACATAAAATATTATATAGATGCGTAGATATTAGGTAAGAACTGTAAATTTTTTAAAGAAATTAGTTCACGTTTAATGTTTGACATTATGTAGAACTACTTAAACTTATTAAGTATAACAATGTCTGGTCCGATTACAAGCATAATATGGTAATATTTTGAGAAGTTAATTGTAATAAATTAAAACTGTATTCTTTGGAGTAAACAAGTAAAATAATAATTTGTTATAGCGCCATCTACTGCATTTTATACGTAAAATGATTTTATCGAAAAAACATTGATTAACTCTCAAGGTAGTACGCATAAAATATGCTAGACGGCATAAACAGGAAACGATTTAATTTAATGTTCTATTTTATTTTCTCGCAGGCTAAATTCTATTGATATATACTTATATATCACTTCTTATATTATGAGATTTTGAGGATAATTAGATTACATAAACAATAATTTTTTTCGTTTTATGATAGGTTTTTAAGTTTGAACTGTTTTTGTGTATAAAAAGTAATGTAACAAAAAATATTATATATGTAGATACGTAGATATTAGGTAGATACTGTACATTTTTTAAAGAAATTAATTCAAGTTTAGTGTTTGACCTTGTGTAGAACTAACTAAACCTATTAAGTATAACAATGTCTCGTCCGATTACAAGCATAATATGGGACTATTTTGCGAAGTCAAGTGTATATATAGTTTTATATGTGGTAGAGCCATGCTCCAGTTATATTAGTAGTATAGTCGTAGCGCTAATGGGCAGGCTCGACCGAGGAAGGACCACGCTCTCATAAAATACCAGCGTGAAATAGTACAGAATGGACATTGTGTAGAACTAATTAAACCTATTAAGTATAACAATGTCCCATACGCTTACAAGCATAATATAAGACTATTTTAATAATAATAATATAATAATAATAATTTATTAAAAACTTTAATTTGTAGTACATATAAAAAAAAATCTTACATGAGATACATTACAAAAATACTAGTGAGGGTGACGTTCTGTTCTCCTTGCTAGACTAAGAAATAGCCTGTATTAAGGAGATTCAGTCCCTTACCCCCCTTACAAAAGTGATCAGAAAGCAAAAATTGCTCTTAACTTTTTAGTACTACAGATTTTGTGTGTGTGTGTGTGTGTGTGTGTGTGTGTGTGTGTGTGTGTGTGTGTGTGTGTGTGTGTGTGTGTGTATGTGCGTGTATGTGTGCGTGTGTGTGTGTGACCTCATAATATAATAATGTTAATATAATATAAATTAGTTAGTTAATAAGTACTGTTCTGTCTCTTCATAACTCTTGTTTAGTAGGAAGGAGTACACGGCTTTCTTACATTTGTAATTAGATAGTTCATAAATAGAAATATTAAAATTGATCTTATTATAAAGAAAGGGACCGAAATATGAGAAAAACCTTTTCGCAAAATGAGAGGAGACTGTCGGAATACTGCAGATTTTGTCCTTACGCCTCTTGGTAATTTCGATATAAGGAACCTTACGATGTTGTAACATCACTGTATGTAGTATAAACAATTGTCTTACATTAAGAACGTTATGATCTTTGTAGAGCTGAATTGTCGGGTATAATATGGGTCGAAAGGCCATGATCTTTAAAATTGATCTGTGTGCGATTTCTAAAGGTTTCAAGATAGTTTTTGCGGCACCACCCCAACATGAAATGCAGTAAGATATGATAGAAAGGCAAAGTGCAAAATAAACGTTGCGTATGATACTCTGATTAGTGACGTGACGAAGTGATTTGAAAATAAAGATTAATTTACGGACTCTGCTGGTTAAATCTTCAATGTGGACTTTAAAATTTAGGGTTTTATCTAGAGTTATGCCAAGATATTTGACTGTGTCGACCGAATTAACAAGGGGACAGTGGCAAGCTTGTTGATATTGGTAATGGCATGAGTGGGCTATTAATTTTACTGGAATTTTAGGTTGTGATTTTGTAGAGATAGAAAAAGCAACGAATTTAGTTTTTGCTGTGTTTAAAGTAAGGGTGTGTGCACGAAGCCAATCATATGTAATATTAAAGCCACTTTGCGCAATTTCTTGGAGTTCAGTCCAAGTACCTGCAAAGAAGGTAAGGGCGGTGTCATCAGCATACGAAACTATCTTAGAGTTATTGACTTTAATATTACAGAGGTCGTTAATGAATATCAAGAAGAGAGTTGGTCCGAGTATACTACCCTGGGGCACACCGTAAGATATAGAAAGTTCATTACTTGTATAGTTGCCTATCTTTACCCTTTGAGTCCGATCTGAAAGGTAGCTACGGAAAAAATCAAGTTGAGAACCCCTGATACCTATATTTTCTAGTTTTAATAAGAGAGTATTGATGGGAACCGTATCAAAAGCCTTAGCTAAGTCCAAGAATATTGTAAGGACTTTTTTGTTGTCGTTAAGCTTATTTACAACGAAAGTAGTTAATTCGTGAATAGCGTCAGAAGTGGATTTATTTTTACGAAATCCAAACTGTTGGGAAGAGATTATATTACAGTGCTCCAGATACTTTGCTAGTCGGCTGTTGACTAAACGTTCCAAAACCTTTGATAAAGCACTAAGCACCGCAATGGGGCGATAATTATTAATGAGATTCCCATCACCACTCTTGAAAATTGGATGGATGATAGCCCTCTTGAAAGAGGTAGGAAAGACAGAAGATTCTAGACAGAGATTATAAATATGGGCTAGAATAGGTGCGAGAATAGGGGAGTATCGTTTTAAAAAACTCGGTGAAATTTCATCCCATCCGGTAGCTGCATTATGTTTAAGCGAATTAATAAGTAATTTAATTTCATCAGTGTCCGTGCATTCTAAAACAAAAGATGACAGATTAGATTTTACTAGGGTGGTTCCTTTTGGTGGAACTGCGTAATTGCTGGTGTTTTTCTGCGCTAGCTCCTTCCCGATGTTGATAAAGAATTTATTAACGTTATTACATGACTGAATTGGTGAGTGAGAGATTTTTGAGAAGTTAAGTGTAATAAATTAAAACTGTATTCTTTGGAGTAAACAGTAAAATAATAATTCATTATATCGCCATCTACTGCATTTTATACGTAAAATGATTTTATCGAACAAACATTGATTAACTTTCAAGGTGCTATGCAAAAAATACGCTAGATGGCGTAAACACGACATGATTTCATTCTCTCGGTGGCTAAATTCAATTGATATATAATTATATATAACTTGTTGTACATTTTTTAAAGAAATTAGTTCACGTTTAATGTTTGACATTATGTAGAACTACTTAAACTTATTAAGTACAACAAAGTCTGGTCCGCTTACAAGCATAATATGGTAATATTTTGAGAAGTTAAGTGTAATAAATTAAAACTGTATTCTTTGGAGTAAACAAGTATAATAATAATTTGTTATAGCGCCATCTACTGCATTTTATACGTAAAACGATTTTATCGAACAAACATTGATTAACTTTCAAGGTGGTACGCACAAAATACGCTAGATGGCGCAAATACGACACGATTTCATTTTCTCGCAGGCTAAATCCTATTGATATATACTTGTATGTAACTTATGTTATCGGATTTTAAGGATGGCATAATACACATTTATGGATATAGGCATTTATATCCTATTGATATAGACTTATATGTCACTTCTTATATTATGAGATTTTATGGATACTTAGTTTACATAAATATAATTTTATTAGTTTTATGATAGTTTTTTTTAAGTTTGAACTGTTTTTGTGTATAAAAAGTAATGTAACATAAAATATTACTTAGATGCTTAGTTATTAGGTAGGTACTGTACAGTTTTTAAAGAAATTAGTTCAAATTTAGTGTTGGACATTGTGTAGAACTAATTATACCTATTAAGTATAACAATGTCTTGTCCGCTTACAAGCATAATATGGGAGTATTTTGAGAATTTAAGTGTAATAAATTAAAACTGTATTCTTTGGAGTACACAAGTAAAATAATAATTTGTTATATCGCCATCTACTGCATTTTATACGTAAAATGATTTTATCGAACAAACATTGATTAACTCTCAAGGTAGTACGCATAAAATATGCTAGACGGCATAAACAGGAAACGATTTAATTTAATGTTCTATTTTATTTTCTCGCAGGCTAAATTCTATTGATATATACTTATATATCACTTCTTATATTATGAGATTTTGAGGATAATTAGATTACATAAACAATAATTTTTTCGTTTTATGATAGGTTTTTAAGTTTGAACTGTTTTTGTGTATAAAAAGTAATGTAACAAAAAATATTATATATGTAGATACGTAGATATTAGGTAGATACTGTACATTTTTTAAAGAAATTAATTCAAGTTTAGTGTTTGACCTTGTGTAGAACTAACTAAACCTATTAAGTATAACAATGTCTCGTCCGATTACAAGCATAATATGGGACTATTTTGCGAAGTTAAGTGTATATATAGTTTTATATGTGGTAGAGCCATGCTCCAGTTATATTAGTAGTATAGTCGTAGCGCTAATGGGCAGGCTCGACCGAGGAAGGACCACGCTCTCATAAAATACCAGCGTGAAATAGTACAGAATGGACATTGTGTAGAACTAATTAAACCTATTAAGTATAACAATGTCTCATACGCTTACAAGCATAATATAAGACTATTTTAATAATAATAATATAATAATAATAATTTATTAAAAACTTTAACTTGTAGTACATATAAAAAAAAATCTTACATGAGATACATTACAAAAATACTAGTGAGGGTGACGTTCTGTTCTCCTTGCTAGACTAAGAAATAGCCTGTATTAAGGAGATTCAGTCCCTTACCCCCTTACAAAAGTGATCAGAAAGCAAAAATTGCTCTTAACTTTTTAGTACTACAGATTTTGTGTGTGTGTGTGTGTGTGTGTGTGTGTGTGTGTGTGTGTGTGTGTGTGTGTGTGTGTGTGTGTGTGTGTGTTATGTGCGTGTATGTGTGCGTGTGTGTGTGTGACCTCATAATATAATTATGTTAATATAATATAAATTAGTTAGTTAATAAGTACTGTTCTGTCTCTTCATAACTCTTGTTTAGTAGGAAGGAGTACACGGCTTTCTTACATTTGTAATTAGATAGTTCATAAATAGAAATATTAAAATTGATCTTATTATAAAGAAAGGGACCGAAATATGAGAAAAACCTTTTCGCAAAATGAGAGGAGACTGTCGGAATACTGCAGATTTTGTATAGAAATAATAATTTGTTATATCGCCATCTACTGCATTTTATACGTAAAATGATTTTATCGAACAAACATTGATTAACTTTCAAGGTGGTATGCTAAAAATACGCTAGATGGCGTAAACACGACATGATTTCATTTTCTCGCTGGCTAAATCCAATTGATATATAATTATATATAACTTGTTGTACATTTTTTAAAGAAATTAGTTCACGTTTAATGTTTAACATTATGTAGAACTAATTAAACTTATTAAGTATAACAATGTCTCGTCCACTTACAAGCAAAATATGAGACTATTTTGAGTAGTTAAGTGTATATAGTTTATACATGGCAGATCCATGATGCAGTTATATTAGTAGTATATAGCACTAATGGGCAGGCTCGACCGAGGAAGGAACACGCTCTCACAGAATACCAGTGTGAAATAGTGTCTTAATGCTGCTGTGTTTCGTATGGTGAGTGTAGAGAACCGAAGACCCTTTTTACTGAAAATGAGGCATTCCATCTTAGTCCTCACGGGTGACAACGCATCTGCATTTTGATTTGTAATCGAGGATAGATGTAGATATCTATGGGCTGCAGCAACCACTTACCATCAGGTGGACTGTGTGCTCATTTGCCAATCTATCCAATAAAAAAAATTAAAACTGTATTCTTTGGAGTAAACAGGATACTTAGATTACATAAATAATTATTGAATAAATGAAAAGTTAATATTGTTTAAAATATTTTTAATATCTTACAATACATGTAGGTTATTCAGGAATTTTATCATTGAGTTAGCAGCTAGTGTACACGCATACGTCTAGTCGCACGCACACAAACACCGTGCCGAAGTCTGCCGAGTGCCGAAGTCTGCCGAATTGAAACGACGTTAGACGATGCACGGCCTTCAAGCCACACCTCCGTGCCCGTCGGAGTGGGGAACGTGAGGTTTTTTCGTTACGGAATGAATTTCTGGATTCGGTCCCGGCGCTCAAGGCCCGCGATAGAAGCTATGCAATAGCTTAAAAAAAACAAAAAAAAATTAATAAAATAAAGTACAGAAAATTGGGTAGTAGTAGATTAAAAGATTTACCAGACAAAATAAAAAAATTAAAACTTTTTATTGAAAAAAATATCGACTGTCGATATTCATATTTTAACCCTTAACCCACCGCGCGACCATGGGTTTACCCCGCCCCTGCGTTGACCATCGAGCGAACGCGCTAATGCTGGTGCTATACTAACGGGAAACGTCAATGACTAGAGACGCAGCAAGTATTGCTTTAAATTTAACGCGATAAAAATTTCAATGCCATTGAACGGCGTTAAAGTTGGCGTTAATGTTCCTCGAAGACTTTTTATATTTGTTAAAAATGGTTCTATAAAAATCCATTAGGTTTTCCTTCGGCTTTCTAATTATTCGATAGTTGTATTAAAAGATAATAATGGGATAATTCGTCGCAAAGCATCATTTTGCGCTGTACGATTCTTATAACTTTTGATTCTCGGATCCCATAAACATGGCTCTATATCCGATAGTTAACGATATTTCTCGTTAGTGTGGCCCAAGCATAAGATTGTACAAAAATGATAAAATAAACAAACACCGTGGCGCAGTGGCTTAGCAATGAGTTGCTGCGCTGGGACTGGGAGCCGCGGGTTCGAATCCCGCACGGAACAAATTTTTGTATGTTCTACAAATAATTGTTCCGGGTCTGGATGTTTGTCCTTGTGCAAATTATGTTTGTAAACTGCCTCCACGATATAGGAAAAAATCCTAGTGTTGGGGCAATGTCTTTTTTTAAAAGAGAAAAGTCTAGAATTAATAAAACAATTATTTGTATTGTTTGATAATCAAATATGTTGAGTTTTATAAAGTAATAAATTTTTCGTATTGTATTAAGTTACTGTGTGTGACGTGTGTGGCGTCCATTACTCTTTCACTATAGCTCGCTTGATTCGTTCGTGTACAGCCAGTCCAAACTCGAGTTAGGGAGATCCAACTCGAGTTAACTCGAGTTAAGCGCAACTCGAGTTGACCCTTCGCTAGTTGGAATGCCTAGTTGCCTAGTCCAATAAACCACCCGTAGACAGAGGAACCTAAAATCACCACATGCAATAAACAATAAATGTGACAGCTGTCAAAGATACTTCTAATTGTTGGAGACAAATAAAAAAAAATTGCTTTGATTTTTGCGCGAAATGTTTCGTATTTGTAGTGGTTGTAAGTAAAAAACGCAGTGACATACTGACATACTGATTCTACACTCTTTTAATACGAGTACATATGTTTTTGTTAATATAATTAATCAATATGTTTGCATTAATCAAAAGAAAATTGAAATTGAGTAACACCATATGTGCCGAAAGAAATAAAAATCAATCCTCTCTTTTTTTCCACATTTTTGTTGGCGTTGTCGAAGATATTTTATTTTGGAAAAAAATATGGCTATCTCTTATGTTTATAGTTTTACTTCATTTATTTGTTTTGTAAGTATTGTTGTTATTCAATTTTACACCTTTATTAATTATTAAAGTTACATATTATAACGAGGTTTTTTATAGGATCTGTGCGCATCAAGAAATAAATTTATTACAATTTATTTTCAAGTTTTACATAGTAGTTTTGAGTGTTGATGCTTTTGAAACTTGGTTGAAATATAAGCATAGAACTACTTGCTTAAAAAAACTATCTAGTCAGGATAATACCAAGTTGAAAAACGCTACTGCACAATTAAGTAAATGGTTATATAGTAGATGGCTTGATTATGTCTACTTGCGTGAACAAAATCATACTAAGGTAATTCTTTATTATATTTACTAAGTTATTATCTCTTAATATTATTCAATATATGTAATACTTCTTCAAGAAGTGCAGAGAATTTTACTTTAAAAAAATGAGAAATTGGCAGCTCTATAAATCTGTAGCCAATCTTATGTATTCATTACTGAGTAATTAGTGAACTATTTAACTCAGAAGTACCCAATAATTACTCTAAAATATAGATATTGTATTACTTGTATTTGTCAGTTCTAGAGCTCATTTGTGGGACTGTACCAATATATACAAAGATTTCTTTAATTACTTTTATTGTTATATTTTAAGATTTCTTTTATATTGTAAAGTGTATGTTATTTTTTGTTAAATTGGTTGATCGATTTTTCATTTATTAATTAAACTATTTGATAAAACTGTTACCCTATGATGTAATATATATAGTATATTGCTAAAAAATCACACTAAAATGAATTTACTTGCAGGCATTTTTATTACTGCAAATTATTATTGGGTTGATCTTTTTTATCTGTAAACATATTAGTGGCTATGCAATAATATACATTTTGGGAATGGTATTAAGCATATCTTATAAACTGACACCACCTATGCTGGAGCTTGTGAAAAAAATAAAACAAAGTGCAGGTAATTTTTTGTTTTTAATAATTGTTCATTCTTACTATTTTTTTTTTGTACTAGTGTTACTAAATTATGAATTCTCTGTCACCAAACATATGAATGAATCTTTTGATGTAGTTAGGAATGAAATGTTTTATATTTTTGTTGTAACATACAATAGAAACCTATATACTTATAATATGACTTAGAACAATGGATCAGTTTTGAGATGAAATGGCTGGGTGCCAGCCAAGTCGCCATACAAATTATTTTTTTAACACATTAGTCCACCTCAGAAATCTTTATAAACTACATACATATTATGATTTGCTAAGTTTATGCGAATTCACATGGAATTAACTGATTATATGAATTTAATCGCTTTCATTTTAACTTATTTAATTTCCAATGTTTCGGGAAGTCTGCAGTATGTTAACTTGTTCAGGATCTTCCCAAATATTATGTCAGATTTGATGGATAGATGTCGGGTCAATTCCTACCAAGGTTGATTAGAGAGGCTATTGAAATTAAAAAACATCCTAATTTGAATAGAGACGATGATTAGATGCTACCATCTGCACAGGTTTCCCGTTGTTAACAAAATTAAATCTAAATCCAAGCATATGATATTGTAAGATCACTCTGCATAGATTGGATCAAGAATTAATCTTTGAAAGTTGAAGGTAGCTTTTGTTAGCTATGAATGTATGTCGAACACTGTTGTCCTCCTCTGATCATGAGTGCTGAAAAACGCCAGTAATGCCTGGAATATAAAAAAGTTAAAGGTAAACATAATAAAATTTTAAAAATTATTTTTATTGCATACATAAACATTATTAACTATTGCCTATAACAACTGTTGGATATCCTGGATGTTCTCTTTAATGTTATAATCAATCTCAAATCATCATTGTCCCCGTTACAGATACCACTAAGTACAATCCTGAGTCACATGCATCCATCAACTTCCTGCATCTCTAACCAGATCATTACTCCATCTAGAGGGAACAGCAGCCCACTACATTTAGCTTATTGGTACGAAACTACCACTCGAGAACCTTTCTTCCTAATTGGTTATCAGTTCTTCAAGCTATATGGCCGGTTCATTGCACTTCAGCTTACTGATCCATTTCGTTATGTCGGATACTCTGGTTCTACTGTGGATATCCCCATTTCTAGGTTTATCATGCAGAAAAACTCTGAGCATAGCCCTCTCCATAGTTTGCTGAGTGACTTTGAGGTACTTCATAGGGTCAGTAGCCAAAAGATCATGTCTCCTCACATGTCAGATGTAATGACTGCCAACACGCACTGCTTGTATCATGTGTTTTCAAGTTTTTAAGTATATGTGATAAAAAGATGTGTCATAATCTTCCGAACTCATAGTTGAATTCTTCGATTGACCTATTGGTCAAAGTTGGACTTACCTAGTCGGACAAATTGTCCTATTTTGACAACTTCAAGCATAATACTCTCAACAACTACCAGCATCAATGTAACATGGATGTTGCACATGACCTTTGTTTTGTCTATGTGAATTTTAGGATCTATCTTTTGGCATACACTATAGAGGTCATTGAGCATAGTACTGAGGTCCTTCAGCGATTCTGCCATAAGGACTATACCGTCGGCAAATCGAAGGTGAGTGATGTACTCACTATTGATGTTAATACCGTATCCTTTCCAGTCCAGTAGCTTGAAAACTTCTTCCAATGCAGCTGTGAAGAGTTTTGGGGATATAACGTCACCCTGTCTTACACCTCTCTGCAGTTGGATAGGTTTCGAACTCTGGTTATGTACTCGGATAGCCATCGTAGCCCTACTGTACAAACACTTCAGCACCTCGATATACCGACAGTCAACTTGGCACCGCTGAAGGGACTGTAGCACCACCCAAATTTCGACGGAATCAAAGGCTTTCTCATAGTCCACATACGCCAGGCAAAGTGGCAGATTGTACTCTTCGGTCTTCTGTACAATCTGCCGCAGGGTATGTATGTGGTCTATGGTACTGAAGCCTTTTCGGAAACCGGCTTGTTCGGGAGGCTGGAAGTCGTCGAGTCGGCATGCGAGACGATTCGTAAAGACTCTCGAAAACAGCACGTAGACGCGGCTCAGAAGGGAAATCGTTCTGTAGTTCTTCAAGAGGGCGTTGTCGCCTTTCTTTAAGAACAAGACCACCACACTTCCGCTCCACGCCTCCGGAGTAGTGCCACCATGAAGGACGGAATTGAACAGCCTCTAAAGGACTTCAAGTACTGGTGTTCCACCCGCTTTCAGAAGTTCCACTGTAATTCCATCCTCGCCTGGGGCCCTGCCGTTTTTAAGGTGCTGGAGATCCATTCTAATCTCGCTCAGACTGACGTCTGGGATATCATCGCAATAGTGTCGGGTAAGACTTGCTCTTTTATCGTTACTCACACTTGCGTGTGGCTCCAACGAAGATGTGTACAGCTGCCCATAGAACCTCTCAATCTCACTCAAAATCTCAGGTGTCCCGGAAACGATGCTGCCACACTCAGTCTTCAGCTTTGACAGTTGGCTCTTTCTCAATCAAATCTCATCTCAGACAAATCTTTGGCAAAGACTTTGGAGCCCTGGTTCCGCTCGATCGCTTCTTCAATACGAGTAGTTAAAGTGGTGTAAGTCTCGCCGCATGCATTTGGAGATCTGTCTGTTCAGTTGCCTGTATGCTGTCAAAACTGTTGACGATTGCAGCCTCATTTCCCGTCTAACAGCCATGAGATTAAGAGTGTGATCGGCGAGTTTTTGTGTTCTTTTGCGGCGGGTCTTGCAGAACTTAGCTCCGACCGCATGGACAGTTTCCACGATCTTGTCATTCATATCGTCCACTGCATTTCAATCTTCTAGGCACTGAAAGCGGTTACGTAACTCGCTCTGAAAGGTTTCGGGATTCTGGATTAGAGCACGAGGGGGATGGAGCGTTGACTTCATTAGACAAGTCCTCTCCAACTTAACGTTTAGGTAACCCTACCCAACCCTAACTATTCGGTGATCGTTGCCAGTTTTCACCCTTGTGATCTCTGAGACATGACTGAACAGTTGGCGTCTGGTCGTCATAATGAAGTCAATCTCATTTTTTGTCGAACCGTCGGGGCTTGACTAGGTCTAATTTCTGTGGGGCCGCTTCTGGAAGAAAGACTTTATCGTAAAGAGTTTCTTTGTCTCCATGAAGTCGGCCAGCTGTTGGCCCCTTGGGTTCTGTTGCCCTATCCCAAATTTCCCTACCTTCAGCTCACCGTTCTTTCTTGTGCCCAGTTTTGCGTTGAAGTCTCCCATTAACACCGTATAGTGAGTTTTGGAGGAATGCATGACTCTAGAAATATCCTCATACATTTCCTCCACCTTCTCATCGGGATTTACCGTCGTTGGCGCGTCATCATTCATCATCATTACAGCCCTTCACAAGTTCACTGCTGCACATAGGCCTCCCCCAAGTAATGCCACAAAGCACGGTCCTGAGCCACCTGCATCCATCGACTTCCTGCATGTCTTACCAGGTCGTCACTCCATCTAGTGGGGGGTCGCCCTAGACTACGCCTACCGGTACGAGGCTGCCACTCGAGAACCTTTCTTCCCCATCGGTTATCGGTTCTTCGAGCTATATGGCCGGCCCATTGCCACTTCAGCTTACTAATCCGTTGGGCTATGTCGGTCACTCTGGTTTTACTGCGGATATCCTAATTTCTGAGTCTGTCACGCATAGAAACTCCGAGCATAGCCCTCTCCATAGCTCGCTGAGCGACCTTGAGCGTCCTCATACGGCCAGCAGTGAAGGACCACGTCTCTGATCCGTAAGTCATCACTGGCAACACGCTCTGGTTGTACACTTTAGTTTTCAGAGATTGAGATATACCTGACGAGAAGATGTGTCGTAATTTCCCGAACGCTGCCCAGCCGAGTTGAATCCGTCGATTGACCTCTCGGTCGAAGTTGGACTTACCTAGTCGGACTATCTGCCCCAGGTAAACGTACTTGTCAACAACTTCGGGCATAGTGCTCCCCACAACTACCGGCATAGGTGTGACATGGACATTGAACATAATCTTTGTTTCGTCCATGTTCATCTTAAGACCTATCCGTTGGGAAACACCATTGAGGTCATTGAGCATAGTGCTAAGGTCCTCCAGCGATTCTGCCATAAGGACTATATCGTCGGCAAATCGAAGGTGAGTGATGTACTCGCCAATGATGTTAATACCGTATCCTTTCCAGTCCAGTAGCTTGAAAACGTCTTCCAACGCAGCGGTGAAGAGTTTCGGGGATATAACGTCACCCTGTCTTACACCTCTCTGCAGTTGGATAGGTTTCGAACTCTGGTTCTGTACTCGGCCATCGTAGCCCTACTGTACAAACACTTCAGCACCTCGATATACCGACAGTCAACTTGGCACCGCTGAAGGGACTGTAGCACCACCCAAATTTCGACGGAATCAAAGGCTTTCTCATAGTCCACATACGCCAGGCAAAGTGGCAGATTGTACTCTTCGGTCTTCTGTACAATCTGCCGCAGGGTATGTATGTGGTCTATGGTACTGAAGCCTTTTCGGAAACCGGCTTGTTCGGGAGGCTGGAAGTCGTCGAGTCAGCGTGCGAGACGATTCGTAATGACTCTCGAAAACAGCACGTAGATGCGGCTCAGAAGGGAAATCGGTCTCTAGTTCTTCAAGAGAGCGTTGTCGCCTTTCTTAAAGAACAAGACCACCGCACTTCTGCTCCACGCCTCCGGAGTAGTGCCACCATGGAGGACGGAATTGAAGAGCCTCTGAAGGACTTCAAGTACCGGTGTTCCACCCGCTTTCAGAAGCTCCGCTGCAATTCCATCCTCGCCTGCGCCCTGCCGTTTTTAAGGTGCTGGAGATCCATTCTAATCTCGCTCAGACTGACGTCTGGGATATCATCGCAATAGTGTCGGGTAAGACTTGCTCTTGTATCGTTACTCACACTTGCGTGTGGCTCCAACGAAGATGTGTACAGCTGCCCATAGAACCTCTCAATCTCACTCAAAATCTCAGGTGTCCCGGAAACGATGCTGCCACACTCAGTCTTCAGCTTTGACAGTTGGCTCTTTCTGGCAGACAGATCTCTGGCAAAGACTTTGGAGCCCTGGTTCCGCTCGATCGCTTCTTTAATACGAGCAGTATTAAAGTTGCGTAAGTCTTGCCGCATGCATTTGGAGATCTGTCTGTTCAGTTGCCTGTATGCTGTCAAATCTGTTGACGATTGCAGCCTCATTTCCCGTCTAACAGCCATGAGATTAAGAGTGTGATTGGAGAGTTTTTGTGTTCTTCTGCGGCGGGTCTTGCAGAACTTAGCTCCGACCGCATGAACAGTTTCCACGAGCTTGTCATTCATATCGTCCACTGCATTGCAATCTTCTAGGCACTGAAAGCGGTTACGTAACTCGAGCTGAAAAGTCTCGGGATTCTGGATTAGAGCACGAGGGGGACGGAGCGTTGACTTCATTAGACGAGACCTCTCCAACTTAACGTTTAGGTTCAGTGTGCCTCTAACCATTCGGTGATATACATATATATACCCCATAGTTGCCACGCTTGGCGAGCGGGTTGGCAACCGCAGTTTTTTTTATACAGTTGCTGCTATCAAGTAGATGCTGCTGCCCATTTTTCCCTCTGTCGCCTTTTACGACACCCACGGGAAGATATGGGGTAGCGAATATTCTTAACCGCCACTACACGGCTCTTGCCTGCAGTCAAATTTCCGACAAAGATTTAGGAGCCTAGGTTCCATTTAATCGCTTTTTCAATACAAGCTCTATAAGTATCAGATAGTTTTTGTGTAATTCTGCGTCGGGTCTTGCAGAATTTAGCTCTGATCGAATGTACAGTTTCCACGAATTTATCATTCATATCATCCAATATATTGCAATATTCTAGGCACTGAAATTGATTTTCGAGTTCGAGCTGTTTAGCTTTTAGGACTGAAAAAGAGCACGATGCGGCGTAGCGTTGACTTCATTAGACGTGAACACTCCAACTTAACATTATGATTCAGTGTGCCTCTTACCATTCGATGACCGCTACCAGTTTTCACCCTCGCGATCAGATCACAGACTGAACAATTGCCGTCTGGTCGTCATAATGAACTCGATCTTATTTTTTGTAGAACCGTCTGGGCCTTTACCAGGTCCACTTCTTTTGGGACAGGTTATCCCAGCTGTTTGTGATACCTTGGGTTCCGCTGCCCTATTTCGGATTTCCCTACCTTCAGCTTCAGCTCGCCGTTCTCTTTTGTGGCTAACTTTACGTTGAATTCTCCTAAGATCACCGTATAGTGGGTTTTGAAGGAATGCATGACTCATTCTGATACATTTCCCCCAGCTCCTTATCGGGATGTGGCGAGATTGGTGCGTAAAATATACACGGGAGCAGTTTCCTTAATTCCTCTTTTACTGTGCAGTCCATATTGCTCTGGAATGCCTTGCCTGTTGATATCAAGAAAACTAGTAACAAGAATGATTTTAAGAATTCTATTATAAGAATAATACCACCTGACTTATCCGACTATTGTTTTTTTCTCTCTATTTCACTTTATAAATGATATTTTGTATAGTATGCATTGTGTTATTTTATTTTTGTATTATATTATTTTATTTATTTATAGATTTTGTATATAAGTACCCGTATATATATATATATATATATATATATATATATATATATATATATATATATATATATATATATATATATTTATATATATATATATTAAATATGTGTATTTTTACTAACTATATTCTATTTATTTGCATTTTATTTTATATCTTTATTAGTTATTTTTTAAATATAGGAAGTTATTGTTTAGACCTGCCAGTTTCTCAAATCATCCAGGGTTTGGTAGAGAATGCCATTAGGCATTAAGTTCGCCCTTTCTATCCGTTATTGTAAGGTGTATAATAAAAGTTGAAAAAAAAAACTGTTTGACCTATAACGAATAACGTTTGGAGATTCTGGGTATAAGGTAGGTACACACCCGCTAATCTTTACGTTGTTAACGAGACTTGTGAACGATAAATCAGACACCTCCCTAGGACAGATGGTCGCCCTCCCTCGGTGATAGAATAAGTTGCTTAAACAAATTACGGTGTCATCCCTCTCTCTTCGGAACTCAGATAATGCTATAATATCCCAGCGCAATATAGCACAACTATTGATTCTTCCAGCAGGATCTTTAGGTTCTTAGGGTGGGCTTTAAATTGTGCCAAGTTGAGTAGTATACAATGGCAAAAGAATTATCAATAGAGATTCTTAGCCCCCGCCCTCCCCCCGCTGTTATCATGATTGCCACCGTAGACAGGAATAGCTGTGCCACCGGGGACTGGAGACCATTTCTTTGTACATTTCGTTGAGGTGTATATTGCCATAGTTGCCACGTTTGGCAAGCGGATTGGCACCGCTTTTTTATTGAGTTTGGTATCAGAAAGATGCTGCTGCCCATTTCCTGGTCTGTTTCTATCTATCGCTTCTTACGACACTCGTAGGAGGATTTTGAAGTATTGTATATCTAATTTCACCGCCATTTGAGATTAGGTTACAAATAAATTTGACAATTGAATACTTTTAAAAATCGTCGTTAATATTATGTTGTATACTTTATATATTTTATTTTCAAAATGGCAATGCTTAGAACTCAACATAATTGTTTTGAATAGTTTAGAATCAAGAGTGAAAATTTATCTTTGTAAGTTTGTGTTATTATCTTACAGAATCAGATCTTGAGCTGGAAGGTCTTGTCCCAGATGTGTCGGATGCAAATATGGATTTGTTATCTATAGAACAACAAGAACAAACTCAAATAATTGATGAAAGACAAAGCTTAGGTAATAACAATTTTTTTTACTCTGTATTTGGAATTATTTATTAGCAGATGAGATGTTGTTCTCTTGGATCTTGTTCAACCAGAAAATACTTTTTTCACTTTTCCACCATGAAAGTTTATTATTTTCGGGTTGCCAGATATTTAAGCGGTTGATAAATTTTACTGAAAGCTGTATAATTACATCAAAATTGGATGTGATTAACGAACAAAGTGCAAGTCTCATCCCAAACTTTAATTTGTCACGGGCTGCTTTCCGCAACTCCACGACATCCCGTGGTGTCTGTAAGTAGAACGCGTGATAGAGCCACTTCAACTTGTATTATTGTTGCAGCACTGGAAGCTACCATACGGTCGGCACGACGGGAAAATGTAATGCTTACATACAATCCATCCATCCTCTATAGATTGCCTCGAAGGAGACACTTGGCAACCGTAGATTTTTATTATATTGCTGCTGCGCATCTCTTCAGTATCAGATCCTTCTCTTGCCTCTTACGACACACACGGAAGAGTGACCGTCATCCATCTATCATTAATTGCTTAACATGGGTCTTCCCCAAGGAATGCTACAAAGCACGGTCCCGAATTACTTGCATCTATCAACTTTCTGCATCTTACCAGATCGTCACTCCATCCTGCGAGAGGCCGCCCTATACTTCGCTTATCGGCAAACATGAAATAGTGGCTGCTGTGTTCCGTGAGTGATGAGACTTTTCACTAGTAACAACTGGAGACTAAGATGAAATTAATGCATATGTATTTTGTTTCTTGATTGAGGATAGATGTAGGTGTCTTGACTACAGCATCCATTTACCATCAAATGAGTGGTATTTTTGTTTGTCACCCTCACTTGTTTGGAGAAATGTAAGTAAAAATCGAAGAATTCCGAGTACAGTGATTTGTTCCACATATAATATACAATTTTTTTGATTAGGAAAGGTCATAAACCAATATAATACAATATTTTATCTTAAAGGATTTCGTTATCGTGGAATCGTGTACGCGCAAAAGTAATAAAGGCGTAGTTGATAAACTCGTCATTCGCTTTTTATCAAGTGAAAACCGCGATCGATGTACCTGTTGATTCCTCATATAATCGCTTATCTCCGAGCCTCGTCTTGTTTTTCTGCGTGCCATATTTAACGTAGTACTAGCATGCGCCCGCCGCTGTGACAGTTTTCGTTCTTATTTGCCGGTCTAGTATAATAGATAAAAGTCTATAACTGCCACACGACCCCCCCCCCACAACTGAAATATACCGGCATCTTGACAATATGGCCAGAACATCTCTTTATAACTGGTGGAGACGTCACGTTTCCCGATTGCATAAGCGATGTGTGATGCTTACGATATTTGGAACTTGATTTCGATGCTTATATAGCTTCGTAATGGAGAAGCCCTTAATATTCTCAGATGTCGTTGGTCGATTGATCATAGCCGCTATAGACGGATTTGACTTCACTATTGCCTTTCCGAAATTAATGATCCTCCGTTCGCCGGCGCAAGATTTATACCTGTTAAAAGAAATATCTAGCTACTGACTATCGTAACAATATATTTACAGGATGACTTTGCCGCGTTTTTCATAGCGGTCCGGCAACGTCAACGTAGTTATGTTGAAAACATTCGAGAACAACTTAACGGAAAACTTGAGATACCGGAAAACGATGGCGCTGAATATAGCTTTTTGGACAGTCAATAGAACTTTTGGTCGGTAATTGATGGGCAAAATATTTCTGACAGGATTACAGATTTTATGTTCAATTTTGAATGCTTATTAACGACAATGGTTCCGGTATACCGAATATGCGGTGTATATATTTTACAGTAAAATTCGTCGACTGTGTTTAGAATTTTCGTGGGTGATAAATTGTCTTGTTGTTCATAAAGAATCACATCTTTGTGCTATTGCGTTTTTTTGAAAAGGAAAAGCTAAAGACAGTCAAAATATTTTATTAAAAATTAGGCTTTAGAAAGCACTTATTGAAATCAAAAAATTTTTTTTTTACAACCGACTTCAATATAAATAAAATGAGAAAATTATAAATGTTGTCGAAGTCAAGAGAAAACCAAACACTACTGGTCCGATCTCGATCAAATTCATATGGGACCACATGAGAAGCACCAGCTTTTAAATAAATTAAGAATCATCTTAATCTGTTTACCTAGAAATAATTCTGAAGTAACACACACGTAAAAAGTAGTTTATTTGAGAACCTCCTCCTTCTTTTGAAGTCGGTTAAATACTGCCATCTCTTAAGTCTCTTGTGTGGGAGACCTTGTGTAAAACTCACAAGAAGCTTTTTTGATTTCTTTGTAATTTGACCTACATACGAACATACTTTTCGGCTTTTTGTTCGAATGTATGATTTGCCATAGAAATAACATATGAATCTGAAACGTCGTCCTTCACTGACGGCCGTATGAAGCGGAAACTCAAATAATCTCCTGATGCTATGGTCGGTCAAAAGTCACAAACCAGTTTCGTCATACGACATCATCAGGGTATATAAATAATAAAAACAAACCCCTAAAATACCGACCGGTTTACAAAATGATATGAATTAAAAAAGAGTAGTTTACATGTGTCAATTTTATATTTTTACCAAATAAAGGAAATAGCAAACGAGAACAATCTACCTGATGTTAAGTAGACACATACATCTATCTTCGATAAATAATAAAAATAGTGCTATCTTATCACTTCGGAACTAAGTCAAAAGCACTAACTACTACTAAGTTAAAAGCCCCTACTAGTAAAATGAGTCTCAGGTTCAACACTCACCATATGAAACATAGCAGCATTAAGGTGCTGTTTTGAGCAGGTATTCTGTGAGAACGTGGTCATTCTCCATTCGAGCCAACCCATTTGTGCTGCAATTATAAAATAACTGCAGCTTACCTCTACTACTATGTTAGTGAATAGGAAATTTCATCAAATGACATTAATCGCAAGTTTAAATTTAAAAATTTCACTTAGATTACTGGAAGCCAGAAGATTTGCCTATTGAAGATGCTAGTGATAGTTCAGAAAATAGCAGTTTACTTGTTACTAATCTATCAATGGAGAAAATGCAAACATTTGAACAAAATATTGAAACTTCAGACTCTAGTGAAGATGAGTACATACCACAGGATACAGGCAAGTGTTATAACACCATTACACCAAACTGGAGATTATTGTACTTTATAATGTTATTATACCTATTTCTAGATCAACCTAAGGAGCGGTTTCAATCAACTCTGGTAGTACAGCCAGTAGATACATGGACAAATGCTGCCTACAATGTTTTTCAAAATTTTGGCGGAGCTGTTGCTAATATAATGTATACATCACAAGAAGATAAAAAAAGAAAACGGATTTCAAGCATTGATTCTTCCGATGGTTTTGAAATTATAGACAAAAATGATATTATGTAATTTTTTAATACAGTATATTCAATATTTATTCTTATATCAATCATTATATTATATGTACTTAAACATTACAAGACATATTTTCCAACATCGACATTAATTCTTGATGCTGTTTTTTTAACGCTCTTAGGCGTACACTATTTAGAGAATTTCGGGCAACTAGTGCCTCAAGCATCGGTCTGGATATCTGAAACAAAAACATTAATCAATTTATCGCTTTGACAGTTTTATCAAAAAATCGATCTTATAAAAATTAAACATTAAAAAATTAACTTTAAAGAATTATGGATTAATGTTTTCTGAAGAGGCTTTAATTCTTCAATACACTGTCATAGCGCCGACTTCGAAAGCTATTATGTGGAAATTATTTTAATTACTTTAGTGTTTAAAGTCGTTTTTTACTTTAGCCAAAATGTAAAAATTTTTGTCCCTTTTGCGTGGAGTAAGCAATATCACAACTTAACTAGAATATATAAAAGTAAAATAAAAGATTACAATTTTATTATCTGTTCTCTGTATCTCTTAGGGTTTAAATGTGTCCTGGAAATTTAAATGGGACCACCCTTGAGGTCTTTTAGGTAATTATTGCTAAATGAGCTATTTTTTCATATACTTAGCATTGGGTGACAAATGACACACATAGTCCACCTGATGGTATCCACATTTATCCTTAATTAAGAATCAAAATGCAAATGCGTTGTCACCCCTAAGGACTAAGATGGAAAGCCTCGGTTCCAGTAAAAATCTGGTTCTCTATACTCATCATACGCAACACGACAGCGTTAATCTGCTATTTTATGCTGGTATTTTGTGAGAGCGTGGTTACATATCTTTTAAAAAAAGAATTATTAAAATCGGTTCTCGCAATCCAAAATTAACACCGAAAACTTCTGGCACGTCTATGTATTAATTAGTAACCCAATTCCCCGAGAGATGGCGCTGTAGGTACTTATTACATTGGGTCGGGTATTATCGAATTGTTCGGTTGGTCTCTCCTTGGCATTGGCGGTATCTTATAACAACATAAAACTTCTATCAGGAACATGCTAAGGCAATTTAGAACAAAACTAAAATTCATTTTTTTAACGCCATTAAAATGTTAAGGTAAAAACCAGTTCATAAATGGTTCGATAGATGGCGTTGCATAATGACGTCATTTTATTAAAAGTCGATGTTAATATTTTCCGTGCTTTCATGACCTACCGTGGTAAAGGAAGTTGCACTTAAACATATTCGTAATCTTATGAGTGCACAATCTAATAGTCGTCGAGGTTTGATTAAATTAGATTGTGGGTAAAATTAACTTCTTTTGCGGATATTGTTCATATTAATTTTGTATGTACGCACAGTACGCAGTTACTAAGCAAATACGAAATACTGAGAGCCACAGGGCCACTATACAAGCAGAGCAACAACGCAACACGCAGGCTCATCGTTTAGCTCGTGAAAACCCTATCTTCCGGGATATAGAACAGCAGCGGGACACGCAGGCTCACCGTGAAGCTCGAGAAAACCCTATCTTCCGGGATACAGAACAGCAGCGAAATACGCATGCTCACCGCATAGCTGATATCCAGTACCATAAGTGATACCCAGGCTCACCAAATAGCTCGCGAAGATCCACATTATTCACAAATTGAACGAGCTAGAGACACCAGAGCTCGACAATCGGCGCGTTGTAATTCTATTAATGATTGGGATAATGTTAAACGAAAATATTTTGATAACACCAAGGAAGGATACAATCATCCTTGTTCATGTTGTGGTAGATTATGGCACAAAAATTCTGTAAGGAAACTAATAAAGCATTCTATTTCGACTAAATATAATGCAGAATTCGCGTTAAGTGTATTTAATTTAAATCCTTGTGATGAATCTGCTGAGTTTTGCTGTACGTGTGCTAAATATATAACTCAAGGGCGAATGCCACGATTGGCAATAGCTAATGGATTGAAGTTTCCAGATATTCCGGATGTTTTGAATGAATTAACTTCAATGGAGGAGAGATTAGTAAGTCCTCGTCACGTATTTTTGGAAATAGTTCGTAGAGGCCAGGGATTAGGATATCAGCATGGTTTATCAGGAAATGTTATTAATGTACCTGTAAAAATTATTAACATGGTAAAAGCTTTGCCTCGGTCGATAAATGATGACAATGTCATCACTGTAGAGTTGAAGCGTAAATTCTGTTATAAACATGGTCGAAAAGAACAAGTCCGCCCGGACATCATACGGAGAGCAGCGGAATATTTAGTAACGTGTGATCTGTTTCGGACATATGGTATAGAACTTGAAGGTTCATGGACAAATAATGAACCTGAAGACACTGTCGAATGTACCTGTAGTTCACCTGAGCAGGAGAGCAATGTTGATGAGATCCCTGATGTAAATCCTGGTGGCACAGAAACTCTGTTAGATGAAAACCAAGACCTAACAATAGTTATGGCTCCAGGAGAAGGTGAAAGGCCAATTTCCTTGCTTTTTTGATCGACATCTGGAAGAGCTGTCTTTCATAAAAGTACATTGCGCTATTGAGCGAAAATACCTCATGAACTTAAGTCATTCTGAAGTCACACGTTCGGAAATTTCCAGAAATGACAGGCGAGCTGTAATACCTGATTACCTATTTACTGCCCTGAAAAAGCAACAAACTATTGCCGTCAAAAATAATGTTACGACCTGTTTACGCAAAAAAACTGTCAAGAGGTGCCCCTGTATTTGCATGTAATGTGCTTCAAAATAATTTTGTTGACAATTTAGTTCAACATGACGATGGGTATCGTGTTCTTGGAGGAATTAGAAATTCTCCTGCTCACTGGGAAAGTGAAAAAAAAGTTGTTGGCAATGGTTAGACAGTTCGGTGTTCCCACTTTATTTTTAACTATATCTGCTGCTGAAGTGCAATGGATTCCATTATTAATTTTGCTTAGTGAAGTAGTTGATAAGAAAAAACTTACTGAGCTTGAAGCGGAAAACTTGCCATACGATACAAAAAACTCGCCTTATACAATCCGATCCGTTCATTTGCGCCACATATTTTGAAATCAAATTTAAAGAAATTCAAAAAACCTGGTCCTGTTCATCTGGACCTTTCTTAAATTATAAAATCACTCACTTTTATTATCGCATTGAATTTCAGCATAGAGGATCGCCTCATGCTCATATGATGTTATGGTTAGACGAAGCGCCCACTTTTATACCCGGTGATACAGCATCTGCTCGTGATATATCCAAATTTGTTGACAATATTATTTCCTGTAACAGCACTGAAGTACCTGATGAACTTAGACGTCTACAACTACATAAACATACACATACATGCCGGCCAACATCAGATAGACTGTGTCGCTTTGGAATACCATTTTTCCCCATGGATAAAACAAAAGTATTAATAGAACTTTCAAAAGACGATCCAGAGTTCAAGAAGTCAAAACAATTGGCAAAAAGACATCTGCAAAAAAAATACAAAATATTCCTGCAGGAATATATACTTTATGAAGATTATATATTGGCTATTAGAAGCATCTTAAAACGACCTACGGTAGTTCTTCAACGCAGACCTCAGGATGTATTTATTAATCCTTTTAGTAAAAAAATCTTAGCTTTGCACAAAGCAAACATGGACATCCAATTCATATTAGACCCGTTTGCGTGCGCAGTATATATTGTTGACTATATTAACAAGGCTGACCGAGGGATGTCTCTTCTTTTGCGTGAAGCTTTGGACGAACCTAAAAATAAAAATAGAAATAAAAGTGTTAAAGATTCATTAAGAATAGTATCTAATGTATTCTTAAATTCTAGTGAGATCTCTGCTCAAGAGACAATCTATGTACTGACTGGTTTACCGTTGTCACGAGCTAGTGAAGCTGCAATGTACATAAACACTAGTTTGCCACAAGAGCGAGTGCATATTTTAAAAAGTTACCTTGAATTGCAAAGCCTCGAACCTGATTCTTCCGATATATTCCAAAAGGGTATTATTGATTATTATTCAAAACGACCACTATCGTTAGAAAACGTAAGTCTTTCCCATTTTGTAGCATTTACACCTATTCCAAAAAAAAAACTCATTCAGCTAGTTCAATAGAAACTCTCAATGACAGTTCTCAAGCAATTAATTATTCCCAGGCTGTTGAAGAAGTTGAAGCGGAAGGGAATTGGATTCCTTTGCAAGATAATTTAGGATACATACGGAAAAGAACTAAAACTCGAGTAATACGATTTCGCCGGTACAGTTACATTGATGATCCAGACAATTTCTATAGGGAACAGATAATGCTATACATCCCTTGGCGAAGCGAGGAGGAAGAATTACTAAATCCCAACATAAATATAAAGGACATATTTGACGAGTATAAAGAAAGATTAAAGGCCGAAAGTAAACAATTCAATAAACAGGTGATGCTGAAATGTTTGAAACATTGCTAACAGAAATAAGAAATGTAGAATTAATAAATGAAGAAGAAGATTTGCAAGGAAGAGGAGTCAACGTGGATGTATTTGAAGGCTTTGAATTTGAGACGCAAACAGTAGATATAGCAGAAGAACTCATTCCAGGCGGAAATCCCGGGCCGCAATTGTGTGGTGACCCCTCAACTTTCATTGCGCAGCCACCTCTCTTGTCCCATGACGATTTTTTGATTCTAACTAGAAAACTAAATGATGCTCAAAGAGACGCGTTATTTCATATTTATCAACACTTTTCCATTACTTCTCCACATCCACTATATTTATTTATCAGTGGTGGCGTTGGCAAAAGTATTCTGATTAAAGCAATTTATCAATGCCTAACTCTCTTATTTAACAGAGAAGCTGGTAGTAATCCCGATGAATTAAAAATACTTTTAACAGCTTTTACCGGTAAAGCTGCATTCGGAATAGGAGGGCAAACAATCCATAGCGCACTTGGACTTCCAGTGTCTCAAGCGGGCAATATTTTACCAGAGCTGTCGCCAAGTGTGACCAATACTCTGGCCACAAAACTAGCAAAACTACGTTTAATTGTAATTGATGAAATTTCAATGCTAGGATCCAGGACATTCCATCGAATAAATCGTAGACTTCAGCAAATATTTCATTCTTCTACCTTCTTTTCTGAAATTTCAGTGATAGTAGTTGGAGACTTCAGACAATTACCACCTGTTGGCGAAGATTTATTCAATATGAATAATTTTGAAGAAATAGTTCGAACAAATGGCCCGAAAAAGTATTCTGCAAACCCCGGCTTTGGTGTATCTGCAATGATAAGACATAACCTAGAATATTCCAACCCACGATCTTACAGTGAAATTTCCGGAACTGAGCACTGTGAAGCAGTATCTTTTGAAGTAAATAATGTGAAAATAGTAGCCTTATATAGATCATGCAAATGTTCCAACAGCGTCGCAGTGGGTTTTATAAATAATTTACTGTCGCATAATAGTTCTTGCATTATATTTGGAGATTTTAACGAAGACTACCTTAGTAACAGCAATACTGCAGTATTTAAATTACTAAATGACGCTGGTTATCACTCCATGTTACAACCCCTACCCACTACTCGTGGTGGGACTCAAATAGACAACATTTTCTCGAACTTTCCATGTGTGGTTGGAATCTATAACTCTTTTTTTTAGTTATCACCGTCCTTTGTGGGCCCGTTTTTAGTATTCCGTAATTATTAGAGTTCCATAACAAATAGCCTTTTTAAGTTGGGTTACCACTATGTTCGCGCTCCAATGGATACGTCGCACGCACTTCTACATGCGCTCCCCTTTGACACACTGCGCTCCCCTTGTGTTCGCGCTAAAAACCATCACGAGTCGGAGCGCCTGCCGCGGAGCGTGCAATGTTGCACGCTCCATATTCGCGCACGTACCCACTACCGGGAGCAGTTGCAGGAGCGCGGAGCGCTGCTAGAGCGCGAACATAATGGATACCCACCTTTAAACTCATAAGTGGGAACACTTATTGTGACGGACGGGAAACTACGGAACCCTACACTGAGCGTGGCCCGACACGCTCTTGGCCGGATTTTACATATAATATTAAATTAGCTTGTTTAGTGCGATTGCCGAGTCAATCTATTTATTCAAACCATAAAAGATTTTTACTATTAATATGGTCACAATAAGATATTGTTGGGTTAGCTAATTACGTAATAACTTAAGACAGAAGGATCCTGAAGTAGGAACTGAATAAATTAACCGACTTGGTATTACATGGATCTCACAACTTTTTACGGTAGAAGAACTGAGTTGCGAGACTTGTTTTTTTTTACAAGTTATGTTTTGATGGCATCTGATTTTGTAGATGTCCTACTTCTTTTCCTTTCCGGTACCTTCTACTTCTTGAATACCAATAACGTAGGTACGTTCTACACTTATTATTCCATTATATACAGGTACATGGATTCATTCACTGCAAATGTAACTTTGTAATCCTATATATTTATATGATATTACAGAGTTATTTATGTAGTTGATGTATCTAGAAAACTGGACCGAAATTGCTAAACATTTGAGTTTTTCCTTGATTTACACACTAAATATTAATAGTATTCTAAATTAGAAGCTTCTATGTCTGCAGTGGGGAAGCTAGGGCTCCAAACTAGGGCAAGCACAAGATATGGTTTTGTTGTTTTTAGCAGTTTTATAAAAATACACCAATCTTGATCTGTCTCCACTCTTTAGTTTCATATTAAGTGCTGTCAAGGACGTGTTTAACAAAGCACACAGAAGGCATACTACCGCTAGATAGATTGTATGACATATGCAATTGCATACCTTCGGTGACTGAAAAGAGCTGTTTGGGTTTGCTTGAGCGAAAGGAAAAGATATTTACATACAATACAATACATGAACAAAAGAAAAGCATGAACAAAGTACACACAAACTATGTACAAAATTAAAAAAAGGGACGCCTGGCAGATGTGAAACATCGAAATTATTTTGTACGACAGGAATAAGTTTTGGTATAATGAGAAGATAAAAGTTTTGCAAATTTTTTTACCATAAAATAACGACTATTTATTATATTTATTCATTTTCAATTTTAATAAACCGTACAAAATGATATTTTTAACTCTTAAGGTAATATAAATATTAAATTAGCCGATAGCGTGTTTGTGCCATCTAGCGTAATCTTTACGTACCACCGTGACTATCATTGATTGATTGTCACGGTGGTACGTAAAGATTATTTTTCGCAGATAAAATGACTTCACCTATAGAATTAAGTAGATGTAAAGCTTTAAGGACTAAAGGACTAACTAAGCTAAAGTAAATATTCTATAAAAACCGCAATACATCTATTCATTTAATTTATTACATTAAAATTTGGGATTCACATTAAAAAAAGATTGTAACAATTATTTGCTATAAAATTAAACCTATACCTAGGTATCTCATATTTTATGCTGAAGTTCAAAATGATATTTTTTAACTCATATAGTAATATATGTATTCAGTTATTAAACCTTTCAATACGCCTAAAAACTTTGATACTAAAGATTCCTGTACCCATTAAAGTATGAAGAAATGTTTATTGAATTAAAATTTCATTTTTAAAGATTTTATCTTTTCCTCGCCGATTAGCACTTTAAAACACTTATATTCGTCACTAGAAACACTATTATCCTCCCATTTTCACTACAAATCTTTGAAAAAGCATAAATTTTTAACAGACACAACAAAAACAAACATAAACATTGAAATCTGGAGTGAAACTTGCAAACGTTCATCCACATTCAACTTCAGGCAAAGCACGGCTTTTGGTTCCATAGAACCATTGCTAAAACAGCACACGGTCAATTGAGTGAATATAGAGGAAATATTGCGTTAGGGAGCGATCGTCCTTCTCGAAAGCCCGGTAAAAAGCCAACGTGTGCGACAAATAACTCTTGTTCTATAAATCCAAATTATAAGCACTACGAAATGTTTATTAGCAATTACTATGCTACGAACCTAGAAAAGCGGAGCGCGCAGGACATTTGAAATAGTTTGAAAGTTTACGAGTTATTTTATTAGTTGATTTTATTAGCGTTTTTATAAGCGAGGGCTTTGGGTTCTGTGGTACGGGCTTCGCCACTATATGTCTGCTATAAGTGCTAGCAGCGCCACACTTCACGGAAATTCCGACGCCGAACTTCGCGGGAGTAAATCCTTTACCATACGTTGCAGCCACACTGAATATTCAGTGGCAGATGATCAGTTGACTGCCAACGCTTATACGGTGTTGTCGTAATGGATCCGATAGAAGTGATAGCTATTTATGAGGCATTAGAAGAAGAAAAAAAAAGAAAGCGTAAATATTGGGTTAATCCCTTAAATAATCTTCGACTAGAAATTGGGCAATTTCATACTTTGTTAGACATAATCCAGATAAAGCATTCGAATATTATCGAATGTCCATACAATCATTTGATGTATTGTTGAATTTAACGAAAGACTATATTACCAAGCAAAATACAAAGCTTAGAACGGCTATATCTCCTGAAAAAAAAAAGCTGAAAAAAGTAAGATAAATATTAATGATTAGTGCATATGAGACAAATTATTTATTATGATTAATTAAATCTTTAATTTTAATTGAATTGAATTGCTGGATCTATTCTGAAATATTTCCTCTATTTCCTCAATTGAGTGTGCTGTTTTAGTTTCATCTGATTGAATTGGATGAACTTGAGTTTCAATAGATTCGGGTGACTGTATGGTCGAATAGGAACTTGTACTGTTTGTATTCGTAGTATATGGTTGGTACACCGGCGGTGACCCATCTGCTATATATGTTGTAGGTGATTGTTCGTATGTACTATAGCTAGGATGGTTGTAAGAATACGTTTGATTATGTGATATGTTGTATGGGTTACGATATTCGATTTTATAAATCAAATTCATCACTTTGATTCTGAACTCACAATTTTGTCTTTCATTCAGGCTCTTGATTTGAGGAAGTAAGAAAAGTAAAAATTTCGTGTCGGCATCTTCAACTTCTTTAAGTCATTGTTGCTTTTTATTCATTGCTGTAATTAAACTCCGTTGAAAGACTGTCATTTTAGGTTTTCTTTTTAGGTTGAGAGGTTCCTGGAACTTCATCAGTTTGAGGTGGACTCAAATTCTCAATTACAGTTAATTGTGAGTTTGCATTACTTGATAATTCATCACAAGAATTTTCATTTTGGCGTTCTATCCGGCTTTTCTCTAGAGTCTATTTTGCACTTCGATAATAAATCGTTCAGTGTCGAACATCCTGTGCGTGCCTCGTCACCGCGAGTCGTCCGCCGAATGTGGCGCGATGTATACAAATACCTGAAATGCGATGTTGCCGATCTTACGCCGACGGAAGATCAGTGCGCGGAGGACGGAACAGACGCGAGAGCGAGCAGTCCGCCACGGAGCGACCGATCGTCCGCGACTTAACGACCGATCTTCCGCGTAGTGTGCCCGCTATTTGTAATTTATATGCAATAACATGTATTGACGTTCCGTTGCGAAAGATCCGCGTCGGAATTTCCGTCAAGTGTGGCGTTGGCCTGATGATCGGCCAGTCACTCAGTTAGTGACAAAATCAAAAAATGACTAATTATAATTCTTAAACTACTGGTTCAAATTGAATGAAATTTGAAATATACCGTGTTTATACAATGCCTGCTTGGTTACTGAAATTACAGGCTTCTAGTTTTATCCACAACGAAATTATAGGGGGGGGGGGTCGAAAATGGCCTGAACTGCTTCGAGAAAAGGATGGTACGGACGTGTCGCTTTTTTGCTCGAATTGGCGGGATAAACAGAAAAATAAAATATGGTATTTTTAAGTCAAAAATATATAGAGCTCAAATAAGGTCATTACTTTTACCACTTTATATCAACAAATTATTTGCGCGAACGTAATATATTTTATAAAATATATAAATAAATAAAACAATATATATATATATATATATATATATATATATATATATATATATATATATATATATATATATATATATATATAGTATGACATACCTTTTCTACAATATGTCCTATAGCAATAGTCCTTACTGCTGCATTATGTTGTTTAGTAATTATGTCATCAGTTTCACTCTGACCAGCCTCATTATTGTAAGACTCATCTTCTTCTTCCTTTAATATTGCAGGTAACTGTGTCAATATCTAAAAAATAATGTTGTTTAGTGTTATTTGCAAAATAAAAGTGAAAATTTACAAATTATATATTTTTCTACTTACCTCAAAGTTATTTACAGTCAAAGAATCATTATTATTTGTTATTTCTAATTCTATCTCCCTCCTACTTTGACTTGAACCTTCATTAATTGATTGAAAACATGTGATTTGCACCTGAGAAAATTTGTATCATTATGGATTTTTATAAAGTTAATAATAAAAAATTTACAAGTGATTATTTTATTATTAGTAATGTCTTCAAGAAATTTCGTTTGACACTGATGAACTTAACAAATGACTTATCATAGCAAAAATAATGAATTACCGAAGGGGCTTTGGAAGATTGGTCAGTTAGAAACACTGCAAATATAATGCCAACAAAGCTGGAATCCATTCGCTGGTACATTGATTGAGTGGCCAGATCTACAAAAGAAGGTGGTTAGACACTATATTATTTATACCTGTTGCTTAATTTTATATATAAGTAAGTATCACGGACGCAAAAAATACAGATGTAGCAAATCGAGAAAATAATAATAGGCCATATAATATTTTGATTCTTACCAACATGTGAAGGCCATACAGTAATATGAGGATGTGAATGGTACCACCCTACTACACGTAGTGGTCTACCAACTTCAGCTGCTAGTTCTTCAGCTCTAAGAGTCGCTTGTACCAACTGTTCTTCAGAAATTTCAACACGATCTGGTTTTTTATCCAGGCGACGTAATATAACAGATGATACTATTGACACTAAGGAGCTATTATTATGAACCTGCCGGTAACATTTTTAAATTATATTTAATAAAAAAAGTTAAAAATAACACTCAGAACATTAAAATGAAAGCAAGTGGACATAAGGCTTGTTGCTATTTATTATTTGGGTTAAGTTTAAAGCCTCTAAGTGAGACAAGGTGGTCCAGCAGGATTGATTCAATAAAGTCCACCTTTTGAGCGCCAAAGTCGCCTATACTTGACCAGCATCTGCGAGCTCTGAGCGCCAACGACGTCTATAGTTGACAAAAAACCCGGCCCACAAAAATATGAAATATAGATATTGGAAAATTATTACTGGTATTTTAATTCTACTATCCTCAAAAAAGAATAACCCAGCAACATGTGAGTATAACCACCTAGAGCCACAAGTACTACCTATGCTGCACTAAAAGTATCGGGAATGGAATATTTCCACTGTTCCTGTCATATTAAAATCTTTTTAATTGAAAACTCCTTGGTTTTAAAAATCGAATACCATTTATTTATTTAAAAAAAAAGATTATCGGTCTTGTCACAAGGTTTTGTCAAACTTGTTTAGTCATTGAGAAAATGGAATAGACTCGAGAAAACTCAAGAGCGATGATTTATTATGACTTTCGAAGTGGTTTAACACAAAAACAGTGTGTTGACCGGATAATTTCTGCATTTGGTGATGAAGCCCCATCCAAAACCACAATTTATCGCTGGTTTGCTGAAGTTCAAAGTGGACGTGTCAAGCTCAGTGATGATCCCCGTCAAGGTCGTCCAAAAACTGCAGTCAGCCAAGAAAACGTTGATACTGTGCGTAAGCTGATTGAGGAAGATCGACATGTGACATACCGCGAAATTCAGGCAACTTTAGACATTGGCATGAGTCAAATACATATAATCTTGCATGAACAATTAGGTGTAAAAAAGTTGTTTTCCCGATGGATACCGCATTCGCTCTGTGTAGAGCAAAAAGCGGCTCGCGTTACAATGAGTTAAAGCCAACAAAAATTGTTCGTTCACGGAGTGTTGCAAAAAAAATGGTGGCCACGTTTGTCTCCAAAACCGGCCATGTTACGACTATTCCTCTTGAGGGACAAAGAACGGTTAATGCAGAATGGTATGCTAGCATTTGTTTGCCACATGTCGTTTCTGAACTCCGTAGAGAGAACTGCAACCGCCGCATCATCCTCCATCACGACAATGCGAGTTCTCACACCGTACACAGAACAAAAGAGTTTTTAGAGCAAGAAAACATAGAATTAGACCGTCCGCCGTACAGCCCCGACCTAAGCCCTAATGATTTCTATACTTTCCCTAAAATAATGAATAAATTGCGTGGAAAGAGACAGAGACACAACGGCTATTTTGGGGACCCCAACTTCCGAATGGTATGGTTGCTTCAATGATTGGTTCCATCGTATGGAAAAATGTGTCAAATTTCGTGGAGAATACTTCGAAAAGCAATAAATACATTTTTAAATAGTAATGTGTGTCACTTCCTTGATTCCCGAAATTTTCAGTGCCGCCCTCGTAAGAAATATTGAACTAAAAAAAATAGATTTTTATCTAAGCAAATACTATGTCCAGCACGCCAAAGTCGTCTATGTTTGACCGCTAGTGTTGTAATACGTTAGGTATAGATTTATTGAAAACTATTCACAATTTAACGCAAACGTGTTATTTTTAAATTATTATTGATATTTGAATAAAATAAAAGGTAAGAAACATAAAACTATCATCAGCTACATAAATAAAAGAAAATTTCATCAAATCAACTTCGCATAATAAATTTAAAATTTCAACTCTGGCGCATCCTTAGCACGTTATCGATTATCAGTTCATCATCATCATGCATCATGAACGATTTCTCAGAACTCATTCGCATTTTGGAAAGCGTCGATGATGATGATTTTTTTATTTTAATTATATAAAATTACAAATAATAAATGTTTTTTTTTCTTAAGGTATGAAGAGCAATTTTACATTTTGTGTTGTGCGATTTTCTTTCTCAATATAGGGTATTGGCTGAAACCTCTATTATATTTGCTGATGACATTTCCATTCTTATTACGCATACAAAAGCCCAGAATTTAAATAATAAATTGAATAAAGTATTGAACCAGGTTACAAATTGGCTGACACCACACAAACTAGAGATTAATTTTAATAAAACCAAAATTATGCAATTACGACCAGTTCAAAAATCACCACTAAATATTTATTTTACTTATAATAATGTACCTATAGGAACTGTTGACAACTTCAACTTGTTAGGCCTGGAAATCGACTGCCATATAAACTGGAAAGCCCATATAAATAAAGTAAAAAATAGGCTATCAAAATTCACTTACGTATTACGAGCAATAACGGAAACCACATATGTTCCCAGCGTTCTGTCAGTATATTACGCATACACATCTTCGTGGCTGTCATACGGTGTCATGTTGTGGGGGAATAGTAAAGATGCACAGCAATTATTTATAATGCAAAAAAATTATAAGAATCTTGGCAAACATAAAAATTCCCGAAAGTTGTAAGCCCCACTTCAAAAAGTTTAAAATTTTGACTTTGACGTCTATTTATATTTGGGAAACATGCAAATTTGTAAAAAACCAACAAGAACTATTTACCAAATTAAGTGAAACAAATTACAAATACTCAGTTAGACTAAAATAAAAATAGGCTACTATTGCCGAAATCTACTCTTGCTTTGCATAACTCTAGTTCCTACTGTATGGCAGTTAAAATTTGTTAATAACCTTCTAAATGATATAAAAAATTTAACGAGTACTACATTATTTTTATCCAAATTAAAAGTTATTTTTAATTGAGAAATGTTTCTATAATTCAAATGAATATTTTGATACAAATATTATTTAATTTTTGTGTACAACTTCGGCCTGTGCCTATCTAATTTAATTTTTTTATTCAATTATTATTTTTTACTTAATTTTATTTTTATTTATAATAATAATTATTATTTTTTAATTGACATTGTGATTATTAATTTAATTTACAGAATTTTAAAATAATACGAGGTCTGTTCAAAAGGTATCGCGAATTTTGGATTTCCAGGGGCTACGTATATTCGATTTATGATTTTTTTGTAGCTTTATGTTGGTATTCATGTCCCTTACTTATGCTGACAAGGTCGACCATTTTGAATGTTTAGTTTATTTTTGACAGCTGTTTTGCTTGAATGTGTTTTCGCTCGTCTTCGATTTTTGCATATTCCACAAACAGGATCAAAGAATCTGTATTAAATTTTGTGTGAAAAACAAAATAAAGTGCGCGGACGCATTCCGAATATTGACTGTGGCATATGGTGAAGCTACCTTGGACCAAAGCAACGTTTATCGGTGGTACAAAAAGTTCTCAGAGGGCCGAGAAGATGTGAACGACGAACAGCGTGCCGGACGCCCGAGCACGTCAACAACAGACGATAATATTGATAAAGTGAAAAAAATATTATTGGCCAATCTTCGAATCACCGTTAGAGAAGTTGCTGAGGACCTAAACATATCGATTGGCTCGTTCCATTCGATTGTAAGTAATGATTTGGGCATGAGTCGGGTCGCCGCGAAATTCGTGCCAAAATTGCTCAATTTCGACCAAAAACAGCATCGCGTTGACATTGCTCAGGAGATGTTGGACTCGGCGTGATGACCCAAATGTGCTCCAGAGGGTCATAACTGGTTACGAATAATGGGTTTATTATTATGACTTGGAAACCAAAGCTCAATCATCCCAATGGAAGCTGCCGCATAAGCAAAGACCGAAAACAGCGCGCCAAGTTCGATCAAACGTAAAGGTTTTGCTCACAGTTTTCTTCGATTGCAGGGGTTTGGTGCATCATGAGTACTTGCCACAGGGTAGTACAGTCAATAAGAAATATTACCTGGAAGTTATGCGCAATTTACTCGAAGTAATCCGCCAGAAACGCCCGGATTTGTGGAAGAACAAAAACTGGCTTTTGCACCATGATAACGCCCCTGCTCACAAATCGTTGCTTGTGCGCGAATGTTTATCCAAAAACAACACAGTAACGGTCCCACAGCCACCGTATTTCCCAGAATTCGCCCCCTGTGACTTTTTTCTGTTTCCAAAACTGAAGAGGCCCATGAAAGAACGACGCTACGCCACGATTGAGGAGATAAAGACGGCATCGAAGGAGGAACTGAAGAAGATCACGAAAAATGATTTTTTTAAGTGCTTCGAGGATTGGAAAAAACGTTGGCACAAGTGCATTATATCCGAGGGGGATTATTTTGAAGGAAACAAAATAGATATTCATGAATAAATATATACTTTTTGAAAAAATACAAAATTCGCGATACGTTTTGAACAGACTGTATAATCTAATAATGTAATTTATTAATGAAATCTAATATTGTAGTTTAAAAATAATATTTAATATTTTTATAACTGCTACGCCCAAACTGGGTTCAAATGCCGACTAGTTTTTTTAAAACATCACATCTATTGTTACCATTTGATTGCAATAAAGATTATGATTGTGATTATCTCAAAATCATCTGGTAGCATCAGCATCATATCAAACCCCCATTGTCATAAGAGCGTAAGACTTTTCTTCTGTGCTTCACTTGGCCTACGCCTTCCCCGACATATAAAATATTTTGAGTCGATCTCTGTATATTTTGGTTAGATCGATTTCGAAATCGATACACAAGGTACGACACGGCTACATCTCTAAGAAAGTTTCAAAAAGGAAGGTCAGCTACGCCGTTGTCGTCCAGTCGCGACAGTGACGTCATTACGATGAAGATTAGTGTTGTGGTTTACTATTATTTAATTGTTATTGTTTGTTTTTATTTATGTACAAAGTACGTTATATAAAAAGAGTGGAAGACAACACAATATTAAATAAAACATACCAGATTATAAAGAGTCATTTATTGCATAAAAACCAACAAAATCAAGTTATTTTGTGTTATCGATATATTAACTCTTGGTAACACTATTTTTTTCGTAGGTATTTTTGTTTAATTTTCGATTTGGCGTACAGGGCACGGTAATGCGTTTTTAGCGTGGCGCTCAAAAGGTTAAACTTTAATTAATTAGGGTTTGCGAAAGTCTTCTGGAAGTAGTTGAAGATAATTCTTTTCACATTGATGCAAGACATAAATTCTATATGCTATATGCCTTGTTGCTACTAATGAGTACTAGTAGTCTCTTTTTATTGAAATAATACTAGTTTTTACGGAATTTATCGCGTATATTTAACTTTTTAAATACCCGACGTTTCGAACGCTTTACAGCACTCATGGTCACGGGCGGGACTGAGATGTTCAACGTCCAGATGTCATAGTTAACCATGGTTACCATAGATTAAATGTTTTAATCTAATTTATTTAACTTTTGTTCCGATCTACTCAGTATGAACTTATGGTATCTTGAAGTCTTGCAGTTGTATGCTTGGGTTGGGTTTTAATTTTATTAATTATAGGATCCCAAGCAGATGGTAGCAGCCAGCCATCTTCTCTATTGAAATTAGGATGTTTTTTGATTTCAATAGCCTCGCGAATCATCCTTGGAAGGAATCGGTATTCTTTAGCGAGGATTTGTGGTCTATCAAATCTGATGTAGTGACGAGGGCGATCCTGTACGTGTTCACAGACTGCAGACTTCCCGGAGCGTCGATTCTTCACATCAGCTATATGTTCTTTAACGCGGGTTTTAATTGATCTTTCAGTTTGTCCTATGTAGGAGAGACCACATTCACAATCAAGCTTGTACACTCCTGCATCTTGCAGAGGGACAATACACTTGACTGATGGTAAAAACTGACCAATCTTCTTTAGCAGCTTGAAGTATGTTTTGATGGAAGCGCGCTTCAAAATGTAGCCAACCTTGTCAGTGACTCCTCTAACATATGGCAGTACAGCAGGTACACGCTCGACTGTGGCCGGCTTCACTCATTCACTGACGTAGGCGCGGGACCCAAAGCTTGTTGTCATGCAAAACTTGCTTGACATGGTGAAGCTTGGCAGCCAGGAGTTTACTGTCACAGATCCCTCATGCTTTCTGAAACAAAGATTTACCCACGGTAGCTAATTGTGAAGGATGGTGGTGAGAATCACCGTTTAAATATCTATCTGTATGGGTCTTTTTTTCTATACACAGTATGGCTCAAGGTGTTATCAGGATTCCGAATTACTAACACATCTAGAAAAGCTAAGGAATTGTTTGCCTCTAACTCCATTGTGAACTGAATTTTAGAATTTATAGAGTTAAGATGGTCTAAAAATGCAGTAACTTTATCTAAAGGTAGAATTGTGAAAGTGTTGTCTACGTACCACTTGTAGAATCTTAGATTTATGGGGGAAGTAAGCAGGGCTTTCTCCTCAGTCTTCCATGAACATGTTGGCGACAATGGGAGATACAGGTGAGCCCATTGCCACACCATCTACTTGCTTGTAGAACTCCTCCTTCCACAATAGGTAGCCAGATGTAAGGCAGTGTCTGAGTAATACTGCATATTCTACGGGCATGTTGTTTTCTTCCAGCCTTCTAGTTACAATTAAGATGCAGTCTTCAACAGGTAAGCACGTAAACAATGACTGCACATCAAAACTGACCATAGTTTCATTGTCTGCCAGATGTAGGTCTTTAATCTCGCTGACAAAATGGTAGAAATCCTTTATGTGTGCTCTTGTATGTCCCCTGAGCGGTGAGAGTATTTTCGCTAAGTGTTGAGCCAATCTGTAAGTTGGTGAATCGATTTGGCTCACTATGGGACGTAATGGAGCATTGGGCTTGTGTATTTTTGGTAACCCATACAATTTTGGTGATTTGGCGACGTAGGTATTATCCATTTTAATCCAGATTTAATTTTTCGGAGTGTTTCCTTATGAGGTCACTAGTTGTTTTTAGTGTGCTATTTGTTGGGTCGTTTTTAACCTGTTTATAAGTACTTACATCTGACAAAAGTTCTTGTATTTTAGAATTATAATCTGCTCCATGACTACCGTGGCGTTTCCCTTATCTGCGAGGAGAATCGTAAGTTCTGGTTTATTGCGTAAGTTCTTTAGCGCTATAAATTTGTCTTTGGGAAGATTCAGTTTAGGCACTGAACATCGATGTAACATAGACGAAATGAGTAGGCTCTTTTTTTAGAGATATAGAGATAAAATAAGATAGATAATATATAATAGAGACCTAATCTAACGCGTTTAGTTCCACGGGTTTTTTAAGAGGTGACTATGGGAAAGGTCAAGAAAATATTGCCGAGCCATATTAACATTTAGTGTAAAATACCCAGGGCAGAAACTGGAAACAACATCAGAGGTGCAAGGTAGTATTACGATCCACAATCGTCCAGCAAAGAGTGACGATTGTTAGCAGTACCCGATATTTTGATTTAATCAATACATTGTATCGAAATTTATGGTTACTATATATCCTACATATCTTTTTTCATACATTTTATTAATATCAATAAGCAACAGCAAATAATACATTATATATTAAAGGTAATATACCAAATTTTTTTCTTACATTGTCATCAGATTCTGAGTTATGTTCATAATTTCAAATCTCTAGCTTGGAAAGTTAGTTTAAAATCAATTAATAAATTCCACCTGAACAGTAGACTAATACTGGGGTGTGTTTTTATGTTGAGTTCTCGGTTCAGTAGAACCAGAGATCCTTTTACTCCTTCAAAAAGGGTATTTTCACAAAGAATATCAATAATTTTATCAAAGGTGTTAAAATAGTTACATATAATATAGTGCTGTACAAAATTAAGGGTGATGCAAGGGTTTGTATATTTTTTTAAAAAGGTCCTGAGAGACTCCCTTAATTTAATATTGTAACTCAAATTAGCTTTTTCCTGTATATAAATATATTTTCAATATCAGTTGCTGCCCCTCACAATAATAATCCATAGGACATAACACTGGAAATAACTGAAATAAACCAATCTAGTTGTATCCACATCCGTTAACAGCTTTTTTTTTACTGGATACACAGCGGAACTAAGTCTTTTGACAAGTCTCCAATATGAGTTCCCATTGCAGACAAGTCAATTATGATACCAAGAAAGGTCATTTTATGGTCATTCAAAATCAAGTTGTTAGTTGTAGACCACTGCAATACGTAAGATAAAGCATCATTTACACTGTCAAATGAGTTTTTACCTGTATCAATTTTCTTTTGAAAACCTCAGTCCCTCCCGTGAATGGTCATAAATGGGTGCTGTAAAACCCGAAACGTTGGGATTTAAGAGTTAATATAAAACACGATAAAACCCGTAAATTTAGTTTTATTTCCTCAGCAGTATTCGCGTAACTATAGGAAATCATGCGAATGGTCTATTCCCAGCAGTGGAATATTTACGGAGTGATCATGTATTACTGCCAAGTGCATCATCGTATTTCTCGGCATTATTTTAACAATATAATATTTATACAATACCTCTCCTATTAACAGTCCCATGATTTCTTCTTTTTCGGTAGAAAGTGCATGTTGAACACATGCTAGCGTAACATCTGTCGCTAATAAAACTTTGCGTAACATTTTATGCTATTTTCTCTTTAAATTTCTATAAAACTTAGTCATTAAATTGATACATATTACATACCCTTTTTGTTTTTAAAAAATAATACAATACAAATAGTCAACTAAATCTAAGAATAAGAAATACATTTTGACAGCTGTCAGACTTATTGCACCAAGCATGACCATAGAGATAATGGGTGCGTTTGGCAGAAAAAAGCGCTAGCAAGCGCTTATAAGCGCTGAAATAGTTTTCGGCCAGGACTGACACAATCCGCCATTTTGCTTATTTAATTTGTTTGTTTTGAAGTAGAGTTTATAAGTTTTTTTTTGCAATATTAGTTTTAAGTAATATAATAACATGAATAAACATATACATGTTATTAAAAATTCGTAATTGGTAAGTTTTTAATATGTATACTTTACAAACATATATTTAAATTAGGTTAGGTTTCCCGGTTAAAACTAACATCGTGTCCTGGAGGAAAATAGCTACTTACGATTTGACAGCACTTACCGCTTACGATCGCCATTTTGTTTACAAGCGCTAGCAAGCGCTATTTTCTTCTAGAACACGATGTTAGTTTTAACCGGGGAACCTAACCCAATTTAAATATATGTTTGTAAAGTATTCATATTAAAAACTTACCAATCTTAAATTTTTAATAATATGTATATGTTTATTCATGTCATTATATTACTTAAAACTAATATTGCACAAAACAACTTATAAACTCTACTTCAAAACAAACAAATTAAATAAGCAAAATGGCGGATTGTGTCAGCGCTACTGAAGTAGCAATCGTGTCCTGGCCGAAAACTATTTTAGCGCTTATAAGCGCTTGCTAGCGCTTTTTTCTGCCAAACGCACCCAATGGGTATGTTCCGAAATACAACGCAGTGTACTGTCCAATGCAAATGACGTCATCATTTGACACTTTATTGTACTAGCGTGCCGCCGCCATATTGTGTCGGATATCCGGCCATAATAAAACAATTTTTAATTGTGTGTTTGCCGAATGAAGCATGCCAGAATTTGTTTCTATTTATTCAACTACAAAAAATTTAGAATAATTGATGATATATTCATTAGGATATAATGATTTTTGGAGCACAAAATGACAAAATAATCGCCAACACTTTTCCAAATGGCGCAAAAGTATGACGTCATATACTGTCCAATGTTTTGGAACGAATCACCAGGATAGCGTCGATTCATGGCGTCATTTGCATTGGACAGTACACTGCGTTGTATTTCGGAACATACCCAATAATACCTATAAGCTGAGAACAAATTATCGGACGCGTCCGTCAGCCGCGGCTGACAGACGCGGCTTAGCGGTATGCACGGTAGTCGAGACGGCGTCTTCGGACGCCTCGCTTCGGTCATTCCATAAAGGTTTGTCATTCGAGAAATATGACAAGCAGCGACAGCGAGGATGAATCTATAAAGTTTTTTTTTGCGCCCGAAGCAAATATGGGCAACCCTCCGGAAAGCGGGGGGAGGGAGGCGGTGAATGCTCATAGCACGCAGCCGGCTGCGTGGTTATGTGGAGACTTTTACCCACTAAACACCGCCTTTTAGGAATTGGCTTAACGATCTGACTAGAGATCTCTAAGCCGTATACGAACGCGACCCTCCTTGGCAGAAAGGAGGGCGCAAATCTATAAAGTTAGCGGCAGCTGTTTTATGTAGTCCTCCAAAAAAAAGTGAAAAGGAGTGCTTGGATCCATGATATTAATGTAAAACGACTCGAGTATGATGAATTTCATACATTGTATCCAGACTTACAAAAAGATGATAAACGCTAAATAATGTACTTATGAATGTACTAATAATATGTTTTTATAATTATAGGCATTCGTGGCCACAAACTCATTCAATTAATTTTTTTTCATTACACATCATGTCGCGAGCGCAGTTGGTTCGCTTGTGACACTCGAAACGTCCGCGGACGCGTCCCGTGCCCCGTTCACACTGTCCGCGGACGCACCAAACATCCAGCCGGCCAGATTCTGTTCGGACGTCCGAACGTTCAAGAGCGACGCAAGGTCATGTCCGCGTCTTACGGCCGATAGTTTGCACAGCGTAGTATTAAATGTACTGGCTAGATTTCAATAAGCCGCGGCTGTCAGCCGCGTCCGTCAGCCGCGTCCGATAATTTGTTCTCAGCTATATACTATACCTATATATCCTATTTTTTTTTTTAGTCAGTGAGCATGACAACCAAAAATGGGAACGTACAATGTTCGATTCTTAAAAAAATCGATATCGATTATTTAGAGTTGGTAGTCATTTACAGTTTGGTTTGAATAATACCAGAATAAATTAAATACGGATAATTTATAACACAAGATTCATCAGTTACTTTGTATTTGTTGTTACTGCTTATTTCTAGAGGCACAGTTATAAAAATTTAAGATTGAAACTAGATTAAAAATAAATTTATTCAATCACTTTTAGTACAACTAGTAGGGATGTCGTTGTTTATATTAATTATTATTTGATTTTCAATAATGCAGTTGAAATAATGTCTCTTTCAAAGTCATCCATAATCATGTTTTGTTTTTTCAACTACTTTTGCCCAATCATCCTATGTGACATGGGCACATGCTTCAACAAATTTTTTAATAGCATTGGGTGACAAACGAGCACACAGTTCACCTGATGGTAAGTGGATGCTATGGCCCATAGACATTCTCATTTATCCTCAATTAAGAATCAAAATGCAAATGCGTTGTCACCAGTGAGGACTAAGATGAAATGCCTCGATTCCAGTATAAAGGGTCTTCGGTTCTCTACACTCACCATATGAAACACATAAGCATTTTACGCTGGTATTTTGTGAGAGCGTGGTCCTGCCCTGGTGAGCCGACCCATTCGTGCTACAACTATAATATAGATGTAGCGTGGCTCTACCAATTACAAAAAGTTATTATAGAAAAAACAGTCCAAAAAGTTAAAGCCGAGTGACAAAATAAGAAGACAAACACAAAATTACAAAATTACGCACAGTAAGCTCTCGAAATAGAAACAGAAACTTTTTTATTCAATATAGATTATGAATAATACTTATTGAAAGTCACTTTTTTCATTTACCACTGGTTCGCAAAAAAAAACCTCTGTCCTGAGAAAAATCAGCAAGAAACCCAACGGGACTAGTTTAAAAAAATAAGAGCTTACAATTATGCGTGTTACAATTAACAACACAAAACAAATTATAAATAACTTGGTAGCGATCACCCTTCTCAGGGGTTATTATCATTCATACATTCCTCAATATTAAAATAACCCTTTTTATACAAACTTAGTTTAATAAAGTTTTTGAACTTTGTGTGCTTACGTCAAATTTTGTATATTTTCTGGTATTTTGTTATAGAAGCGTATACATCGCCTCAAAAATGAATTAATGATTCTGTGGAGTCGAGTAACTGGTAGCGAAATGGCGGGATATCGAAATTATGTATTGGTTATTTTAGCACGGCCTTGTATATGGGTTTTTTTCCTACAAAAATTACTTTGACAAAGTGAAAAAATAAACTTGTTTTATTCATGATTCATGTAATTTAAAGAATTTTGAAAATAAAAATTAAATTAAACAAATAATACATTAAAATAATTAATGATTCGATTATTAGAATATTTTTACCGATTATTTGAATATTTTTTCGATTATTCGCATAACAACAAATTTAATCATCCAAACACTACGGTAATATACATAGCGACATGTCATTGAAACTACGTCAAGTAAAAAAGTTTATACTGGTTATTTTTTTAATATTTTACTTTGTTTGAAAAATTCAAATTTAAATATGTGATAAAAAACTGTACACGTTGTAATGAAATATAGATAACTTCATAATTATTCGGATTTACGTAAAAGGTTATTTTAAATCGCGTGAGTACGCTTGTGCAAAGTTATTGCTGAATGATTTTTTTATAGAAGAGGGGGCAAACGAGCATGCGGCTCACCTGATGTTAAGTGACTACCGCCGCCCATGATCAACCGCAACATCAGGGGAATTGCAGGTGCGTTGCCGGCCCTTTAGAAAGGAGTAAGCTCTTTTCTTGAAGGTCCCCAGGTCGTATCGGTCCGGAAAAATCGCCGGTGGTAAACTATTCCACAAAGAGGTTGTACGCGGAAGAAAACTCCTTTTGAAACGTACAGTGGTGGACCGCCAAGCATCCAGATGGTGTGGATGATATCGGGACGTTTGCCGCGTAGTGCGTTCACGAAATTTGGTGGCTGGGATTAATCCGAACAATTCCTCAGAGCACTCTCCATGGTATATGCGAAAGAAAATGCAAAGGGATGCAACATCTCTTCGCAGTGCCAGTGAATCGAGCCGATCGGAAAGCACTCGGTCGTCGACGATTCGAGCCGCTTTGCGCTGAATGCGGTCAAATGGAAGGAGCTGGTACTGGGGAGCTCCAGCCCAGAGATGGGAACAGTATTCCATGTGCGGCCGAACCTGCGCCTTGTAAAGTTGCAGGCGGTGTGCCGGCATGAAATACTATCCCGCTCTGCTGAGCACAACAAGCTTTTTAGAGGCCAATTTGGCCTTCCCTTCCAAGTGACCACGAAACTGCACGTCACTCGATATGTCGACGCCGAGGATTCCGATACTGGCTGAGGAAACAAGGGGAGTACCTTGAAACTGAGGGGATACGACAAAGGGGTTCTTTTTAGCGGTTAACGCGCAAATTTGTGTCTTCTGTGGGTTAAACTGGACTAGATTTAGTCGCCCCCAATCCGAGACTCTGTTCAGCAAAGACTCGACTTCAGACACAAGTTTGTCCCGGCACTCGGAGACGTTTTCCCGAGAAATATTGGCTCGACCGGTGTAAAGAGCATCACCAGTGCAGTCATCTGCATAGAAATGAGTGTTACGGGTTTGCAACATATCATTGATATGCAGAAGAAACAGCGTTGGCGATAGCACGCAGCCCTGTGGAACACCAGCATTAATAGGTTTGCAATCGGAGCTTGCACCGTCTACAACAACCTTGGTGCTCCGATCTGCAGGAAAGCTGGTTATCCAATCGCACAATTTCTCGGGAAGCCCATAGGAAGGAAGCTTCGAAAGAAGCGCTTTGTGCCAAACCCGATCGAAGGCCTTCGCAATGTCCAAACTAATGGCCAATGCCTCCCCCTTGGACTCTACTGCCTCCGCCCATCTGTGAGTTAGGTAGACCAGAAGATCACCAGCTGATCGACCACGGCGAAAACCGTATTGGCGGTCACTAATCAGCTGGTGATCCTCAAGGTGCCTCATGAGCTGGCAGTTTACAATGGACTCCATTGTTTTGGAGAACAAGGAGGTGATGGCGATAGGCCGGTAGTTGGACGGGTCTGAGCGCGTCGCGTCAAAATGTATTTCTTAGATTTGGTTGACTATATTATATCTATTTAATATTATATTCAGCGCTGCCTACATTAAAATCTAGCTCCCGTTGTAGAGAAATTCTCTGTCTACGTAGAGAACATTGTAATCCCGTCAAATCCCGTCAAGTATGGTAGACAAGTGTCAATCATTCATTGTATCGCACATTTTTTCGTATTTTTAAACTAAAAAAAATGAATAAAATTATTAATTTAATTTTTTCCATTTTCAAATTATTTTTATTTATATAAAAATCCGTTAGCCATTAAACACAATTTTTTCCCGTTGCCAACCTCGCTGTCCCGTCAAATCTAACGGGAGACCCGTCAATTTGGCAACACTGATTTATATTCTCTGTCTACGAATATATTATATTTATAGAGATCAGAGAAGTACCATAGATAAAATATTATATAGAATAGTACTACCTACAGAGTACACTACCGTAGCGTAGGTATGAGACAGAGCGGTGTGATTGTTTGTCCTTTTCTCCGTGCCGGTTTTTTTGTTTAGCAAACTACACTTTGCTAAACAACTTTGACAGTTCGTAGCGATCTAAGGAGTTTACAAGTTGGTTTAAGTGAGAAAAAAAGTGTTTTGTGAGCTTAAGATTGGTGAATCTTGTTCGGTTCAGTTCTTAGAACAATTAAAAACTTTAAAAATGGTTAGATATAGTGTTTTATGATGTAAAAGTGATAGAGAACGTACGGTATATACTTTTATCTGGTATTACGTATAAAATTCAATAGTTATTTTAAATCTCGTTACAGGACTATATAAATATACGTTGAAATTTTATCTAAATATGTTTAAAAGTCATAAAGATTATTGTAAAACCTAAAATTACGTTATCGTCCTTTCTCACTCGAGGCCACGTTAATCATTAGTTTATAGGTTTCTCTGTCTACGAGTCTGTGCACCATAGAGGTTAGAGAACCTCCATGCTGTGCACTGATGTTACTGGTAGGCCTTTACCCGTAACGTTCATTATATTTATGTATCAAATTAATATAATGCCATCATCATTCATCATCATTACAGCCACACAACATCACGTACACTGCTGAACATAAGCCTCCTCGAGGGAATGCCACAAGCATGGTCCTGTGCGACCTGCGTCCATGAACTTCTTGCATCTCTTACCAGGTTTTCACTCCTCTTAGTGGGGGGACGTCTTACACTTCGCTTGCCGGTACGAGGCTGCCACTCGAGAAACTTTCTTCTCCATCGGTTATCGGTTCTTCAAGATACATGGCCGGCCCATTGCTACTTCAACTTACGGCGATGCCGCTCACTGCGGACATCCTCATTCCTAAGTTTATCACGCGGAGAAACCATGAATATAGCCCTCTCCATAGCTCGCTGAGAGACTTTGAGCTTCCTCATACGGCCAGCAATGAAGGAAAACGTCTGAGGATAGCAAAGTGGCGCTTCGCCAATTGCTATACCAACACTCCTATTCTCTTACGACTCCACCTCGTTACTGCAGCGGTACAGGGAGAGGAATTTTCTCTAGCCGCATTCTAATTGTACTTACAGATATTGTAAAAATAGACATAATATTTTGACAGCTTATTGATTTTCTCTATTACGATTAACAATAGCTTATTGATTTTCTATATTACGGTTAACAACTAATATTTTACAGCGTTAGTTTTGTTTATTTTGTAGTTACGTTACATACTACAGTTGTTCCTAATCATTCGCCCTTTTAAACCTTTTAAACGAACCATACATACCCGAAAGTGAAACCCGGAACAAAACCCGTTCTATAGTTACGTCGAAAAATGTAGATAGATTAACTTAGCGTTGATTTTGTTTTATATGAGCTATAAAGCTTTGTTCTAATACATAAGTATTATTATATATTATAATTGATACATTCATTAATTGTATGGCATTATATTAAAATATATATACATTTATGTATAATAAAAGAATGGTAGGCCTGGATATACAATTATTATCGATATATTTTGTCACATTGTCCTTATTATTAGTTCCGTGGACGCTCACTTTTGCTATCAGCGCCAAAATGGCAAAATTCAAATCGCCTCATTACTAGGCTGCACTAAAAGTATCGGCAATGGAATATTTCCACTGTTCCTGTCATATTAAAATCTATTTAATTGAAAACTCCTTGGTTTAAAAAGTCGAATACCATTTATTTATTTAAAAAAAGATTCTCGGTCTTGTTACAAGGTTTTGTCAAACTTGTTGAGAAAATGGAACTGACTCGAGAAAATTCAAGAGCGATGATTTATTATGACTTTCGAAGAGGTTTAACACAAAAAAAGTGTGTTGAGCGGATGATTTCTGTATTTGGTGATGAAGCCCCATCAAAAACCACAATTTATCGCTAGTTTGCTGAATTTCAACATGGACGTGTCAAGCTCATTGATGATCCCCGTCATGGTCGTCCAAAAACTGCAGTCACCCAAGAAAACGTTGATGCTGTGCGTAAGCTGATTGAGGAAGATCGACATGTGACATACGGCGAAACTCTAGCAACTTTAGACATTGGCATGTGTACGAGTAAACCCGTACATTTTTATATGTTAACGAAATTGGAGCGCGTGCTCGTGTTTGCCATCATTTCAATGCATTATACACACTTATTGTTCTTATAATAAACTCAGTACCATTAGCACAGCCTCACGATAAACAGTGTTTCATTTTGCATCCTACAATATCAGTATTTGAGTGGTACTCCTCAGCAGCATTTAATCTTGCATTGCATTGCATTACATACTTGCATAGTTACACATACATATTTTTTGGTCCTTCGACTACTACTATAGTGCTTAGTGTTTTGGCACAGTGGCGAATCGGTTCTTCTGGCCTCCCACAAGCGGGTCTCACGAGTCGAATTGAGAAGGCCCATAATATACTGTGCCGAGGACACGAACGCACTAATTGGACCCAACGATTGGAAGTTACAGTTCCATCAGTGTTACTTGCAGTTTAATGTTTAAACAATAAATTATCACCATGCAAGCCTTATTGCAAAGACAGTTTGAAATCGTAAACGAGATCAGAAGGCTTAATACCAATTTCAAAAAGGATCCGAAGGTAAGAAAAACCAAGGAATACATACAGAAGAGAATCAAAGATTTGGATGAACTTTGGGTCGAATTCAAAAGCAACAACGAACAATTATTGACATTAGAAGACAAGACTCACGAATATTTTACAAACGACATTTTTCTTGTGTATGAACATTTGTATAGCAAAACGCGTGGAATGATGAATGTGTATGTGTGTGAATCAAAGGATGAATCGACTAAGGATAATACCACCCAGGTTGACCTTGAGAAATGTAAAGAGTTATTAAGCTTGCAGCGAACTAATTTTCGTCCATTTTCGAGAATAACTGAGAACATAGACATTGAAAACATGGATGAAAAATGGGAGTTAGAGTATGAGTTGAGAAACCTTCAAAATCGTTGGAGCAACATCGAGGAAACACACTTGAAAATTGACAATATTCTCGAAGGTTCCGATTTAAAATACGACGAGGAATATAATGAAATGGAGGTCAAGTTTAAGAACGTAAATAGGTTGTTAAACAAGAAATTAACATCTCAACACTATGTGCACTTAACAACACCAAAAATAGAAATACCTATGTTTTCGGGAAATTATATCCAATGGCGTACATTTTCTGACCTCTTTAAAGAAGCCATTCACAACAATCTTTCGATGACTAAGGCACAAAAGATGCAGCACTTAAAGGGGAAGGTCAGAGGTGAAGCCGAGCGCCTAATACAACATTTGCATATTTCTTCGGAAAACTATGACTCCGCGTGGAAAATATTAATTAATCGCTATGACAATCAGCAAGTTCTCTTTACAAAGCACATTGAAACTCTAATAAATCAACCTAACATCCAAAAACAATCATCAACAGAACTTAAACGACTTCACGACGTATCAATAGAATGCATTCATGGTGTTTTCAATATGGGGACAACGTTATTACCAAAAACCTGCAATTTATAAGAACAGAGATACATCACTTAAGAAATCATTTTATGTTAACTCCAAGTTTATACCTACTTGTCCTTTATGCAAACAAAATCACACATTGCTTCAATGCAAACAATTCGAAGTCATAACACCTGAAACGAAATTACATACCATTTCGAAACTACACATATGCAAAAATTGTTTATACGTGCATAAATACGAATGTAATACCGAAAAACGGTGCAAGAAATGTCACAAGAAACATAACACATTATTGCACAACGCTTATATTACAAAGGCGGCGAATAATGCAAGTTCGGGGAACATGTCGACAACGGCTTCGAAGTCACAGGGCTCGAAACCACATGTACAATCAAACCACGTGGCTGGAAATGATGATGAAATATTACTTGCCACAATTAAGATGCAAGTACGGACAACAGATGGATCTTACATCACACTGCGCGCACTTTTGGACCAAGGATCACAAACTTCCCTTATATCCGAAAATGCAGTGCAAAGGTTATTTTATTTTTAATTTTTTTTTATTTTATTTATTAAGGAACAGCAAACAGCTACAAAATACAGTAATATCTAAAATAAAATAACATGATGTATTCACAATAATGTAGCCCACAACGCTATCCACATATTAATTACAATGTTAATTAAATTGTCGCGGACGCTGAATAAAAACTTTATAACTAAAAGCTAAAAAACAAAGAGCCAAAATAATATTATTTTTACATTTTTAGTTTTTCAAATATAGATCTTTTAAAAGCAAGAATATTCGGTGTAAACAAATCTATGTTACCATCATTGAAAAACTCGTTAAAAGAATGCATCATACGGCGAACTGGCGCGCGCGAGCCGGTATTTGTACGACATGTACTGACGGCGAACAAGTTACGAGCGCGCACAGCACGTATATGAGCACTTCTAGGAACTACGAAATTTAAATTGGAAACTAACTCAGTACTGCTAAATTTGTTGTTTACTATTTTATACAATGTTATAGCTTCAAGATATTTACGTCTACATTCAAGCGACAAAACACCAAACTCTCTCAGCAATGGGATACGAGACAAGTAAGATTTATGGCATCTATAGTACATGGCACGCAAAAACTTATTTTGGACTTTCTCAATAGCTTCTTTGTATACTTTATAGTATTCCATATAGGTACAGCATATTCAAGCTGGGAACGAACAAGAGTTTTATAGAGGTATAAGTATGTGGTAGTTCGTTTGAAGTCAGTAGAAGATCTCATAACAAATCTGTACATTTTAAAAGCTTGTTTGACTATCTTATCAATATGGATGCTTAGTTGTAGCTTAGAGTCCAACTGAATCCCCAAATCCCTTACGTCTGTCACTTTGGCCAAGGACTTTTTACAGAGGATGTAATTAAAACGGACAATATTTTTCTTTTTTGTAAAGTTTATATAGTGACATTTTGGAATGCTCAATTGTAATTTATTAATGTTGCAATATGTTGTTAATCTGTCAAGATCGCTTTGGAAAGATATACAGTCTTCTATGTTTTTAATAGTTTTGTAGGCTTTCAGGTCGTCGGCATATAATAGGAAATTGGAGTTAAGAAAACATTTATCTATATCATTAACAAAAATAATAAATAACAATGGTCCAAGAATGGATCCTTGAGGAACGCCCGATGTAACCAAAACGTTCCTTGACTGATATCCATTTACTACAACTTTTTGGGAACGGTTTTGAATATAAGATGCAAACCAGCGCAGCAAATTACCACGAATACCATTGAATGCAATCTTGTTAAGAAGAATCTCATGATCCACCTTGTCGAAAGCTTTCTTAAAATCTGTATATACAGCATCTACTTGAAAGCCTTCATCAACTCTTGCAAATAAATTATTCGTAAAGGTAAGTAGATTACTAGTAGTAGATCTATGTTTAACGAAACCATGTTGTTCTTCAATGATAGCCCTGTGTAGAATCGGGTAAATTTGGTTGTGGACTAATTTTTCGAGGACCTTCGACAAGACGGAGAGAATAGAGATGGGGCGATAATGTTCAACATCATGTTTTGACCCAGTTTTATGAACTGGAGTTATATTTGCATGTTTCCACCTCGTAGGAAAAACACCCTCTGATAAACACTTATTATATATAATGTGCAAAGGCTTATAAATATTTTCAGCAGTTTGTTTGAAAAAAGAGTGGAGGAAGGCCATCTGGACCAGGACCCTTGGAAGTGTCTAAATTTTTGAGTTCATTTAGAATTTCAGTTTCAGTGAAGTAAATATCAGAAATTAAAATATCGTGACTTGAGGTACAAGATGGAGGCTGCCAATGCGAAAGAGAAGGGGGAGAGGGTTCAAACACTGATTGAAAGAAGTCAGAGAACATATTACATACCGTCTCGGGGTCGCTGGATTTAAAGTTATGGTAATGCAAAGTGGACGGAATTTTAGTCTCAGTTTTGCGACTCGATACATAGGTCCAAAAATGTTTTATAATTTTAGTTATATTTTGCTCTATAGTGTCCATATACCTACGATAGCATTGTTTGCATAGGATCTTAAATGTATTTCTGTATTGGGAAAATAGTACGTAGTCACTTGGGTTTTTATATTTCTTCCACTTAGTCCAGGCTTTTTTGTTTACATTTAAATGTTTTAATCAGAGGACGTGAAAACCAGACAGGAAATCCGCCGGGGCGAGAACTAGAACGTGGTGCATGTTGTTTTATGATGTCATCTATGCTCATATAAAAGGTTTCAATGCAGGCTTCAGATGGAAGCGTTTGCAGTAGTTCCGTCCAATTTGTTTTTTCAAGCTTGGAATTAATGAGGTCAAAATCTGCTTTACGGAAGTTATATTTGGTTAGAGGGCGCCTTTTCATTGGTTTATAAGTCTGATGCATATCAGTAATCGCAATGAAAGGTGGATGATGGGAATCAGGAGGAAGTAGTGGATCCGTTGGGGCTCTAATAGTAGATGAGGTGTTAGAGATGAAAAGGTCCAGTAGTTTATCATTAGAATTTAAGATTCCATTATATTGCGATGCATTTAGAAATGCCATAAAATTCAACAATAGGGAATGTGTATAGGTGGATCCAGATCCATTCAACGGTAAAGGTTGGTTATAATAATCAGAAGTGGCGGATGATGATGGAACCCATGTCATATCAGGAATATTATAATCACCAATCACATAAAAGCTATCAATAACAGGATCATTAAGGCAATCAAGTAACAGGTCAAAGTGTTTTTCATATGTATCCGGGGAGCTGCGAGGCGGAATATACGCTGCACTAATTACATGTTTCCTAATTTGGCTTGTACTAGGAATTTCGACCAGTAAACATTCAAGATGCTTAGAGTGCAGAGATTTATCCGGGTTTGAGGTGTTAAATATAGCAGGTTTCAGTCCACGCAGCACCGCCACCAGAACACCATCACCATCCTGTTTGTTGGTAGCTAAGCAGTCTCTGTCATATCTGTAAACCACATACCTCTGATCTATAAATTCGCAGTTGCCAATATCCGGAAGCAGCCAGGTCTCAGTGAGTACAATGACATCATAATTATTAGATAAGATATTCATGTAAAGTGTGTTTAATTTGGTCCTTATACCTCTACAATTTTGATAATAAATACTAAGATGATTTGTTTAAGTCGTGTTATTCATTTAAAAAAGAGCATTGTATTATGTTCGTTTTGCTAAGATAGTGTTGAGTGTGAACACGAGCTATTTTTAGCATAAATTTGTGCCTTATTGTACAGTAGAAAGCCAGATTGTAATGGTTAGTATCTGATGAGAATAAGATTTGTGTTTTAACTTTAAAATTGACAAATAGTGATAAATTTTCCTGATTGCTAAGACAGACGTGTAAGTCGCTCATTTGTTCTTTTAAGCTAGCATTGAGAAAACTGCAGTCAGTGCAGAAGAGTAAATCAATCAAATACATGAAATGGTAGTAAAACGTTGTAGATATAATTACGACTAGACTTATCGAATTAGTACAATCACTTCTTTTTAGTGATTCGAAGTTTTTTGAGGTCGTCTTCTCCTCGGATGACCAGTACTGGACTGTCGTCTTTCTCTCTAACAAGAATGGCTGAGTTTTTGATCCAGCAATACTTGTAATGAAGTTCCTTTGCAACCTCCCGACATTTACGAAATAACAGTTTCTTCTGTAGTATAAGGTGTTCATTCAAATATATAGTGGTAGATTGGCCCTGAATGCCGAGCTGATCAGACCTCAGTGATTTTGCTTTACGATATGCTGCAATTATATTATCCCTCTGTATACGTGTGCTGAATTTAGCAATGATGTTTTTAGGTCTATCATTTGTGCTGTGTGCGTGAGGAACCCGATGTATCGACACAATGTCTGCCTTTGAAATGGGGAAGCGGATCGCTGTTCCAATGGCTTCGATGATACCTATAAGGTTTTCATTTCTACGCTCCGGTACGTTACAGATTTCAACATTTGTCTGTCTGGCTTGTTGTTCCAGGGAGTCGATTCTGTACTGTAGTCCTGCAGTTGCTGATGTGGTCTGTTCACCAGCAACACGTGCGATTTCATCGACTCTATGTTTCAAAGTACCATGTTCGTCAGATTGAAATTGAATGGAGTTTTGAAGGGACGATAATTCTATGTTTATATTAGAAACATTTTGTCTCAGGGTGGCTTGCTCCTCTCGTAGAGACTTAATTTCAGATTGGATGTCACTTAAGGTATTTTTAATTTCTTCCCTAATACTCATAAAGTTAGAGTTCATATCATTCTTAATTTCGTCTCTAATACTCATTATGTTAGAATTCATGTCGTTACGCCACAAATTGATAGTATTAAGCAGTTCATTAAATTTCTCGATGGAGTCCGAATCTGATGGTATGTGCGCCTCACTTTTGTTCACAATTTCGCATGATAGGTCCATAGACTGTTCCGTAGATGGTACCTGATTGTGACGTACAGGTGTGCTTAAGTTAGTTTTTATACGTCTTGTTACATTCACACATGCAGGGCAGGTCCAAGAGGAACGAAATTCTTTCGAAAGCGTTACAAACTGCTCCTTGTTTATATTTAGGCATTCATAGTGATAGTTGATATCACAAGTGTGGCAATGTAAGGAACAATCTGTGTTCAGTAATAGACGACAACCCCCGCAGATCATTTTGCACTTTTTTGACTTCTTTCGGGTTACAAAATAATAATTTAAAAAAATGTTTATATTTTCCTTCTCCCAACAGAGACAAAAATAAAAGTTTAATTATAAAAAAGAAAAAAAATAATTAATTAAAATAATAACTTGTGGCGCCAGGTTTCGAACTGTGTATTCCAGATCGCCAGTGTTTAAGTCGTCCGTAACTCCGCCACCGCTAGGCTAGCCGATGTCCTGACTAAGCGACGAAATACACAGTATAGTTGATCAGTTATTGAAATGCGTGTATATTTGTACGAAGTGTTAATGGGTCCAAAGTTCAACTTATGACTTTATAACTTGATAATAATTGAAGAGTACCGCACAAACACATAACTTATTTTGATTTTAACACAAATAAACTGAGCACTTCACACAGTTTTAAATATCATTATGTTACGTATTACTTGTACTATAACACTTTGTATGTTTGGGAACGAAACTTAAAGTTTAGCGCTAGTTTTCAATTTTTATTCGCAGATTATTCATTTAGCGTCTTGAGCGTTACGCAGCGCGCGACCCATCATTAGGGCTAAAACGCCAAAACTTCCATGCATCTGTCTCCGATATCGGTACATCGCCAAACAAAAGCCGAGGAAAAGTACTATTGCACTGCAAATCATATCAACCGATTATGCATTCTCTACAGAAGCTTTAATAATGTCTAAAGTTATTAACTGCCTGCCTGTGACGTCACTCGAGAGTAAAAATTGGCCACACATACAACACTTGCAATTAGCGGATCCTGAGTACAACATATCGAAACCTATTGACATACTTTTAGAAGCTAAGGTTTATGCTGAAATCATTATGGATGGGTTGTTAAAAGGATCGTCATGCCAACCAATAGCACAGCAAATACAGATGAGTTGGATATTGTGTGGTTCTACGACGAAAACATTCAACTGCTATTTTACTATGAATAATATCGAAGACATATGCAATTATTGGGAAATGGAAGACATTTCGGAGCAAGAACGCTCATTAACTTTAGAAGAGCAATTTTGTGAAGATTACTATGTCAAAACGACTAAAAGATTATCAAATGGGGTATATGAAGTACGTTTACCCATGAAGAAAGGCTTTGAAAAGCAATTAGGTCACTCGAAACTAAAGGCCATTGCACAGTTCAAGCAATGAGAGCGAAAGCCAAAAAACGATCCGCAACTATGTGATAAATACAATCATTTCATGAATGAGTATAAGGAAATGAACCATATGAAACCAGCAGTGGAGAGTAAATTTCTAGTATGTTATTTACCGCATCATGGGGTCCTAAAATTTGACTCTAGTACTACAAAGTTACGAGCTGTTTTTAATGCATCGGAAAAAACATCGACTGGCTTTAGCTTGAATGACTTAATGGAGCACGGCCCTAAACTGCAACGTGATATACTGGAATTATTACTAAGTTGGCGTGCTTACAAATATGTATATACAGCAGATTGCGAAAAGATGTATCGAGTAAGTACAAGAGGAAGACCAGCAACTCCAGAAGATAATATGGCGAAATGAACATGGTGCTATGCAAGAATTTCAATTATGCACTGTTACATATGGAATGAAAGCAGCCCCATATTTGGCTCTCAGAACGATGCAGCAGTTAGCCAGTGATGACGCTAACGTTTACCTTATGGCAGCTGAGATCTTGAAGAAGAGATTTTATGTTGATGATTTGAAATATGGTAGCAACAATATCGAAGAAGCAAAGCAAGCACGATGCCAATTAATTGATATATTACGAGGAGGCGGATTCAACTTGAGGAAATGGTCGAGCAATGAACCCAGACTTCTGGAAAATTTAACTGAGGACCAAGTTAATATCTCTACTGTTAACTTCAACAACAGCTCATCATCATCAACAACAAAAGCATTGGGGTTACGTTGGCATCCATCCTCTGATAGTTTTACTTTTGACAATAAGATTGAGAACACGCAAAAGCCCGACACAAAACGCTCCATGCTGTCAAACATATCGAAGCTTTTCGACCCGCTTGGTTGGTTAGCCCCATGTACAATAAAGACGAAACTATCATTCCAACGACTTTGGAGTGAGCATACGGAATGGGACCAATTATTGTCACCAGATATTCAACATGAGTGGAGTAAACTAAAAGAAGAATTAAAGAACATAAATAAAATTGAAATTCCGAGATGGGTCGGCTATACTCAATCATCCGTACAGTTACACGGCTTCGCAGATGCCTCCGAAAAGGCTTATGTATTATTTAGTTTACAGTTTATTAGTTGTTTATATTATTTAGTTTACATCAAAACCTATAATGGGCATAAGGAACCCAGGATACACCTCATAGCAGCAAAAACTAAGCTAGCCCCACAAAAAAAAAACGAATTACATTGCCCCGACTGGAATTATGTGCAGCTGTTTTGTTATCTAAATTAATACAAAAGATTATTGTTTCGATGTCATTAGCTCAAAACAAATTACAAATTTATGGCTGGACGGACTCAATGATTGACTTAGGCTGGATTCATGGAATACTGCAAGATGGAAAACATACGTGGTAAACCGAGTGAATGAAATAATTAAGGTCATACCGTCATCATGCTGGAGGCATACAAAATCAGAGCATAATGCAGCAGACGGTGCCACGCGAGGACTTTCACTATCTCAACTATTATCGTATTCTCTATGGTGGGATGGACCCTCGTGGCTCAGGGAGAACAAAGAGTATCCTCCAGAAAAATATGAAGCTCCGGAAATCGATATAAAGAGCAAAAGTTGGATATGTGCGGCAGAAGTTAACCATTCACCGTTTATCAGTGAGCTTCTATATAAATACAGCTCAGTTACAAAGGCGACCCGCGTGCTATGTCGAATATTACGTTTCATACTATTACTCGTGAGCGCGTGCGAAACAATAACAATTTCACTCCCAAGTTATATGTGAATGAAAGTGAATGAAATTCAATACGCTACTAAATTAATAATTAAATCAATTCAGTCAGAAAGCTCTGCACAAGAGATAGACCAATTAAAGAAAAACGGAAACATTTCACGGAAAAGCGCAATTATAAGTTTAAACCCATTTCTCGATAAAGATGGCATTCTGATAATGAAAGGAAGATTGCAACATTCAACATTACCTACAACCAGCAAGCAGCCTATTATACTTCCCTATCATTCACGATGACGGACCTACTTATACTGGACGCTCATCACACTACGTTACATGGTGGAGTTAAATTGACTTTGGCACACATACGAAACAAATATTGGATCATAAGTGGACAGCGAGCGGTAAAGAAGATAATACGCCGGTGCACCACATGTGTTCGACTCAATACTCAAAGGCGAACACAGATCATGGGTGATCTGCCGACCCCTCGAGTGGTACCATCACGCCCCTTTACACATACGGGGGTGGACTTTACAGGGCATGTTGAGGTCAAAGCAAATAAAGGGAGAGGCATTAAGACCACAAAAGGCTATATAGCTGTCTTTATATGCCTAACTATAAAAGCTGTTAACCTGGAGCTCGTGTCAGACCTCACTGCATCAGCGTTTTTAGCTGCATTTAAACGTATGTGCGCTCGGCGCGGCACGCCATTACACGTTTACAGTGACAACGGTACGAACTTCGTGGGTGCGTCACGTGTACTTCAAAAGGAATACAAGCAAGCGCTACAAACAATCAACACTGATTTCCTCGACGACGTCAGTCAGCTGGGAATTACTTGGCATTTTAACGTGGCTGCGTGGAGCAGTGCGGGCGGCATATGGGAAGCCGCTGTTAAAAGTTTAAAGTATCACCTGAAGCGCGTAGTTGGCCATCAGAAGCTTACCTTCGAAGAGTATTCGACGCTGCTTGCGCAAATAGAGGCTTGCCTCAACTCAAGGCCTCTATGTTCCTTAACTGAAAACCCAGAAGACATAGATTACCTATCACCTGGCCACTTTCTCATCGGCGGTCCTATTCTATCTGAACCATTATCTCATAACAATATTGACAACGTAAAAACAAGGTGGCAGCTAACTGAGCAGATGCACAAAGAGTTTTGGAAGCGGTGGTCTGCAGAATATTTGCACACGTTACAAACAAGAAGCAAGTGGCATATACCTCAAAAGAATATAGAACTGGACAGCATAGTCGTGATGAAAGAAGATAATTTACCTCCTTCTAACTGGGCGTTAGCAAAGGTCATCGATGTGCACCCCGGCAAGGACGGGTATGTAAGCACGGGGTGCGCTTTAAACTAAGCACGGGTCTTGAAACGGCTCATCACGAAGCTGTGTCCTTTGCCAGTACTCCCTAATCAAGATGATGAATCGTCTCGAGCGGCCGGTGACCCCGGCGCTACTGGATACACGTCAAATCGCATTAGAAGTAAGCCAAATTACTTAATTTATTTGCTGTTACTTCTCATGACAGTTATATCACCGTCGATACAGCAAAAGTACAAAATAACTCCTTTAGAAACGAATAAAGCGCTATATTTTGATCGAGCAGCTGATTTGCAACTTGTAGAAAAACACTGGATCATAATTACGAGGGTGGATTGAAAAGTACTCGGCCTAACCAAGAAAATAAACACATACTAAATCAGTTATATTTTTATTTTTCTACATAATCACCATCAAGTTCAATACACTTTGCCACCTCCCCTTCCAAGCATTTAGACCGTTGAAAAAAAATGATTCTTCCTTAGAGTCAAAATATGCGTCTACAGCTGCTTTGACCTCGTCGTTTGTCGAAAATCTTTGACTTCCCAAGTGCTTTTTTAGGTTAGGGAACAGAAAGAAGTCTGATAGTGCCAGATCAGGTGAATACGGCGGATGCGGTAACAGTTCAAAGCCACAGTTGTGAATTTCAGCCATTGACTGTACTGACGTGTGAACACGGGCGTTATCTTGATGAAACAGGACTTTTCTTCTGAGCATTCCTCGACGTTTTTCTTTTATTTCCTCTCGTAAACGACGTAGTAAGGTGCAGTAGTAATCAGAGTTTATAGTCTGACCCCTTTCAAGATAATCAATCATAATCACACCTTTCGAGTCCCAGAATACTGAAGCCATCACCTTATTTGCCGACAAAATCGACTTAGCCTTTTTAGGGGGTGGTGAACCAGGTCTTCTCCACTGTTTTGATTGTTGTTTTGTTTCCAGTGTACAGTAATGAACCCATGTTTCGTCCATAGTAACAAAACGATTCAAAAAATCATCTACATCGGCTTCAAATAACTCCAAACAGTCGCGTGAAATAGTCAATCGCGTCCTTTTTTTGTTCAACTGAAAGCAGTCGCGGAACCCACCTCGCAGACACCTTGTGGAAACCCAACTCGTTGACAATGATGTTTTGAGTTCGTTCATAAGAGATGCCTATAATCTCGGCTATCTCTCTAATTTTTAATCTGCGGTCTCCCATTATTAAATCAAGTACTTTTTTAATATTTTCGTCAGTAGTTGACGTCGAAGGCCTTCCAGAGCGAGGTTCATCTTTCACACTCTCTCTACCACGCTTAAATTCTGCTATCCATTTTTTGACGGATGAATATGACAGAGCACAATCGCCTAATGTATTGGCCATGTCATCATGGATGGCTTTTGATGATAGCCCCTTCTTATGGAGGTACTTAATGACGGCACGCTGCTCGATTTGCTCCATTCGCGGAAATTATGTCCGATTTCTTTGTTAATAAATTTATAAAATCACAACTAATTATCGCACACGTTTCGAACTTCACACAATGAACTAGTCTGAACTGAACTAAATAATGTGGGTAGATTTGATTTTTAGAATTGAATGGATCTGTGTTAGGCCGAGTACTTTTCAATCCACCCTTATACTACAATATGTCAACATTCTGGAAAAACATTGAAAAAGTGGAGAAATACTTAGAGCATTTAAACAGCATCTGTAATGAAGAAAGTACATGCACTTCAACATTGGCTCAGTTCAGACACGAGTTGGACGAGATAGGACATTACAATAATATTATAAAATTTGCATCACTTTCTAGAACAAGAAGAGGTTTAATTAATGGTGTGGGAAGATTAAGCAATTATTTATTTGGTATTTTGGATGACAATTTCGCTGAAGAATACTCTAAAGACATAAAATTAATACATCAAAACGAAATCTATTTGAAAAAGTTGCTTAAAAATCAAACTACAATAATTGAAGCGGAAAATAATATAATACAGCGAAATGAATACATAATGAATAAGCAATTCACGAGAATCGACGAACAAATAAGGAATTTTTCAAGCGAAGGTCAACAAGTAAAACAGCGAGCCATAAACATATTTTATTTTACTACGCATGTTGTTACTCTTGACGTCATTTTATCAAATTTAAGAAGAATACAGGACACCCTGATTAAGAGCCGGTTCACACTAGTCGTAAGTCGCATATGACTAAAAGTCGAATGCTCTGGTCACCATACACTTTATATGGAGCTGTTCACATTGGATGAGACGCGATTTTTAGTCTAATACGACTCAAAAAACCATCCGACGGGCCAGCGCCCGTTGTAAGACTAAAAATCGCGTCGAATCGTGCTCGCATAGGTGCCTGCTTGTTGCTGTTCACACTAGTCGTGCATCTAATCGACTCGAGCGCGTTGTTACCTCTCTCCCCACCCCGCTTCCTAGTTCGCTACACATTGCTTGCTCACTCTATTCTTGTTTTATTCGTCGTGTTGCGTTGCGCGCGCGCTGTTTTTGTTTGTTGTGTGAAAATGGAGAAAGAAATAAAACCCGAAGAACTAATTCCATTAGTTCACGAAAGAGCAGTCCTTTGGGATAAAACTTTAAATGACTACAAAAATAATAATCTGAAACTATTGGCCTGGCGCGAAATTTGTACCATACTAATACCTAATTTTGAAAACATGGAAGAAAAAGAAAGACAACATTTCGGTAAGTGCCAGTAAAGTTTATTAACTATTATACTACATAGTTATGTATTTACAGTTGTATTATTAATTTTTAACTCATTTATATTATGCGTATCGCGCATTAGTTTGCCAAGGCAGCGAACCAATCGGGGAAGTAAAATAGTCTTCAAAGTCCGATCGTATACATTTGCAATCGGACCACCACGAGGATTATGTACTCTCTGTTGTTGATCTTGTTCTTGTATCGATTGTTCTAGTAGTATAAGATCCCGATATAAAACGACCTTCACCGAGATGCTTATTTAATGAAACGTATTTTATATTTAATTTAATATGTCAATAAATATAATCCATATGGGTTGCCTAGCAAATTTCAGTCCAGAGTATGTTTAATTAATAATTAAAAAAAATATATTTTTTTAAACATTTCACCGGTATGATTATTAGATAAATTCTATACCAATCGAAAGTATGAAGCCCATAGAATATGCAAACGTTAGGTTGCCTATTCTTTTCCGGTCACAACTATCGGGTTGCCAGGTATAAACAGGTAAATCTGTACTAGCATTTTGCAACGGTCTGTTTATTGAATGAAATTTAAATGAAATTAAAGATTATTTTATTCTGAACACGGTGGTATAGGGTTGCCTGCGAAAAATCAGTCCAGAATTGCGGTTGTCGAATTTTAAAAAGTAAAATATTGCTCCGAGTGAATGTGTGCGACTGAGAGGTCTCAACCGACCATCCCATGCGATAGAAGAGGACACAGCATAGCAGCTGTTTAAAGTCCGCCCACTTAAAGAAAGAGAGTGCGCATGCTATTTGGGCTTGGAAAAGAAAAGGATAGCGGTAGACTCGTATATACTATGCATCATTTTGGAGTAGAGTGTCGCTATAAATACAATTGAAAAAACGTGCTACTATTTATTGTTGGAAAAAATGGCAAAAAAAGTGTTTTTTGTGTGGATCGGATGATGAAATAATTGATTTTAATGATGAAACTTTTAAAAACTGTGTATTAAAGTTAGCTTTTCGTAAAAAAAACACTTTAAATACAATTTTGTTGAGCTACCCAGTGCGTCTCTTCAATTTGTACGTTATCATACCACTTGCTACAAAAAAGTGACCGTTTTGAATAAAAAATATAACGAAGAATTTCTTAATTTTAGTGCTGAATATACAGTAAGTACATAATAATTGAATCTTTAAAATTATCTTAGCTAATACATTTTCTATATTTTTTTTTATGTTTAAATAATTGTTAGTAAAATTCACCTATGGTTTTGTTAATTTTCGACACACATAATTTTTTTGTAATTTACTTAAAAACGGTAATTTATAAATTAAACAAGAAAATGATCTGATTTCCTTTTTTTTTGTAACAATTAATGAGGATGTTTTCAATCAACTATTCTTATCAAGAGGTTTATAAAATTTATATATCAAAACATTTTCATTTAATCGAAAGAACTATTTTTTTAGGAGCATACCAATGTATCTACTACAGAAGAAGAATCAAAACAGTTGAACTATAGTGTCGATTCCTGTGCTACAGTTGCTGAAGATGAAACGAGTAATGTTGAAGACTTGTCCCAAACTTCTGGGGACTTTGACAAGGTAATAAAATATTTTTTGTTTTTTTTTTAAGCTTTTTTAAAAAATGATATGAAAATCTATTAATTGAACTTGTATTTTCAATTATATTTATTTTCATCGATTTTTACTCAAAGAATGATTTAATTCTTTTAGGAGCAGTCAACATCAACAGCATCTACATCAAGCAAGATTATTTGCCTTTTTTTGTGACCACAGCCAAAAGAGATGTGGGAAGAAGCTGGTCAATCTTACTGTCCCTAATGATGACAAAGTACCACTACAGATAAAAAATATAGCGCAAAATTTTGGCGATTCGGTGATTCTCTCCAAACTTCAACATCAAACTATCGCGTACCATCTGCCTTGTTACGCAGTGTATCAATCGAAAAATAAGCGGTCCACGGAAGAATCTACCCATTCCAACTATAGTAAATATAGACAGTTACATCAGTTGGCCTTTCAATCCATATCGAATTTCATTGAAACAGAAATAATTGAAAACAACAAGGTTATGTACTTGGCTCAATTATTTTTAAGATACCAAGCTTTATTGTTAGAGTTTGGAAATCATGAAATTGATTTCGATGATATTCAAGATTACCGATGTGAAACCTTGCAAAAAAATTAATGAAGAAATTCGATGATCGTATTACGATTGAAGCGTCAATGGGAATACGTAACAAAAAAATTGTGTATAAAACAGACATGGACGTCTCTGTAATGGCAAACAATTTCAAACTTTTGGAGACAAGAAATGATTATGAGTTTGAAAATGTAACATATTATTTGAGAAGCTGCATTAAAATATAGATGCCCATCCGCTTTCTCGCAACATAACAGCTGATGATGTCATTTGTGGAGAATGTGACATTCCTAAGCAATTAATTGATTTTATTGCGAAATAAGATTATCGAAGGGCCTAATTTTTCTGATGAAGATTCGAACGGACTAAAAGTTAAAATAACGTCAATATGTAGTGATATTATTTATGCTGTCACTAGGGGTGCATGTAAGCCCTCAAAAAGTTTGTCCCTTGGATTGACAGTAAAGTCTTTAGCCAACTCTCGGCAAGTAATTAAAATACTTAATAGGTATGGCCATAGAATTAGATATAATTTGGCAGAAGAATTGGAAACCGAAATGACATATACATCGATCCAAGATAACAAAGTTATACCAAAAGGCATCACTGCAGCGAATGAACACAGCACCCACGTAGCGTTCGTAGCGTTCGACAATTTCGACCGCTTCGTTGACACAACTTCTGGAAAGGACACAATGCACGACACAGTTGGAATTATTTATCAATTCTCTAGTGATGGAACTGATAATTTTGATGATGGTGAAGCTACAACTTCATCAGCGTCTCAAGTAAATGACAACGAAAATGGAGAAGGACCTACCCGCAAGAGAAGGCGTTTCAATGAAATATCACGAGAAATTCGGCCATATTATTCTAAACCTAAGGCAAGTATGCAGCTGATTACTGTAGATTCGTTTACCAATACAACGGAGTTATGCAAAGGTGCTACGGAAATAGCATCAGATAAAGATTTATTATATGTCGTTGTCAAGAATTGATTCCGTTCCTATGTGGTTGGGTTATAACTGTATGATATCTTTTGACCACAGTGAGAAGCAAAAAGTTGAATATTTGCCCCCCATAAATTCATCACCAACGTCGTATGCGGTAGTCAATGAAACATTAAACATGGCTAAAGAAATCGCTGAAAAATGTCAGCAGCCAGAAATTATTGTGACATATGATTTAGCGATAGCAAAAATGGCAATGCAAATTCAAGAACAAGAAAAACCGCTATACAATAACATTTCTGTTAACTTGGGAGCTTTCCACACAGAGATGGCATTTTTTAGAGCCATCGGAAAATATATTGACAGTAGTGGATTAGTGGAAATATTGGTGCAAGCAGAAGTATTAGCCGGCGGCTCCATGAATAGCTTCTTGAATAGCAAACATTTCAATCGTTGCAAGCGCTTACATCCGCTAACCACAGCCGCATTACAAATATTACATTTCGAACAGTATTTATCCACAACTAATGTAACACTTGAGGCGATGGATGAACTGCTGCAAACGCAAATACAGAATGCATCAAATCAGACTGCGAATGACGTCAACGAAACAATCGAGTTACCAGATTTATTGAGTCGTATTGTTAACGGTTATAAAGAATTCTGCAATCAGACTTTGATCGGAGAAAAAGGGAAAACTGCTCAATTTTATTACCAGTACTGTGAGTTTATTAATTTATACCATCGGTTTTCCAGAAGTATCCGCACCAGTAACTTTGAACTGTACGTGGACTAGATTTTTAACATGTCTGATATATTTTTTGCGTTAAACCAGCCCAATTATGCCAGATGGTCCTTGTTACATTTGAGCAATTTAATCAATTTGTATACTAATAATTCATCTTTGGTAGCTGAATTTCGTCGAGGCGCCTTTGGAATTAGACGAACTGCAGCAAATTTTGCTCGATCACCGGTTGACTTGACGCTAGAGCAAACTATCAATGCTGATGCTAGCAATCAATTGGCTGATAATCTTGCTGCTGACTCAATATCTGCACGTCAAAGATGGGCGCTCAGTCACAGCATGAGGACGAAGATATTAACATCTATCAAACAAAATATCGGATTAACGAAAAAAGATGATACTTCGCACTCATTGCAACAAAGTAAAATTAAGAAAGACAAAAAAAAATCTTAACAGTATCATTGAAGCAATAAAATGTACGATGAATCCATTTGATGACACTATTGACAAAGATACATTATTCAACATTTCAACCGGCAAAGCTGCGTCTAAAGAAGTTGCTGATTTCCTGCTGAACGTGAAAACAGCAGGCTATCAACAAAAATTAAATTTTATCTCAGAATGCTCTTCAACTCCTGCAAGATTCGATAAACCAATAAAACGAAACAAAATCTGCAATTTTGCTTCTCAATGTATGACTAAACTCTTGAGTACCAAAGACAAGAACAAGAAAGTATTATTGAAAATGGAACGAAGCCTAAAAAAAAATTAATCTCGAATTTTGCTTGACTTTTCCACTAGCACCATTGCCCCCCTGCTCTTTTTTGCATGTACCGGAGAGATGTTAAAAACTTCAAAATCAACGTTAGCAAAGGTTTTGAAATCCAAAACTGAAATGGTTGAGCCAACACATATCAACGTTGAAATAATAGATGGTTTTTATTACTTGCATCTAATCGGATCTTCTATAGCTCAAACTTTTGATAAAATTGCTGAGGCAATACTCATAAAAATATGTTCAACAAACGCTACAGAAATACATTTGATTTTTGATCTCAATCAAAGATTGCGAACGTGAGAGCAAAAAAGAATTCGATATTCCGTACAAAATTTCGGGACCTCAACAAACTAGACCAAAAAAGTTTTTGCAAAGCCTTAAAAATTATCGCTTTAAAGAGGCTCTGGTGCTGTTTCTGGCTGATTATTGGGAAAATGACCATTTGGTAACAATAATCCAAAACAAAAAAAATCTTTTTTAACCGTCGACCATCACTGCTACTCTTATCAAGTTCAGGAAAATTCCGTAAAAAAAAACTGAAGAAACTAATTATGAATGTCATCACGAAGAGGCAGATACAAGGATTATTTTTCATGCTTCTAAAGCGGAACCAGGCTCAAGGATTTTAATTAAAGCCTCTGATACTGACGTTTTGATAATTTTGTTAGGAAATATGCACAAACTTATCGAATCAGAAATTTGGCTTGCCTGTTCAGCAACTAGAAAGACTAATAGTCAAACTGTTGATTGCATTAATTGCACCGATTTAGCGTTGAAGTTGGGAATTAAAGTATGCCAAAGTCTTCCCGCCTTCCATGCATTTACAGGTTGCGATTACACGGCAGCCTTTTACAACGAAGGGAAAGTAAAACCTTTTCAGCAATTTTCGAAAAATGAAAAATATCAAACAGTTTTTGCATCACTAACAGATGCTGCTGATATTTTCATTGATGAAAAAATGAAGAACGTTCAAGAATTTACGGCTAGTATGTACGGTATCAGGAACTGCACCAGTGTGAATGATGCGAGACATCGTATTTTTATGAAAAATTACTCTGCAAATTCTTTTGCAGCGTAATTTTTCAGCGAGCACTTTTTAAAAAAAATAAAAGGCTTCGACTCCAACTCCATACCACCATGCTGGATATCATTAACTCAGAAAATTTTACGAACTATTTTCGTAAATTCCATGTGGCTTAATGCAACTTGAGCCTGAGAACTGCGGATGGTTCTTCGATGAATATTTAAAACCAGTAGGATTCATTGGAGATCATACACCTTTAAAGATAGAAGACATTGTCGAAAAAAGTGAAACAGCGAGTGATGACGAAGAAGATTCAGAAGTTGAAGATCGTAGTTTTATGTCCGATGACTCGGATTCTGAATAATTTAAAAAAAAAATTGTATTTTTAATTTTTTTACAATAAATAGAAGTAATTTTTTAATTGCTGTTTTTTTTTATTTTGTCTTCTTATAATAAAAATAAAACTTGCAAGATTACCCTGATTAAAAAAAAATTCACTTTTATGGGTTTTGAATTTTTTTCCAATAGTTTCAATTGATTTCAATTTCTCTGTTTACATTTATAGATTTATAATTTGCATGTAGTAAATTTTTTTTAATTTTTTTTTCAATCAATATTTTTAATCAGGGGAGTATTATATATGTATCACTATAACCTTCTTTTTTACTAAAGATGTATATATACTTTAGTGTCACATAAAAATATACACATAAATAATTAATTGATTAAAAAAAATTAAATAACATTTCTCTATTTAAATAATAAACTACTCCAAAATGATGCATAATATATACGAGTCTATCGCTATCCTTTTCTTTTCCAAGCCCAAATAGCATGCGCACTCTCTTTCTTTAAGTGGACGGACTTTATACAGCTGCTATGCTGTGTCCTCTTCTATCGCATGGGATGGTCGGTTGGGACCTCTCAATCGCACACATTTACTCGGAGCAATATTTTACTTTTTAAAATTCGACAACCGCAATTCTGGACTGATTTTTCGCAGGCAACCCTATACCACCGTGTTCAGAATAAAATAATCTTTAATTTCATTTAAATTTCATTCAATAAACAGACCGTTGCAAAATGCTAGTACAGATTTACCTGTTTATACCCGGCAACCCGATAGTTGTGACCGGAAAAGAATAGGCAACCTAACGTTTGCATATTCTATGGGCTTCATACTTTCGATTGGAATAGAATTTATCTAATAATCATACCGGTGAAATGTTTAAAAAAATAATTTTATTTAATTATTAATAAAACATACTCTGGACTGAAATTTGCTAGGCAACCCATATGGATTATATTTATAGACATATTAAATTAAATATAAAATACGTTTCATTAAATAAGCATCTCGGTGAAGGTCGTTTTATATCGGGATCTTAGACTATAGTGCAAGTTGAATATCTTCAAAGTTTAGACCATCCCTTTCTCTTAAATAATTATGCAATACTGCACAGGCTTTCACAATATGGATAGCTGTGTCTGGGTGGACATCCAATGGTCGATGCAGTATTCTCCATTTATTAGCTAAAATTCCAAAAGCACACTCAACAAATCTTCTTGCACGGCATAATCGATAATTAAATATTCTTTTCGTATCATCTAAATCATTGCCTCCGAAAGGTCTCATTAAATTTGTCGTCAGGGGGAAAGCTTCATCGCCAACTAGTACATAGGGCATATCCTTTTCGATTGTTTCATGAAGAGGCCTTGGCTTTGGTATGTTTAAACTACCATCATTCAGTTTCTTCCAAAAGGTAGTCTCCTTGAATATGGAAGAATCGCATTCTTTCCCATATGAACCAACACTTATATAAATGAAACGGTATTCTGCATCAACAACAGCTAGTAAAACAAATGAAAAATAACCTTTGTAACTGAAATACATCGAGCCGCTTTCATTTGGTTTCACTACTCTAATATGCTTGCCGTCGACGGCTCCAATACAGTGTGGGAAGTTAGCTTTAATATCAAAACCATTTGCGATGTTTTCCCATTTATTTTCATTGTCGGGCAACTTCATAAACTCTTCTTTTAATGTATCCCAGATAATGCAACTCATTTCTTTGATAATTTTACTAACAGTTGATACCCCGACTCTGAAATTGTAGTGCAGGTCTTTGAAGGAACATCCTGACGCACAATATCTGAAAATAATGTTGCAATATAATTTCAGGTAAATTAGTATTGACCAAGTGGACGAACTTACGGAATGTCTGGATCCGAACAAACAAAAATGATGAAAAAAAAATCAGGATCAGGGGCAAAGTCGTCAAAGCCATATGTATATAAAGAGCAAATGGATTTTTTGCGTAAAGTTGCTAGACCTAATCCTCCTAAAGAGTCTGTTGCGTCGCGTATATCTCAACCAACGACAGAAGGCAGTACTCAGTTGTCTGAAAATTCGCAACCAAGCACTTCTAAAAGACAAAAGACCATGCCACCACAGCAACATATAATGGACTTAGATGTCAAAATGAGCGAGTTTTTTAGACAGCAGGCTATCACAACAAACTGATCCCCCAATTTTATCATTTTTTAAAGGTATCCTACCCTCTGTTACGTCTTTCGGCGATGACGAAACGTTGGAGCTTCAATCAGGTGTATTATCACTGATACAACAAATCAAAAAGAAACGTGAAAACAGACTTTATGCAAATAATTATAATTACGCGCGTGATAGCACACGGCGATCGGGGTATTCGACACAGAACTATAATTATTTATCTACCGATGAATCCGGATATTCCTCTCAAAACCAGGCTGTTCTTACACCACATGGGTCTGGATATGAAAGACGTCAAACGTATGAGGAAGGATCGCCTGCTGCATCTACTTTGTCGAAAAGTACTGAATTTCTCCGATTTTTGAATTATTGTAATATGTTGCGCTGTTTACCTACTTAAAATAAACAAGTTAAAATAACTTTTGTTTCAATTTCAATACACCTAAGAAATCACACTACAACTGCTACAATCAGACTACTACACTACAAATACAATCTGAATATTTGTAGCAGTTGTAGTGTGGTTCTAAAAAAAACACTTACCTAAGAAATATCGACAGTCTTTCTTCAGGACAAATGCAATCTCTAAATGTCGTATTCCGATACGTGATGCTCGCAGAAACTCTTGACAGTAGGTCGTTAAAAGTTGCTTGTGACATTCTAAAATAATTAAAGAATTTTCGTTCGTCATTTTTTAATTCATGTATTAAATTTTTATAACTTCCTAAAGTCGATCTTTCTGTTAGGATTGGGTGCATCCAGTATTTTCTTGGAATTGACTTTTTTTTCAACTTTTTTAATTTTTCGTAAGTAGTAGAGCACAACAAGTTCCTCGTCGGCGTCCATCTCGTGAGTTCGCTACGTACCGAATGGCGCGAAACTACGACCTATACGACTCGCGACGCAGTGTGAACAGGTACATCAGACTTTCGACTTTTAGTCATATGCGACTTACGACTAGTGTGAACGAGCTGTAATACTGTTACGAACATATATCACGGTAGGCTGGATGTTCACTTGCTTTCTCCGGCACAACTGCAAGAACAGTTAAACATCATATCAAGACATGTCCAGGGAGAGTCTTTAGTCCCGGTCAACGTTCAAAATATTAAGGAGTTATTCAAAATGCTACGAGTAAAGGCAAGAATAACCGAAGATTACGTCATAATTGAAGTGAAGGTGCCACTACTGAGTACTGACACTTATGAACTTAGTAGAGTCATACCTATACCGCAAGGAAGAAATTTGAACTCAGTCTAAGTCACACCTTCTACCGACTACATAGCATTCTACTTACGAAAAGATACCTTTATGTCGCTGTCAGAGAATGATTTACAATTCTGCATAAGATACAATGACGTTAACCTATTATGCCCCATTACTAGTCCATTATACGAACTTAAAGTGGGTCAGTCTATATGTGACGTAAAATAATCACGGATGACAGCAATCAAACATATTGTAGAGAAACAAAGGAGTGCCCCGACGGATGGATTAAATTACACTCTCGTGATAACTGGCTGTACACATGCTGCAAAGAATGCAAGATCCGCATATTATGCTCGTCTGGGCTGGCGACGACGAGTCTGCGCGGCAGCGGTCTTATCAGTATAGGTCAAGATTGCATTCTTAAGGGGGACACGTTTTCTATACAAGGCCAGCAGGACTATAAGAGTGAAATATATACAGGAAGTTTTGACATCGGGAGTACGGATGAAGAGTCCATATTGAACTCTGTCATCTATACATCTACCAACCAGCTGCCATTTGTTGCTGAATATCACAATAATACATTTTGGAAGATCAAGGGGCAAATACAAGACTTGCTGAGTCAATCTGATGAAGGGATATCAAATGATGACACCACTACGTTATGATATACATCATGTACTTCATAGTAGCCGCAGGAAAACTAGGGGCGCCCCCCGCGCCCACCAGCCCGCCGCCAGCGTCGACCGCGCGCCGCATACTCAGCGGTTCGCGCACTGCGGATAAGACTACATCCACAACGTTTGACAAGATTATTAAGTTCGAGTGTAAAATAGACGAATAATATTTTTCTTATTTTTGTATGCTTTTTAGATTTTATTCTCTTTCTTTGTTTAAGACATGGCAATATGTACGAGTAAACCCGTACATTTTTATATGTTAGCGAAATTGGAGCGCGTGCTCGTGTTTCACATCATTTCAATGCGTTGTACACACTTATTGTTCTTATAATAAACTCAGTACCATTAGCACGGCCTCACGATAAACAGTGTTTCATTTTGCATCCTACAATATCAGTATTTGAGTGGTACTCATCAGCAACATTTAATCTTGCATTGCATTGCATTACATACTTGCATAGTTACACATACAACATGAGTCAAATACAAATAATATTGAATGAACAATTAGGTGTAAAAAAGTTGTTTTCCCGATGGATACCGCATTCGCTCTGTGAAGAGCAAAAAGCGGCTCGCGTTACTTGGTGCGTCAGAACTCTCGAAAGATTCTACGCAGGTTCCTTAAATGCTGTATACAACATCGTATTATGTGACGAATCCTGGATATATACGTACGAACCCGAAACAAAAAAACCAGTCACGAGTTTTGGTGTTGGAAAATGAGTTAGAGCCAACAAAAATTGTTCGTTCACGGAGTGTTGCAAAAAAAATGGTGGCCACGTGTATCTCCAAAACCGGTCATGTTACGACTATTCCTCTTGAGGCACAAATAACGGTTAATGCAGAATGGTATGCTAGCATTTGTTTGCCACAGGTCGTTTCTGAACTCCGTAAAGAGAACTGCAACCGCCGCATCATCCTCCATCACGACAATGCGAGTTCTCACACCGCACACAGAACAAAAGAGTTTTTAGAGCAAGAAAACATAGAATTATTAGACCATCCGCCGTACAGCTCTGACCTAAGCCCTAATAATTTTTTTTTCTCTAAAATAAAGAATGAATTGCGTGGACAGGAATTTTCATCACCTGAAGAAGCTGTGGACGCCTACAAAACGGCCATTTTGAAGACCCCAACTTCCGAATGGAATGGTTGCTTCAATGATTGGTTCCATCGTATGGAAAAATGTGTCAAATTTCGCGGAGAATACTTCGAAAAGCAATAAATACATTTTCAAATAGTAATGTTGTGTCACTTCCTTGATTCCCGAAATTTTCAGTGTCGCCCTCGTATGTCACGGTGTAACAAGTCAGTGTACTTGTATAAAATAGAGGTCCGTGTACTCAGAGTAATTATAGCTGAAGTCTGTGTACATATAACGTTTAACACAGTACAAAATAGCTATATTATTCTCACCTTCTTTCTTTTACAAGGTGATTGTCGTTTTTCTATTCGATAGACACATCTATTGATGTGCCATTACAGTACGTTTGCACTGAAAAACATCCAACACGTAATGTTTTGAAACAAATCGCATAAAATAAATCAGTCACCATGTTTTGTTGATGGTGGCGTTCGCTCTCACAAAAACTGTGTGAAATTTTCAACAGATATTCAAACCTATCTTTCAACATGCCAATATTTCTAATTTGTTTTCAAACATTTTGTTTCTGTATTTATATAGATATAATATAGTTACAATATGTAATGTACAATAAACTGTCAAAAATATTTCATTACAACATGTTTTTGACTATGCAAACGCTTTTTGATACATTGACAGAATTAAAACAGGTTTTTTTGTGAAAATCGCTTTAGTCCAAACACGGTTACAGTACGTTTGCACTGAGAAACATCCAACACTTAATGTTTTGTAACAAATCGCATAAAATGAATCACACAACATGTTGTGTTGATGGTGGCATTCGCACTCACAAAAACTGTGTAAAGTTTTCAACAGATACTCAAACTTATCTTTCAACATGACAATATTTCTACAAATTTACTTTCAAACATTTTTTTCTGTAGTTATAAAGATATAATATAGTTAAAATATGTAATCTTTTACAGTTGACAATAATACCGTAGTAATATTCTCAGATCCTACCCACATGCTAAAGTTAGTTCAGAACACTTGATTCACAGGATCGAATTATACACAGTCTGTTCAAAAAGTAACGCGAATTTAGTATTTTTCAAAAATTATTTATTTATTCATGAATATCTATTATGTCTCCTTCAAAGTAATCCCCTCGGATTTTTCGTGATCTTCTTCAGTTCCTCCTTCGATGCCGTCTTTATCTCCTCACTCGTGGCGTAGCGTCATCCTTTCATGGGCCTCTTCAGTTTTGGGAACAGGAAAAAGGCACAGGGGGCCAGGTCTGGGGAATACGGTGGCTGTGGGACCAGTACTGTGTGGTTTTTGGATAAATATTCGTGCACAAGCAACGATGTGTGAGGGACGTTATCAAGGTACAAAAGCCAGTTTTTGTTCTTGCACAAATCCGGGCGTTTCTGGCGGATTGCTTCGCGCGAATTGCGCATTATTTGCAGGTAATATTTCTTATTGACCGTACTACCCCATGGCAAGAACTCATGATGCACCACGCCCCTGCAATCGAAGAAAACTGTGAGCGAAACCTTCTCGTTGGACCGAACTTGGCGTGCTTTTTTCGGTCTTGGCTCATGTGGCAGCTTCCATTGGGATGATTGAGCTTTGGTTTCCACGTCATAACCATAAACCCATAATTCGTCATCATTTATAACCCTCTGGAGCATATTTGGGTCGTCACGGATCGAGCTCAACATCTCCTGAGCAATGTTAACGCTATGCTGTTTTTGATCCAAATTGAGTAAGTTTGGCACGAATTTCGCGGCGACCCGACTCATGCCCAAATCATTACTTAAAATCGAATGGCACGAGCCAATCGATGTGTTTAGGTCCTCAGCAACTTCTCTAAAGGTGATTCGATGATTGGCCAATAATATTTTCTTCACTTTATCAATGTTATCGTCTGTTGTTGACATGCTGGGGCGTCCGGCACGTTGTTCGTCGTTCACATCTTCTCGGCCCTCTGAGAACATTTTTTACAGCTTCACCGTATGCCACAGATAACATTCGGAATGCGTCCGCGCACTTTATTTTGTTTTTCCCACAAAATTTAATAGAGATTCTTTGATCCATTTTTTGGAATAGGCAAAAATCGAAGACGAGCTAAAACACATCCAAGCAAAATAGCTGTCAAAAATTAACTTATTCAAACTGGCCGACCTTGTCAGCATAAGTAAGGGACATGAGTACCAACAGATGGCATAAAAAAAATCTAAAATCAAATGTACGTAGCCCGCGGAAATTCAAAATTCGCGATACTTTTTGAACAGAACTCGTATCTTAGGAATACGTCAAACTTTTAGAAGAGCTTTAGGAAAAAAGAAGGATTGCATTTGGGTAATAAATTAAAAATGTCGCGTATAAATTTTCTCCAACAAATAATGAAGGTTACTGGCTGCTCAAGTCTTGAGTGAATCAGTAGCAGATGCTATTGAAATTTGTAATAAAGAACTACAAATAGATAACTTTAAAAATTCTGCGGGGACCGTAGATTTTCTAAGCAAAATAAATAATTTATTTGACGTGCTAAATTCCAGAAATCTAAGAAGTTATTCTTATAAAAAGCCATTATCTTCGCTTAATTTTTAAGAAATTAAATTATTCTAGAAGAGATTATTTTATACTTAAATAATTTGAAATCGAGCGATGTAAATATTATGAACTCGCAACGAAAAACCGGGTTTTTGGGTTTCGTGACTTGTATCAAAAGCGTCTTTTGATACAAGTCACGAATTTATATGTAACTCAGGCGGCAAATAAAAATCTTAAGTTCTGGAGCACCTATAAATTAAGTCAAGACCATCTTGAAAAATTTTTCAGTGCCATCAGATCAACAGGGGAATACAACAACAACCCCTCAGCAAAACAATTTAAATTGGCGTTTAAGAGAAAGTTAGTACAAGGCGAAATCAAACACATAACTACAGGAAATTGTACTCCCTTGCAGTATATGGATATTTTATCTTTAACTAAACCTGAAATCGCAATAAACAAAACATCTGATAAAATAGATTACATGACGATGACAACATGAATGTTGAAAATAATGAAGGGGTTGAAAATATTTTAATGAAAGACCACGATTATTTAACTGACCCAAGTAGTTTGATGGAATTTTCAAAAAAAAAATATACATCGCTGGATTCGTCGCCAGCCTTTGCCAGCAAACTAAAAAAGCAGCTTCAATATGAGGAATGTGTATCTACTATAATATCTGATGTTAACTACCGTAGCTTGAAATTGAAACAAGACAAAGGTGGATTATGCTACCCTTCAAAAGATGTAATAAAAATTTGTAAAATAGTATTTCGTAGGGATATAAGATTTTTCAAATCAGATTTACTACTTAAACTAATGCAGGAAAACCTGAAGTACTGTTTGGGGTGTAACTTTTTTCCAATGTGACACTTTTAAATGCCAAACATTTCTTGATTGTCATTATTCACTCATAATTAAAACTATTATTCCGAAATATCTCAAAGTAAAAATTCATTATGCAATTAAAAAACTTTCTGAACAAACTGACAAGGTTAGAAAATTTTATAATAAGTTAATTTTATTCAAGAGTCAGTAAGATAACAAACTTCAGCTGTGGGAAACATCTTCCCTTCCATACAGTTTTTAAGGTGCATGGTAAAGCTAAGTGCCCCCCCCCCCCCCCGAACGGGTTCCCGCCTTGTCGTGGCGGGGGGGCTTAGTAGCCGTGGCTTGGTCTCCCACGGTGAACAAAGAGGAACCCACGTGGCTGGCCCGAGGTGAAGGGCCGGCCTGAGGTGGCCACTCCGAGTGGGCTTGGGGAGCCCACTTCGGATGTGTGCTGGTGGACTGCAGCGAGTGGGGACTCCGCACCCTCTACCGCTGCAGCCGAGGTGGAGTCGCGGAGGAAGAGGAGTGTTGGTATGGCGATGCGCCACTCGCCCTATCCTCCGCGACTCAAACGGGGCCGCACCGTTGATGCGGTGGTGATGGGGCTGCGGGGGGGAGAGGATTGTCGGTATTGCGAGGCGCCGCTCTCCCTATCCTCCGCAGCCGAATCTTGGTTGGCGGCGGAGCCATAGACCAGATCCGCCGCTGGGGTCGGGATGGCTAGTACTTCTAAGTGCTCGTTTTTCCTGGCCCCATGGCCTTCGCGCATCGGACGCGGGGGCGTCTGTTGCGCAGATGCAATTGGAGGCCGTGGAGGAAGGCGTGCCATGTGTTCTGGTGCGCCTTACTTGGGAAGGAGAACGGGGAGGAATATTCCTCTCCCGGGGAGGTGCTGCCATGGGGCGGCAGTCGCTGGTAGGGCCGCGGAAATGTACGAAAGCGTTCCCGTAGCCCTGCCAATATGCGACGAAGGTGGAACACTATGGGGTTTTAGTCGGTGCGAGTCCGACAGCCTTGCCCCCGCGAGGCGGGTATGCGTAGGCATTTCCCCATGTTAAAAAAAAATGGTAAAGCTAAGTGCGTCCTCAATTGGAAAAAAATATTATAGAAAAAGTAAAAAAAACTGGTTTGTTTATATACTGCTTGCGATATACACAGAGGGCACTGCTACAACCGTTTTTTTGTAGTATTTTTATGGGTGCTAAACGAGCACACAATTCATCTGATGGTAAGAGGATGCTGTGACCCATAGACATCTACATTTATCCTAGATTAAAAATAAAATGCAGATGCGTTGTCAAGGACTAAGATGAAATGCCTCGCTTCCAGAAAAAAGGATCTCCGGTTCTCTACACTCACCATACGAAACACAGCAGCGTTAAGCTGCTGTCCCGTGAAACAAATTGAGTGTCGATTACACAAACATAGTTATTATTCCTTGTGAAACCCATACTACATCTAGGGATAATTTGGCAGAAACGTAGAGGGAGGATAAAAACTAGAGAATTCATCAGCGTATGACATGTGAGATAGAAGTAGTATGATTATACAAACGTATAGCTATGGTGACAGACCCCTTTTAACCACACATAAAATTTTACCCATTTTTTCGGCTATTTTACGCTGGTATTTTGTGAGAGCCTGGTCCTTCCCCGGTCGAGCCAACCCATTCGTGCTACAACTATACTGCTAACATAGCTCTACCACGTAAAATCTTATAGCTCCTGAGGTCTTATAGTTTCTGAGTAATAATATATGTGATTTAGTAGGAGGTCATGAATTCTTTTTTGCTGCCATAACACAGCATTATCTAGATCCTGCTTTACGTTCATGATTTAGAAATATTTCCATCCAAGCCAGCTTGGATAAAAATATTTATAAAGCTTTGTTGAATATAAATAATTTCCATTAAGCAAGTATTAAATCTAAATAAATAAAAATTAACTACCGCGTGTTTATTGAAAGATCATCACTTAAGAAAGGCTGGACAGTTTTCGATGAATACTCACACTTACAATTGGACCCGGTAAATAGCATTGTTGTTGAGATCTAGAAAACAGTCGTACAAAGCCTAGCCCAGGGGTCGGCAACCCGCGGCTCGCGAGCCACATGCGGCTCTTTGGATATATATAATAATTAAACTACGTAAATTACAGTCACACTAAATCTGTACAGTCAAAATAAGCTGAAATGGACCTTAACTTAAGGCAATAAGACTTTTAAGAATGCAGTTTTATTCGTATTATTACTAATTCTGTCATTCAATAAAAATAAAGAAAAATTAACTTTATTTTAAGCAAGCACAGTACAAATCCACCAACGCAAAGACTAAGTCTTTGTGTTCTTGGATTTGTACTGTGACCACAACATTCGTCCGGAATTAGTATAACTAATTTGGTAAATAATCAGTGGATAAAAATGTTTAACTAAAAATTCAGTGTATGTATTATGATTATAATATAATATACTAATTGGGGTGTCTGAGGGTGTGCGTTAATTACGTTACGTATTGTATATGTAGTAAACGTATGTACTATACTAGAGTTATTTTATCCGTGCAGTTTGGGTCATAAATAATCGAAGTATTTCGCTCTCTCTCCCACTCACGGGCTTTAGGAGCGAGCATAGTGATGCGCATTATTGTTGTCGATAAGCGTTATCGATAGTGTATTTAGTTTTGTCATTATGTGGGTTGGTGATAAAAATGAAAAAAATAGATAAAACAACGTATTTATTAGAATAAGAATAATAATGATTTAAAATAAATTATTAATTAGGTACCTATGTATTAAAAAAAACTATAAGTACAAATGTTTGGAATGTAACGAGTTATATTAAAAATAAATATAATTATAGTTATATTAAATAAATTCTGCCGTTTTGTTACAAAACAAGGGAGTAGCCATTGTGTCACTAAATAAATTCTGAGAGCGAATGCGCAAAAGCTAATTTTTCTTCGATATATGTACTAAATTATCATTGCACTAATTTGCAGGTATTGTGCCATGTAGTAGCGGTTAAGAATATCCACAACCCCATATCTTTCCCTGGGTGTCGTAAAGGGCGACAGAGGGAAACAGGCAGGAGATGGGCAGCAGCATCTTCCAGATAACAGCAACTGTACGACAAAAAAAAACTGCGGTTGCCAACCCGCTCGCTAAGCGTGGTAACTATGGAAATATACCCTTCATAAACAATTACACAAATAGACGGCCCCCAGTCCCCGGTAGCCCCGCTATTCCTGGCTACGGTGGCGACCATGGTAACGGCGGGGCAGGGGGTGCTAAGAATCTCCGGTGGAGGTTCGGTTGCCACCTACGATGACTCGACCTGGCAACATTTAACGCACTCACCCTAGGGACTGACGAGAAGATCCTGGAGCTGGAAGAAGAGATAGACAAGTTGCGCTGGAATATTATAGGATTATCCAAGGTCCGAAGAGAGGGGGAGGACACGGAGATTCTCGAATCTGGCAACATGTTCTATCACATCTGTCCCAAGGAGGTGTTGGATTTATCATCCACAAGTCTCTCGTTAATAACCTTTTAAAGATTGGGAGTGTATCGACGAGGGTTGCGTACCTTATACTCAGAATCACCAAACGGTATTCGCTGAAGGTCATACAGGTTTACGCGCCCACGTCGGACTTACCTTACTTTCAGTTATATTCGTGCAAGAGAACGAATATTTCGATCCGAAGATAGTCAGCTTTCTAAATGCCAACTTCTTCCTCCTCACTGTAGCAATCTTGAAGACTATTCCATGCGTCGAATATAAGTGCAACTCGCGGCATTTCTTTTAAAACTATCCATTTTTGTTGCGTTACGTACTTACATTTCTGGACCTCCAACTTTTCCAACTTGCTTTTCAACTCTATAAATTTTCCACTCCACAAAGCTTTATTTTTTTAAATCGATCAATTGCATTTCTAGAAATCCAATATCCACTTCAAATGGCCCAATGTGGATTTCATGTGTGTGGGTGTGGTGAAAAGCGAGTATAAGTGGCTGAGAGATAGAAATTGCCTAATACTCGTTAATCGATTCAGGACGATTTTTACATAATTTTTTTATAAAATAATTAATATTTGCGTATGGAACTAAAGAGACGCAGTTTCACATCCAAAGAGCCGCATGTGGCTCGCGAGAAGCGGGTTGCCGACCCCTGGGCTAGGCTTTGCACGACTGTTTTCTAGATCTCAACAACAATGCTATTTACCGGGTCCAATTGTAAGTGTGAGTATTCATCGAAAACTGTCCAGTCTTTCTTAAGTGATGATCTTTCAATAAACACGCGGTAGGTAGTTTTTATTTATTTAGATTTAATACTTGCTTAATGGAAATTATAAACCATCAGTTATATTCAACAAAGCTTTATAAATATTTTTATCCAAGCGGGCTTGGATGGAAATATTTCTAAATCATGAACGTAAGGCAGGATCTAGATAATGCTGTGTTATGGCAGCAAAAAAGAATTCATGACCTCCTACTAAATCACATATATTATTACTCAGAAGCTATAAGACCTCAGGAGCTATAAGATTTTACGTGGTAGAGCTATGTTAGCAGTATAGTTGTACCACGAATGGGTTGGCTCAACCGGGGAAGGACCAGGCTCTCACAAAATACCAGCGTAAAATAGCCGAAAAATGGGTAAAATTTTATGTGTGGTTAAAAGGGGTCTGTCACCATAGCTATACGTTTATATAATCATACTACTTCTATCTCACATGTCATACGCTGATGAATTCTCTAGTTTTTATCCTCCCTCTACGTTTCTGCCAAATTATCCCTAGATGTAGTATGGGTTTCACAAGGAATAATAACTATGTTTGTGTAATCGACACTCAATTTGTTTCACGGGACAGCAGCTTAACGCTGCTGTGTTTCGTATGGTGAGTGTAGAGAACCGGAGATCCTTTTTTCTGGAAGCGAGGCATTCGATCTTAGTCCTTGACAACGCATCTGCATTTTATTTTTAATCTAGGATAAATGTAGATGTCTATGGGTCACAGCATCCTCTTACCATCAGGTGAATTGTGTGCTCGTTTAGCACCCATAAAAATACTACGAAAAAACTGTTGTAGCAGTGCCCTCTGTGTATATCGCAAGTAGTATATAAACAAACCAGTTTTTTTTACTTTTTCTATAGATCTTCTGAACAAGCTGGAACGCCTCCTCAATAACTGCATAAGATTTATCTTTGGGCTTCGTAAGTATGATCATATTTCGCAATACAGATCTAAGCTAAATTGGCTTACAATCCGGCAGAGGCGCAACTCCAAAATATTACTTGTACTTTTTTCCATATTAAATGATCCATCTTCGCCTTCTTATCTCAAGAGTAAATTTCATTATCTTTCCTCATCTCATGATAGGGTCCTACGCTCTTCTTCTAACAATAAAATCTGTACTCCAGTTCACTTCACCGAGTTCTATGGTAACTCCTTCACAGTTCAGGCTACACGCCTTTGGAACTCCTTGCCCGATGACATCAGAAAAGCTCCCAATAAGTACGCTTTTAAAAAGTTGGTCCGTGATCATTTATTAAAGACAACGCATTCTACATGACTCATCTATTTAATATGTATTGCCAAACAGACGTATATATTCATAGTCATTTGTATATACTAATTATGTATGTATTTAAATATTTTTACTTGTATGTGTATCCATTTATTTATATATTTGTATATATGTAAGGATAGATCATATATGTATAGTTTATTTATTAGTAGTTTGTATATATTATGTGGTTAATTATCAATTGTATTGTGTTATCTTATTCTATATGGGATTGCCACACCTACGTCAAATTCTCACCACTCCATGGGTTGACTGGTAGAGAATGCCTCAAGGCATTAAGTCCGCCCTTTGTATTCTTTTGTTAAGGATGTAATAAAGAATAAAATAAATAAATAAATATATCCCTACGAAATACTATTTCACAAATTTTTATTACATCTTTTGAAGGGTAGCATAATCCACCTTTGTCTTGTTTCAATTTCAAGCTACGGTAGTTAACATCAGATATTATAGTAGACACACACTCCTCATATTCAAGCTGCTTTTTTTAGTTTGCTGGCAAAGGCTGGCGACGAATCCAGCGATGTATATTTTTTTTTTGAAAATTCCATCAAACTACTTGGGTCAGTTATGGTTTTTTTCAACATTCATGTTGTCATCGTCATGTAATCTATTTTATCAGATGTTTTGTTTATTGCGATTTCAGGTTTAGTTAAAGATAAAATATCCATATACTGCAAGGGAGTACAATTTCCTGTAGTTATGTGTTTGATTTCGCCATGTACTAACATTCTCTTAAACGCCGATTTAAATTGTTTTGCTGAGGGGTTGTTGTTGTATTCCCCTGTTGATCTGATGGCACTGAAAAATTTTTCAAGATGGTCTTGACTTAATTTATAGGTGCTCAAGAACTTTAGATTTTTATTTGCTTATAAATTCGTGACTTGTATCAAAAGACGCTTTTGATACAAGTCACGAAACCCAAAAACCCGGTTTTTTGTTGCGAGTTCATAATATTTACATCGCCCGATTTCAAATTATTTAAGTATAAAATAATCACTTCTAGAATAATTTAATTTCTTAAAAATTAAGCGAAGATAATGGCTTCTTATAAGAATAACTTCTTAGATTTCTGGAATTTAGCACGTCAAATAAATTATTTATTTTGCTTAGAAAATCTACGGTCCCCGCAGAATTTTTAAAGTTATCTATTTGGAGTTCTTTATTACAAATTTCAATAGCACCTGCTACTGATTCACTCAAGACTTGAGCAGCCAGTAACCATCATTATTTGTGGGCGAAAATGTATATGCGACGTTTTTAATGTATTACACAAATGCAATCCTTCGTTGTCCTGAAGCTCTTCTAAAAGTTTAATATATTCCCAAGATATAATTCGATCCTGTGGATCAGTAATCGGGCCTTTTTCACCTAAAGTATTCTGAACTAACTTTAGCATGTGGGAAGGATCCGGGAATATTACTACGGTATTATTCTCAAATGTAAAAGATGGGTCTAATAGATGGGTGTTATTGCTGTCTAATTTGCTCTTTATTACAAAATTCAATAGCATCTGCTAATGATTCACTCAGGACTATTATTTTATACACACATACAGGAGGTATTATTTTGTACTGTGTTAAACGTTATATGTACACAGACTTCAGCTATAATAATTTTGTTTCTATTTTAGGACTCACTCTATGCTAGTAATTACTCTAAGTACACGGACCTCTATTTTATACGTAGACAGAGAAACCTATTAGATCAAAGAATATAGTACTCTCTAGCCGAGAGCTAATGATTAGCGTGACCTCGAGTGAGAAAGGTCGATAACGAAGTTTAATGTTATACAATAATCTTTATGACTTTAAACATATTTAGGTAAAATTTTTTTATTGTTCTAAGAACTGAACTAAACAAGATTCACCAATCCACTTTCACTCACAAAACACTTTTTTCTCACTTAAAACAACTTATAAACTCCTTAGATCACTACGAACTATCAAAGTTGTTTAGCAAAATGTAGTTTGCTAAACAAAAAAAACCGCCACGGAGAAAGAGACAAACAATCACACTGCTCTGTCTCATATTTATGCAAGACGTATGCATAAATCTATCTTTTTCGTGTGCGAATGCGAAAGAAGGCGTCAATTTGTCTATAGGTTTCTCTGTTTACGATTTTATACAAGTACACTAACTTGTTACACCGTGACATAATGAGGCGATTTGAATATCGCCATTTTGGCGCTGATAGCAGAAGTGAGCGTCCACGAAACTAATAATAAGGACAGTGTGACAAAATATATCGATAATAATTCTATATCCAGGCCCACCATTCTTTTATGTATAATTTTAATATAATGCCATACAATAAATGAATGTATCAATTTATACTTATGTCTTAGACACAAGCTTTATAGCTCATATAAAACAAAATTGACGCTAAGTTAATCTACCTATATTTTTCTACGTAACTATAGAACGAGTTTTGTTCCAAGTTTCACTATCGGGTTTGTATGGTTCGAATAAAAGGTTTAAAAAGGTCCAATGATTAGGAACATCTGTAGTATGTAATGTAACTACAAAATAAACAAAACTAACGCTTTAAAATATTAGTTGTTAATCTTCCAGCAGTCGCACCCTTGCACCGAACACAAGTAGTCGCGCGCGGTCTGTCATTCCGCAATTTTAAGTGTCTTGTTTGGGAAAACAAATGAATATTTCGACTTACTGTATAGCACTTGATTAAGAAGAGATCTTATACGTATATAATAAAATAAAAACAGTTTATTTATTTGTAATTTTTTTTATTTGTACTTAATATAACAAAGGTCTATAATAACTCGGAATTTTTGTCTCTGAGTGAAAATCACAGTTATAAATAAACAAAACCAAAAAAAATGAAAATTTTACTACTTACAATTTATGAACTTGACTATAATTATCTTAGAAATAAATCACATTCATCGTCAATGGCACTGTGTAATAGGAACTCTAAAATTTCATTTATTTTTAGATCATTCTATGTAAAATTCTAGTTATAATCTAAATTATAATAAAATAAAATAAAGAAAACACACCTAAAATCTACTAGTTATTATTTTAGAAAAGGTACAATAAACTATTCGTCATTATTAACCATAATATCCTTTTGAGATGAACATTCTCGGCGTATAACAATCACATGTTCTAGACACACGTGTTTTCCACATTTGAAACAACTATACTTTGGTTTGCGGTTCTTTTTCCTATCGCAATTGTAACAACGACCTGCAAAACGTAGAACTCGGTTTGGAAACGATGCTTCTTGGCCATTTCAGAAATATTTCAGCAGGATTTCTTTTATTATCAGTTTGATAGTTTGAAAAATAGTCGAAGAAGTATAGGTACCTCATTTAATTTTCCATGAATGAATAAGAATTTTCTTCAATAAATATTCTTCTTACAACACTTTTTTCATTGTTTTGTTCAAAAATCACTTGCGCATTTACAGTTGTAATATTGATTAAAGTATAAAACAATACCAACGGCCACGTCGACTCTAGATATTGTACGTCGATTTTATCACCTAGATGTATACTAGAAAATCTAAGTCTTCGTAATTCAGTGTCTAAAACAATAATAAATTTTATAAAAATATACTTTTATAATATTATAATAAAAGACATAAAAAGTAATAATAAGATACACAAAACATGAAATATTTACCCCGGTTTCACATTAATTGCACTGGATCGTTCTGGAACACAATCGGTCGCACGCGGAATCTGAGACCGCAAACACAAATAAGAAAGCATGTGTGCATTCGACGAATGTCACAGGGTTGCTGAGGGGTGATACCTCACCTTCCCGAGGATATCACGGAAGCACAAGCGTCTACTGTTTATGATTTTAGTAAATTGACTAAAATAAGTTCGTTGCGGACTCACAGACCGCGCGCGACCGTTGGAAGGTTAACCATTCATTCAGTCCTCGTAATAGAGAAAATCAATAAGCTATCAAAATATTATGTCTATTTTAACAATATCTGTAAGTAGAATTAGAATTTAACAAACTTTAAAATACATTAAAGAATACCATAGAACAAATCATTGACATCATAATCAATTTGCTTCAGACTATTGATATCAAATTACTTCAAAGTCATTTGAAAACCTGTAAATTTATTAATATCTGAATTATCTGTTGTCAGCGACTTTCGTTGTTGTAAAAACATGTAGGTACAAAAAAACATCGATACGCGTTATCAACCAAGAACTTGTCAACCCAATTGAATTTTATTGTTTATCAAAAATAGGTAATTTTAAGCCAAACATGTTTTATTAAGACTTTATCGAGCCTTTATAGCTCGTATAACAATAATACAATTATACTATATATATAATATGGTATATTAGTATAATAATACATTATAGAGCCTATATAGCTAATATATTAATGCCTATATCAGATAGTTTTAATTTTTTAATCTATTGTAAATATATAACCTAAATGTATACCTAAACTGTAAATCCTTTCACTTGTGAAATGTAACCACACTTCCCTTCTAGTAACGACTTTTACATTATCTCTAAAAATACTTTTTATTATATCAGTAACATGAAACATAACCGAACTACGCAACATACACTCTTTTTCTCGTTTAAAACTTTGGAATACTCATAGACAATATATGCAAAACAACGGCCATTTGTAAATTTTGTCAATATTAGTTCCTGTTACATTTAATGGTGGCACAAACGTTTGTAGGGTATAGCCAGTCCAGCGTACTATTTAATATATATGGAGGTCAATGGTGTAATACCATATTTTCCATTTTTCCTTCGAGCAAACACAGCACCAGGTAATGGTCATGTACGAAATACATAATATGATCTATTAGCTTAACATGCATAAAAATTATCATATGATGATTTTAATATATTCTTATGTAATCTTCGTTACACTTGATTTCAATAAAAATCGAGTAAAAACACGCCTTATAAAGGACATTTCTATTTTTATACAAGTGTGTGTTGCCATTTTAGAGATTTTGTCGTTAGATCTGGCGAATTTTAAGTCCTTTGGTGACATATTCGTATCATATGCTGACAGTGATATTTGACCAAACCGTTTGTTAGATCTATGTTCACAATTAAAATAATCAGACGCTTCTTTGCGGAAGTCCATTATATTTCATATGATTAATTTTTAACAGCTTTATTATATTAAGTTTCTTTAAAATACAAATACATAATTACGTTGGAAACTTTTATAATTCAGACCTATGAATATATTATATATAAATTGTTAGTTTAATAAAATGTACATAAAATTAGAAACTTATATTCAAAATTTAAAAAAGGTTTGTTGAATAAGGGCTAAAATAAATAATAAAATTAGGCGTTACTTTGCGGAAATCCATCGTATTAAAGATCTTAAATTTAATTTGCTTACATCTGCGTAATAAAATAAAATGAAGTGTCTTACCTAGTTGTAAGTACACCTCTCGATGGCGTGCATTATCCCCGTCACCGTCGCCACAGGAAAGACAAACCACCCTTAATAATACGAAATGTGTTTCTCGACATCGGTTTCTGGAGTATTTGTTAAATACACAAAACAGTGCCTCAGTGGTTTGTTCCTTAATGTTTCGTTACATGTTTCCCTTTTTTATTTTCTACTTTTAGGAATGTATCTAATTAATATAAAATGTAGCTAATATTACAAAAAGAAACATTAACTATTACATTTTCTTAACAAATTAACTTCTCCGCCATGTAATTTGTCAAATATTTCACCTCGTTCCTAAGTGGCGCAGCCCCGGTGACAAAAAACTTGTATGTGCCCTCATTGGCTATCCAATAAATCTATATATGATTGTATCATGGAGGTTAGAGAGAACGAGAACGATTGCTGTAGAAAATAGTGTCCCAGGAATATGAACGAAATAAGTGAGGCGCTGCGATCGCTAAGTTGTCTCAATAAAAGTGGCCTGTTGTGCGCTTTATAGTTTGAAATGATCTATCAACGTTTAATATAGGTGTATATAATACCATTCAAAAAATTACGAAAATATTATTATTTATTAATATTATTTATTAATAAATAAATTATAAATTATGTTTTTTATAATTTTAATTATTATAAATATTATAAATTATTATAAATGTTGAGATATTACTACTTGCAAATCTTGTAATAAACCTTAATTTTAACAATTTCTTAAAAGTTTAAGAAAAATTAATTAAAAAAAAACATAATTAATTAAGCGAATAATAATTTTACATATTCAATATTTCAATGTGCAACTACGAATCATAACGTATGAAGGTATTAACTTTGGTACTTTAAACGATGATTGACGCAAATTGTTTTTCAGAGTCTTTTTCCGATCAGATGCTAAACCACTTGCACATCCACGCACAATACGATATTTCACAATTTTTTAAATTACGGAACACGATTAATTTCTCATCAATGCCGCGAAGAAAATTTGTACATTATTTAACTGACTTCATCTAGTTGTACTCATAAACAGCTAATTTCGCAGATACTACTTACCGACGGCATTTCAGGGACAAGCGGGCTATACTTTTGCACGTAGAGATAGTCCTCCTTCTCTGTAACCTCCATGGTTAGAGAGAAAGAGAACGATTTTTTTTAAGGTATTCCTGTCACGGAATTTTCCATAAAAAAATGGAACAATGATTTCGTATGTGATTCTTATTGATTTTTTTATAAATTAAAATTAAGACGTTAAACAACTTAAAGTAAATTTAAATTAATTTATTGTTTTACGATTTACAAAAAATTTTATTTGACAAATTTTTTATTTATACGTGTGGCAGTACTTGACATGCGCGCAAGATCCGTGAGCCCGTCAATGTTTAAAAATAATTGTGCTCTTCGGCCGATGTTCAGGCTTTCAGATCGGCCAAATTGAGACAGCTGTACTTGTGGTGCAAAGAGTATAATAAGTACAATGTCCTGTGGTGCTCGTAATCACTGACGCACGACGGGGGATCAATGTCAACTCAATAATTTCAATTTTACAATCACGGTCATGAGAAGCGTTGTATAAAACGAATACTCTTTGCTATTGGAGGGCATCGTTAAAATCAATCCGCAACAAGGAGTAATACAGTACAGTATAATAACTTCTCTTTATGCAAGCAGGTGTGTGTAGTTCGTGAATTTTTAACAGAGAATTAGAAGAAATATTTTTTTAATTATTACCATAATTTGTATTTTCATATTATGGTGATTAATGTAACGTATTAAATTATTACAGTTAATTATTTGCGGATGTTGAAGACCGGCAATATGCTACGATCTGCACATAGCCTTTTTTTAATTAAAAATTTAAGGCTTTCTTCAGTCCGTGAGTTTTGAAAATTATTTTTAACTTTAAATTAACAAATATAAAATAAACATTTTATTAAGTCACAGTAATACCTACATAGTGAAAATTGTTAAATACGTGGTAAACATATAATTTTAATTGAAATAGGTAATATTAATATTTTCTTATTTGATGAATTTTTATAAATTTGTTTAAATCTTAAAAGAAGTGAATAAATAACGAAATTCTATTTTTGTTACTTGGTGTCCATGCGGATTTTTCTTAAAGTTACGTAGAGTAAAAGCTTAATTATTTTATACATTTGTAATCTTTTAAATAATTCAACTCAACGGCTGCCCCGATTTTGATCTAATTTTTTGTGTGGGTTTGAGTGGGCCCCTGAATGGTTTTGATAATTGGACCCGGCAGGTGGCACTTTTGCCGATATTCAGAAATCACCCATGCGAAACCGGGTCGGATCACTAGTATATTACATAACTGTTATTTGTTATTTACCTTCATTTTCGTGTGGACTAGTATTACTTTTGTGTTCTTAGCGCTATGCTATTATATTTGTAAGTGATGTTTTATCACATCGAATTTTATATCACAGGGGTGATTGATTCTTATTCGCCGTCACCATAAGGCGAGACATTACTTGTACCTGTGTAATGTATGTAACCTAAAATAAAAGCAGCTTCTACTTCTCCCTGTTCGTATAGGTCGTCATATAGGAAAAGTGGGCCGCCCTGCTCTAGTGCGAGTTAACAGACTGTATGATGTAGTAGGTACACATACATGCCAAAAATTTTTTCTCTCTGAAACGCATCTGTACCTACGATGAAAAATTATATCTTCGTCTTCACCGTAAATTATCAATCTAATTAGCTGTTACCCTCTTTAGCCTTGACCTTTAAAATATGCAGCTACATAATATCAGACATGTTGTCGATCTTATCGAAAAGTTTTTTTAACTTTAAAGCCGATTTTCCACTGTGGGATATACCTAATATAATTTATATTACATCTCAAGATATAAATTAATATCGCTCACTGTACTTTTAAATGGAACCGTTTCCACTGAGATATAATATATATTACATCCCAAACTATAAATATTTTTTCGATCGACCGAGCGATATTTTCATATTATATTTCACCTCCTGTATCCCGCACACCCTTCCGCGCCTCCGCTACGTCTTCAGATCGTCCAATGACGAACGCCACACTGGTTAAAAGATATATCTCACAGTGTGAAGGGCAATCGTGGGATATAATTTATATTCGGGATATAATATATAGTGCGCCCTCCTTTCTGCCATGCGCCCTCCTTTCTGCCAAGGAGGGTCGCGTTCGTATACGGCTTAGAGATCTCTAGTCAGATCGTTAAGCCATTTCATAAAAGGCGGTGTTTAGTGGGTAAAAGTCTCCACATAACCACGCAGCCGGCTGCGTGGTATGCTATGAGCATTCACCGCCTCCCTCCCCCGCTTTCCGGAGGGTTGCCCATATTTGCTTCGGGCGCAAAAAAAAAATATATTATATCCCATAGTGGAAAGCCAGCTTTAGACTTCTGAAGCTGTTGAGCTTCTCGAGCTCGGGTGCATGTATAAAAAAACATTTCTATCTGTTACGGTTGTTGTAAAAGACCACTGCTATACATCACAGGCTATCCTCATTTGTTGCCTCATAGGTACGATTTCGCCATAGTTGTCACACTTGGCAGGTGGGTTTCGCTGTTTATTGTCATCGTGAGTGAGTTTATCAGGGAGATGCTGCTGCCCATTTCTTGTTTCAGTATCATTCTCTGTATTTTGAGTAGACTTGAGAAATTACAATCTTAACCTTGTCTAAATATTATATTTTTTCTTCAAATTCGTATTGGGATCACTTTTAAAGTACATCCTATTTAATGAAAAATGAAACTTCAAAATCGGTTTACCATTGGCGAAGACATCGCGTAACATACATCCAAAAAAAGTACAGTCGAATTTAAAACGTTCTCCGCTTTTTTAAGTTGAATAAAAAATTCCAAAATAGTACCAAAATATGAATATTGTTATTATATCGAATAGGTTTTCTCGAGCGTTATCGGATGGCGCAATAAAAAGTAAAAGGCAAAGATGTTTTTCTATAAAATATGTTTGGTAAAAGGTAAAAGAACAGTCTAAGTACGTCACTTTCCTTTGAACAGGTTTCACCTCATTTTTTACAGTGTTTAAACTAGGGAAGAGTCCGTCGCGTTGCTTCTATGCATGTTTTGATTAGTAGTATCTACGGGTAATAAGGCCTAGCTAAGGAAAATTCGAAAAAAAGTAAGAAGTATTTTATAATTTTGCCTACAGATTTTAATAAAAATAATTGGCTTAGTACAGTTTCTATGAGGGGAGGTCAAAAAGTTAGCAGTACAGGGAAGGATAATGAAATGAAACATTAAACAATTTTTTCTTTTCGATGTATTCTTTATTAAACCTGATACATTTACTTATTAGATCTGTCAAATAAATTATTAAAGCCGTCTTAAAAAAAAAACATTGCCGACTTCACTTCATCATCGTCCCCAAATTTTTTCTCATGCAGTTCTTTCTTCATTTTTGGAAACAAGTAATAGTCGCTTGGGGCCAAGTCTGGGCTGTAGGGTGGATGGCGCAGGTGTTCAAAAGCGCACCGGTGAGTGGCAGCCGTCGCAACATGGCTTGTGTGCACGGGCGCATTGTCGTGCCTTTTTTATTTAATAGCTTCTTTTAACTGATCCAGTAAAGAAGCATTGTATTCTCCCGTTATGGAAACACCACGTTCCTTATAATCAATCAAAAGTATACCTTCTGTATCCGAAAAGATAGTCACCATGATCTTTCCGGCCGATTGAGACACCTTATACTTCTTAAGAGGGGGTGTGCCTTTTTTTATGCCACTACATCGACTCTTGCTTAGGCTCAGGTACGTAATGGTGTACTAAAGTTTCATCGTCAGTTGCCATTCGGGCCATAACTTCCTCCCTTTGCTCTCCATAGCGTAGCGGTCCAAAAACTCGCAACAACTAATTTCGACGCGCTCGTGTTTTTAATGTGCAAGAAGCATTCTCGGAACCCATCTTGCACAGACTTTAGTCATGCCGAGGTGCTGATGTAGGATGTTTAAGAAAGGTTGTTTCTGATACTCTAACTAATGCTGCAAGCTGTTTTTTCTTTAGCCGGACATTCTCCGATACAAGTTTTTCAACTTTTTCGATTATTTCTGACGTGGTAGCCTGGATCGGTCGTCTTCAATGGAGTCCTTGTTTGAAAAGGGGGTGCCATTTATAAATCATGATTTTCCCAGGAGCGGATCTCTTGAAAAATGGTTTGTGGTGTCTTTCCTTGTTTGGTGAGAAACTTAATGACGGCGCGATATTCAATTTTCTCCATAGTTTCTTTCCGATTGACTTGTTTACTCGTTTATAACTTAAAAGCTAATGACCCGATTAAGCTGAAACTTGGTAATATATACTAACAGTGTCACTAAGTAGCGCCTACCTGGATGAGTAAACTCACCCTCGCCAACCCCGCCATTCCGTGAACTTTTTAACCTCCCCTCGTATAAAGTATGAACGAACAATTGTGACATTTGCCATAAACATAACATAACATAAACATAAACACTCACGCCTGTCACCCAGAGGGGTTGGCAGAGATGACAGAGACGGCAGTTTTTGTCATAAAGAAAAACAAAATTAAACATTTTTAAAAATCTTTCAGGTAGGCCTGATTTTACTATGGTAGGGTAATAAGGCTTACTGTTTTAACGAATACCTATAATCAATCTATACGTAATATAATTAATATTTGTGATCTATAATCACATGAATATAGCAATTATGACTAATTGTTCTAAAAAAATATATAAATTATCTTAAAGTCATTAGTATAATGATGAACAAACTGACAAACAAATGCACTCCTCGTGATTATCATCGGTGCGTCGGTTGTTCTCGATTGGAGATGTGGCCTATAAAGTATAATATCTATGTTGAGATGAGTATTAGGTTGAGTTGAGAGTTGGGTTGATTGTTGTTGATTGGGTTGAGTGTCCTCCCAACCGAATTTATGTCACAGCGGCCGGTCTATACGGAGACTAGCCTATCTGCACGGTACACAATTATAATGTCCGAAAGTATGCGCAAGTACAGGTTTCTTTGAACTATTTGGACAGCTGAAACCAGGTCGTTTTCTGTCTACTACATTAGTAACAACAGCGTACGACTTATTTGCATTTATAACATTTTAAAAGTGATATACTATATAATTAAACGAAAAAAAAACTGCACACGAAGAAAGAATATAATAACGCCTATGGTGAAATTTAGTAGGTCTTAACAACCACCTACCAAGTATTTAAGAGAAACCAAATTATTAAAAAAATTGACGGCGATATGTATGTATTCAAATCTTCAAGATCAACATAACATTTATTCGCAAAGATAAGATAAGACGCAAGAAAGATTATGATTTTAGATAGCTAAGTGTATTATTACATAACGTATCTAAGATTTATTTAAACCGACTATCTAAGATTTATTATTGGTATAGTGCGGTCGTATCTTATGAACTTAGATAATGCAACTCTGCTGGCAGGACGCGGGGTAGTGCGTCTCTGCAAACTTGTAGAGACATTATTGTATAATAGGCGTCTGTTGTTATTTCCTTGAGCGAGAGCGGTTATAATAAATAAGATTTTTGTTACTTAAGCCTTATTAGCCGACGGGCCTTATTAGCCGCAGGTACTATATTTCTTATGTTTTCATAATATTTTATTAGGCGGATGGAGCTGCAGGGCATGGTTTCGACTCCATACTGTTTTATTTGTTGCAAGCTTACATATTAAAAGATGTGTAATTTTTGTTTTTAGAATTCCTCCACTTAAATCACCACTTATAATTGCGTTTAACAATTTAAGTGGCCACAATCATCGTTGATTGACCTTGGTTTGCTTGCGTTTTAAGCAATCGCCTAGCCTCTGCTGCTCGGCTGTCAAGGATCATCGATACATAAGATACAATGAAAACAGTAAAAAAATCGGACTTTACAGCTAAACATGTGAAACGCTTAAAAGCAAAAAGTTGTGTTCGATTTTTTTTTATTAAACATCAAATAAAATATCAGCTTTTTGATTTTACAAAAAAATTCTGTGTTCTCTTCATAGCCTTCATGTTTTCGGAAAAAGCCTACCTCACTCATGGCATTGCTATTTATCTGTTCGTGAACTTTCGAAGATTGACCCGGACAGATAAAAAAAAAATTTTTCATATATTATAAGTAACCATTTTGTGTAAATTACCCCCCGAGGTTTAATATAAGTCTGATATTTAGATATTACAGCCACATTTCAATTTAATTAAATGTATAGATTAAGGGATGTGTTTTGAACGTCAGTAATTTCTAGTTTCCAGAAATTCCTCTGTCGGGGTAAAAGGGGAACCTGCGAAACCGAACATACAAACTCCCGTGCCTGGGCCAAAATCACAACAACTTTTAGAAGAATTAAGTTCACTTCAGGTCAGTATACAATGTTGTTTTCTGTTAATAAAAGATAATTGAAAATATTAAAATCCTATATACGTCCCACTGTTAGGTACAGATCTCTTTTAACTTGTTAACTTTAATATTATTATAATAGAAATTCAACATCTCGTACTCATATCACGATTTATATAAAGTATAAACATTCCTGACCTTTAGAAAGACAAAGCGTTGTTGATTGAATAGATACTATTACTTACGTAATTGAATATGCTCTTTTATAATAATTTTGAGAGAAAAATACTTTGTAGATATATACTTAGATGAAATTCAAATTGTAGCAACATGAGAATGAGATCAAGACATTTTTGTTTAAGTAAGATAAAACCATCGACTCATATAGTTCCATCTTAAAGAATAGCATCATTACCGCCCTTCATAAGTCCACTGCTGAACATAGGCCTCCCTCAAGGAATGCCACAAAGCACGGTCACTATGTCGCCTCTCCATCTACTGGGGGGGGGGGGGGTCGTCCCACACTTCGCTTAGCGGTACGAGGCTACTCAAGAACTATTATTACAAAATATAATCATTAAGAATATAATAATACTTACTTACTTTGATAAAAATATTATCACTCCGGCTAGCAACAATATTAAAGAAAACAATTTTGGCTTGGCTCAATCACATGAGTAAATAAACCGACCTCTGTGGCTCAATTACTAAGTTGTTGTTAACATAACGTGATCAGAATTTTTTTTAACTGTCGTAAGCCGGAATTTGATAACTATCCCACCTGATGATAGGTGGTTGGTATATATATATATATATATATGTATGTATGTGTGTGTGTGTGTGTGTGTGTGTGTGTGTGTGTGTGTGTGTGTGTGTGTGTATAAAAACCTTAGTGACTACACGAATACCTCCCTTACCAAAATCTTTATAATTATATAAAAATTTTCTTAAGGGAAGTGTCATTAGGCGAAAACGCACACGTACAAAACCTCAATACTATACGATTAAGGTTTTGTACTACACTTAATATTTCATTATTAAAATTCTAACTTATAGCTATGACTACACAAAGAAGAACAAAGTTCACAAGACAAAATATTTTTTAATTTAAAAATAATCAAAAAAATATTATGACTCTAATAACTTTTAAGGAGAAGTATTAGGTTTTTTAAACGTAGACTGGTGACCGAACGGACATTGTGTAGCCTGCTCCCTAAGCGCTACAACGTGACGTATTAGTCTTGAGTTAGAGATGAACCATTATTTGGCTATAATATGCGTGTGGGAAATTTTATTTATAAAAATCCTTAAAAAAGCAAATGACGATGTAGGTACTACTCGTTTTTACGTCAAAGTCTGTCGATCCGATGCAGAAAAAAGCATGCCCAACTATAGAAATAATTAAGGAGTGCCTAAAGTGGTTCTACACTTGATATTTCCTTTTTAACCTTTTTAAAAAATTTAAAAAAAATTTAAATGGATTTTAAAGAACTGATAATTAATTTTGGGGTCTCTTGGAGTAATCAACTTCATTGAGTCCCCTTCTTTAAAACACCTGTTTTGTAAGAAGTTGTAATATTAGATTACAATATAAGTAGGTACTACTGTCTTTCACATACTTTCTTGAGCTTATAATATTTTATTATAAAATCAAAAAGAGTGTATTCGTGTTCAAAAAGCAAGTAAAATTGTCTCGAGTAAGTTACTTTGGCTATCAAGAGCCTTTTTTGATTAAAACAGAAAAGTTACAAAACTAAATATTCAATTATTAATGTTTGGCCGTGGAAGGAAAAGGGGAGGATCTGCCACTGTGCAAGGAGATCTAAACTCAAGCGTCATATGACGATTATCCAGCTTTGTAAGTTATGAAAGTTCAGAAATCCATCATTTTAGACTGTAGATTCGTTATACTCGATAATATTTTATCAAAAAAATAAATTTCTTCAATATTGCAGTAGTTAGCAATTGTCAGCATAAATTTCGTCTTGCAGTATAGTCTCTTGTTTGCAAACTTGCAGTTTATAGACGGGTCACGTGGTAAGGGTGATTTGTGTTACTGGTATAGTAATAATATTTAGAAATTCATAGCATAACAATGGCGATTCTTTCACGAGACGCTGTACCTACATATGACACACATGGTCGAAAGTATCGATTCACCCGTTTGTTGTGTTATTGAATCCGGTTATTCTATTTATCCACACTAAAAAAGCCACCCCAAATGGGGTAAATAATCAGAAGTCGTAAATTATTTTTTGCTACTTTTTTTCCTTTGGTTGTGTACAGCGATGTGATGTGATACTTAGTAGACATTAACATACCTATAAAATATATTATACATAGGTAATTCATGTTTGAAAGGTCAAAACTGAAATAAAAGGAGTGCTTCACAAGACTACAAATTAATTGAAATCTTGGCATAAAACAAATGAAGTTAGAGACACACATCCAAATTTAGTATCGTTTTTGGAATGCTTTCAAAAAGACGCCAAATACTCGCTAACACATCTGTTGTAGCAAAGATTTTAGAAAACGATTGCAAATGTACATTAAAAGAGACAGATTTTAGAATCAGAATGATCAGTGAAAACCTAACGGATTAGTAAGCTGAAGTGGAAATGGGCCGGCCATATAGCTCGAAGAACCGGCAACAGATGAGGAAGAATGTTTCTCGAGTGGCAGCCTCGTACCGGTAGGCGAATTGATGTGCGACCCCCACTAAATGGAGTTGTCCGACTTAAATCATATCGAGCACCGCTGGGACATATTACCACGAAAAGCTTCAAGAGATTTCCCGCCAAATTTGACAATGTAACAACAACTTTACGAACACTTGCAAATAACATGGGACCTCATACCGCAGCAAGACATTGACAATTTAATTTTAATTATGAACAATCGATGACGATATGTAATTTATTAGATTTTATAAAAAAATTAATTTTAGTAAAAATTAATAGTTTTTTTAAGAAGAAATGAAGTTTTTTTATCATTCTACGTTATCTACATCTACGACAATTAAAAACATTGCTTTTTATTTAAAAGAAATTTACTAAATGTTTTTATTTTTATTTCTATACTTAACTACTTACTAGACTTAACACAGAGTTAAAGGAAGTACTTAACTCTTTGTTCTGCGATTTTTTTTTCCGGAAATACACACATGAATATTCTACAGATTTATTATATGCATAGATAATATAGCTTTTTAATAGTACTCGTATATCATAGAAATCGCAGTTTTGCTCATTGGTCGTTTTTTTGGTTTTCAGCAAACAGGTTCGGTACAGCTTTTCGCCGACTATGACAAGTGCATTGGAAATTATTTCGTTGACGCCGATGGAAACACGTTTCTTGACGCATTTACACAAATATCGTCCGTTCCTATCGGGTACAATCATCCAAAGCTGATGGAAGCCTTTAAGGATGAGCATTATTTGGTAAGATCCATATAAGTACTTTAATTAAAAGGAAATTTTATAAAATATTTTCACTGAGTGTATATACATTTTGAAAAATGATTAATGTAAAATATCCTTAGTTTTTCACTTTGTCTTTTAAAATAATTTGTATATGACAGAGTCGTCGTCGCGACGTGTTAGTCTGCAACTTCTTGCAAACAGCACGCGCAGAGGTGCGAGCATATTACGCCACTGCCTCGATAGTTAATACTCAAAGCTCGCTAATCGCTGCTACCACATGAGTAAAGAAACCATATAGAGGCAAAGCTTCTGAGGAGCTGTCAAAGTCTTTACCTATTTTGGTAGGGTTGACACAGGAGGATAATTTAAATACAGTGTTAACAGTATGCTGCACGCTCTCCCAGAATACCAGCGTCAAATAGCAGCTAAATGCTGCTGTGTTTCGTATGGTGAGTGTAGAGAACCGGAGACCCTTTTTACTGGAAAAGAGGCATTCCATCTTAGTCCTCAAGGGTGACAACGCATCTGCATTTTGATTCGCAAACGAGGATAGATGTAGATATCTAGGGCTACAGCAACCACTTACCATAAGGCTGTGCAGGACTGTGTGCTCGCTTGTCACCCTTTTCCTATAAAAAATAAATAAGCAAAACGTTTATCAGCTTTTTATTATGTACATATGATAGAATCTTTTTACAAACTGCTTATAAACGAAATTGTCAATAGATGATTGAATCTTACGTACATATGATAGAATCTTTTACAAATGCTTTACGAAATTGTCAATAGATGTTGAACTACGTTTTATAGACCCAGTATCCGTCGATCAGCTAAAGTTACCATACCAATCGTTCGACATCGATCGACGTCGATCAATTGAATCGATCGATTGGTGTGGTAGGACCTTAAAAGGCTTTTAACTAACACTATAACTTTATATAACATTTAAAATTTACCATAAGTTTTAAATGTAATATTAATTATAAATAAAATATAATAAATTGCGACGTTATCGACCGAGTGGGCCGACTAAATAAGTTTTAAGAAACACCGCACACTGCAGACTTTCTATCGGGCGAGAGTTTAGTCGTTTTGTTAATCAGTATGCAAGAGCGTAAATTATAACCATAAGTTATCAGCCGATAAATCAGTTTGATGGGCTACACGATTTCCTTCAAACTAAACTGTTGGTCAAATATATAGGTCACCTGTTAAATCAATATGGCGTTATTCGACGCGCGCATACACGCCGATTGTTTAGACTAATTTCGGCCGACTCGGTCGATAATGTAACTTCGCTCAGAATTTTGAAAATTTTCCTTGCAATAATCTGATACTGTATATAGGCACAATATTATCGGTTTTTCTTGTTGATCCGTCTCCTTCGTTATATAATAGCAATAATAACGACATTTCTGTGCAAGATTTTAGGTTTCATTGCGCGACTACTCACTTCAAGAACTGCTTACTAATTAAAATTTTTTCGCAAACGATCAACCGACTGTCAGCTTGTAAGCACTCATACTCACCCCTAACCCGACTGTTTAATTGGCCCAGTGTGCGTACTAGCAGCCCAACCCGACTAAATTCTCGCTCGATAGAAAGTTTGCAGTGTGCGGTTTCTCTAAAGGGAATCGTGTAGCCCATCAAACTGATTTAACGGCCGATAACTAATCGTTATAATTCGCGCACTTGCATACATTTAAAGAAACCGACTAAACTCTAGCCCGATAGAAAGTCTGCAGTGAGCGGTGTCTTTTGGTTTATGTTATGTAAGAGAGACCACATTCACAATCAAACTTGTACACTCCTGTATCTTGCAGAGGGGTATCACTTGACTGATGGTAATAACTGACTAATCTTCTTCAACTGCTCGAAGTATATCCGCGGCAGTTTTCCGCTACTGCCTAACTGACAGTATCTGGTTGGCGTTCCCAGTTAGCAGTCCCATTGGGTGATGCAGCCGATGGGAATGCCAACTTACACAGGATATCTTGCTGCTATGTATGTAACCAAGGAGAAGGAGTAGAAAAAAGGGTAACATAGGCGGTTCGAGATACAGTTAGCTCATTCTGCGTAAATCAAAATCGAATCGAATCGATCAAAATCGAACCGAAATTAATAATTGAATATAGACGGTACTCAGTCTTAACTTTGTTATCGAGACGTCAAACACCTCAGTATTTCGGTGACCATGGGTGCCGCAAAGCAACCGAAACCGCAAGAATTAAAAATAAGTAAAATAAAATGCGATGAAATCCGTAAAAATAGTTTTATTCAATAATATTGGCGTACGCTGTGTCAAACATCCAGGGTACGCAATTCGTAAGCCATTTATCGTAAAAGATCAGGGGCCCGAGTCTAACCTCTCAGCTCCAGTAAATGTAAAGATAGCGCAAAGCTCAATTTTTCTGCTTCAAAATATTCTGATAGCCGTATAGTACGTTCATGTTAAGAAGAGTTGTGTGTCCGCTTACAGGTAGGGCTACCTGGAATTAATTCAACAAATGACTGGCTAGACCACGCCGAAGGCAGCTTGAAGAAACTTATAGCTCTATATGAGCCAACCATACGTAGTTACGTGCGACAATTAGCCACTAATGGCAAGAGCCGTGGCCTCGACCCAGTTTTTTCGACTAAACGAGACAGTAGGACGGGGCGATTTCGCTGTCGGTTACCTTGTGATCATTCCACTAGAACAAGCGAAGAAGAGCATTTCGCGGTGAAGATGATCCAGTGTAACATTGTGATAAGCAGCGGTATTATCCGTTCGCATACTTAACTCATTTTGTAACACCAAAAAAGTATGCAGTGACGTTACACTTTTGTTACATTTGCGATTGTGACTAACACGTATTACTTACGTTACGGTATGTTCGAATTGTGTTTTGCATTGATAAAGGCCCCCCAAATACAAAACAAAAGAAAAAATATGTATTTGCGATACGGTGCGTCATGCATTATTGCTGATAATGTTTGTTGCGTAAGCAAGAACATAAGTTGAACGTACTATCACACTATTATGGTTAGTAAAAATAACATCTTATTGCGACTTTGCGCGGTGCGTCATTCACGTAGTAACTTTTATCTAGTCTGTGGTGTCATTTTATTTTATTTCTGATAAAGATTAATTGCGTAAGCAAGGCAGCAAGTTGAACACATCGACTCTCACACATTGTTTTTTTTTTTTAAATAATATTTTATTATATTTATATCTGACATCAGAAGTGAGATAAACTCCCTGTTGTCTTTTACATGTAAATTAGAAGGTATATTACGGTTTAGAAGAACTGTGATACTCTTTTGTGTTAATGCCTTTCTTTTATTTTAAATGCTGCAATTAAATGTAAATTTTGCCTCATTTACGATATTACGTACCAGTTTAATCTAAACGTTTACGTAAAATGTTATCAATAGTTTCCTAATCTATAATTTCTAGAGACTTATTAACTAAAATGATTTAGAAAGTTTTTACTTTACTTGTACTAATCTTAAAAACCGATTAATGTACACGCCGAAATGTCTGTTGGACTCTTAATATCGTGTAGGTTCACGTAAACGTAAAGGGATCGTTTTGCAAGATGTAAGGTACCATAAAGAGTAACTCTAACAAATAAACAGTTATTACCTATTCGTTTATTTACTGGATAAATGAAACTTACAAATATTTAAGTAATACTTTATTTTATTACGTACCACTTTTTTAAATTGCAGATTTAATCAATATCAATAGAACTTAAGTTTCATTGAACTCTTCCAAATGGCCTTGCCAGGAACAAGGCTTCTTAGAAGGCCATTATAATAAATCAGTAATTTAACACTAAAGTTTATATTCATAAGAATTTGTTATCACATGGCAATAACAACGATATTTTAATAATTGGCCTTCGAAGAAGCATGGCCTTCCATGGTCCATCTACCTTACTTAGTAGCGGAATAATGCGTAATAATTGTAAAGTTTTCAATGTACAAAAGCGTGTGTCAGTGCCCAGTGCAGTGAAAAACTTTTATCAATGACAAACTATCGAGTAATAAAATTAACATATGTTCCCAGGCATGTACACTCTAATTTGATTTGAGTGAAACTTACGTCAGGTCTTATTTATAACCCTATTAACAAGGGTATACGAGCAATAAAAGAAAAAGTTTTTTTAAATATAAAATTGTTCCAAAAACGGAACAGTACGATAGTATGCAACTGGGTTTTTACACTTATCTATTGGGGGGAAATAAAAAAAATTTGTACAGAAATAAAATATTTTTTAAATATCTGCTGAAAATAGAAAGACCATTATAAGGCTTCATCGTCATTATAGCCCTTCGAAAGTCCACTGCAGAACATAGACCTCCTTTAAAATATACGACAAAGCACGGTGCTGAGTCACCTATATCCATTGACTTCCTGTATTTCTTATCAGGTCGGCACTCCATCTCGTGGGGTGCAGGCCTTCACTTTATTTATCAGTACGAGATTGCCCCTTGTCTTCCCCATCGGTTGCCTGTTCTTTAAGTTGTATTGCCAAAAGGAAAAGCTTTAGCTTACTGATCCGTTGGGTTTCATCAGTTTTATATTTATTCAAAATTATTTTGTACAAACACTATGTAGTAACAATAACATATATAAAAATTATGCTTTTTGTTGATTTCTTCCTTTTTTGTTTACTTCTATTTTGCGGCGAACTGAAATCGTATGTCAGCCTATGCCAATAACTGATGCGTAAACAAGTGATTTATAGTGACACATTCTTCAGCCCTACTATTTTCATTAGTACTGTCATTATTTTTGAGGGGAGTTATAGCAACGTCCGCAGTTATTACGGTGTCATTTTGAAAATCTTAATCCAAATAGTACATAATAGTAAAACATAATACCCTATATAAATATTACATAGGCAAGGGATATGATCCTACTGATCCAATAATAGAACACAAAAAACTAAATTAAATAATACTTTAGTTTTATGACTGACTAGGTGTGCCCCGCGGTTTCACCCGCGAATGTTACGCGTCTGAGCTGCGCGATATGACACCTCCCTTAAAGCTAAATTTACAGCATATATACGTCCCACCGCTGGGCACAGGCGTCCTCTCACTTCTGAGAGGGTTTTGGAACAAGGAAATGTCCGCCGCGCTGCCTTAATGCGTATTGTGAGACTTCACATGTCTTCGAAATATTTTTTTTCTTTCTCAGATATGCAGGTTTCATTCACCGCCGAGCGCGTGGTAAATATAATGGCACGTGGACACCTCGCTTACGACTTTATGTTACTACACCTCGCGCACCGGCGCGGCGGTCACTGCTAGTTTCTCTCTGTTCTCATCGGTCACAAGTCACTTTTTAATTTTCAGTATTTTTTGTTATTTTTTTATTAATGGAGTAAAGATGTTGTGGTAAAATGATTGGTAAAGACGGCTTTTGTAAAACATTATATTTACGTATCACTAACCATTACACCAACGCACGCGGATATAGCAGTTCGGAGGCGCTTTTTTTCTAACTTGCATAACGAAAATTAATATTTAAGGCTAGATGTGAGGTGTGACCTAACGCTAGATAGCCTATACTACCTCATGATTCTGCCTATAATATGCAAAAAAATCTAATCGGGCTGGTAGTTAAAGTAATTGGCGTGTTTAAACAAACCAAAAAAAAAAAACTCTCGCTTTATTATATTATAAATATAGATAGTAATAATAAGTCCATATGCCATAATAATATATAGTAAAATAGTAGATATAATTGATAAACTAAGAGCACTTAAAACCATTAAAACTTATATTCAGACTCTACTTTTCTATGAAGAAGTTTAGCATTATAAAATCTATACAAAATTCTCTATCTTGTGGTCTAAACAAAAGTCAGGTTTTACTTCTTTACGGAAAGATTTTATTGTATTTTGTTAACAAAAAAAAAATATACCAAGCGAATGTCGGTAGCGTGAAATTCACAATTATTTCAATATATATTACTCGAAATTATTTACGTAAAAAGAAAAATTATAAAATACAAAAAATTGATTTGTTAACTAAGGTATTGTTCTAGAGTTAAGAACGCAAAAACGTAATGATTATACCTCGTTAATTCTGCATTCTTTTGTTGTAGAAACAACTTGTCAATCGACCGGCCTTGGGTGTGTTCCCTTCTTTGAGCTGGCCTGAAATGTTGCAGAAAGTTTTAATGCCAGTTGCACCCTGCGGCTTGAATTGCGTAGCAACGATGATGTGCGGGTCCTGTTCTAATGAGAACGCATTTAAAAGTGTCTTCATGTGGTATCGTAACAAAGAGCGTGGAGGAAAAATCGACTTCACACCTGAAGAAATGGAGTCTTGTATGATTAATCAGCCACCAGGAGCTGCCAGTCTATCTATTCTGTCTTTTAAGGTATGGTAATTTCATATAATATTAGAGTGAGAAATGAGATAAAAAATCGCTCAAGACATAAAATGGTCTATAATAACTTTTGTTTGTTTATAAAGTTGTTATACCTGTTGTTATACTAAAACCACACAAAATAAGTAATTTTAAGTCGATAGCCAAGGAAAACCGTTATTTTGATTCAGAGGAGATCGGGAGGTATTTAGTCCACACAAATATATTCCTCCGTTTTCTACCTGGATAATGACACTAGAGCAAATATGTTTTAAGATGATTTTATACCTACTATTGCCGTGTTGTTAAGTTTTTATTTTTTTATTTTTATAAAACAATAATTTAAAAAATTGAAACCTTTAAAAATTACAAAAATCGTTCAGTTATATCTCCGTTACTTCTAACAAACAACTTTATTAAACATAAAAGTTAAAGAACACATATTAGACATAGCTAAAATTTTTAATGTTCTTAAAAATTTCAATCGGTCCAGTATTGAAGGAGGAAACAGAGGCTATATAAGGGATATGATGGACTTCGTTAATTTTTCATAGTTACCTAAAATCAGAGCGAACTACATTTTTCTTTTTGTCGGTTATGTAGCTCGGTCGTTTAGACACAGTCCAAGCAGCACACAAGAGTTTTATGAACGTCAATCAAGCCCACACAGAACTTAGAGTTTTTTTAGAAACGTATAAGAGTGTAGAAAAGGGGTTGTATCCTTATAAGAGTGGTTTAAGACTTATTATACAGTTCAAGCTGTATAAAGTCTGTATTATGTGCTCATCACAAATGTACCCAGATAGGATCTAAAACAAAAAATATAGGAAAATCCAAAAGTACAGACCTCGATCGCTCAAATTAACAAAAAAATATTGATAATGTAAACAATAAATATTTAATTAATGAATTTTATTAGGGATTATCCAAAGGGTAAGTGAAAGTTTTCGGTCGGTTCGCTATGATTAGTTTAATAATGTCCTCCAGATCGAATTATAGTCACGAAGGCCGGAGACTAGCCATCTGCACAGGATGTGATTATAGTACCCAAGTGTATGTTTTGTTTTTGCGCCCGAAGAAAATATGGGCAACCCTCCAGAAAGCGGAGGAGGGAGGCGGTGAATGCTCATAGCATACCACGCAGCCGGCTGCGTGGTTATGTGTAGACTTTTACTCACTAAACACCGCCTTTATGGATTGGCTTACCGATCTTACGAGAGATCTCTAAGCCGTATACGAACGCGACCCTCCTTGGCAGAAAGGAGGGCGCAACGTGTCCAAGTGTATGTGCAAGCACAGGTGCGCTCTCAATTCCCTCATTCTCATAGTCCGATGGCACAGTAATCCGACACGACCGAAGAGAGGTCGAGCGCAGAACCTACGGCTTTAAGTGCTTTCCGAGACACGGAGGTAAAAACACCGCTAACTTTTTGACTCCCGGATACGATGGAGAATTTCTGGACAGAAAAACCCAATAACTGATTTTGCCCGACCCAGGATTTGAACCCAGGGCCTCATGGTCAGCAACTGGGTTTACGACCACTATACCAACGAGGCATTCATTTATTGCTTTAGTTACTTGTGATCGTGATAAAACACATATCTACAGAATGACTGAAGTAATAATTTTATTGCGTTTTTCTAAATTTATCATATACGTAATTCAATCTAGGAATAATCGAATAAAATTACGAAAAAAAAATAATTAAAAAAGGAAATTTTAAATTAAGTACCCCCCTTGATCTACTAGCAAACACTTAACTGATTAAAACATTGTAATTGTTTATCTCAGAATAATTATATACTTACATATGCGCACTTTGTCAACGGAAATTGAAGTTTATTTCAGATAATAATATTTCATATTTGTCTAAAAACAGTAACTGTCATAAATAAAAATACAAGTGCGTGACATACTTATCTTGTCGACTAACCGACCAGCCGAAATCTGCAGAGGCGCTAGCGGAGCGAGCCCGAGCAGATCCATAGCTGCGACAGTTTTTGTTCTTATTTGCTGGTCTAGTGGTATAGATAGCATCCTTTGTTTGAGCATGAATATTGAGGTATATGAGACTCGACCGGGGAAGGACCACGCTCGCTTTTACAGTACAACAGAGTAAAATAGTAGCTTAATGCTGCTGTGTTTCTAAGGGTGAGTGTAAAAGACCGGAGACCCTGTTTACTGGAAACGAGGCATTCCATCTTGGTCCCCACGGGTGACAACGCATCTGCATTTTGATTCGTAATTAAGGATAGATGTAGATGTCTATGGGCCACAGCAACAACTTACCATCAGGTGGACTGTGTGCTCGTTTGTCGTCCTATCCTATAAAAACACACTCATATAATTTCTGTAAGAACAGCGTTTCTTTCAGCGAATTTATATTAACAGTTTTTGAAGTTTAGGTATGAACTAATTGGTAGAATCCCATTTCAGTGTGGGAGGTCATGGGCAGGTATCACCCTATTACCTGGTACCGGTATAAGTACAGGGTGTAAGGCATTTCATCTCAGTCCGTAGAAGCGACAACGACCTCCTTAGTTTGAAGTTAGCTGCAAGATTTCATGGGTATCGTCAGATAGACCTGTTGGATACTTCAGTTTTATAAAAAAACTTTATAAATGCTTATATAGTTAACATTTTTATAGCATTTATTTTCGGACTACAATGTTCTGAATTACACCTTTTACTGGATACCCAGATACGATATTGCAACATTTATTAAATTAGAATAGCCGTTCAGCGAGGAAACGCAGTAGCAACCTTCGGATATAGCACTAATGATTCTATTAAAATATAAAAAAGGAGTAGGTACAATTTTTACGTTGTAGCATGAATAGGTCGGCTCGACCGGGGAAGAACCACACTCTCACAGAATACCAGCGTAAAATAGCAGCTCAACGCTGCTGTGTTTCGTATGGTAAGGAAAATGGAGGCCCATTTTACTGGAAACGAGGCATTCCACTTTAGTTCTCACGGGTGCCACAGGTAGGTCACAGAGCAAAGATGTAGATGTATATGGGCCACAGCAACCGCTAAACTCATAAATCATCAGGTGGAATGTGTGCTCGTTTGTCGTCCTTATACTATAAAAAAATTCTGAGGATAGTGAAAAAAATACACACGACTTTATAGTATAACCGGCTACTGATTTTAGCAAAAATAAACTGAACGTAGATTTTTTTTAATTTCAGGGTGGTTTTCACGGTCGGACTTTTGGTGCGCTGTCCACTACAAGGTCGAAGCCTATACATAAGCTAGATTGTCCAGCGTTTGATTGGCCCGTGGCGCCTTTTCCAAGATACAAATATCCACTTGATCAGCACCAACGCGAGAACTGTGAGGAAGATCAAAAGTAAATAACACTTCTTTTAAATATGCGTTAATCATATCTCTAGTAAAGTTTTATTCGCTGCCGTTTTTAGGAGAGAGTAACTCCACAATCTGGTTTAATTCGGCTGCCATTGCTGTTAGTCGGAGTTCCCAATGTCTAGTCCTCGCAGAAGGTCGCAGCTCACGAGTATTATTACGTAGTATTAAAAACATTGGCAATGTCTAGGGACATTGCTAGCAGCACTCCACCATTTAGCAGCGCCTCATCCGATTGGGCCAGGCCGTTTAACCTCTCAAACACCAAGCGGTCAAATTTGACCACTTCGATATTCCGTCAAAATTCAAGCGGTCAAACATGACCGCACCCACCCACAGCACTTATATATAGAGCACAGCACTTATATAGTCATTTAATTGTTAATTTAGTTTTAAATAAAAGTTTATCAGTTTCTAGAGTATTATATTAATACACAAAACAACGAGCCGTGGTAGCTCAGATGATTAACGCTCGCTGTAAATATAAAGGAACGCGATTAACCAGGGTTCGATCTCCGCCGGCACCATTGAAATTGTTAATTGCAATTTTAAGTACTGATTTACCACGTGCTCGGCGGTGAAGGAAACATCGTGAGGAAACCTGCATGTCAGAGGGATAAAATAAAAAATATTTCGAAGACATGTGAAGTTCTCCAACACGCATTGGGGCAGCGTGGCGGACAATTTCATGCCCTAAAACTAAAACTCTCTCAGAAATGAGGGGGAGGCCTGTGCCCAGCAGTGGGACGTATATAGGCTGTAACTTTTTTTTTAAATTTTACACAAAGCAATGCCAATGTGGTTTGTTCTTTAATTGTTTACACATTTTTTTAAATATTTTTTCTATTTTCTTGAATATGTGTTTGGGTTATTTATTTTTAATCTAATTAATATAACTAATGGTACAGAATGAAACATTAGCCTTTACAATTTTCGAGAAAATTAACTTCCGTACTATGAAATCTGTCAAACACAATCATATTACACCTCATTTTAAGTGGCGCCGCTGGTGGCAGAAAAATTATATCTGAACATAACATATAAACAAGTTGCCTCTTACTCCACAGAGACCAAAACTCCACGGAATATTAAGAACGGGCTCAATTTGTACCTGTTCTATCGTCAATGAACAGCTATTTCAAATTAAAAAAAAATCACTAATCTTTGTCAGACTCACTATGTTAGTTTTTGTCACCATAGATTAACCTTAGCTCAGCGCGCATCACACTGGACATACGAACACCTACTGGTCATTCTACCAACGAGTTAAGAGTTCAGTTTTCATAATTTTCTCATTTATTTAACATATGCTGAATTAATATGATATCACAGTTACATTTAAATGCATATAATAAAAAATCTGTGCGGCCTATTTTTTCATATTGGTAATAATAACGTAATGCATAATCTGTACATATTTATTTTATAAATACATAAAATAAATAATCTTTTGCATATATCACATTTAGAATATTACTATATTTATAATATTTTAACAACACCTGTGTTACTCACATCACTGGTCTATTCGTCATATATTGGACCTCAGTTTTAAATTGAAACTGGTGACCGGCACTGGCTTCGTGTGGTAATATACTGGCAAAGTCATTTGCGCAATGTTTGAAAAACTACGGCACCTCTTTTCCTGTGTTTTCTGAGACTAAAAAAAAACTGTGCATGTTGTTAAATATTTCATAAAAATGTAATAACTACATAATTACATTTTTAGGTGCCTGGAGCAAGTAGAGGAAGTTATTCAAAAGTACCAGAAAAAGTGTATTCCTGTAGCGGGAATGATCATAGAACCAATACAAGCAGAGGGTGGGGATAATGAAGCCTCCCCAGATTTTTTTAAAAACCTTCAGAAAATATGCAAAAAAGTAAAAGTTTTAACTATTTATTATAACTATAGTTTAATATTATCTTCGGTTGTGTCGATTGTCCCATTACTCCTGTTGTAAAAACACAAGAAAAAGTAAGAAAACCGTAGGCGATAATTACTATTTTTTTAAGATGTGATATTAATTAACAAAGTTGACGTGTTTTTGATATACGCTCCTAAGTCTAATGCTGGACTTGAGGTTCGCCCGTTGTTGGCGGATTTGCCTTAAGGCGACACTTCGAAAAAGTTGCTCCGGGCTATCGCCGTACTGATCCGAGTGAATACATAATTTCTATAAAAACTTAAAAAACGTCGTCATAAGGTCTAAAATTGCGCAACGCCCGCGACGATTAAGACTGCTTAGAAACTGTCAGAATCTTAAAATATTTTTCAAAAATTATTGATTTAAGTAATCAAAGCAAGTAAATTATGTATGTTGATGTTATGAATACATATATTTGAGTTATTCCCAAGCATATAGATTAAGTAATTTCGTTGTAATTTCAACTACTGTGATTTTTTAGAGGTGTTTTCGCAAATAATTATGATCGAGTCAAAATTATACAATCGTGAATTTACCGATATCAAAATTTCACCTTCGTTGGTGGTGTCATGGTCCTATACCACGGTAATATTATCTATACAGCATTGTAACTCGGCCATATATTTGAAATAAATGCCTACAGCAGCGCGCTACGTAAACATGTGCGATAGGGCTGCCTGCCTCCAGCATTTATACATTTGCCTACTTTGTGTTTCCATTTAGTTTTATGATTGTAAATACACTTTTTTATATAAACAAATATAATATGTACTTTGTGAATTGAATAGGAAATGTTCAATAAAAATGCGTGTCGTTTTTTGATTGGTAGATTTAATTAAAAAACCATGTTTATGTTTGAATAACAAATTGGTCTTATGAATTTGCGACCGCAAAATATTTGCGCCTCGGCTGAGACGTACGAAATGTTTTATTATTAAATTTTTAAGTATAAATCCGCATTCTAATATAAAGCTTAATTAAAAATTGTTTTGGGAAACATGAACAAGGTGGAGAAAAGGAATATCTTTTACTTGGATAAAGAGGTATCTATAACCAAGTAAAAGATATTTTACAATTTATATGTTTTGTTTTAAATGAAGTTCGGATTTATTATTTCTTTATTTCTATTCTATTATTTATTTCCTCCATTTTTATATATTCCACAAAATCATCACTGCGGCACAGTCACGGCTGTCTGCATGCCGAGCGCATGCCGAGATCGAGGCGCGTAGGCATAGTTCTCACTTCGTCCGTTTGTATGAAGTTAGAATACTGTTAAAATTACCGTGTCTATACTATTCGATGAAAGGAGGTGAATTTTGCGCGGTGTCGCCTTAGCCGCGACGCAGAACCAAATTGAATAATTGGTTCTCCATGTTGAAAAATAAAGAAGACATAGTATGATTCGATAGAGCGACGATCTGCTAAAACAAGAAGGAAGTTGTTTCAGTTTTTTTTTTTTGTAATTTTATGTGGTAGAGCTACGCTGCAGATATATTATGGTTGTAGCACGAATGGGTCGGCCAACCGTGGTAGGATCACGCTTGTAAAATAGCACGCAGAATATAAGCTTAATGTTGCTGTGTTTCGTTTGGTGAGTGTAGAGAACTGGAGACTCTTTTTACTGGAAATGAGGCATTCCATCTCAGTCCTCAGGGGAGACAACACATCTGCATTTTGATTATTAGGTTAGTATAAATGTAGGTGTCTACGGACTACAGCATCCACTTACCATCAGGTCGACTGTGTACTCATTTGTCACCTATATTCTATATTTAAAAAAGTAGTAAGTTGTTCAGGATGGTGTTTTATGGCATTCGTTGGAGGAGGCCTATGTTCAGCCGTGGACTTTTGAAGAACTGTAATGATGGTGACAATGATTTAAATCAACATTATAGTTTTAAAAGAATATTTTTAACAGCCTCAAACTATATTAAAATACGATAGCTTCACCTATTTATACTTTAAAAAAAATTCAAACTCCCAATAATTGTAGAATATTATGTATATAGCAGGGCTGGCGATCCTAGTAACAACTAGTTGTCACAATCAACATCGATCAGGGAACATTATAGACATAGTTTACGGGTGATTGTGTTAATAATATTAATCATTATGTTGCAGAATGGCATTGCCCTCATTATTGATGAGGTACAAACAGGCTGCGGCCCGACCGGCAAGATGTGGTGTCACGAATACTTTGACTTACCTTCACCACCTGAAATCGTTACTTTCAGTAAGAAAATGTTAACAGGCGGATTCTATTTTAGCGAAGAATTCATGTAAGTTTAATTATAACCTAAGTTACAGCTCGCAGTGTACTGTTGGCACAGAAAAGGACCGTGTAGAAAGCTGAATGTTTCTTTGCTTAGCGTTTGGAGACATTATCAATTTAATTAAAAGTGTGGGTACTTTAAGTAACTATATTATACTTTGAGTAAACAATTCTTAGAAATACAGTTGTGGACATAATATAATTGGAAACACTACGTATGAATTTCGTAGTACAAGTTAATTTGAAAGTTAATGTTTCACGTATTTTGGAGGGCCACATTACGAGTATGAAGTACTCAAAGTACTCTTAAGTACTCGTATGAAGTATTATGTCGGTTTTGGAAATTTCATATAACCGTTTATTTAGAAATAAGTATATTTTATAAAATAAAACGTAGCAAGACAAAGTACTAAGTTGAACTCCTAAAAAGAAACCGCAAAAGAATATTAGCATAGATATGAACAGTTTATACAATAACAAATTATGTTTTTTACTAGTACAAACATTTGAATAAAAAACAGTTACTTAATATTTGTTTGGGAAGAATCGGCCGTTTATTACAGCTCAACAACGACAAGGTATTGATTCTCCCAAGTTTTATAAATTTTATAAGTTTTATAAATTTTATAAGTTTTATAAATTTTATAAGTTTTATAAATTTTATAAGTATTATAAGTTTTACAAATTTTAAAAGGAATATACAATAAACCATCGAACGATATTCTTAATTTTATTATGTCAAGATAGTGAAGAGTTCGTGACAATTAGTGAATTGAGAATAAAATGGTGACTCAATAATTTAGTAGATATTATAGCCCTATTTTAGGGAATTCTAGCTTGAATTTATGCAAGCGGCCTCCCCACAAAAGCTCCAGTATTGTCTGGATCCAATAATGCGATTCCTATTTCAAGATATACTGACTAATTGTTGAAGAACTATATCTCCTAAATATTCCATGTAGTCATGGTGTAAGAGTATCCACTACCCCAAATCGTACCGTGGGTGTCGTAGAGGGAAACGAACCAGGAGACGGGTAGCAGCGTCTTCATAATAACATCTTAAAAAGTACTTTTTTTTTACCCGCTAGCCAAGCGGGGCTACTACGGAGAATATCTTTCCTATAAGAGTAGTGGACTTAATACCGTTATGGTCGCCACACACGGTCAGTTCAACTGATCATTCCAACTGATCAGTTCAAACTAAAACAGTTGATATTTTTTAAAATATCGGATTTTCGATATATCGATCATTATATATATTGATGAGTGGAGTGATTAAAAGGCCAGGAGTGTTTAAAAGGAATATTAGTAATATTAATTAATAAGATTACTAATATTTTTTAATAAAAAAAGATTAATATCGTAGTTTTACATATAAGTTTATGCGGGGATATATCGAAAATCCAATATTTAAAAAAAATATCAACTGTTTTAGTTTGAACTGATCAGTTGGAATGATCAGTTGAACTGACCGTGTGTGGCCACCATTACATTAAGGGTACACAATACGGTACCGATATATTCACTTAATTTTATTTTAGTTACTAATTACTACCAATCCCTCACTAAATTCAGGATATCGTCTAGAGGATTCTGGCTTAAAAAGACACAAATATTTGATTGGATTTAGACCCAGACTATTTGCAGGGCGCTATAACACTTATACTACTTAATTAGTCTTTCAGAAATGCTTTACCGCTTGAACCAATGTCGTGTTGAAATATTAAAGCAAGTGGTAAATTTTCATCGAAATGAATCGTATAATAATCTTTTAACTAACTACTACTCGTACTATTAAAATAATTTCACTTAAATCTACTTACTAAAATAATTTAATTTAAATACGACAAAATTTGATCTTATTTACTCAACCTTTAAATTGTCGCAAGCAAGAACGAGAGTGTTCACTTTCTGATTTGTTGGTTAAAATGCCATTTAAAATACTTTATAGCATTTATATTGATTTGTTTAAATCAGTGAAGATGTTACAATTATTTGCAGGCCGCTACAACCTTATAGAATTTTCAACACTTGGATGGGAGATCCGGGAAAATTAATCCTATTAAAGCAAGTGCTGACAGTCATTAAAAATGATAATCTAATTAGTCAGACACAAGAAACCGGAAAGTATTTGAAGGAAGGTCTTCACCAGTTGGAGAACGAGTACCCTAATATTATTAACAGTGTTCGAGGACGCGGCACATTCTTAGCTTACAACGCACCTACCACTGAGCTTAGAGACAAGATTAATATCACTTTAAAGAAAAACGGTTAGTGTTACATCGTCATATTTTTGAAATAATTGATTTCGAATGGAATAAATGACAAAACTATTATACTAAAATTTTTAATGTAATGGAATAACAGGAACAATACTTTTAAATATGACAATTTTAATTAGAAAAATTGGATTATGCCCAGTAAAAGTAAAAAAGTACAGCCTGTAATTTTTTACTTTTACTGGGCATATGTGGGTTATGACCATAGAATACTATAATACACAATAGAATGGCTGTTAACCTTATTTTGTACAAGGATTGGCGTCGCCAAACCCGATTCGCTGTGTTGACAGATTGAGTAAATTTACACATTTTAGACTTTTAATTAATGTTCAAGATCATCGTTAAAAAATTTTTTTGGCATTTTCTAAATAATTTGTATGCGAAATTTGGAAATGATTGTAACGTCAAAAAACATCTCGTGTTGACATTTATACGTGTGAATTGACATGTTAGTGACATTTTAGTGGCTACGCGGGCTCCGACCACTCCCCCGTTCTATTACGTATGCATAATTGTATTCTACGGTTATGACTTATGAAGCAATTAGTTCGCTGCATTGCACCAGTACGTGTTTGCGATTTATTTTTCTCTGAAACTGAGTTGATAAACTAAGATAAGAGTCCACTGCAGTTAGTGGACCTGTAGCAAATTTTAATGAAGAAGGCTACAGATACGTTGTTACTTGTAATTATAATGATTCTCTGTACTCTTCAGACTGGAACACCACAGTCCAAGCACTACTCTTTGGCGGCAGAGATATGTTAGAGGATGGTATACCCCACACAGACTCGTAGGTGAAAAAGGAGTCCTACCATCTTAACTTTTATCTTTAAACGTTTTATTCCTCAAACATTCGAGTTTCAGTCTTTTTCATACCCACCGAGAACGTGGTAAAATCAGCAGTCAGCACTAAAATTGTAATTTATAACGTCATCGTTGCTGGTAGAGTTCGCACCAGATTCGTATTTTCTTTCGGATTCGGATTTTTTTAACACCAGTGATATAGTAAGCTAAATATCATTATTAATTTCATTTCAGGTGTGCTCAGTGGAGTGTGCGGTGAGAAAGCGATCCGCATTCGACCGGCTTTGATATTCGAAAAGAAACACGCAGAAATATATTTGGATACTCTGAGGAAAATTTTCAAAGAGTTTTAAATATGTGAAAATGGCAACAATTTTCCATTGCATTTACAAGACTTTTCACAGTATTACTAGGATTTGCGTATTCATTTGTTTTTATCCGCAGTACTGTATATTTAGGTAATATGCAACAAAAGCACAATTTAATCGTGATGTAGTTTCAAAACAATATGATAGTAATTGAAAACGTCTAAGAACGTCTGTATAAGCATGGTCTGATTTAAGATTGTGTATCATACTATAACAAATGATTTTCAAAAGTATTTTACTGTATGTTATAATTTTAGTACGTACCGCTATAATGATATTGTATGCCTCAAAAAAGTCTTCCATTAAGTATAATAAATGAGTACTGTACTGTAATACTTTCCTTGTGTACTGTATATTCAATATACTCCTCTATTACTTTTTTGATTGAACGTGTGGGGCAAATATTTTAGTAACGATTTTATATTGGAGGACAAATTCTCACAATTTTATTGTTGTTAGCAGAAATCTAATCACAAAGTGGGGTTAGGACTCTATTTTAAAACGTTTATTTCAGCTCCATGGAATGACAGTGTTCTGTTCTCCATACTGTGCGTCGTCTACACAGGCAGTTTCTTTCGTAAACCGTGTTTTGTTAGATTTTTTTATTATTAGAGAAAGTACAGATCGTAAAACCCACCTAATGATTAGCGGCTATTGCAGTCCATGTATGAAATTGTTTTTTTTTTCTCTAACCTACCCAAAAAGCAAAAAAAAAAACAAAGATGCGTTGTCACCTACAAAGACTAGGATTAAAGTGCTGCATGGCTTATCGTCGAATTAAATTGTCCAATTTAAAAAAAAATTATATACTTAAAGTAACGACCATTATTTTGCCATTAAAAGGCAAAAATGCATCGAATAATAATAGTCATCGACAAATAAGTTCATTGATGCGTCTATTACTGCTGCTACTTCTCTTCTTATGCATCAGCCCATAATACTACACTGCTGGACATGAACATCTTCCTTTGTAAGGAGAATTTGTCTTAATCGACATGCTAGGCGAGCAGATTGAAACTTATTTTTGCATTATGAATAATTTTCACCGTTTCTGACAGACAATACGACGACTGGCTTTTGTAGTGTCTCGCTAACTATATTTATGGTGCTTAAGACGAGGTCTTAGCACGATTTCAAATTCGTTTTTCACCCGCGCGTCCCGCAGTGGGCGGAGCGAAACCGGCAGTCGGAGAGCGCAGCGTGAACACAGTATGCGCAAAACAAACAGACATTCACCTCCAAACAAAAACTTTTCCGTGAGGCCTTCTGTTCGCAACACTACTAGGTATTAGTGTAATAATATTTTGAGTACCTACTCACTAATATAAAAACTGTTTACGAGGTCTGGAGCCTGGACATCATACTACATTTTAATTATCAATATTTTTTAAAGTCAGTTTTATTATATGAGCAATTACTTAGTCAACTATTTAAATAGATATACATTTAAAACGCCAACTCACAAATTCTAAAAAAAAAAAAAACAAGTTTCGTTGGCAAAATAGCTAAAATAAGAGATAAAGAATAGTTTCAAATAAAACCACTTGAAAATTCAAATTTATTTTACTGTTTTGTATTACCTTACCTCCGGACTTGACGGAGTGACCTGAAGGTGTACTTTAGCAATCGCTATTGGAACTGATCGCCAAGTACTACTAGGTATGCCGAGTTTGGGCCCGTTTTGTTAGGTATGATGAGTCCTTACCTCCGGACTTGACGGAGTGACCTGAAGGTGTACTTTGGTAATCGCTACTGGAACTGGTCGCCGAGTACTACTAGGTGTGTCGAGTTTGGGCTCGTTTTGTTAGGTATGATTCTTGCCTCCGGACGTGACGGAGTGACCTGAAGGCGTACATAAGTAATCGCTATTGGAACTAGTCGCCAAGTACTACTAGGTATGCCGAGTTTGGGCACGTTTTGTTAAGTACGATGAGTTCTTACCTCCGGACTTGACGGAGTGACTTGAATTTATACTTTAGTGATCGCTATTGGAACTGGTCGTCGAGTACTACTAGGTGTGCCGAGTTTGGGCTCGTTTTGTAAGGTATGATGAGTTCTTACCTCCGAACTTGACGGAGTGACCTGAAGGTGTACTTTTGTAATTGCTATTGGAACTGGTCGCCGAGTACTACTTATAGGTGTGCCGAGTTTGGGCTCGTTTTGTTAGGTATGATGAGTCCTTACCTCAGGACTTGACGGAGTGACCTGAAGGTGTACTTTAGTAATCGCTATTCGACCTGGTCCCCGAGTACTACTAGGTGTGCCGAGTTTGGGCTCGTTTTGTTAGGTATGATGAGTCCTTACCTCCGGACTTGACGGAGTGACCTGAAGGTATACTTTGGTAATCGCTATTGGAACTGGTCGCCGAGTACTACTAGGTGTGTCGAGTTTGGGCTCGTTTTGTTAGGTATGATTCTTACCTCCGGACGTGACGGAGTGACCTGAAGGCGTACATAAGTAATCGCTATTGGAACTGGTCGCCAAGTACTACTAGGTATGCCGAGTTCTTAAAAATCTTAACGTAAATACTGCGGCAAAAAGAGCGACACGTCCAGACACGTCTCTACAACACCAGGCCTCGGCCGACAGCATAGATTACTGTATATATACTAGGCCGACAGTGACTCTGCAGTCTGCACAGGCGTTTACGCAAACATCCGTACTTATTATTTCAGAAATAAGAAAATGCTATTTAAAAAAAACTATTATTTGGACTAAAACATCAAAACACTATAACGTTAATATGTTGAATGTATAAAAATCTGACAAAAAATCAGAATGATTGCATGTATATGGTTTTACTCGTTAAAAGAAATTTTTAGAGGTATGTTTGTGATTTTTTTCTGTCATATTAAATTAGTGGTATAATGTTTTCAACACACTATCTGACTAGCATATATCCTGGACAATATCATTTATTTTTCTGGGTTTGTTTACTGCAGTGAATCATATACTTTGAGGCATTATAAAACTTGCATTTAGCGTCATGCCTCGTCTTAAAATTTTAAACCAAATAAGCAGATAGCAGATGAATTTAAACGACTTGATTTTTGCCAGCAATTAATTTGCATTGTTTCTTGACTCAACGTCTTTGCTCCTATCGGAATATATGATAATCAAGGCATTTTACACAATAAAACGTAGAGTTTTGACTGCTTCAACCCTGCTCTCCCATCGAGTACTTAAGAGTGGCTTTATACTTAAAGTTGGCATTCTTTAGCAAGTATTTGCCAATTTTAACTTAATACTTAAAAGACTTATGATTTATAGGACGAGGATGTTATTAGGAAGAAAATTGTTTATTGAAAAGGAGAGGCTAGGGCAGTTAAAAAATGTATGATCGATCGTACCTTCGTCTAGTCCGCACTGACAAATTTAACTATCTCTAATCTTAAATTTTGCCAAAACTACAGGTGAAACAGTGTGTCCCAATCTAATTCTACATATAACAGATGTACTATGTGTGGAGCCGTTCCTGAATTTAAAAAACCATGGTTTGGAGGGGATGTCAGGTTGGAGTTAATTCGAATCTAACATCTGAGGGATATTCGCAAGAGAAAAAGGTCAAGAGTATAATTACGTTAAGCACGGTTTAGACAAAGCCAATAACGCTGGCGCCAGTCCTCAGACAAGCCAGCGCTGGCCTAGCCCGTGTTGTTTAGATGAGGCCAAATGGATTCATTTCATTCCTAGATTATTCTTGCAAATTGTTATATTAAATTAATGATTTTTTGAACTTTAACTGAAAAATAATGTTTATAATACATCAATTATAGGAATGTGTACAATATTACTAGTAAAAATTTTATTTTGGAATATTACAAATTATTTATTGTGGCGCGGAGATTGCGGGGCTCGCGGGCGAAGGTCACTGGCTTGAAAAATAGGCAGGCGCTCTATTCCCGCCCGTGCTGGCAGCCGGCACTGGCTTGTTTAAAAAACTGTTTATACGAGGCCAACAGCCAACATTGGCTTCCTCTAAACCTTGCTTTATACCTATAATGTAGGGTATAGGGTATAATGGTGGGTACCGGAAGTAGATGCTTGTTTTGCCAAGGAATCAACAATTTCGTTGTCACGTATGCCACTACGACTTAGCAGCCAAGCGAGTTTCAAGTTAATACCTTAAAAAAAGAAACATCTATACAATGCATCTTTTATTTTAAAAATAATTGGAAATTTGGATTTACTTCGAAAAGGGTTATATAAAATCCTTTATAATGAACTATGAGTCAGTAAAAACAGTACATTTGTTAGTTTTGTGCGCTTCTATGAATAAAATTGCTTCCAAAATTGCAAATGCACCAGTTAAAATTGAAGTAGCACTTGGATTTTTTAAATTTAAAACAATTTTATATTTTGATATCCAGACAGCTGAAGACTATTATCAGAATGCTTAGAGGTGTCAGTAAAAAGGTTTGACCCTTCTCATGTTTCGCGTAATCTGTGTATACTGTCTGTGTATGTATAATAAATCTGTAGAGAGGTCAATTCTGTACATGAAATATATTTCCAAAATAACTATCAGGGGGTGATTAGTGATCGATACTGATGCCAAAAATGCAAACAGTAACATTTTTGTCTCTCTGTCTGTCTGTCTGTATGTTCGTTATAGAAACATAAACTACTTGACGGATTTTAACGAAACTTGGTACAATTATTCTTCATACTCCTGGGCAGGTTATAGTATACTTTTCATCACACTACGATCAATAGGAGCAGAGCAGTGAAGGGAAATGTTGGGGAAACGGGAGAAATTACTCCATTTTTTAAGCTTCCGTCGCGTGTGCAGCCTTAATGATTAAAGCTACACAGAAATCATGTATAACGGAAATTTTCTTCTTAAAATTATATAAAAAATATCCCACGACAGCATATGTCTACCTTTTATGGTTGACTCACAATAACACGTGTAACTCCCGATAGCTTAGCAGTTCGAAGCTTTCTGATTATATTTGTCTACTCTTACGTTTATAACACTCTCACTCATCCCTAATTAAAAAAGTTAACATTATTATCTATTCAATAAAAAAGAATCATAGCAATCGGTATAGAAACACCAAAGTTATACATGAAATACGCTAATAAGCCATCGCGCGTGAATACTGAATCATGCTTTAATATTATTTTTGTGTAACGGTCGCCGCGCTCGACGCGGCTCGCGGCGGGAGGTATAAAAAGGCGGGGGGTCCGAGTGCGAGCTTTTGCACCTTCCTTTCTGCCAAGGAGGGTCGCGTCCGTATACGGCTTATAGATCTAGTTAGACCGGTAAGCCAGTCCCTAAAAGGTGGGGTTTAGTGGGTAAAAGTCTCCACATAACCACGCAGCCGGCTGCTTGGTATGCTATGAGCATTCCCCACCTCCCTCCCCCGCTTTCCGGAGGGTTGCCCATATTTGCTTCGGGCGCAAAAAAAAAAAAGTGCGAACTTCATACAATATTTGGCTGTTGATGCGAATAGACGTTCAGAGTGTTCGACCTTATTGACAGACAATAATTTATTTTAACAAACCGTGCTTATCAGAGCGACTTTTAGTCTACTCTTACGTTTAATAATTTATTTTTAGATTTCTTTGGTTGTTACTTCATAAAATAGGTATTAGTTATTTTGGTAGTGTTTAAATATTTCTTAGTACTATTAGCTTAATTATAAATTGAACTTTTTTTATTTAGCTGTAGTTTCAAATAGGTATCTAGGTGTCAAATAGGTTATTTCATTCTATTAGACGTAGTTTAGGTACCTACTTATATATTTTTAAGAATTTAATTTTTGATTTAAGGATTTATTTAGGATCCGTTTTATTATTTAAGTAGGCATTTAGATTTTTTAAGTGTGTGGTAGCTATAGTTAGAACCTCTAACGTAGATTATTTTGTTAGGTAACTGAATGCCGTCGATTAAAAATAAAATACACAATGCCACCTAAAAAACGATTATCTTTATCTCGAAATTCGAGAGAAGCTAAGAGAATGAGAAATGTGCGTTCTCAAGAATCGGCAGAGGAAAGAGCACATCGGTTAAACTCTATGAGAGTTAGTGCCTAAACTTCTCGAGCCCAATGAAAGCTCTCCAGAAAGAGAGATGCGACTAGCAGCTGATGGAGAGAGACGAGCTATATCACGGGCGTCTCAAAGTTCTTCTCAACGAGAGCTAAGGCTTACCATTGACCGAGAACAACATGTGTTATCCCGAAAAGCTGAAACTGCTTCACAACGAGAATTGCGGTTCACAGCTGACCGCGAACGGCATACATTATCTCGCGAGTCCGAAATCTACACTAAGAGAGAATTACGTCTCACAGCTGACCGCGAACGGCATACATTATCTCGCGAGTCTGAAACCTACGCTGAAAGGGAATTACGTCTCACAGCTGATCGCGAACGGCATGTACTATTCCGTGAGTCCGAAACCTTCACTGAGAGAGAATTACGTCTCACAGCTGATCGCGAACGTCATATTTTATCTTGAGAATCTGAAACTTTTACTCAATATGAAGACCGTTTGATAAATGATAGGGTGCACCATTATTCGATCTCTTGAAGATGAAAATGAGCATGAACAATGACTAGAGTCGGGATGCGAATATTACAATTCTTTGAAACAAGAACGATTAATAAGTTTGTCTAATGAAAGATTAAGAATTGAAAATATTCGGTCTCTTGAAACCGACGAACAGCGAGAGGCCCGTCTTACTGCAGACAGATTTCGACATAGTCTTATGACTTAGATGTACACATAGAAGATCAATCTACAAATTCGGTGGCGTGGTCCGACAAATATAAAAGTGGGTTTGCTTATAACCTCACAATTGATTACATCATCTTCTGTAATAGGCGATATGAACGTAGTATGTCCTTTTTGTAATGCTTCAAAGTGGTGTTAGGAGTCAGCTGGTTTCTGTTGTTCTGGAGGTAAAATAAATTTGCCTTCGTTCGAAGATCCACCGGAACCTTTGAAGTCACTACTTTTAGGGGTACATGTGCAATCTAAACAGTTCTTAGACTTTCGCAGTTATAATAGTGCGTTTAAAATGACATCCTTTGGTGCTCAACAAATCTCAGAAGGTCCTTTCATGCCTAATTTAAGATACATGGTCAGGTTTACCATTTGATAGGATCCCTTTTGCCTGAAGACCAACCTAAGTTTCTTCAAATATATTTTGTATCCGACTACAACGAACAGTTGAATATAACAAATCAATATTTCCTGAATTATTAGAGTTTAATTAAGAGAGTGATTAGTAATCACTGATTACCCAGACGATCTCGCAGACAGAAATGGGTCTTACCACTTAATTAAGACATAAACTTAAAAAAATTGTTAATATAAAGTTGCTGAACGATACGCTGTTCTTAAAAAAAGTATACGCGTGTTATGATATATTATATATAAATCAAATGATAATAACTAAAATAAAACTGCGATGGGAAACGTGTACTAAAAAGGTATTAAACGACACTACGATGTCAATTTTTTAGAATTCTTCAAAGGTAATTAATTTATTGTAAAAATGTTGTCAGCTCTCATTAAAGATATTTTGCAATTTTGCGACATACTTTATTCTAATAATAAAATAAATTCCAATATGTAATTTTATGTATTTTAATTATACCTACAACATTTTTTTTTGAGAATGCGTTTCGTTAATAAACTACTCTTTTCTAAATTAGGAGGATTTACTTGAAATGACGAGTTTCCGTTTACCGACCCATAGCGTTTACTTCATTTACTTCAAGTCTATTTTCTTCGCACATGAGTGCAAGAGACCACTACATTAATAAAAAAATTGTAGGTACAAAAGTAAGTTTGTTGTTCGTTTTTTATATCAAAGGTAAAAAATTGTCTGTTTTAAAAGTTATTTGCTTATATTAATTTTGTCTCGTAACAATGCATTTCAAATACTGTGTAGTTCACGCGAGAAATAAACTAGTCAGAAATAACTAAAATGCAATGTACCTAGGTAAAGTGTTAGTTTCACTACAAACTAATAAGAAGTGATAGCGCTGTTTTCACTATAAATCATGTAAAAGAACATAAAGTTTTATATTCTATAAGGTCCAATTTTCGAAAATTACGTTTTGTAATTCCGATATTATATCGTTAATATTATGACAAAGTTGTTTTCAATAAAAATAGCATTGGTCAAAGATAGCGCAATAAAGTATATACGTATTATTGATTTTTTATTTATTTATTAGAAGCACCTATTGAGTGTATGTATTACGATATCGATATAATAATTATATTGTATATTTTTATTTTATTATTTTAATATTTTGATTTATGATTATTTTTGTATCGGTATTTTTGCATGTGTCCTGTTTCTACTGTCGGATTTTGCCGCCATGGGCGTTGGACATCAACACAATTTTTTTAAATTATATTAGTTATTCTTCTAACTTACACGTACGAGTATCTTGTTACTGTGTAATAAAGTGCGGTACGGTGTACTGGAATGGTCCGCCGACTAATCGGCTAGATCAGGTGAATATCGTTTATTTCAAAAATAATAATTAATAACTAGAATGGTATTTATAGTATAGCATAGGAATAGTAACATAGTCACGTTCGTAGCTTAGGTGAGGAAAGTAATAAAAAATCGACTACTGAAATTAAACCTAATACTAAATCTAAAATAGATATTTAAAGTCACGTTATAAGTCGTTCTAATGTTGAAAGTAATTACCCAACGTGACAAAGTCACGTTTTATAACTACTTGCAATATTAGAACGACTTATAGAAAGTGGTCTAATGTTACTCCCAGGTATTTTACCTCACTAACTCAGGGAATAGGGCTATCATAGAGGGAGAGTCTGCACTTTCTGTGTGGCTTGTGTTTGAGGATTAACTTTCTATAGGAAATTTTTTTGTTAAACATGATCGCTTTGCTTTTATCAGGATTGAGTTCTATTCTCCATTTTCTGCAACTTGGAGTCATATGCATACCCTGCGTGGGTTATTATCTGATTAGTAAATTGTCGTATCATCCGCATATAGTGCGAGATGAGTGTTAGGCATTTTGGGAATATCGCTCACATAGAGCGATTACAGAGTTGAGGAGAGCACAGATCCCTGGGAAACTCCTGCTCTGAGAGGTCTGGGAGAGGAGAGGGTCCCTTTAACCTGGAAACGAAAGGATCTATTGCTCAAAAAGTCTTGGATAATTTTGACAAGTTTTATAGGCACTCCATAAAGAATAAGTTTATAAACCAGTCCATTGTGCCAGACTTTGTCAAAGGCATTTGCCTCATCGAAAAATAGAGCGCCGGTATATGCGGTGGGCCTGTTTGAATTTATGTTGTAGTCTAAAATGTGTGCCGTGAGGTGGTGCACTTGTTGCACAGAAGAGTGTTTGGCACGAAATCCACTGCTCGTTTAGAATCAAGTTTTTACTAAGCACAACTTCCTTCAGCCGGCTGAGGATGATGCGCTCATAGATTTTCCTCATAGCTCTGAGGAGACCAATGGGCGTGTAGCTGGAGGCCCTATTTCTTGGAATTATGAATACCGATAACATCCGCTTCCTTCCACATGTCTGGGAAAGTGCTTGTGGAAAGAAGGACATTGAAAATGGTCACTAAAAGGCAGATTAATTTGAAGGGTAATGCTTTAAATACCTTAGAAGCGGATAGATTAGCCACTTCCTCGTCCACTATGTTCAGGTGGACGGGGTCGACTAGCAGAGTGCTGAGAGAGAATTGGCTCTCGATGCTATCAGCCATGCATTTGGCCTTTTCTGAGTCATCAAACGCGAATTGACCATCAGATCTAACAAATGGGGGCGTCGGAAGCGACATTTTCTAATTTTAGAGCTCTCATCCACTGCCAAAGGCAGTATGTGAAGGCGAGATGTCTTCCATCAGTCTGTTCCATCATGTATCCCCGAGCTGGGCAATGCTCTCCTTACCTCTCTATAGAAGCGGCGCAAATCGGACCTATTACTGTCAGTTTTATAACGGTCATAAGCCCTAAACCGCAGCGCTTTTCTCTCTCAACAACCGACGCACATCCCCGGGAGCTCAAAACCACGATCATTCGTCACCCTGACCTGCCTCGTGGACTCTACGGCGATCACCTTTATATGAGAGGAGAGATAGGAGACTTCTAATGCCAACTCCTTGAAGTCAAAAACGACTGGTATCTGATCTAAGTGTTACGAATTCATAGATTCAAGCTTAGCCTCGAAAACCTCGAATCTATGCCAGTCCATCATAGTTTTGGTTAGAGGAACCTCATTGCTGGGTGCTGCCTCAATATTCCTTATATTCATTGAAACTTAATTTATATATTATATACCGCAATATTTCGAAACTTTGATAGCGTGATTTAGCCTTCAGTATAAATAATAAATGTTAACAGTGGTGCTATCTTTTGAGTAAAATGTGTAATAATATTAGAGAAGATAGTGTTGTTAATGACTGTTAGATGGTGCTAGTATCAACGTAAAAGCCATAGATTTACAATGTAAAAGATAAACAAAGACGTGCCGAAGGCGATACAAAAATAAAAATGCGCATGTGTGAGTGTCATAGCGATGTCAACATTACGAAATCATAGTATCGATAAAGTCTAGGAGTCAGGTGCCAACGAGTCTAATGACCGCGACCTTAGAGAACCTTAGAGATTTATATGCAAGCAAACCCTACCGTGTATATAAGAAAATAACGTTCATTGGACGGGAGGACCACCGTCTCCATATATTTTGTATGAAGCGTCGCACACCGTCAGAAATTTGCCGTAGTGAAAGTCCGGATTGCATAATAAAATTTTATTTAAATATAACGAACCAAAAATATAAATTAAGTAGTAAAAATATTGCAGGTTTATTCCTTTAATACTTATTTTAGATACCATACAATAACATTCATTGACCCCTGAATGTAACAGTTTTATTCAAATGGGTCCGTAAGGATTATCTATCGAACTTTATCGATTTGATTTCATGCTTTAACTCCGCGGTCAAATTTGACCGCTTGGTAGCTAAGAGGTTAATCGAAGGTCAAAGAATATTTATATAATACCTTTCATAAGGAGATAACTGTGATCGTCCAACGGGGCTTGATCTAAAACATGTTTCTTCAAAGAATCAAAGAGGTGCTGATTATTGCGCAGAACATGTAATACATTTTTGCACAAATTAAGTCATCCATTGTTTTATTCTTCATATTTTGTCTAAAATGACTTTCAGCACTGCAACACAATGTGACAACATCATTTGATGGGTATGTCAGGTAACCATCGTCAGTTTTGGAATAATCTCTCTTTACAATTAATGAATTGTAAAACATTTCTGAAGAACTTGCCGTCAAACTTTGAACATATATCACACCTAATTCTTTTACTTAATCGTCTTATAACATATGAAACTATCATCATAGACATCTGAGACAAAGAATTATCCTAAAGCACCATATCTTCGTCACAATCTGTTTTTTTTCGTTTTGGATAGGTTCGTTACCTTCCTGCAACAGCTCGTTGAAAATTTTCTTATAATTTGATAAATTATTAATTTTATCAATTGTTGACATGGATCTGGTAGATGACTAGATGATACTGCAATTTTTTCTAGTGGCAAGCAATTGCCACTTTCACTTAATTTTATTTCAGTTTGACATAAGAACCTTTTGTAGGCAGCTGTAAAATTTTTAACTGTGGGATTATTGTCAAAGCCTCTTTTTGATCGGATAGCGCTGAAAAAGGTCTCCAAATGCTCTTAGGACATTTTATAAGTAGGTAAAAATTTCAAACCATCTTGTTTTTCAACGAAATTTGCATATATCTATTTCAGTGCAATAATATTATTTATAAAGCCTAAAATCCCTAGCTATCTCTGAGTATTTATGAGAAATTTCCCATCCGGACGTTTAAGTTTTTGAAAGTACTCATATACTTCGTCAAGTTTATCCGTTTTATTGTTGGGATTGTAAGTTTTTATAATTTGTGTCGTGCTGATAATTTATTGGCAAGATGTAGACCTTTGTTTTTCTGCAATTCCTGTGACTGTTCTAAAAATCTAAATTCAATTCTGCGTCCAGTGTTGTCACAAAAGACTTTATGATCACCGAAACAATTCCTGATCAGCTTAATCAGATGACATGGATCAAACAAATCCTGTATTTCTTGTTATTATAAAAAAATGGTTTATAAGGTGGTGTTAGAATACTCACACCAAGTATTTGCGCCATGTTCAATTTTGACGCAATTCCATCGAAAATAATTGCAACTACATAATAGTTTGTGACTTTCAATAAATCTAAGCAAATTTTTGAAAGTCTAGTTTTTCTACAGCTGTGAAGTTTTTTACAGGAAACAAAATCCACAGGTACTTTCCAATACCCATTTATGGCTACTATCATAAACACCAGTATTTCTTTTGCAACATCAATTTCATCGCCACTTAAATCATTCCCCACGTTAACATAACTATAATTTTTTGCCTAATATTTCTGGCTCTTCCCTTATTTTTATCTCGCCAAAAGTAAGAGCTACGAATACAGGTCCATTTTTGGTTAATTCAAATATCGTGTCTAGAGATTCTTCTGTGAACCCAGGCTCGCAATGAAACATGTGGTAAACCTAAGTCAAATTTATCTCTAATATATATATATATATATATATATATATATATATATATATATATATATATATATATAAGACCTGGCACTGTAGAAGTGAACCGTCAAGGCCAATTTCTTTAGCTCCTCGTCGTATTCAGCTGTCTGACTGATTTTCCCGTAGCTCTGCCGTTTACTCTATCTACTAACTTTTGCAGTAATTGTTGTGCCACGCGGCTTGAACCTCATTTTGATGATTTTTGAGGCCCAGTCTATTATTAAGATCTTAGACAACTTCCCATAAATTTAAAATTCTGTTTTTCATCTGTTTAGTATTGGCTTTCAAATTCCTTAATACCCTAATTTTTTCTGAAAATTTTCTTTTTAATCGCATATTCTTATCAATGAGTTTTTTTTCTCGGTGTAAGTACTTGACTTGAGGAAAGCCCAGGTATAGGTGAAGCAGGTTGGGTGTGATCTTCTCTTGGAAGTTGGAAGGGTAGTATCTCTATTGACGTATGAAGAAACTGATCATATTTGTTTCAGTTTAATCTGCAAGAAATTATACCCATTAGAAGCTATATTTTTGTATATTCAATCAGAAAAAATAAAATACAACACTTACAGGAGCAGACAGAGTGGGTACTGAATCTTTCAATAATACACGTCAACGGTTTCTTTGTATAAAACATTTTTAATCTAAATGTTTACTGAAAACTGTTGAGTTTTTGCACGGAGTTCAACCCGGTCTATTTATAACGCGTAACCATTTGTCACGTAGTTCAGGTCGAGAAGGTTACTTTGAAAAAGAAAGAGAATAATCAGAGGCAACGCAACGCAATACAACATATTCTAAATAGCTAGCCACATATTTCAACATAACAAGCATAAAACGCAGTTAACCGTTAATAATGATGCATTTTTAGTCGGTTATAATAATTAATAACGGACATTACAGGACATTATACAGTATTGACTTAAACATATGTTTTCTTTTATTCAGTTTAAGGTCCTAGACAAGACTTTTATCGATAATCATGTCGTCAGCATTTTGTCAAGCCCTAGCGTAACCACAAAATTTTATAAATTCCTAAAAAAATACTAAAATTCCACTTGCAGTTATGAAATATAACCACAGGCAACAACGTAATTCAATATACTATTGTTAAAACTATTGTTTTAAACATATTTGCAACAAAAACTAAGTCAAAAAGATTCATAAAATTCCAATGACAAAAATCGCATTTACCTGTAAAACGTGTAGTTATTTGGTTTATTTCTTCTTATCATGTCACAATTGCTCACCGCACATGATACCATGATGATACAAAACACTATTTTGTTATTTATTTGCTACAAATTGTATATTTTTTACAAAAATCATCATCACGTCACAGCAGCTATGGCCTCTTACCCGAAAAAAACTTGACACATCGTTACTTTGTTGTGCATCTCTTTCTGTCTTGCGTGGTATTCTATGAATACAAATGTCTCTTTCCCACGCACAGGTCGTCTTTAGCGTAAGCGTAATCCTAAGTCTATGGTAAAAGCAAGCTTCTGAAGGATCTCCTAGGTGTGCGTTGTTTGTAGTCAGCAGTGGCTGCATACAACCCCCGGTACGACATACTCCGCCGATCGTCGAGTCCCCGGATTCCGTGAGGCGTCAAGGTCACCGGCCCCTAGGCTGATTCTTAGGTGCTCTAAAACGTTCGTGTTTTCTAGTGCCTAGTCGCGAGTTCAGAGTGCCACCTCCGCACTTCCCCGAACCCTTTTGATATAAAACGGGTAGGCAGTGCCCAAAAGTGACGAAGCTAACGTTTACCATCCCTACCATCCGCGTCGCGCAGCCGCCGATCGGCTGGTATTAGACAGGGCCTTAATCTAGATTACCTGACTGACTTAGGTAGGTCGTATCATGTCCGATAAGAACAAGGGGGAACCGCCCCCTCCGAGTCTAAGAAAACCACCGGACCGAAAAGGTGTGTTGGATCGACCACTGGTTGTGAGGGATCCGGCGAATCCGGAGCGCACGAGAATAGTGTCATCTTTCTCACAGATCCCTCAAAGAAAACCCGTCTCGCCGCGGAAAGAGCCTGCACAGGGCGTCGCGCTCACGCCGGCCGTGTCTGAGCACACCCAGTACACCCCCCACCCGTAACACCTATGGAAACGGCGGAACCCGCAGAGATAACGGCAACCACCGGGGCGACTCTACAGCCCCCCGCCAACCCCGCCACAGAACGGCAACCCTCTAAAAGGAGGAGGCGGGAGAGGAGCAGGAAGAAGTCGCAGCCTCCTCAGGCTGTTACCTCTACCCTGACACCAACAGGACCAGTAGCCTCACAGGCACAGATTACTTGGGAGACAACCAAAAATAGCGTGAGTAGAGTGCCAGAAAGGGCTCTATCTGAAAATAAAGCCCGCTCTACACATAGAGCGCGCTCTACCCATAAGCCAAGAGTGCAGGATTATCAACACCCGAGACCAGTGCCAACGCCTTCATATAGGAGACCACCTACTGCCGGCCTCGAAACAGCAGATGCAATCCAACGACTGGTTGGCATTGCCATCGAGGTCGGCACACAAGTCCTGGGCGATATAAGAGCCGGGACCGATCCAGTAACCGCGATAATGAAGGCGCTGGTAAACCTCCTGGCCCGGCATTACGGAGGAGAGTAATCTGCGCCTCCTCTATTGAAATCCGGACGGAACACGGCAGAAGCTGCATGAACTCCGCACAGTCGCCCAACAACAGGACTTACATGTCATATTGCTGGGAGAGACAAAGTTAAATCCAAAGACGCATATAAAGCTGCCAAACTACCATCTGTACAGAAGGGACGAGGTCACTTCTCAAGGAGCCGCCTACAGAAGGACGGCGGTTCTAATGAGGAGGGACATCGTCCATCAAGAGCTGGATTTACCATCATACCAGACAATGCGCTCTATCGGCATAAGAATGGAGGCGGCGGGCGAGGAACTAAGGATCTACGCAGCATACCGCCCGCCAGGGACTCCATTCTGCTCCTCAGACATCCAGACGGTGATGGAAGGCGAAACACCCACCATCATCGCCGGGGACCTAAACGCCAAACACCCGGCGTGGGGGTCCAGAGTGATCACCCCGCCGGGTCTTGAACTTTACGAAGACGCGGAGAACAACAGCTATGACGTATTAGGTCCCGAAGAACCGACACACGTTCCATCTGATCCACGGAGACGTCCGGATGTATTGGACATCGTGCTCACTAGGAACGTCAACTACCCGATAGTGGTAGAAGTGCTGTATGACCTCAGCTCACAGCACCTCCCGATTCTGATAACTCTTGGCCTAAAGGCGGTGACAACGCCGCCCAGAGCATTCAAGACACGTGTCGACTGGAGGCTCTATTGCCAACATCTGCAGGAGAGACCTCCAGTCCACCTTCCCATAAGCACAGCGGACGACGTAGAGGCCGCTGCTACTAGAATTACCAAGAACATCCAGGAGGCCCTCCACGCGGCCTCTACGATCGTCCCGATCACTGCAAGGCGAGACGATCTGCCGCGAGAGATATGCGTGCAGATCAGGCGCAAGAGAGCGTTGAGGAAGCTCTGGGCGCGCACTCGCTGCCCTAGATTGAAAAAGCAACTTAACACCTTATCGGAGGAACTGTCGGTTGCAGTCCAAGCCTTCAGAGGAGAGGCCTGGGATTGGCGCATCTGGAAGGCGGATGAGCATGATGCGTCGCTCTATAAACTGAACCGACAGTTGACCACAACCAGACCTCCCGTTTGCCCGCTGACCAACAGCGCGGGTGAACGCTGCTACGATGCCAAGGGCAGAGCGTATATCCTAGTCGAGCACTTCGAGAAGCAATTTATGCCGAACCCAGCAAGTGCGGAGTTCATGGAGCTTCATGCCCGGAAGGAAAGTCGGTAAGGAGTCTTCTGCCCGCTTGGGAGTGGTTCATCTCCCCCGCTCAACTGCGGAGGACAGTAACCCGCCTGCAACCGATGAAGGCGCCGGGGCACGATGGGATTACCAACGCTGCACTCCGACAGCTGCCCAGAGTCCTAGTAGAGCTTGGTCGACTCCACAATGGGATATTGCGGACATCCCACTTCCCGGAGGACTGGAAGAAAGGCAAAGTCATCGTTTTTTTTTTTTTTTTTTTTATAGAAGAGGGGGCAAACGAGCATGTGGCTCACCTGATGTTAAGTGACTACCGCCGCCCATGATCAACCGCAACACCAGGGGAATTGCAGGTGCGTTGCCGGCCCTTTAGAAAGGAGTAAGCTCTTTTCTTGAAGGTCCCCAGTCGTATCGGTCCGGAAAAATCACCGGTGGTAAATTATTCACACAGAGGTAGTACGCGGAAGAAAACTCCTTTTGAAACGTACAGTGGTGGACCGCCAAGCATCCAGATGGTGTGGATGGTATCGGGACGTTTGCCGTGTAGTGCGTTCACGAAATTTGGCGGCTGGGATTAATCCGAACAATTCCTCAGAGCACTCCCCGTGATAGATGCGATAAAATACGCAAAGAGATGCAACATCTCTTCGCAGCGCCAGTGAATCGAGCCGATCGGAAAGCACTCGGTCGTCGACGATTCGAGCCGCTCTGCGCTGGATGCGGTCAAGTGGAAGGAGCTGGTACTGGGGAGCCCCAGTACCAGCTCCTTCTTGCCGAAACCCGGGAAGGACAGGCGTAGAGCTGCCGGCTACAGGCCGATCACGCTGTAACCACACATAGCTAAACTGCTAGAAAGATTGCTGCTAAGACGTCTCCGTCCGTGCATCCAATTTCGGGCGGAGCAGCACGGATTCAGGAGGGGTCACTCTACAGTCACACAGTTGACTAGAGTGCTGCACCTGCTTGCGGCAGAGTACAATCGCGGTCGCATATCGTTGGACGTCTTTATCGACATCGAGAAGTTCGACAGGGTGTGGCACTCAGGATTGCTTTATAAGCTGTACGACAGACCAGTGTCCCTCTTGCTATGTTGCGGCTAGTGGCGTCTTTCCTGGAAGACAGGAAGTTCTACGTCTGCGTAGAGGACGCCGAGTCCGCAACCAGATCCATTAGAGCCGGCGTTCCACAGGGCAGCTGTTTGTCTCCAGTCCTGTACGCAGCTTATACTAACGACATCCCAACACTGGCAGGCAGGCTCCAAGAGTGGGAGGACGACATTGAGCTGGTGCTATATGCGGACGATAGCGCCTATTTCACCTCGTCCAAAAGAGCCCACATAGCCACTGCCAGGATGCAGCGTCTGCTGGACCTGTTGCCACCATGGCTGGACGAGTGGAGGATGGTCGTCAACGTTGGTAAGATAACCGCTCTGCTCACTCGCTGTCTCAGAAAATTTCCACCTCCACTGACCCTCAATGGCCAGAAGATCGCGTACCAGAAGGCCATAACCTACCTTGGGTGTAGGATCGACAGGACGCTGCACATGACCGCGCCCGTCGACTTCGTCGTCCGCAGAGCCCGATGTGCGCGGGCGACGCTCTTGCCGGTCCTGGCATCCAAGCTGCCGATCAAGACCAAGCTCCGGATATACAAGATGTATATCCGGACCATTATCACCTACGCTGCTCCGGCCTAGTACGCGCTTCTGAGTGACCCTCTGAGGCGGCGACTGCAGGCCCAGCAGAATCTGACATTAAGGACGATCGTCGGAGCAGGTCGCTACGTCCGGAATGACGTAATAGCGGCCGATCTGAAAGTCGAGACCATCACCGACTTCGTAGCCCGGCTGGCGCGCGGCATGATCGACCGCGCCGACAACGGGCCACATAAACACCTCAACGGCTTCGCGCCGTTGCAAACCCGGCCCCCGGCCGACGGGCGACCTTTTCCAAGAGAACTCCTTTCTATAGCGATTAGAGAGTCGAGTAACAACCCTCAATGCCGCTGATAGGCCAACTTCAACTTTTACTGGACAACCTCCTTTTTTCCCGTAGATTAAAAAATAGTAGTAGTAAAAAAACATTTCTTACTACGGAACATCCGTACTGGATTACCTAGCCTGTTAAAGGCTCCTAGGACTGGCCCATAGTGGTGGACCATGAGGAAAGTCCGGGCAATGGGGGCATACCCCGAGGCCCGAGACCTGCAGGACTCCACAGTCCATGCAGACGACAACGGTTCTGAGGACTTTTATACCCCTGACATACGAAATCCTGTTTTGCTCGCAAAATTTCGTATTTCGTAGGAGGTGTATGACGGGTCCTTGATTTTATATGGACTTGATAAGTTCGGAATCCCGAATCGGAATTCCGAAACGGAATTCCGTATATATGTAGCGGACCTAAAACTTAGTGATTGATGATTATTTGCTTCACTCCTTCACTATTATCTTGTGCCTGCTCGGTCGTTTAAAAGATCGCTCAGTAGTAGTCATAGAGGAAAATAATATATCGGACAGTAGTATTTCATTACCGACAGTGAACTAGTTAAATCTATAAGTTCTATAAACTCTATTCAATCATCAGTACTACTAATAAATAATTTAAACTGTATCTATATATATGGAATGGTTGTCTCAATTAGTCAGTCTTAGTCGGTCGGTCGATATCTCCTAAAATCGTAATGATGTTCACACGCACACACTCGTTCACATGATTAATTTCTTAGTCAAAATAAATCAAATTAGTGTAGAAAAAATAATTAGCGTTATTGAAATAAAATCCTATAACCACAGCAGTCCCGCAACTTTTCGGATACCAAACATGTATGTTTCTTTAACGTCTCATTTCAACGTATCAGTGTTTATGTATGTATATTGTTTTTTAAAACAAATATCAACTGTCCCGGCCAAAATGCCCGCTTTGGCGCATCTGTCCAACCCTGAAGTTTATATGTAAATAGCAACCTTCTAAAGGTTGTGGACAGACGCGTACTTTTTTAATAGCGACCTTTAGAAGGTTTTGGACTGACGAGAGGTAAAGGCATTCGTTGGCTCTTGTCCGCATGTCATACTTACTGACTCTTTCGTTCGTTCGCTTTCGTACGATCATTTGCACGCGCACGTGTGTAAGAAAAAGCTATTAGATCACGATTACAATCAGCGGTCGGAAACGTATCTTCTAGTACAGTGATGAGACACGTTTCCAATGAAGGCTAGTAATCTTTCGCTCACCAGATGTCGCTAGTTGACACTGAGGTTTTTTTGTTACAAAATGTCATTTAATTGAGAACTCAGTTTTAAATAAAATTTCATCAGTTTCTAGAGTATTATACAATTACACAAAGAGCTTCAGTGGTTTGTTCTTTAACTTTTTGCACATTTTAACTCTTTTTTTTATTTTTCTACCTTTATTAATATATAAATCAATGGTATGGTTTAATTTCGATCTAATTATTATATAAGGTCACCCGAGGCAAGTATGACAGTGGGGCAAGTGTAACAAATGCAAATTATACATCCTAAACGCTGTTTTTGGTTGAAATCCCTCAATTAAACAACGCAGAAAATTTTACGCTATTGAGTGTAGTGAAAGTTGATAAAATAGTTGAAGCTATGTACTTACATAGCTTCAACTATTTTATCAACAGACTTAATTTTTTAACCACTCAACCGGCGACCGATAGCGCAATTTTAAGAGGTGAAGTTATTGTGTTACTTTATTATGTCATTAAGTTATTTTAAACCAGATACAAGTGAGTGATAAAGAATAATATTGGTACTTGTAAAGTAATGTTTCTGTGACCTGAAATCCACTATTCCTTGAAATACGGATACAGATACATTTACCCCATCTAATACCTAACATCGGGGTAAGTGTGAGTGTGACAGTGTCACGCTTACCCCGATCATCTTGTATGAGAATATCGTAATTAGTGATGGGATAGCCTATCATTTTTAACCGACTCATAAATGGAGGATGCTGTTTACCGGTGTGTTTGTATGTACTATTTAACTATTTATACTTAAGTGCATACTTTTTTTACTTAATACCAAGGAAGAAATACATGTCAAAGAAAAATGTCAGAAGCAGAAATAATAAATGTTATCAAAACAGATACAGAAGAGGATACAAGTATAATTTGATTTTAGAAGAAAACTATACCGTTTTAGTGCAATATTACGAAAAGAAAAAATGGCAGTATTATGTTGGGAGTACAGAATATTGAAAATTATGATCGGTAAAAAGTGTTATATTAAGCTGCGTACAGACCGGCCAAACGAACGCCAACGAACGGGTTTCGTTGACCTTCGTTGCTGCAATCTGGACGGCTTAGCGAATGCCAACGATCACTCGTTGGCGTGTGCCGGCGATCCGAAGCGTGGCGGTAACATCAAAGTAATCGAGCTATTTGATAGAACTCTGTTTGGACGGTCGCCGAAGGCCAACGAACGAACGCTCAGTTGAAGCAAGAGAGCGTAGCGTGTAAACGTCCAATTTGATAATTACTTGGATATTTCCCGCCATTTAGATCATGGGGAAAAACAAAGAATGGAGTATCGACGATATGTTTGTATTAATGGATTTGTATAAAGAGAAGCCGTGTCTTTGGGATCCAACAAATAATGAATATAAATTGAAAGCGAAGAGAAGTGACTGCTGGCTAGAAATTGCTAACATTCTTAATTGCGATGTCTCCATCGTCAAAAAGAAAATGGAGTCATTGTTGGCTTCATTTCGACGAGAGCGGCAAAGATGTGAGGAAACAAAAAAATCAGGTAAGTACCTATTAAAGCTTGCAATACCTATACCTCTTCTTCTTCTGACTCCCATCTGACCTCCGTAAACTAAAAGGAAACCATAACCAACCCCAGGATAGAAATAGTGGCACCAGTTACACGGTGCCTTATCCCTTGATCGATTTTTCTTGGATGTTCATCTATACATGTATTTGGTACAAGCCTCGAACTTAGTTTTGGGATAACTCATAGTTTGGGGCTAGCTCAATCTGTGTTATTTGTCCGTATATATTTATTTATTTATTTATTATTTTTACGATCTGCACGGGAAGAGAAGCAGCTGGTTAATTCTATGTTTTTATTTCACTCCCAGACAAGTATGGGAGACATTTACATTGCAATCCTATATCTATGATAACTATATATACCACCTACACAATGTGTAAACTCAAAGTACGCCAACCCGCAGCCACGAAGGTTGTCAATAAGTAAATAAATACGGACAAATTAGTGACAAATTACTGTGTGTATACATAGTTTCATTTCTGGGAACATATGAATATTGAAATAACGCCTTCAGTTTTATGCATAACTATTTTGCCAAGGTACTTGGCCTACGGTGGAAAAATATTCCGCAAATTCATTGCGTATTTGCTCAGTACTTAAAGCAGATCTTCGTGGAACGTTCAGTAATGGAAAATATGAAGCAAGTGGGTCTTCTTCATTTATTCTTCGCCAAGAAACCAACGTCACAGTCCCACGATCATCATGATCAAAAGTTCCCCTGGGTGTATAAATACATCTGGATAGCTTGCTTTTTCTTAAAAAGTTGTGTAAATATACACAGGTCATTATTACTGTTATAGCTCGTTCTGGTTCAAGAAGCATTGGTTTTCGTAGAACTCTGAATACGGATGATAGAATTCCAAAGGAGTTTTCCACAACTCTGCGAGCTCTACTTAATCTGTAGTTAAATAGTCTTTTTACTGATCTGGACTCTTGATGTCCTGAATAAGGTTTCATAATATGCTTTTGCATAGGGAATGCATCGTCGGCCACTAAGACAAAAGGCATTTCCATCTGACGATACGGAAGAGCGACATCTGGCGGTAATCCTAATTCATTTCGTTGCAGTTTCTCGTAAAATTTTGTGTTTCTAAAAACACCACCATCTGAAATCCTCCCTTGGGTTCCAACATTCACATATATAAAACAGTAGTTTGCATCTACTATTCCTATTAATACAATACTGAAATCAGACTTGTAATTGTAGTAGTCAGTAGTTACGTTGTACCAGTTCTGGCGCACTTGTAGAAAGGTTGTACCAGTTCTGGCGCACGACGTTCGTCGACTCACAATCCTAAAAAAAAAAAAAAAAAAAAAAAAAAGGTTTTGGCATGCTCTGATCACGAATCTGCGGTCCATTTTTGCGTAGGATGCACGGTTCCGGAGATGTGCAGATCAATTAACTCTTATCTAATTGATATCCGCTGCGAGCCTCAACCGTCATTAGCGCTCCATTGTCCTTATCTACTTATCTATTGTTGATTGACTACCGTCATTATCTATTATTCGTCCAGCGTGTGGGTCGGCTTATGCTATTGTATTATACTCCTTTGTTCCTATCTACAACACTAATCTGAATCATCAATAAAACACATTACCTAAATTTGTTAAAATTTTTATTTATAAAATACAAAATCTTATTACTTATTATCTATAAAATAGGAGTGAAACATCTCATCCACTAACATATCGTTGTACAATGTGTTCTCTGTAAATATACTCGTAAAACTATGCATTGAACATCCCTGAAACTTATATAGCAAATACATTAAGCAATATTCGCCACAAACTGAAGTCCTATCAACATTCCAGTTCCATCTTTTAAACACATTACCTAATTTTGTTAAAATTTTTATTTATAAAATACAAAATCTTATTACTTATTATCTATAAAATAGGAGTGAAACATCTCATCCACTAACATATCGTTGTACAATGTGTTCTCTGTAAATATACTCGTAAAACTATGCATTGAACATCCCTGAAACTTATATAGCAAATACATTAAGCAATATTCGCCACAAACTGAAGTCCTATCAACATTCCAGTTCCATCTTTTACAATTTCGTACAGGTGCCCGTCCATATGAATCAAAATATTCACCGACGTCATTCGTATCGATATATAAAGCTACCCAATGTGACCCTGGTTTATCATCTGTACCCAAATTGCATATTACCTATCATATGTCATAAATTCTATCACATGTTTAATGTAAAATAATTGAAACAAGTTTATTCATTATGTAACCATTTATATACCAAAATGAACTTAACAAAACATAGATTCTTATGACACTATAGTTTATTCAAAATGACCTCCGTAATTTTGAATACAGGCCTTCAATCTGCGCGGCCAGTCGTCTATCTCACCACGAACGAGGTCCATGTCATATCGGCGGCTGCCTTAATTAAAGATGTCTTGAGTGACTCGAAATTGGGATGAGGCTTTGAGCACGCCTTTTCCTCCAAGTGTTAACATATCTTGTAATCTAACGGATTCAAATCTGGACTGGTCTTTGTGTCGGATGAAGTCGATTTCACGCGCCGGCAGCCAGGCTTTTTTTTTTGTTTTTAAAGAATGTTACCTCCACACTAGGTTTTTCTCCTGTATCGTGGGGGCAGTTTACAAACACAAATTTCACAAGGACAAACATCCAAACTCGGAACAATTACTTGTAGGTCGTACAAATACTTGTTCCGTGCGGGATTCGAACCCGCGACCCCCAAGCGCAGCCACTCATTGCTAAGCCACTACGCCACGGAGCTGTCAAAAGTCTTGTGTGCTCTTCGCTCTATGAGCTGACGCCGAATCTTGTTGGAATACCCAGTGCCTGTTATTGAACATGGTATGAGAAACAGGTTACACAAGGTTCGTCAGGACTGTATTTTGATACACAACTGCATTCGTTTTTAACCTTTCTCACAAAAATGTACCTCTGTTAAGCCCCAATAAGAAACTCCCAACCATACCATGAGCGAGGATGGAAAATGACCTCGTTGGACACGCGGAATACGGTTGCTCGCTTCTTCACTACTGTGTGCGTACACCTTATCATTTTGTTTGTTGTAGCTCTCTTCTACGGTAAAAATTTTTTTATCCGAAAAAAGAATTTCCCGATATTTTTTTCCCGCGTACCGCTTCACCAAAGCGCGGCATCTCTTCAGTCTCAGATCCATTAGACGAGCATTCAAACGATGTCCTGTTTTTCTTCGATATGCCCGAAGCCCTAAGTCTTCATTTAACGCCGTGGTTCTGCTTAACCCCATCTGAAGGGCCAACAGTTTCTGCTTACGTTTGGGATTTCTTTGAATTCGCACCTTTACAGCTTTTATCACTGCTGGAGTCCTAACAAATCGAGGGCGACCACTTCTTGACCTGTCATCTACACTAGAGTCTTCATTGTATCGTTTGATGGTACGATAAACGAATCTTTTGGTTATATTCAAATTTTTCAGTATATCAAAAAATTTAATTGGCGCGTAATCGCAACTGCAACACGGTCTTTTTTAAGCGTCCACTCCATATGTAAAAATGAGTAAAATTCTAAAAAGTATACAGTTTTATTTTCATGAACAATTCGAATTCAATAAACTTTTTTGTGGCCAGCATTCTAAAAGAAAAGTTTTTACTGTGTGACAATACTTATGACCTGACTAGGTATATACGTTGGTACGTGGGTGTACATGGGCAGTCTGTTAGCAGCATAAACATTATTTTCTAGACTGGGGTGAATCTTTTTCAGATGTTGTTGTACATCTAGTGTATCCATGATATTACTGCTATTAGTAGATTACTACAGTAAAATCTACTCAATGACTAACATAGGAATGATCAATTATGTGATTTCTAAATATTAAATTGCATTTTTTCTGTTATACAAAACGTATTTGAGTCATCAATACACTGAATAAGACGCAACACGAAGAATGTGAGATAAGGTTGTTGACGCATAAAGTTATTATCAATTCTACTGTAGAAATTCTTTAGATTAGAATTATTACTTACTGGTACTATATAAGACCAAGCAACTGCAGTCATGGAGTTAGTGTATGGTCGTTTGACCGCAGTGTATCTATCAATAATACATTTGTGTTACTTCAACGCATCAAAGGCCATAGATGTAAGTGTTTAATCTATTGACAAACTTACTTTTCTTTCTGTTATTTTTTTACGTGTGTATGATTTTGAACGACAGGCCTGTTGGTCTAGTGGTTAGTGACCCTGACTGTTATGCCGGAGGTTGTGGGTTCGATTCCCACCCAGGACAAATGTTTGTGTGATGAGCACGATCATTTGTTCTGTGTCTGGGTGTAATTTATATATAATATTTATGTATTTAGAAATATATAAGTATGTTTATCAGTTGTCTAGTACCCATAACACAAGCTCTGCTTAGCTTGGGACTAGATGGCGTTGTGTGATAGTTGTGGAATATTATTATTATTATTATTATTTAGTGTTAACAAATTATATTTAAATATTTTGTGTGTGTATATGATTAAGCCGTGGTAGCTCAGATGGTTAGCGCAAGCTGTAAATTTTACAGTACGTAACGCGGGTTCGATCCCCGCCGACACCAATTAAATTGTTAATTGCAATTTTAAGTGTTTATTCTATTGACACACTTACTTTTCTTTCTGTTATTTTCTTACGTGTGTATGATTTAGTGTTAACAAATTATATTTAAATATTGTGTGTGTATATGATTAAGCCGTGGTAGCTCAGATGGTTAGCGCAAGCTGTAAATTTTACAGTACGTAACGCGGGTTCGATCCCCGCCGACACCAATTAAATTGTTAATTGCAATTTTAAGTGTTTATTCTATTGACACACTTACTTTTCTTTCTGTTATTTTCTTACGTGTGTATGATTTAGTGTTAACAAATTATATTTAAATATTGTGTGTGTATATGATTAAGCCGTGGTAGCTCAGATGGTTAGCGCAAGCTGTAAATTTTACAGTACGTAACGCGGGTTCGATCCCCGCCGACACCACTTAAATTGTTAATTGCAATCATGTCTGAGAAAATTTCGAAGGCATGTGAAGTTCGCCAACACGCATTGAGACCGCGCCGCGGACATTTCCTAGCCATAAATACAAAGACAATAGCAGAAAGTAAAAAGTTAAAAAATACTTTTTTAACAATGACAGTCATTAGTTGATCATTAGTGAATGTGATTCTGTTTTCTTAAATTACAGGAAGAAAAGAGCAGAAGGAAGAAATGGGGTGATGGGAAGTAATGAAGAATGAATTGTTATGTGAAGTTTGTTGGAACAAACATATTTTAGTCACGTGTAAATACTTTTAACATTTTGGTTCAAAATGACACAAAATCTAAAAAATATTAGATACATCATCGACATGGACGGATTTTACATTACATATCCTCATAAACATTTTCAATGTAGAGAAATGGCTATTCTAGACGTAAAACTATCTAATAAAAATGATTCGTTTATCGATCATTATTTGTTTCAGCCAAGTTATCCTTTCAATTATTTGTCGCCAAAAGACAAAAAAACTGTTCGTTATTGTGAAATACACGTGCACGGCATTCCATATTTTGATGTGACCGAAGAATTAAAATGTGCCTACAAACAAGAGAACATCATTCCCATATTAAATTGGTATATTAGAAATTTGTGCAAAGACGAAGTGATCGCATACAAAGGTGGTTCAACAGAAAAACAATTTTTAAAAATGTTGACGACGAATGATAGAATTTTTAATATTGAAGAATACAAATGTCCAAAATACAATGATTTGGTAAATGTCATAAATTTAAACAAACGTTATGTGTGTAATAATCATATATTTGCAAAAAATAATCACAAAATTTTACATTGTTCTTGTGATGAAGTGTGGGTTTTTTACAAGTGGTTATTGCTTGAAAATAAAATTTTAAATTAATCATAAATTTTGTTTGATTTCCCAAAAACATTAGAGTATACATTACAAAATTGGTTCAACAGAAAAACAATTTTTAAAAATGTTGACGACGAATGATAGAATTTTTAATATTGAAGAATACAAATGTCCAAAATACAATGATTTGGTAAATGTCATAAATTTAAACAAACGTTATGTGTGTAATAATCATATATTTGCAAAAAATAATCACAAAATTTTACATTGTTCTTGTGACGAAGTGTGGGTTTTTTACAAGTGGTTATTGCTTGAAAATAAAATTTTAAATTAATCATAAATTTTGTTTGATTTCCCAAAAACATTAGATAGTATACATATAATACAAAATTGGTTCAACAGAAAAACAATTTTTAAAAATGTTGACGACGAATGATAGAATTTTTAATATTGAAGAATACAAATGTCCAAAATACAATGATTTGGTAAATGTCATAAATTTAAACAAACGTTATGTGTGTAATAATCATATATTTGCAAAAAATAATCACAAAATTTTACATTGTTCTTGTGACGAAGTGTGGGTTTTGTACAAGTGGTTATTGCTTGAAAATAAAATTTTAAATTAATCATAAATTTTGTTTGATTTCCAAAAAACATTAGACAAAATTGGTTCAACAGAAAAACAATTTTTAAAAATGTTGACGACGAATGATAGAATTTTTAATATTGAAGAATACAAATGTCCAAAATACAATGATTTGGTAAATGTCATAAATTTAAACAAACGTTATGTGTGTAATAATCATATATTTGCAAAAAATAATCACAAAATTTTACATTGTTCTTGTGACGAAGTGTGGGTTTTTTACAAGTGGTTATTGCTTGAAAATAAAATTTTAAATTAATCATAAATTTTGTTTGATTTCCAAAAAACATTAGGAACAAAATTGGTTCAACAGAAAAACAATTTTTAAAAATGTTGACGACGAATGATAATTTTTAATATTGAAGAATACAAATGTCCGAAATACAATGATTTGGTAAATGTCAAAAATTTAAACTAACGTTATGTGTGTAATAATCATATATTTGCATAAATTAATCACAAAATTTTACATTGTTCTTGTGATGAAGTGTTGGGTTTCTTACAAGTGGTTATTGCTTGAAAATAAAATTTTAAATTAATCATAAATTTTGTTTGATTTCCAAAAAACATTAGACAAAATTGGTTCAACAGAAAAACAATTTTTAAAAATGTTGACGACGAATGATAGAATTTTTAATATTGAAGAATACAAATGTCCAAAATACAATGATTTGGTAAATGTCATAAATTTAAACAAACGTTATGTGTGTAATAATCATATATTTGCAAAAAAATAATCACAAAATTTTACATTGTTCTTGTGACGAAGTGTGGGTTTTTTACAAGTGGTTATTACTTGAAAATAAAATTTTAAATTAATCATAAATTTTGTTTGATTTCCAAAAAACATTAGACAAAATTGGTTCAACAGAAAAACAATTTTTAAAAATGTTGACGACGAATGATAGAATTTTTAATATTGAAGAATACAAATGTCCAAAATACAATGAGTTGGTAAAGATTGATTTCCCAAAAACATTAGTTACAAAATTTATGATTAATTTAAAATTTTATTTTCAAGCAATAACCACTTGTAAAAAACCCACACTTCATCACAAGAACAATGTAAAATTTTGTGTTTATTTTTTGCAAATATATGATTATTATACATATAACGTTTGTTTAAATTTATGACATTTACCAAATCATTGTATTTTGGACATTTGTATTCTTCAATATTAAAAATTCTATCATTCGTCGTCAACATTTTTAAAAATTGTTTTTCTGTTGAACCAATTTTGTCTAATGTTTTTTGGAAATCAAACAAAATTTATGATTAATTTAAAATTTTATTTTCAAGCAATAACCACTTGTAAGAAACCCAACACTTCATCACAAGAACAATGTAAAATTTTGTGATTAATTTATGCAAATATATGATTATTACACACATAACGTTTGTTTAAATTTTTGACATTTACCAAATCATTGTATTTCGGATATTTGTATTCTTCAATATTAAAAATTCTATCATTCGTCGTCAACATTTTTAAAAATTGTTTTTCTGTTGAACCAATTTTGTCTAATGTTTTTTGGAAATCAAACAAAATTTATGATTAATTTAAAATTTTATTTTCAAGTAATAACCACTTGTAAAAAACCCACACTTCGTCACAAGAACAATGTAAAATTTTGTGATTATTTTTTGCAAATATATGATTATTACACACATAACGTTTGTTTAAATTTATGACATTTACCAAATCATTGTATTTTGGACATTTGTATTCTTCAATATTAAAAATTCTATCATTCGTCGTCAACATTTTTAAAAATTGTTTTTCTGTTGAACCAATTTTGTCTAATGTTTTTTGGAAATGAAACAAAATTTATTATTAATTTAAAATTTTATTTTCAAGTAATAACCACTTGTACAAAACCCACACTTCGTCACAAGAACAATGTAAAATTTTGTGTTTATTTTTTGCAAATATATGATTATTACACACATAACGTTTGTTTAAATTTATGACATTTACCAAATCATTGTATTTTGGACATTTGTATTCTTCAATATTAAAAATTCTATCATTCGTCGTCAACATTTTTAAAAATTGTTTTTCTGTTGAACCAATTTTGTATTATATAGTATACTATACTAATGTTTTTTGGGAAATCAAACAAAATTTATGATTAATTTAAAATTTTATTTTCAAGCAATAACCACTTGTAAAAAACCCACACTTCGTCACAAGAACAATGTAAAATTTTGTGATTATTTTTTGCAAATATATGATTATTACACACATAACGTTTGTTTAAATTTATGACATTTACCAAATCATTGTATTTTGGACATTTGTATTCTTCAATATTAAAAATTCTATCATTCGTCGTCAACATTTTTAAAAATTGTTTTTCTGTTGAACCAATTTTGTATTATATAGTATACTATAACTAATGTTTTTGGGAAATCAAACAAAATTTATGATTAATTTAAAATTTTATTTTCAAGCAATAACCACTTGTAAAAAACCCACACTTTATCACAAGAACAATGTAAAATTTTGTGTTTATTTTTTGCAAATATATGATTATTACACACATAACGTTTGTTTAAATTTATGACATTTACCAAATCATTGTATTTTGGACATTTGTATTCTTCAATATTAAAAATTCTATCATTCGTCGTCAACATTTTTAAAAATTGTTTTTCTGTTGAACCACCTTTGTATGCGATCACTTCGTCTTTGCACAAATTTCTAATATACCAATTTAATATGGGAATGATGTTCTCTTGTTTGTAGGCACATTTTAATTCTTCGGTCACATCAAAATATGGAATGCCGTGCACGTGTATTTCACAATAACGAACAGTTTTTTTGTCTTTTGGCGACAAATAATTGAAAGGATAACTTGGCTGAAACAAATAATGATCGATAAACGAATCATTTTTATTAGATAGTTTTACGTCTAGAATAGCCATTTCTCTACATTGAAAATGTTTATGAGGATATGTAATGTAAAATCTGTCCATGTCGATGATGTATCTAATATTTTTTAGATTTTGTGTCATTTTGAACCAAAATGTTAAAAGTATTTACACGTGACTAAAATATGTTTGTTCCAACAAACTTCACATAACAATTCATTCTTCATTACTTCCCATCACCCCATTTCTTCCTTCTGCTCTTTTCTTCCTGTAATTTAAGAAAACAGAATCACATTCACTAATGATCAACTAATGACTGTCATTGTTAAAAAAGTATTTTTTAACTTTTTACTTTCTGCTATTGTCTTTGTATTTATAGCTAGGAAATGTCCGCGGCGCGGTCTCAATGCGTGTTGGCGAACTTCACATGCCTTCGAAATTTTCTCAGACATGATTGCAATTAACAATTTAAGTGGTGTCGGCGGGGATCGAACCCGCGTTACGTACTGTAAAATTTACAGCTTGCGCTAACCATCTGAGCTACCACGGCTTAATCATATACACACACAAAATATTTAAATATAATTTGTTAACACTAAATAATAATAATAATAATAATATTCCACAACTATCACACAACGCCATCTAGTCCCAAGCTAAGCAGAGCTTGTGTTATGGGTACTAGACAACTGATAAACATACTTATATATTTCTAAATACATAAATATTATATATAAATTACACCCAGACACAGAACAAATGATCGTGCTCATCACACAAACATTTGTCCTGGGTGGGAATCGAACCCACAACCTCCGGCATAACAGTCAGGGTCACTAACCACTAGACCAACAGGCCTGTCGTACAAAATCATACACACGTAAAAAAATAACAGAAAGAAAAGTAAGTTTGTCAATAGATTAAAAACTTACATCTATGGCCTTTGATGCGTTGAAGTAACACAAATGTATTATTGATAGATACACTGCGGTCAAACGACCATACACTAACTCCATGACTGCAGTTGCTTGGTCTTATATAGTACCAGTAAGTAATAATTCTAATCTAAAGAATTTCTACAGTAGAATTGATAATAACTTTATGCGTCAACAACCTTATCTCACATTCTTCGTGTTGCGTCTTATTCAGTGTATTGATGACTCAAATACGTTTTGTATAACAGAAAAAATGCAATTTAATATTTAGAAATCACATAATTGATCATTCCTATGTTAGTCATTGAGTAGATTTTACTGTAGTAATCTACTAATAGCAGTAATATCATGGATACACTAGATGTACAACAACATCTGAAAAAGATTCACCCCAGTCTAGAAAATAATGTTTATGCTGCTACAGACTGCCCATGTACACCCACGTACCAACGTATATACCTAGTCAGGTCATAAGTATTGTCACACAGTAAAAACTTTTCTTTTAGAATGCTGGCCACAAAAAAGTTTATTGAATTCGAATTGTTCATGAAAATAAAACTGTATACTTTTTAGAATTTTACTCATTTTTACATATGGAGTGGACGCTTAAAAAAGACCGTGTTGCAGTTGCGATTATGCGCCAATTAAATTTTTTGATATACTGAAAAATTTGAATATAACCAAAAGATTCGTTTATCGTACCATCAAACGATACAATGAAGACTCTAGTGTAGATGACAGGTCAAGAAGTGGTCGCCCTCGATTTGTTAGGACTCCAGCAGTGATAAAAGCTGTAAAGGTGCGAATTCAAAGAAATCCCAAACGTAAGCAGAAACTGTTGGCCCTTCAGATGGGGTTAAGCAGAACCACGGCGTTAAATGAAGACTTAGGGCTTCGGGCATATCGAAGAAAAACAGGACATCGTTTGAATGCTCGTCTAATGGATCTGAGACTGAAGAGATGCCGCGCTTTGGTGAAGCGACGCCGGATTCTTTTTCGGATAAAAAAGTAGAAGAAGTAAAGATAAGGTGTACGCACACGGTAGTGAAGAAGCGAGCAACCGTATTCCGCGTGTCCAACGAGGTCATTTTCCATCCTCGCTCATGGTATGGTTGGGAGTTTCTTATTGGGGCTTAACAGAGGTACATTTTTGTGAGAAAGGTTAAAAACGAATGCAGTTGTGTATCAAAATACAGTCCTGACGAACCTTGTGTAACCTGTTTCTCATGCCATGTTCAATAACAGGCACTGGGTATTCCAACAAGATTCGGCGTCAGCTCATAGAGCGAAGAGCACACAAGACTTTTGACAGCTCCGTGGCGTAGTGGCTTAGCAATGAGTGGCTGCGCTTGGGGGTCGCGGGTTCGAATCCCGCACGGAACAAGTATTTGTACGACCTACAAGTAATTGTTCCGAGTTTGGATGTTTGTCCTTGTAATATTGCTTAATGTCATTTGCTATATAAGTTTTCAGCCGGATGTTCAATGCATAGTTTTACGAGTATATGTTAACAGGAGAACGTGCTCAAAGCCTCATTCAATCGGTACAACCGATATGAGACTTTCGTGGTGAGATGCGACTGGCGGGTTTCAGGCCTCTATTTTATAGGTATAATAAGTGTAATAAGATTTTTTGTAAGTATTTTATAAATAAATCAATTTTACATACAAATTTTGACATATTAGGTAATGCGGGTCACATTGGGCTTTATTATCAGATGACGTCGGTGTTCTTTATAAAGATGGAACTGGAATGTTGATAGGACTTCAGTTTGTGGCGAATATTGCTTAATGTATTTGCTATATAAGTTTCAGGGATGTTCAATGCATAGTTTTACGAGTATATTTACAGAGAACACATTGTACAACGATATGTTAGTGGATGAGATGTTTCACTCCTATTTTATAGATAATAAGTAATAAGATTTTGTATTTTATAAATAAAAATTTTAACAAAATTAGGTAATGTGTTTAAAAGATGGAACTGGAATGTTGATAGGACTTCAGTTTGTGGCGAATATTGCTTAATGTATTTGCTATATAAGTTTCAGGGATGTTCAATGCATAGTTTTACGAGTATATTTACAGAGAACACATTGTACAACGATATGTTAGTGGATGAGATGTTTCACTCCTATTTTATAGATAATAAGTAATAAGATTTTGTATTTTATAAATAAAAATTTTAACAAATTTAGGTAATGTGTTTTATTGATGATTCAGATTAGTGTTGTAGATAGGAACAAAGGAGTATAATACAATAGCATAAGCCGACCCACACGCTGGACGAATAATAGATAATGACGGTAGTCAATCAACAATAGATAAGTAGATAAGGACAATGGAGCGCTAATGACGGTTGAGGCTCGCAGCGGATATCAATTAGATAAGAGTTAATTGATCTGCACATCTCCGAAACCGTGCATCCTACGCAAAAATGGACCGCAGATTCGTGATCAGAGCATGCCAAAACCTTTTTTTTTTTTTTTTTTTTTTTTTTTTTTTTTTTTAGGATTGTGAGTCGACGAACGTCGTGCGCCAGACTGGTACAACCTTTAAGTGGAACTGGTACAACGTAACTACTGTAGTCACTGCCTCCATGTATGGGATTTTGTAACACGCAATGTTTGCCATCGAGTGCCCCGATACAATGAGGGAAATTCCAGTTTAGGTCAAACATATCTGCAATTTTTTTCCAATCTTCACTGTTTGAAGGCATCTGCAACAAAAAACATTAATTTATGCTCACATAGGTATTTTATTCGTTTTAATGAAAATGTTGTTAATAGATTATTTTATCTTTATTTCAGAATGATTCCAATGAAACCCAGGAAAATATTATGAGCCGTGATTCAGATTATTCTGCACTTAGTACAAATAAAATATTTAAATCACCAAATAAATTACAACGACGGAAAAGTAATACGTTTGATCAACGACCAGAAGAAGCCTATAATAATATGCAGGAGGCTCTTAAAAGACGACGTGAGAGGGACCAAAGTACTACATTTGGAGAGCATGTTGCTAACAAACATAGATCATACAGTTTGCGTACTAAGTGTGTCGTCGAACATTTAATTAGTAATATTCTTTTTGACGCAGATATAGGCAAATATGAAAATTATCCATTTATTACACCGACTTCTAATTATTTGCAAGAGCCATATTACATAAGTCAATCTCCAGCTCGTTCAGATTCAACAACACCGACATCGCCTTTTCCCGTTGAGCAGCAGCCATCAAGAACTCCAACACCAACGATGACATCTTTTTCCGTTCATCAGCCGCCATCAAGAACTCCAACACCAACGTTGCCATCTATTTCATCGACATCAACTTTGACGTCTCCCTATCAGTATCAGATTTCAAGAACTCCAATACTGAATTTGCCAACTAATCGTTATTACGTTTATTTTTTCTTATTCTTGCTAACTCGTTTTGGTATATAAAACTAGCAATTATAATGATGTCGTCGTCGTCCATGATTAAATTGCGTGAAAGAGAAAAGAACCGGAATCAAGTGCCAACGAACCTTCGTTCCAGCACAAAATGTATTTGGATGTATTAACGAACTCCAACGAGCGTGCGGAAGCCAACGCTAGCGAACGATAAATATCCATCGTTGGGCGTTCGCTGGGCCGGTCTGTACGCACCATTATAAGCATTATGTAGACCAAAATAGAAGAAAACCCCAATGTGTTTTTTTTTTTATAAACAACGTTGATGACTTTTTTCTTTTAAATTTAACTGAATAATACATTTATTCAAATGTTCAATCCATCTAAAATAACATACGTAATATATGAACTAAAACATTATGATTATATAGTTATAAATTGTTAACGTTTCTTAATCAAATTTTATTGTGCACTTGGCATTGTTTTATTATACTTAAAAAACATCCAGAGCTAGTGTAGTAAATCTATTTAAAGGCACGTCACTATATCAATTAAAAACAGTCACACTTGCCGCATGTTAGGAGAAATTCATTATTACACAAAAATGGACGTTCAAATCGTTTTCATAGATCATAAAATATATCGACGTTAGTATCATCTCACCAATTTTTTCGAAAACCACAGATTATAATAAGTACAAAAAGAAGCGTACTGTCACATTTGCCGCATTGATGGGTAAGTGTGACAGTCTTCCACCTCAATTAGTTTTAATTGCCTCAAATTACAAAATGCTACTTGTGGATACTAAAATGCTTGATCAAACATACATCCACTTCATAATTGACGTTATGAAATTGAATTCTCTATATTAAATCCTTGTAGAGTAGAAGTATTTAAATGTCGATTATAGTTTTAATTAATTTGTCATACTTGCCTCAGGTGGCCATAATATAACTAATAGTACAGAAAGAACATTAATATTGACATTTTTCGAACAAATTGACTAATCGTTATGAAATCTGACAAATATACACCTCATTTTTAAGTGGCGCTGCCCTGGTGGCAAAAAATATCGTGGATGCCCTCATTCGTTTATCTTTAGTATAAAGTAATCTATGCGTTTATCGTTCGTTCATTCGCGAACTATAATAGAATTATTTTGTCCGTGCAGTTTGGGTCATAAATCATCGAAGTATTTCGCTCTCTCTCCCACTCATGGGCCTTAGGGGCGAATATAGTGATGCGCATTATTGTTGTCGATAAGCGTTATCGTTAGTATATTTAATTTTGTCATTATGTTGGTTAGTGATAAAAATGAAAAAAATTATAAAACAACGTATTTATTAAAATAAGAATAATAATGATTGAAAATAAATTATTAATTAGATATCCATGTATTAAAAAAACTATAAGTACAAATGGTTGGAATGTAACAAGTTATATTAAAAATAAATATAAATATAAATATAATAAATTATATTTAAAATTAAATCTAAAACTATTTGCATTAAAATTCTACATCAGAATCATCAGAGTCATCGTCATCCACATGAATCATCTTCTGCCAGATGAAATTTCTTCAAGTCTTCCTCTCGGAGTTTTTCTGCATGCTTCATACAATCTTCCCAGCTCTTTTACGAAACGTTTAAAACTGCTTCACGCAGTAATACTTCGACGCCTGCAATTTTAAAAGTGCTGTTTTGGTTGCGTTTAATTTTAAAGGTGCGTTGTTCATTATGACGACTGATGGTTCTTCAAGACTCTGCAGCAGCTTTGTAAACCAGTCTGTGAAGCCTTCGGCATTCCTTTCTGAATGGTAATCCTCGTTCTGAAACTTCACAGTACGGAATACCCATATGGCTTCGGGTATAAAACCATATTTTGCGCAGCCTGCATAACAAACTTAAACAACATAATTAAATGAAAATCATATTTTGTATTAAATTATTATTAAGTCGTATTTCTTACATAAAAGATGAAAGAATATTTAGCAATTAGTCTGTCCCCCTTTCCAATTTTTGTGTTTAAGCCGCCTTATCCATCCTTGTCTAACCAAATTCGTTTGCGGCTGTGATTTTGGTTCACCCAAGTCTCATCTAAATAAATTCTTGATCGAGTGTCTTCACTATCTCTCAGGGTCTTGACTTTTCTCAGGAATTGTAGCCGTGCACAAACGATGTCAGTCCTTTCCATCAATTGTTTACGACCATCTGGAGCTTGTGTAGAGTAGTACCCAAGTTCTATGAGTATTTACGCATAGAAGAAATAGAACACTGGAATCCGTCAATTCTTTCTTTTGATCTACTCAAAATTTTAGCCGTGGAAAGATATTCACCGCTGCGATAAAACGATGACACTATTTTTGTTTAATTACACTTTTGTCAAAGTCGTCTAACGCAGTTACTGTACATAGCCGATAGACGCTTCCTCGCGGAGAGCTAACTTCTCCCTTTATACACTCTTTTTTTAATTTTGTCGACCACTCTAACACTCACACCACATATCGCCGCAGCAAGTTCAAGAGAACGGCAGAAATTAACACTTTGTAACTTTTCGGGATCTATTTTCATTTCAGTGAAAAATGTTAAAAAATTGTTGATAACAACACGTGTTTATGCTGGTATATTGATGCCATAGGGAAAGTAATATTTTGAATAAATTCTTCCGTTTTGGTACAAAACAAAGGAGTAGCCATTGTGTCACTAAAGAAATTCAGAGAGCGAATACGCATAAACAAATTTCTCTTCGATATATGTACTAAATTATCATTGCACTAATTTGCTGGTATTAGGCGGGGGTAATAATGGAAAATAAATGACTTATAACATAAAATTTGACACCATCCTTTGTATACCGCACCGCCGCCGTGTACCTACCTTCGATGATTTATTTTTTGTTATCGATAATGTCGTTGCGCCCGCGCAACATGCTCACACCCTAGCCGAGCTGAGGCCGAGCTATGATTTATAACCACAACTGCAAGGACAAAATAATTTTACTACATTTTAAGGCATATATTAACTTTGATTAGTGCGAGTGCAGGTGATTAATAATTGCGGGTAATTAGTGCAGGTGTGTAGTATAAGTAGTGTTCAATTCTGTTTAGTGGCTGTGTTTAGTTAATTCAGTGGTTAGCCTTTGACCAGCAAGTACTCGATTTAACTTTCTTAACCTCTAGCGAATATGTAGATCTCAAGTTTCTTATTTTAGTATAAACTTCTTTACTTCCGAACCCCGGTATGTTCATAGCTTCACTTATATGTAGAAATGCCACATTTCGGTCTCCTTTAATTTTGCAGTTAGGGTATTTACTATTGTAAAGACATTCGTTTTAAGATACTCCTGCGCAAATGTCTTCGGTCCACTTTGCCATTTTTGCAACACAAGCGAACGTCCGACGCTAATGGCTAAACAGTGTTGTTCAGGCGTGTTTAGTGAAGGACATACTCCGAGTCGTAGTCTAGTCGCAGTCCACTCGCAAAAAAATAAAACACGCTTCTAATTACTTTACTACGCAGATTACTAATCACTTGCACTAATCAATTGCTGTCCACACGTGTTTACTCTAATCAAAGTGAATACAGGCCTTTAAACTTAGTTCCTTCTTCATCAAATCATCAACTCTCTTGTTAAGCTAATCTATGTCAGCAACTATTTTCTTGTATTTTTATTGTTACTACTTACTACTTTTTTGATATCGCTACCTAGTAGGTACTTAGACTTACATGTCAGTGTGTTATTTAGAAATAAGGTGCGGTCACAAAATTCAGGTTTACCGTCTTTTGTATAATTAAATTGTTAAGTCCATACTAACATTTAATGTTTTGGAATATAAAATTGGTTATAACAAAAGAGTGATTAGATTACAGTGTTATTATTCTCTCATGGAGATTGAACACTAGTGTCATTGAACAAGACCAATCATCCGTTTCGTGCATGTGTACAACATAATAGAAGTCACTTTCGAATAATTTGTTTGTGATCGGCAAATAATTCACGACCTGAACCTGATCAAAATACAAGTGACAGAAGTGTGGTAGTGAATTGTGTAATTCCGACATTTAGTAAAAAACATCGTTTTTGGTGACTGCGGTTGCACCTGTTTTATATTCACTGGAAAAAACAAATGTTAATTTAAGGTTTTTATGCATTTTATTACATGAATTAAGCATTAAAGTATAACAGTGCTGATAATATTTTACTTTGAAATGATGTTTAGAATTATGTGATATGCCATATTAAACATTTTAGTATGCATCATACTGTGTGTAGGTGTAAGACAGCTCTTCCTACTTTTCTTAGACTCATAAGTACATAGATGAAATAAACGGAAATACATAAAAGACAAACTATAATAATAATCTGTGATCTGTATGCATTCAATAAAAAGCATTAAATCTTATCTAGAAAAAAATATTATTGCATATTATATTATAAATTATGATTATATTAATGTGGGACATACCTACATAATTATTAAAAGTTTGATTTACGATGATAGGCAAGTAATGATTTGTATCTCCAAATTATAAAAAAAATAAGGTGGTAATTCATTAATATGCAAGCAGCTGTACATATAACAATAATGTACAGTCAACACATTACAGATAAACTCTTAACTTTATTTTACCATCTTTTTATCACTATAAATATTGACAGCTTTATTTTATTACCCTAAATTAGATTAAGTCATGGATAACACTCCATCTAGTATGGGTGTGGAGTGTACTAGATGGAGTGACAACCTGGTAAGACACGCAGGAAATCGATGGATGCAGATGCAAAAATTGTATTATAGCTCAAGCTTATGATTGAAATTAAATGCTCCAAAATAAATGTTAAAAGAAGACCAAGTTTGGTATGAACCATGTTTGGGGTTGTCAGCTTTGCTGATAAAAAATATGAGATCTAAAAGGGCACTAAGCTCTATAGCAGTTACTAGATCATAGGATCTAGAGGAATACACAACATTCTTGGAAATACTTTTGAGGTTGGCATCCATTAAGATCTTTTATTGGTAAAGCTGACAATCCAAAATATCCTGTTTAACAAACTTAGGCCCTTTTTATATTGCTTTTTAGTGAGATATTATTAATTTACGAAAAAAAATTTTTTTTACTAATTTTAATGAATACTTCACCATAATGATAATGTTGTTTCTTGTGTTTATGCTTCATTGTTTTATATTCTTAATTCAAACTAACAGAATTTGTACAGTACAGGTATAGAGATAAATAAGTATTAATAATCTCAAGCAATAGATTAAATTTTGATACTGTATGTTTTGTTACTCAGGTATATTCTTAATATTATTAAAAATTGTGGTGATAATGTTATTTATGTAATGAATAATCATGTTAAAGATTTTTATTATAGTGATTTATTTTACAGATAATCTGTAACTATTAGTGTAATTGTCAATATCTCTGAGTATGAAATTTTATTTGAGTTGTAATTTCAATTTTAAAGTTTAAAAAGTTTATTTTTGTGACTATTCAATTCCTGAAATACTTTTGAGAGAAGAGGCTGCTGCACTGCCTCAATTAATCTTGGTGGATTTTGCATGTTTTTAACTTATATATAAAAATATGTATAAAAAAGCTCAAACTATTGTTAGATTATTTGAGGTTACTGGTAACAAAGAATCACAATTACACTGACAAATATCTGAAACATTTGGTCTTGTATCACGTAGCAGATTATTAATTAAACCATATTATTCATTTGTTAAGGTTCTGACAAAAATACCAAATCAACAAGGACAGTTATAGACCACTTTATGTTTTCATGACTAGGTAAAACATTTGTTGTCATGTAAAGTTCACAAGAAGCAACATTATTTGTGTAATGAATGTTCATGTCCACAAAGAGTATGTATATACATAAACATAAACTACTATGCTTAAGTATAGCCATTTCTTACAATTTTAAATTTAATAAATTTATGATTCTCTTTGAATTTAATAAATCAATTAAATAGATGTTTTTTTGTTCTATAGAGTGACATACACCCGTCATTTGGCAATCAAGTCAAAGGCGGGTGCTATGTCAAACTTTAGACAATAATATAAACCTTTTATTGCTTATTTACAATTATAATTTTAAAAAGAATTATTGGATCTCCAGTCAGTATCTCCATTTTGTGTTGTCTTTTTTTTATGGCACTTAAATTCCTCCCCTTTTTTTAGATAAATTCACCCCCTTGTGGGAAACTAGCTATGGTGGACTACTACAGAACATTGGGTGTATCAAAAACTGCTACTGAAGCGGAAATCAAGAAGGCGTATGTATCTCACACTTTGAGGCTTTTTATCACATTTTGTAATTTGAGCTTTGCAAATTAAAAAAAATGGTTTAAAAGTTAATTAAAGATTCTGTATGGTTATTTTAACATTTTGTTAGCAGTCTAAATGAATTGTTATTTTTTTGCACACAGTTATAGAAAATTAGCTCTGAAATGGCATCCTGATAAGAATCCTGATAATGCAGATGAGGCTAATAGAAGATTCAAAGAAATATCTGAAGCCTATGAAGTCCTTTCTGATGGTAAGATTATAAAATGAGTTTGTATCTACAATAAGCCGTTATTAACTATGAATTAACTTTAAGATACAATAGAAAAAATATATACTGACAGCTTTGAATTTATTGACAATAAATGAGTCACATTAAAATTCTGCATAATTGTATATGGTTTGCAATATTTTAACCATAAGGACTATTCTGATTCACTATATTTTTATTTCCTGAAAAGCGAAATATATTTACTTTGAATTGTCCACATAAAATCCTTGATAGGTAGCAAATTCTAGGTTAATATTTACTATGCCTTCCCAAAAATATATTTATTATTAAAAAAATATTTCTATTAACTGCACTACTTAGCATTTTTAATAACAAAATATTTAAACATTCAAAGTTTAAAAACAATAAAGAAAAGAAAAATTGTAACCTAAAAATATTATTATGAGATGGCATACTAATTTTTGTTATGAAATTATCAGGTTCTTGATTCTCCCTTAATTGACATATTCTCATTCATCTTTTATTATTATTGTAGCCAGCAGGAAGTTATGTTGTGTCCAGCATCTACAGCTACCTCTTTTGCATGTATTCACATTCTCATAATAAGTGTACATTATAATCTTGTTCTTGGGTAGAAAACAAGCGGAAAATATATGATGCACGGGGTTCCAGTCACCACAGTCACAGATATCAAAGCAAGAATGGAGTTAATGGGCACCGACACTTTAGCTTCAAGGGGTTTTTTGGAGAGACGCCTTTTCATCGGTTTTTTGGTAGTTGTCAATTTAATGTAGGGCTAGTTCTTAATTTAATATTATGAATATTATCATTTTATTCCAAATATATATTTTTCTAAATTATATAAATTATGATTATTGAGTCATTCATATTCATGTATTGATTATTTTTTAGATAAAATATCTTGTTTACTATTTATTTGCAGCAAATTCATAACAAGATTAACAATTTTCAATCCATTACATCAGAAAAATGTTTTAGATAGTGTTAAGCTTAATATTTCATGACAGTGGGTTGTTAGGGGGTAGTAGCTTCTCTGTTAGTTTTACATCTCATTGTTTAATAACCAATTAATAACTGTATACCACACATCATGCAATTGTAAAATGGGACACAAAGTGATAATATTCAGATAAATATTAAAGCAAATAACAATTTGATTTGGTTATTGAATTAACTACTAACAATCTTGAATTCTGAGTGCAACAATATTTGGTGTGAACTGTGACTTGGTTTCAATTCGAAGTTTTATCACTGCATGACATCACTTAACAAGGGGGGCCCTATCAATACATATCAATTATATTGTTAAAATTATTTGTGAATGTGGTGATTGATCCTTATATGTAATATTATTTTGTTAAATTATTAAGTAAATGATTTCGATTATTTTATTGATAAGGCCTTAAAGATTCCGCTTTAATATTCATGCTTCAATAGTTTGTAATAAACAACATGTTTAATTAAATCCATACATTTTAATAACCTTTGTTTAGTTCTCCCACAAATAGTATGTTATATACCTTATCTATTACAAACATAGATATGAGAGTACATATTAGTGTTTCTCTAAAATTAATTTGAACCATTAGAGGGCTAGGTATATATCATGTTGCTACAAACACATATGAATGTCTTAATGACGTCACCAAGTATAATTTAGTTAGTCAAATACATGTGTCATGATAGTTTATATGAAACTGATAGTCAATAAAAACATTAACCTCTTCAGTTTCCTGAATGAGTAATTTATGAAATATTTTATATGCCTAGGAGAAAAATTTATGTACCCAATGTACATTTATGCAAGATTAGTAGTATATATTATATAAAAATAGTTCTTGAAAAAACTATGAATAATAATAAATATAAAATAAAAAATATAATTTTAAAGCAACTTATAAAACAGTGTTGTTGATAACATGTTACAGAGTTTAATTTTATAAGTACATAAGTGTTTATGTTTGTATAGTTTCCTAAGTCAAAATTTAATTTAAAAAAGTTAAAAAAATTGATTTGACAATAAACTTTCACTGACTAACAAAGTACCTATCTAAGTATATTTTTATGTTTGCTAAATTTAACCTCTGCACATTATTTTAAAAAAATGTATATAATGACAACCTTTTTTGGAGTTTTAAATAAATTTTCTTTACTTTTTGTAAGCTTAATACTTTATTTAAATGCAGAAAGAAAACGGCGTGTATATGATCAATATGGCAAAGAAGGTCTTAACAGTTCGCGTGGCCGTCGTTCCGCCGCCGATGACGACTATGAGTTCGGATATCACAGCTTCCCATTCACATTCCGAGATCCCGAGGAGGTGTTCCGAGAATTTTTTGGTGGCTCTCCGTTTGGTGATTTGTTTGCTGGTAAATAAATCAAGGTATATTTGTAACATCTAGTGTCTTATTGACACATGCAAGATTCATACTGTAACTTTTTCATTTGTCCGGCTTACATAAGCTTCACAGCCATAAAATGGGCACTAGATCAAGCATCATGGTAAGGGAATCTCATAATGAAACACATATTACATTATAATCGTGTGGTGCAACTTTATAAAGGAAAACAAACTGTTTTATTCGTGATATAAAAGTTATATGAAAGTGTTTGGATATAAGAGTAGAGTGATACCTAGGAAAAGATTAATGAATTGTGTGAGGCTACGGATACGGAAGAAAGAAGTGAGTGATGAGATGACAGATGATAGAGAAGATATACCAACCCCAAATAACTTGCGATAAAAGTTTGGAAGAAGATTGACTCAAAGATTGAAAACGCTCCATGAAAACAATGATATGTTCTAAATTGTTTCCAAAACATTTTCATGTTGTAGCACAAGTAAAAACCACCACAACATGTTGTGACTATCTCAAGAAGAACAGAGAGCTAAATCACAGCTAAATGCTGTGTTTTGATGTTTGGGAATGTGTGATGGTCAAATATTCCTTTGGTCGCAAATAAACATTTATAAATGTTTATACACTATAGACGACATTGTTGTGCCCTTGTACATCAATGTTTTCTACTGTTATAATATTACTATTATTGTTTACATGTTTTAGTCTTACACCTATCATGTATAACGCAATAGAATTTATTTACAAAAATACAAAACGACAAACAACGACAAACAACGCTTACAGTTAAAACAACACAAAATAAATATCTAAAACATTTTAACAGATTTAAATGGACACGGATATCATCATCGGCATGGACGCAGGAGTCACCCGAGCACGTCGCTCACTTCATCCCTGTTCAGTCCGTTCGGGCTGGGATTGCAGGGTCTTGACGACGCATTCGCTCATGCCGCATTCAACGGGAACACGTTCACGTCGTTTTCGACTTTCAACAGCTCGCTTGCGGGCCCCGGCAGCCCCAATGTGAAGAGTACCACAACAACCACGCGCATTGTCAACGGAAAAAAGATCACTACTAAAAAGTGAGTACTTGATAAGCAAATAATGAGCCAATAAAGTTGTTAACTGAGCACTACAACGTAAAGCACGTGAAATTGTTGGTCCAAAGCCTGATTGCTACCTGTTTCATGTCGGAATATGAAAGTGAGGGAACAGAGGGTGCACCTGTGCTTGTGCACACATTCGTGCACTACAATACTGTACTGCGCAGATGGCTGGTCTCCGTTGAGACTTGCTGCTGTGACCTAAATTAGGTCTGGAGAATTTAATTTTTTCTGTCTGAATAATGACCCTAAACCAAATATTTTTTACGATACATTCAGTATCTACCATGTCCATGTTTCATCGTTTTTTTTTTTTCCTTAAGTGAATGAAAATGAATGAAATGCTAAAATTACTAAACCTATCCAGTTATATCGTATTACATTCAGCAAAGAAATTAAAAAAAAAAACATACAGTCATAGCCATAAAAGGAGGACACAGGGGAGAATAGTCCTTGTCATAGTCAAGTATTTTTATTAAAAATTGGCTTTTACAGAGTACTTTTTTGAAATTCAAAAGTTACACCATCACTCCAAGAACTCTACTAGATGGAGACATTGTAATTGTAAGAAGTGGCAAGAAAATCACAAGTAGACTATTTTACTCCCTATAGTTAACTATAGTTAACTTTTACCTTATAAAATACGTACATAAGTAAAAAAGTCCAAAGAAGCTTATTACTCGTATGTCCATTCTTATCTTTTAAATAGTCATCTTATTTATATAAGGTATCTGCGGGTAATAAAGCCTGTCGACTAATAAGGCCTAAGTAACAAAAGTCGTATTTATAATAACCACTCTCGCTCAAGGAGATAACAACATACTCCTATTACACGATAATGTCTCTACTAGTTTGAAGAGACGCGCTACCCCACGTCCTGCCACCAGAGTTGTATTATTTATCTTATGATACGTCCCCACTGGTTTGAGTAGTGTATATATTCTTTGGCACTGGACCACGGTAATATTATCTATACAGTATTGTAACTCGGCCGTATCTTTCAAATAAATGCCTACAGCCGCGCGGTACGTAAACAATAAAACAATAAAAGCGATAGGGCTGCCTGCCTACTTTGTGTTTCCATTTAGTTTTATGATTGTAAATTTACTTTTTTATATAAACAAATATAGTAGGTACTTTGTGAATTGAATAGGAAATGTTCAATAAAAATGCGTGTCGTTTTTTGATTGGTAGATTTAATTAAAAAACCATGTTTATGTTTTAATAACAAATCGGTCTTATAAATTTGCGACCGAAAAATATTTGCCCTCGGCTGAGACTTACGAAATGCTTTATTATTAGATTTTTAAATATAAAAAATCCGCTTTGTAATATAAAGCTTCATTAAAAATTGTTTTGGGAAACATGGACAACGTGGAGAAAAGGAATATCTTTTAATTGGTTATAGATACCTGCAGCTAATTTACAATTTATATGTTTGATTTTAAATGAAGTTCGGATTTATTATTTCTTTATTTCTATTCTACTATTTATTTCCTCCATTTTTTTATATATTTCGCAAATCATCACTGCGGCACAGTCACGACTGTCTGCATGCCGAGCGCATGCCGAGATCGAGGCGCGTAGGCATAGCTCTCGCTTCGTCCGTTTGTATGAATGTTGTAATACTGTAGATAAAATTACCGTGACTGGACCAATAATAAAAATCAGTCTAAATAAATATTAGATATTATGTTTTGTTATATTACACTTAGCTATCTAAAATCACAATCTTTATCTGTGTGAATAAATGCTTTGTTGGTCTTGAAGATTTGAATAACGTATTGTCGTAATTTTTTTAAATACGGTTTTTCTTAAATACTTGGTCGGCGGTTATTAAGGACTACTAAATTTCACCATAGGCTTTATTATACTCCCTCTCCGCGTGTAGTTTTTTTTTTCTTTTATAATGTATTTTATATGACTTTAAAAATATTGTAAATGCAAATAAATTGTACGCTTTTATTACTAAACTAATATCGTAGTCAGAAAACGACCTGGTTTCAGCTGTACAATCAATGCAAAGATAAAGTGTGTCGAAGAATTTGGGCTTTAACATTAGAAGCTACTAAGTTATGTGTGAATTATTCGTCCTGCCCCTAAGCTCTCTCGAACCGTGTTGGATTGCGATTTGATGATTGTGAGGGAATAGAGAGTGCACCTGTGCTTGCACATTCACAGACTATAATTCTGTACTGTGCAGATAGGCTAGTCTCCATGAAGACTGGCCGCTGGGACGAAAATTCAGTTAAAGAACACTCAACCCAACACTCAACTCAATCTAAAACTCGTCTAACTCGATTACTCTAGACACAACCGAAGCACTGATGATAATCACGAAGAGTGCGTTGTTTGTCAGTTTATTCATGATTATAATAATGACTTGACTAAGTGCTTTTAGACGAGGAAGATTATATTTTTTTAGAACTTTAAGTCGTAATTGCTGCATTTTGGTAATTATTGATCACAAATATTAAATATATTACGTATTTTGATTGGCGTTAAAGCAGTAGGCCTTATTATCCAACCATAGGCCATAGGTAAAATAAGGCCTACTAGCAAAGTTTTTAGAAACGATTAATTTTGTTTTTCTTTATGGCAAATGTTACAATTTTTCGTTCATGCTTTTTAGAAACTGTACTAATCTAACGATTTTTATTATTATGTAGAACAAATTGGATATTTTCACATTTTATTCAAATGTCACTTCGCTAGGCTTTATTATCCGCAGGTACCTTAATCCATTCTTTATAAGAATTCTATTTGTATGCACTTTGAATTTATGCAAAGGCAAGTCAATTAACATTCCCTGTAATATTAGTATATTACAGGGAATGTTAATTGTTATAAATAGCTATACATTTAGTAAAAGAAGAGCTGCTTGTTTTTATGGAGTCTGTACATTGGAATAGTAAGTTTAGATTTATTGCGCGTGTTTTAAATGTGGGCTTCACTTATTTTGTAAAGGTTTTAAAGTAGTCTCTTACATTATACGTGGTAGTGCCACGCTGCAGCTATATCATGGTAGTAGCATGAATGGGTCGACTCTCGTGCCGGAGAAGTACAACGCTCTCACAGAATACTTACCAGCGTAAAATAGCAGCTTAATACTGCTGTGTTTCGTATGGTGAGTGTAGAGATCCGGGGACCATTTTTTACTGGAAACGAGGCATTCCATTTTAGTCCTCAGGGGTGACAACTCACAATAATATAATATAATCCATAGGACATAACACTTGGAAATTGCTGCAATAAACTGATCTTGCTGTATTCGCATCAGTTAACAGCCTTCACTTTTTTACTGTATATACAGCGGAACTAAGTTTTCTTGACCCTTGTCCCTCAATATGAGGTTCACATTGTGAGCGACTGTAATCTACTAATTCATGTATTTTATCGTTCAAATTGATATGAGTACCTGCATATGGTAATGGCATTTGGTTTAGTTGACATCCAAAAGCAAGTTATTTGGTGTAAACCTTCGCAACGAAATTTGTGTGTATGAGGAATAAAATATTCCGGAGACTTGTGAATAAGCGCAATAACACTCCCTGAAGTACTGCTGCGCAATAATTATTACATTATACTCTCAGAATAAAAGTAGGCTTGTAGCCAGCAATAGAGTGTATACACACATACAGCTGCTGCCAACGCTTAACCGAAAAATTCTATACAATATGTAACTAACGCACACCTATGTAATTACATGCACATGTAACGTAATTAACGCACACTCTCAGACACCCCAATTAGTATATTATGTTATAATCATAATACATACACTGAATTTTTAGTTAAACATTTTTATGCACTGATTATTTATCAAATTAGTTATACTAATTCCGGAAGAATGTTGTGGTCACAGTACAAATCCACGAACGCAAAGACTTTAACGTGCTTAAAATAAAGTTCATTTTATTTATTTTTATTGAATGACAGAATTAGTAATAATACAAATGAAACTGCACTCTTAAAAGTCTTATTGCCTTAAGTTCATAACAAACTGAAATGGACCGTCCATTGATGACTGTACAGATTTAGTGTGACTGTAATTTACGTATGTAATTTATTATTTATACGGTACGTACGTAAATTACGTACGTAATGTATTATTTTTGGGATAAAAAATTACCTATATTAAAATGATAGGAATCGATTCAGTAAACGATTCTGAACAAACTACTTTCTCAAAGTGCATTAATTGTGTTACGTGTTGTATAGATGGAAAGTTGTGAAAGAAGTAATAGGTGGCACTATCCCATTAGTCGCCGTATACTTACGACATGCTAGGCTTGTAACACAGTTGACACATTTTTTTGTTACGAGTCCCACTTAAACATGAGACATATATGTCCCAGTAGACCATATATTAGGCTGCAACTTTACTTTTAAGTATAGATTATATTCTTCGTGTTTTTTTATTCATAAAATAGGTAATTGATTGTCAACAAACCTACCAATAGTGTTCAGAATGATAACTATGTTAATCTAATAGAAGCCTATTTGCTCATGCTTCAAAGAGACCAACAAAAGTGCGCGCACGTCAAATACAAAAGGATAGAATATTTCCGTGCATCTTGGCGATCAATTATCTGCGGTAGTAGGTGCAATAGAAGCAAAGAAGAAGTTAATCGAAAGCTAAAATAACCGACAACCGATGGGGATCAAAGGTTCGTGCAGGAAGTCGATGGATGCGGGTGGCTCAGAACTGTGCCAAGTAGCATTCCAGTAATGATAATGTTGATGGATGATCTTGGCGACCGATGGTGAATTGTTTTCCAAAATGCGACCTATAACTAAAGTGACAGATAGGCAATTTTATTTTGAAGGATTTTCGAGTAAATCCGCTAAACGGCTAAATGGTATTTGGCAGATCAAAGATAGCAGCAGTACTTCATCATGCAAGATCAAACTTAAGGTTTTTTTTAGGTTAAGAAGCTGTCCTTTTGGTTTTGTTGTATCATAAACAGAACGCCTAAATTTTTGATGCCAACTTGACCTTAGGCTCGATAAAACGCTTGAATTTGAATTTTGTTTAGGTTTCATTATTTAACAACTAAAGACGCAGAGTGCGAATAAATAGCATGACGCCATTGTATGTGACATCCAGCCTATCTCCGCCTGTTAAAAGTCCACTGCTGAACACAGGTCTTCCCCATAGATTGCCGCATAGGGCGAACAATTGGCATTGTTGCCACGCTTGGCAAGCGCGTTGGCAACCGCAGTTTATTTTTATTCGTTATTAGGAAGACGCTGTTCCTGATTTGTTTCCCTTTGACGCCTCTTACGACACCCACGGGATGATGTGGGGTATTGGATATTCTTACACCGCCACTGTACTATTATCTAGATGTTAGTGCTGTTAGTCTATGCGGCTCTTACAGCTTCATCTGTCTCAGGGCTCGCGGCCTGCAAGGCCACTGTACGGCACTGTCCTCTATACTCAAATGAAATTAAGTTTGCTTTATTTTAGCAATTTTTATTACCTAATGATTTTTTAAATTTTTTTATTTTAGGGTTATTTTTTGTTTCCAGGATCACGGAAAATGGACGAGAAACAATAATGTCTTACGAAAACGGGGTTCTTAAATCTAAGACTGTCAATGGAGTACCTCAGTCGCTTACATACAGTTAAACTGGAATAATAACTTACAACCAAACTTGATCCAAATGACAACCTGTACTCACCACTACAATATGAGTTACATGTTCCATTTACCATTTAGTTTTTGCTTTATTTAATGATAGTTTCCGATACTGTAAATTAATAGTGATGATAATATCAGAGTAATATTTCTAGTTATACCTAGGCTAATGTCGCTTTTCATTTTAACTTTAATATTTTTTTACTGCAATGAATACAAATAAAACTTTAAAGTAGGTTTCATTTTAATATTGTAAAATATTCGTGTTACGTTCTTGGCACGCCCATTTTTGATCTCAGTCTCACGAACGAATCCTTGCTTTTTTATATTATTATGCGATGTTTTAGTGTTCAGTGTTCATTAAAATATGCTAGTCGCAAAATGGCGGAGGATTATAGGATTCGATATCACGTGAAACGCGGAATCAAATACGCCGCATATATATTGCGGCATAATAGATCGCTTGTAGACACCCTGGTGGCTCACGTTATTGATAAGTATCTAATGTGTGACGTCGGTATTCAGATAAATTAGCTCTTTTTTAGTCAAGTTTAATTAAAATTAGTCAAGCTTTTTAAATATAAAAAAATATTTTCTAAAACAGTAACGGCATTATATTTGGTCTCGACCACTCTACTCACGTTCTTAAGCTCAAATAACAGTATATAAATTTAATTAACGAAATAATTACAAAATAGATGTTGATGAAAAATTTTTGTACATTGGATATTACATGGCCCATATCTGTAGATACTAAATAATTCATTTTTATTTAAAACAAACATTAATTTTATAATATAAATTTCTGTTGTTTGTGAAATGACCAAGATTTAAATATACTCGCACATGTTTCAAAATAATTACTAGGCCATAAATTTCAGGCACTTGAAGTAGATATCCTTGGATATTGTTCTAAATATTTGTTTCCAAACATAAGCCAACCACAAAGATAAGATAACACGATATCGATAAGGTTTACTTTCACATTGTAAAACGATGTCTTATAAATTAGAAATAAAAATGCCTGTTTGGAAAAATGATTATTCTGCTACATTAATTAATATATATTAGTTTACAATTTCGCTATGCTATGCTAATCGAGTACTTAATTACATTGCAATTCAAAAAAAGGAAAACAAATCGATGAAATTTGTTTGGGTAAACAAATGGTGACCCTTTTATTACAACAAACAACCACGATATAGAAGGCAACAAACTTTTACTTTTAAAACTGTTACCTTATTAAAGCTTGGGTTTTATTACTTAATGTTTAATAAAATTGTCTCTTTCAGTAATGAAACTGGTCATCAATTCTATGTTTCGAATTTAAATTATAATATTTTCTGATTATTTTATGCGTGTAAAATCTGTTTAGTTCAAAACTGAACAATAGTTCTGATTTGTAGTGCCATTGCTTTAGAGGTGTTTCCCATTGAATATCAACAACTCTTTGTCAGTTTAAATGTAGGTACATAAAATGTGTCAGTTTAAACTATTTTGATTCATACAAAACTGATTTAATATAATAAGCACTGCAACAGATATAAATAAAGAAAATAATTTTATTGTTTCTTTTATTTTCATCTTTTATTCTTCACACAGAGAAAAGGTAGAAAGGATCCCAAGTACCGTCTTTATTTTCCATCGTGAGAACTTACGTGGGTGATACACCCACGGCCTTGCAGCCACGCACTCTGAAAGTTCGGTTTTCATTCATGAAAAATATTAATCTGAAACCATGAAAAGTCAAGACTTAGAACTCAGGCCCGCTGCTAGCTGTTTGAACGCCCGCGTGCCATACCGATTAAGCCGCCCTCTATCCATGTCTATGTACAACTCTACGCTGATCTGTGAATCATTGGAAGGGAGCCGATAACGTTCAATCCGTTGGACTAATTCTATGATTACGAGACAAGTATCAAATATAATTAATATATTTATTATATTTGATACTTGTCTCGTAACGGCCATAATAAAAGATGAAATCTTTTGCTAATATTTATTATAGGGGAACGTGCAATACAGTTGGCGGGCAACTAGTGACTAACTAAAAAATCTTATTCACTAAGTATATAGATACAATATTGCAAAGTATACATGCGGTATATGTGTGCGCAGCACACCTACAATAGGTTGCGCTTAGCGATGAATATAAGAGCACAGCTTGGCGGGAATGTACACGCCCAAGAATTTTCTGATGTTCTCTTAAAATTGGGTGAGGGAACGCTACAAGTAGACAGTGGCCAGGTGGTTCTACCTGAGATACTTGGGAGAGTGGTGTCCACCTTAGAAGATTTGATTCGCCTGGTGTACGGGGACATCAATAGGATACCGCACCAAGATAATTCTTGGGTGTGTGATCGAGCCATTTTAACACCCAAAAAACTGGCCAAGAGCGTGTCGGGCCACGCTCAGTGTAGGGTTCCGTAGTTTCCCGTCCGTCACAATAAGTGTTCCCACTTATGAGTTTAAAGGTGGGTATCCATTATGTTCGTGCTCCAGCAGTGCTCCGCGCTCCTGCAACTGCTCTTGGTAGTGGGTACTGTTGTTTCCATCCAAGTTCAAAATGATTTTCCTAGAAAGTCCTTATAAAGTTCTACTTTTCAGATTTTTTTTCATATTTTCTAAACTTATGGTTCAAAAGTTAGAGGGGGGGGGACACACATTGTTTTTTTACTTTTGGAGCGATTATTTCCGAAATTATTGACATTATCAAAAAATGATTTTAATAAACCCGTATTCATTTTTAAATACCTTTCCAACAATATATCACACGTTAGGGTTGAAATTAAAAAAAAATCACTTCGCTCTTTACATATAGGGGGGCTACCCTAATAAAACATTTTTTTCCAATTTTTATTTACCACTTTGTCGGCGTGATTGATACACATATTGGTACCAAATTTCAGCTTTCTAGTGCTAACGGCCACAGAGATTAAGCGAGGACGGACAGACAGACATGGCGAAACTATAAGGGTTCCTAGTTGACTACGGAACCCTAAAAACGACCAAGCTTCAGCGATCAATGAATGCATTCTCGCGGAAATTGAACTGTGGTCGACCTAGATGACGCCACACATTACCCCGTAGAATTTCTCAATTCCCTCAGTGCAAGTGGACTGCCAGCGCACACCATTAAGCTAAAGGATGGTGTCCCAATTATGCTTCTTCGGAATCTCACTCCGCCAAAACTGTGCAATGGGACCCGGCTCAAAGTCGTCTCGCTGCGGAGAAATATCATTGAGGCGGAAATTCTAACGGATTGTGGTGTCGGCGAAACAGTGTTTATACCACGTATACCACTGATTCCCCACAATTACCCCTTTCAATTCAAGCGCGTGCAGTTTTCTGTGAGCGTGTGCTTCGCCATGACAATAAATAAGTCGCAGGGGCAGACACTGAAGGCTGCGGGTGTCGACCTCAGGACGAGCTGCTTCTCACACGGACAACTGTACGACGCTTGCTCCCGCGTCACCAGTCCTGACTCGCTATACATATTGAATGAGACCGAGGGAAAAGCTACGAACGTTGTTTACGCAGAAGTGTTACAGTAAATTATAACACTTCTGTTATTCGACGTCTCCAAAATTTCCTTATTAACCTGACGTCTTTTACCAGTAAATTAACTACATAACTTTCAAATTTTGAGTTTACTAAGCTAAATAGTTTTTGAGGTAGGTATCTAAGCTTTAGTATAAGTATGGGATGCGTCTTTTGAGTGTTTCTGTAAATCAACAAACTATCACTATTATTAAAATAAAAATAGAATAAAAAATACTTATATGTATAGTTTATAAAGAATTTTTTGTAGTGCATTCCGCACCGGATCGGTGAAATATCCCGTATATTGAAAAGTTTTTTATTGTATAGGCGATAAGTCTAGGCAACATATAGGCTATAATTTATTTTGGAAAATGGAACACCTGATGCAGAACCGCAGCAGACCAGCTAAAGTATAAGAGATATAAAAATGGTGCCATAGCAAAAAATATTCCACGTGAAGAGTACTTTCTGCTGTGAGAATAAATTTGAAGATCTGGATCACCTGTTGTGGAACTCCAAAGCCCAGCGACATAATAACATTTAAAGGAATGACGTCTTAGCAAAAGTTGTTTAGTCTGATGGGCATTTCCTGTTGATTTACAAAAATGAAAGATCTGGAACGTCTCGAATCGTCTCGCGCATCACGTTGTTTTCCCGTCCCCGGGCTCTTTGAATTCGATTTTGACGACCCCGTTGTCGCTGGCATAAGCAACAGGATCCGCGTACGAAGTCGCGGGCAGAAGCTAGTTATATTAATGAAATTCACAGTTTTGTGCGTAATATTTGCTACATCAATGACATTTTTTCGGCTGAGGAAATCCGAAATATTCGGTGTTTGGGGCAAACTTGTTATAATATATTTTACTAAATTGGCGAAGATGGCGGCGATTAATGTTATTAGTCGAATAGAATACTTTTTAATGTTCATTTTGGCATGCAGCTAGTCCGTGTTATTGAAGTTGAATTTGCAACTAATATAAATAGATAATTGATTATCGTGTATATCCGATGTTCACAGGGCGATTTTGGACATTGTTCTTTCATTCCTAACTTTATCGTTTGTTTACAGCGGCTCATGCTGAAAAATATTGATCGCTGTAGAAATACTAAATATTCCAAAAACCAAATCTGATACATACTTGAACAAGATAACACATTATTATTATTTTATATTCACAGATTTTTATTACAATATATTGTTTCGCTAAAAGTACGTAGGATTTATATATAATGTACTTATATGTTTTGGTCTTTATGGAGTGACCTGAAGGTGTACTTTGGTGAATACTAAATTAAAATAGGTGCTGGTTATGACTAGATGAAAAACTTTTAGAAAACGAAATAAATTTGATGAGAAAAAAAATTAACGAGTTACGATATGGCGACAATCGAAAGACTTTTTTAATATATACCTAATATATTAATTTCGGAAATATAACAAAAATAATAAATTCAAATAAAATGTAAAATTACAAAAAGAAGTTAAGTGATCTGTGGATGATGTCTGACTGCATAATAGTTAGACTGTCTTCAATATGTATCACGTGCTAGACATCGTCCTGGTGTATTAGGTTCTCGTTGGATAGAGGGATGACTTCGTTCATAGATATGCTCCTAGTGTGTGTTCTTATCGTTGTATTTATGGTATTAACTTGACAGTCCTGTGTTAGGTTGATGAAAAATGTTCCTGATAGTTTCCTATATTCTGTTTTCAGTCCGCATTGTTTTTTTAATTTCTGGTTCCACATTTTTGTAATTTCTGGTTCCATTGATACTACCGACCACTTATTTTCTTCAATCTTCTGCAATTTTGCTCGCTTCAGGTTCATGCGTGCACGAGTGCAGTAACCATCTTTATGCTTGATGAGTGAGATGATGCAATCTTCAGATTCCTCTATGGCTCTAGTATCCAGTGATTTGCAGAGGCAGGTATCTTCTGATAGCTTCTTGCACTCTTCTTCCAGGTAGGCGTAATCATCGCTTTCAGGTGCGGGGAATTTGGATTTTGGTATAATGGTTAAGTTTAGGTTGTTTGGTAAGGAATACATATATGTATATACATATATCTTATAACGAAGGTTGGATGGATGGGATTTCTAATATAAATGTTAAAGAACGTTCTGTACTATAGGCTTTAAGGCTAATATACTTTTCTACCTTATGAATATTTTCAATATTAATCTCCTCGACTGGATATAGTAAAAAGTTATTCTGCAAATTACTAAGTTCCGAAACTAAATTTCGTGGGTAGAATGCATTATACCTTATTGCGAGAATGCCATAGCATCTTCCAGCAGCATTAACTTATCTAAAATAATCTGTAAACTGAAACTTATTTGAATTATCTCTAAAAAGTGCTACTGGTTTCTTACTGTATCGGAATTAATCGAAATGTTTTTCAGTATAGATGTTAATCTCTTTTGGTTATCATCTTGATTAATTGTTTCGAAAATTCCTTTATAGTATTTTCAGCCAAAGATAGCGTTCGCTTCTGTGAGCTTTGGGTTTTATGGACCAAATTACGAATATTATTGATTTCGCTTTCAAATCGAATAGCGTCTTTGTTATCTAAATTACCGGTTATTAACTTCACTACGGAACCTAGTCCGTATAGAATACTGCGCCTAAATCTAATCCTAGGTGCAATAAAAATTATTTTCTTATTAATTAAAACTAATTTGTGTTCTATCTGACCCCTAAATGTTTTATGTAATTGGGTTGAAATGTTGTGTCGGATCTTGCCTGGAACACGAAGGCTCCGAAGAAGGTTGTACTGGAACAAGATGGGTTCTTCGTAAAAGCTAAAAAGCGCATAGACCTAGAATTAGGATGGTTTCCTTCTATCTCTGCTACATTATTAGGATGGAAGTGAATAATCTTATACCTACGGTCCTTTAAATGCCGGTTTGATTTTATCGTTTCTCGCTGTTTTAGCCACCTGCTTATAAACTATTTCACCTACCTTGAATGTTATCTCCTCTGCTGCCAGGTTTCGCTTCACTATTACCTGTTCCTTGCTTTTGGTCATGTGCTGACACACATTCCTAAACGGCTTTTGACGCACTTTGTGTATCGCATCGCAAGAAGATATGATTAGGTATATTTTTTCAATCCAAGTATAATATACTATGTTGCGACATAAACTGAAGAGCGATGAATATGATTTTTAAATTAATTGAAATGTACGTAGCCCTCCATTTTTACTCTGAGGTTAAAACCATAAGCCACCAGAGGGAAATTTTTATATTTTTTATTCAATTAATAGATAGACTTGGTGCAGCCACGCTGCAGCTATAATATGGTCGTAGCGCGAATGGGTCAGCTCGATCGGGGAAAGACTACTCTATCATACAATAACAGCATAGAATAGCAACTTAATGCTGCTGTGTTTCGTATAGTAGTGTAGAACACTGGATACCATTTTTAATGAGGCGTTTCATCATAGCCCTCAGGGGTGAAAACGCATATGCATTTTGATTCTTTATCGAGGATAAACAATTGTAGATGTCTATGGGCCACAGCATCCACTTACCCTCTGACTGTGTGCTCGTTTGTCACCCTTATTCTATAAATAAAATTAGCGAAATATTGAAATAATTCAACATATAAATAAAACAAGATGTGTAAATTATAATTCCATTTAATAAATAACATTTTATGTAATTATATAATAAATTATCATTGAGCTATTATGTACTACGTACTAGAGGCGACACTGCATTCAGCTACTCTGTTCCACTCAACTGAGGTGCATACACCGCACTTAAATCAGTCACTTGCTAGGCGCTTGTAGAGTTATCACGTGTTGTGTTGATTTAAAAAAAATCTCTTGATAAAAATATGCCATCGTGTGTACTTAGATATTGCACAAATAATTCAAGAAATGTCAGTAAAAACCAAGGTATTACTTTTCATCGGTTAATAAGATACTTAATTAATAAAAAAGTATTATAGATTTATAATAAAACAAATTATTCCTAAGACGCCATCTCGAGTCATGGAATATAGATTATGAAATTAATATGTTCAGATGCAACATTTCTGTGGGTACTTAAGTATAGGAAGAATATATACATTTTTTTTGGAGAAACATATATAATTAATTATAATTGGGCAAAATTTTTCATATTTAAATCTGATTATTATTTTTTCATTTTATTTTTATGTTTCCACATCAAATTCAAAGTGGAATAAATTCATCCATTTTTAACTCTCGTGTTCCCAGCATTAATTTATGAACGACACTTATTCTAATTTAAATAAATATATTTGTAATTTAAATGTTATGTTAATAAGTTTTAAACATACATTTACTATGTTTTTTTTAATATTTGATATAGATAAATTTTAAAATATTCAGATAAAAATATCATTAAAATGTAATTGTGATATAATATAATGTAATATTATATTAAATAAGCAAATATAATATACAAAATAAACGACAAAAATTAAATATTGTTCTCGATATAATTTACCTGTTTAACAATACAATCTACTATTACCTACGGATCATTTTACCTATGTTTATTCTATGATAAAAAACCAACTGCGCGAACACAGAGTAGCGCACATTTTTTGTTTGAAATAGCTGTTCTAGTACGTAAGTACATACTCACTACTACTTCAATGTAAATTATGGATATGATTAATTTTACGCTACATGGGATCGTCGTCGAAACACCTCGACAATTGGGTCTTCATCGGGATATTCCAGTCTTTT